>JAESUZ010005316.1:0-600000 GCA_017311185.1 Proteles cristata cristata
TGCTGCTAAGCCTTCTGCAATGCACAGGCCAGGCCTCCCCGATGAGGCATTGATTCAGCTCAAAATGTCCATCATGCTGAGGTTGGGAAACCCTGCTTATGCCATTGCCTGATTGAAGCTCTTGTTGGGTGGGGTCCTTGGAAACCAACTGGTTTCCTTCCAGCTGACTTAACCCAGGTCCGGTGAAGATGTGTGACTTCTCCAAGCTGGGCGATGGACTTTTGCCATGTAACTTCCGGTTCAGCCCTAACATTTATCAGGAGCCACTCATACACCTGAGCATATGTATGGAGACAGTGCCTATGAGGATAGAAGAGAGATACCACCTCAAATTGCTGGAAAAGTTGTCCTGACCAAAGTTGTATGGCAGTCACTCATATCCTCAACCGGAGGGAAAAACAGGTCCTAGTGGAGCAAACGGTCATGGTCAGCACACATGAACTCAGTGTTCATCTATGGGATGCCTGTCCCTCTTCAGGCACGGTGCCAAGCACCAGAGTCTATCACGAACGAGACATGGTCTGCTCTTTCAGCACATGTGCAGGCAAATAAACACACTCTCCACCACCCAAGGTTGGAGGAGTCAGTGCTTGAGAGTCCAAGTCAGGACTCAAATGAACTAACTTCATACACATCTTCACTGCACAATGGTGGAGCTTAGGAAAGCAATTTAATCCCTCTGAGCTTTAGTTTCCTCATCTGTAAAACGTCAACAATAATGGTGTCTCCCTCGGAGGACTGATTTGAGTACTGAATGAGGTGGTGGACATAAAGTATACGGCACAGCACAGGGAACAGCAAGTGAAAGGGAACATAGTATGTGCAGATGTCGTTATAACTAGCCAGGAACCCTGAATTCTAATCTTGCTTCTCTTGTCCTCAGCGAAGTGATCGTAGATACTTTAACCTCTATTTCTGGTTTGCAGTAAAAGAAGAGACTAGGCTAGCACTTTGTGGGTTATGAATCTTATTCTCTGTCCCCTAACTAAGTGACTCTTGGGTCCACACTGCCCTTCTCCTCTGGAACGTGGCCATTCGGGCCCCCACATCACCTACAACCCAGCCGGCATGGAGATGGCTGGGTCCCTGCACTTCAGCAAAGCAGATATGATGACAAACCTGTGATTTCAGGGAGGCCAGCTTCCTGGGCTGCCCACTGGCTGTCCCCGGCTTCTTGGAATGCATATCAGTGCCAGCCTGCAGTGATCGTGAACAAAGCCATTAGAGGGAAGAGGGTAGTGTTTTTATTTTTAACAAAATGACTCATTCCCCCTCTGGCTGTGAGCTGTCGAAGGCTCAGAAAGGGAGCTAGAGATGTTAGATGTGCAGGTTCAGGACACTTTGGCCCCATTGGGAGCCAACCACAGGGGATGTCATACACTGTTGTTCAGCTTAATAGGCCCTGGAAAAAGGTGTTTAAACTGAAGAGGCTGTCTCAATGTTGTGGTTTTAAGGGCAAGAGGAAGAAAGGGCAGAGACATAGCCAGTGACAGTGATGGAATCAGAACCCAGCCTAAGGATGGGGAAAGGTGCTTATGGAAGCTTCATGTCAGGTATAGTCATGGGCTGGAGACTTTCTGGAACTTGGTCTCTAGATGTTGTCTTCAATCAGGAGACTTTAACCTACATCACACAGCATCCTAGGGGTTCACCTGGGGCACCCCCTTGCCATGCGGCTCTGGTTCTCTGCCCTGCTCACCTGGAGTGGCTCTGCTAGTGTCTACTTCACATATTAAAGCCTCAAGAGTTAACATAATTGGGTCCTTATTAGGTACCAGCCATGATACTAAACAGTCAATGGGTGTGAAATCATTTAGTTTCATAACAACCCTAAGAAATATTTACAATTACTGTTGCTATTTTATACTTTACGAAGCAGAGGCCTAAAGCCAAGGTAAATCATTTGCCCTGAGTCACAAGGCTAAGAGGCAGCTTTGCCAGAACTAGAAATCAGACCTGTCTGTCTGCAAAGCCCATTTTTCTGAACCACAATGCTACATGGGCCCCCCATGCTGGGTTTCCACATAAGCTTTCATTTTCAAAAAGTGTTCCATGGTTATTTTAAAAGGAATAAAATAAAAGTTTGAAAGTGACTGATTAGATGTTCTGAGATCTCTCCCAGCTCCAAATTTCCAACTTTTACAATTCATAGAAGGAAGAAAGCAGAGGCCTCGTTAACAAAGGTTGATAGTGGGAAACAAGCCTTGGGATAATGATAGTAGCTAATATCTGAGCACTTAGTAGGCTGGTGATACTCTACATCCTCCATCCACATTAACTCATTTAATCCTTGCACCAACCCACTGCAGTAGGTGGTATTATCACTCTACCCATTTCTAGATAAGGGAACAGTACACTAAGGTTATAACTCATATTCAAGGTCATACAAAGAAGGTAAGAAGCCAGTTCTCAAAGCCCGTGCTCATGCTCTCACTGCTGTGCTCAGTTGAGACAACTAACACTGGGAGGGAGGGACCCACTTTCCTTAATATCAGCATTTATTTTTTAGCATCGCACCAATGCAAATTTATGTAAATAGACATGCAGATCAGCTGCTACACTGGCATTGGTGCCAGCTTCCCATCAGGGATGTTGATGCAACAAAATTTGGCCATTGTCGCTGATTTGAGCTATCAAAGTGGTAGGCATTTCAATAATTCCTCACATTTTTCAGTCTTGGAAGATATAAACGCATATTAGATAGCTATGTGCCTATACATGCTGAAATTTTGCATTTTCTTTCTTAGAAGCATTTTTTTCAACTGTGGATAGTTGGTATCCATTGGAAATGAGATCACGTCTAGTACTGCATTTTCATCCTGCTGCCTTTGGGCCTTGCCACAGTCCTACGAAGAAGGTAAAACATGCCTTCTTTGAGAGGCGGCAGAAGAGGTGAAGGGGGTTTCTTAGGATATCTCTGAAAGTTGTTGGCCTGCTCTGTCTTCCTATGTCACTTAGCTCCTTCACCACTGATTCTTCCTAAAAGTTCTGTACTACTTTCTTGGTTGGATGCAGCAAAGCTAGTCTCCAGTCTGTCTCATAGAAAGAAAGGGAAAGGATGCTGCATCGCCTGGCCCTTTAAAAATGGATTTATCCATTCACAGGAGAAGATCAGCAGCCTAATAAAAGGAGAGAGAAGCTAGGATTCACTGAGTAACTACTGTACACGGCAGCGTGCCCTTGTGCTTTGGGTAGCATGACCATATCATTTATCATCCAAAGAATGAAAAGGGGTGCTGTAAATAATTACATCAAGACCACAGGACGAACTAAGACTATGCTGAGCAAACTTGGATGCATGGTCACACTTGCAAAAGAGGTATCATTCATTTTACATTAACCGTAGCCCCCAAATGTAGGTGACTTTCTTTGTTCTGAATTTTAGAAAGGTGTAACATGTCCAGGGTCACATAGCAAATGCATGACAGCGGTGCCTGTTTGATTCCAAGTCCCTGGGTAAAGGCTGACATCAGAAATGGGGACACTTGACACGCTAACCACATAAAAGCTGACTCTGGATATTGCTTTGTCGTCCAGCCTTTCTTCTCCCCACCATATTCCCAGCCATTGTCCTTGACCATCAGAGCTCAGGTGGGGCGCGATGACTGCACTGTTCCAGCAGAGGGCAGTGTTGCCATGCCGGCCAAGGCCAAGGGCTACAGGAAACAGGATGGGGGCCCTGGCTAAGCAGACCCAGTGGCCTGTGCAGCATCCCTAAAACAACCAGCCTCATAGGGCTGCCTGCTGGCCAGCTGCTTCCCAGGCTCCCATCCCCTTAAGGCTCCACCGTGGATAAACCTGTTGTCCTCCTCATCTACTGGCTCCCAATATACAGCACCGGAACAAATTCAAGGGCTCTGTGCCACCTGGGGTAGGAGGAGACCCAGAGAGAGTTTCCAGATTAGAATCAGGAACTGTTGCCATTTTCTTGTTTGCTCAGAATTACTCCAGAGCTGGGAGTGCTGTTGACATATGTGTTACCACTTAATCTCTCCTAAGAAATTCTTTTCAGGGGGTAGCTGAATTCTGGATCCATGCCAGGTTAGATAATTACATTCCCCCAGAAAACAGGAGCTCTGAAGGCTGCATTCTTTTTCCAGCAAGAGTCTGGGGTTTCAAGGATGCAGGTTAGGTGTTGGTGGGAGGGCGTCAAAATGGTCCATGAAGAAAAAAGACCGGGATTTGATGAGAAAAAATAAACCTCCAAGTGTCACCACTAACCATTTTTTTTCTTCCTTTGGCCTCATTCAAAGTGAGATTCATTTGTAGTTTTTGTCTGTAACTAAGAATTCAATTTTTGTTCTTTTAAAAGAAACCTGATTTACAGGGGGTGTGAAATAAAGCAGAAAATGATAAGAGGAGGGAAAAAAATAACAATTCAAATGGAAAAAAACAGAGAGAGGAAAATCCTTTTAACAGTTTCTCTCATCTAAAGTGGATGGGACAGCATTTTTATATTAAGTTCAGCATTTTGTCAGGAGGCGATGAAAATGCCCTGTGATCCTCAAACTAAGAATTGCTGGTGATTTTAAACCCTCCTGCTGGCTTAGATCTTAATCAACCAGAAAACCTCAAAATGACAAACAAACAAAAGACAGCTTTGCTCTCTGAGGTTCATTAGCTCAGGCCAAGGTTGAGAAGACGCGCTAGAAACAGGCAGGCTCCAGAAGTCACTTTGTGGATAATTCTCCCCCCCTCCCCTGCCCCACCCCTGGCCATTCTCTCTAACAACCAGTGGCCTTTGGAGATGGTCTCCTGGAGCTGAGGCTGGGGTGGGGGAGGGGCTCTCTGGTGCGCTGGCTCATGCAGGGAGCCAGGCGGTGCGCCCCCACTGTCAAGGATGTTTGCCAGCATCCCAAGGACCATGGTAAGTGCAGGCCAAGCTCCACCTCCTAGGCTTCCTTCTGGCTCAGAAAACCACAGGCACCTGTTCTTCCCTCTCCTTCTAGTGACATCTTTCAAGTTCTGTCCTCCATCTTCCACATCTCTCCCCCTCTGCCTCCATCCTCTCTCTCTCCCTCCCTGTCTCTCTCTGTCTCTCTACACACACACACACACACACACACACACACACAATCACACACAGTCTCACACTCTCACACACACAGTCGCATTCTATCTCACACTATACTCACACAGACTCATGCATGTGGTCATACTTTCACACTCTCACTTTGTCTCAGATACTCATGCTCACATACTCAGTCTCACACACACTATATTCCCACATTCTCTCACACACTCACACTGTCTCACACACTCTCACACACTCCTCTCATGCACTCACTTTCAACACTCACACTCTCACATACTCACACTCACATTTTATATCACCCACTCATATACCCACACACACACTCACACACATTCTCACACTCTCTCTCACACACACTCACCCTCAAATACATACCCCCATACTGTTTCATACTCTCAACCTCTCATATACACTCACATTTTCTCTTGCACTCATACACAGACTCATACTCATACTCGCACACTCATACACTCTCACGTTCATACTGTCATACACTCTCTCACACACTCACATACTCACACTCTTATATTCTCTCCCAGACTCACACTCATGCACTCACACATTCACACTCATACTCTTATGATTTCCCTCACACTCTCACACACTCACTCTCACACATATCCTCATACATGCACTCTCACACACTCCTTCCTTCATTCACACACTCATATTCTCACACATCACATACTCACATTCACACACATACACATACACACACACACACACACACACACACACACACACACTCAGAAAGACACACACCTCTTCTTTTTTCCTATCTCCAGGAATGGCCCTCAATATATTTCCCCTTAATAACTTTTTAGCTGTTCCCCATGCCTCTTTATGCATGACGGCCAAAGTAAACTTCCTTAAGCCCATCTCTGATGGTATAATCTCTCTCTAAAATCCTTCAGCAGCTCACTACCACCTACAGGATCAAGTCCTAAATCCTTAGCGTGGCATTCAAGGTCCTTCATGATCCGGTTCTCCCTTGTCTGGCAGGCTTCTGTTAATGGCCTTTGCCTCCCCTATCCCTGTGCTCCAGCCATACAGAGACCCCGATTACTCCTCAGCACCTTCTTCATACCCTGCGTGTTTTCTCAGCTTGTCGCATGTACCCATATGGTTCCCTTGACCTAGCTGGTCCCATCCAGATTCCATCTACTCATCATGCTTCAGCTTAAAGGCCACCTTCTTCTTGTTATTTATTTTTAAAAATATTTCTTTTTAAAAACAATTAAAAATCTTTATTTTTGAGAGAGAAAGAGGGAGGGAGAAACAGAGAGAGAGGGAGACACAGAATCTGAAGGCAGGCTCCAGGCTCTGAGTTGTCAGCACAGAGCTGGACACAGGGCTCAAACTCACACACCACAAGATCATGATTTGAGCCAAAGCTGGATGCTTAACCAACTGAGCCCCCCAGGCACCCTAAAGACCACCTTCTTCTGAATGATCTACCTTTCAGCCCCTATATCTCTGCAACAAATAGAAGTAAACCTTCCCTGTTCCTGATCATCCATAACCCTTTACTTACAACATGCATATTTTTAATTGATCTAATATTTAGTCTTTTATGCTCATGTTTTTTTCCCCTTTTAAGTGTGCATTCCATGAAGATGGGGAATCATCTTCATTCCACACATGGTTTAATTCAGTGCTTTTTATATGGTGAGTTTTAAATGGCAATTTGTTGAACAGATTAATGAATACTTTTAAGAACCCATAAATGAAAGAGTGAATCAAACTTGCATGGATGCATGAATAAACGACTTTGTGCATGGATGGATTAATGAATTTGTGTACTTACGCATTCAAATATACTGTAGGAGCCTACTGATGCAAATGATCACAGAAGTAGATGAATGCTTATGTGCATAAATGAGTAAAAACCTGTATGCATGAGTCTGTGAATGAATGGCTAGGTGGCTGGATTCAAAGTTGCTTTCACATACTGCTGTTGTATTGTATTTTCACCAGTATTTCTTCTGTACAAGTTGGTTATTACTAATTAACAGCATCACACATATGCATATCTTTAACCAAACAAATGTGTTTTCTTTCTTTATTGGCCTTAGGGGAGGCTGGCTCACATTTGCGCCATACCATTGATGTGTGGGCATAAACAATAATTAATTCCAGGCATTTTCTCAATCCCTCCCCTTCTTCATCTTGACTGGGCTTCCTATTCAACTCTCAGATCTTCATTCTTTCTCGACTGTAGCACCCACTAACGCCTGTTGAGGATGGTCTCTGCCAACCCCAAGCCAGGACACAAGGGGATACTATTCTGATCATATTTGTACAAAGTGGTTTGGCTGTTTCTATCAGAAGGCAGTAAATGATCCATTCTTAAGTGTTCCCGGAAGGATGGCATCTTTACCTCTCTGTATCACATGGCAGCTGAATCTATGGGTTTTACTTTAATCCACAATGGAGATTATCTGCACTCTAAGTTCTTGTTAGAGGATTTTATTGTGAATCGAATGAGACCCAGCACTTCTCAGAAGCTCATTTACGATATCTGATGTTTGATAGAGAAAGTCTAATAGACATGCTAACTATCCATTCATCTCCAGTCTCCACTGGAAAGGAAATACCTGAGTCACATTATCTCAGCCCATGGCAGAAATGTTTTCTCTGAGTTACGACTTAATATTTTGCTCTTTGCCTTTACGGAGGGTCGATAGGAAAACTGCCCAGAAGAAAAAAAGCATGTCTGTATTTTTCTGAAACTGTGATTGAAGATTGGATCCACTATTTAACTCGTTGGACTTCAACAACCCTATTTATATTACAGAAAGAGTCCTAAAACTAAATAATGGGCCATACCATGAAGCTAAGTAAGGAGTATGTCGGTTGTATTCTACCATGATGTACATGCCCCAATGAAAGGATATGGCATAGCCAGTGATTGATGTGGGCCATATCTGACACACAAAAAATACCACAGCATGAGATTTAGGACCTGGGATTTAGGACTTGTGCCTGGGTCACAAGGTATTGATTGGACAGAATGGGAACTCAGAGGCCATTAACACTTATTTTCCTGTTTGCCTGGCTTATCACCAAGTATCACAGGTGGGAATCCAGGGAGCATTCTAGAACAGAGGTCACACAATTATTGTCTGTGGGCTAGCAGCCTGTTGTGTGAATGAACACAGCCAATTCAATGTTGGAACTTAGCTATATTCATTTGTTTATGCATTGTCTATGTCTGTGTTCACGCTGTCACAACAGAGATGGAGTAGTTGCTATAGAGACTTGTGGACCACAAAGTCTGAAATATTTACTATTGGGTCCTAGGACAAAAGGCATCGAGATGGAGTCGAAATATATGAGTTAGTATGCAGAGTTTGTGCATATTTGAAAGTTCCTGCACCATCTGAGATGCTGTATTCTCAACTGTAGAATGGGATTACACATTCTGACCGTATTACAGGTTTTGGCAAAATGGAATAAGAAAATGTGGTCATAAATAACTAGTATGGTAGTGGTTCCATGTGAAGCTTAGGAAGCAGGACAGGATGACATTTACATAGACACAGACATGATCTTCCAGGCAAAAGTCAGTGCTTTACTTTCTCTCCAGGAAAGCCACTCTCAGAAGAATTTTCTTCAACAGCCATGGCCTAGAGAAAGACCATTTTCCTGCCAGAAAGGGCAATTGAACGTTCTGTCAGTCCTTCTCACTGCACAGGAACTAGACTAAGATAATCTCAGGTGGAAGGGCACAATGCGTTCCTTCCACGGCCTCATATGTCAGGTACGATTTTAATTTCAGATAGTGTCCAAACTTGATAAGAAGCCCATTGGTAGTGTGAACAGAACTCCTGGTGCTGCCTCTGTCTATGGTAGCACCATCCCCCTCCCACACTCCAACTCTAAGCTGGGGGAGACCCCACTGAAATGAAGGTATATTCAAGCTTGCTCCCCATTATTTCTGAAAGCTGAGTTTGCTCCTAGAAATTATCACTTGAGACTCAAGTTTGCTTCAGTGCCTGAGTTAAGCTGTTCCTGACATCTCTTCATCCCCAGTACCTAATATCAATATGCTCAATGCACTCAGACCATTCAAACAGACTTGATCCATCCAACAACACAAATGCAGAGGACAAGACCACACCATATGGCACACTGCAGACATTCAGTATATTTAGTTCCAATTGAACTGAACAAAATTGGGTTTGAATCTTGCTGGGGCAGATGATGATTATCATGCTAGCAGGAGTATGGTGGTAGTGGAATGATTAAGGCAGCTACGATTAAGGGATCAGAGTGAGGTTTTTCAAAATTGAAATGTATTAAACCAAGAATTGAAGAAATGCTCAAGGCCTGGCCTACTGTTCACATGCCCCAGTGACTGTCAACTGAGGTGACTATGTACATAGGGAAAACATCCATATGAGAGACAAAGCTCTTCTCTATTAATAGCTGAGCCAATATGCAATAACTTCCAATGATGAGCTCTGGTAAGAGCCTACTTGCAGCATGAGGCTTAGAAATCTAATCTAGTCTATTTAACTCCTTTCCTTAAATTTGAGGTGGCTGAGTATTCAGAGGAAGTGATGGTACAAGTTATTCAACTTACAGGCATGCATCAAGTGGGGTAGCTATATAGAGTTGGCTTATCTCTCTTCAAGGAGACAAAAAGTACCAAGAAATCCTTATTCCACAGGATCAGGAAGTAACCCTGAACAAGAACACAGCCAATTCAATGTCCTGGAGATGACCAATCAGATTGGCTACTACAGGAGCTGACAGAGATGGAAGCAGAGGAGATTTGGTAAAGTTGTCCTCCCCCTACATTTAACCATGCTAAGACATTTTACTAAGCATTTACAAACATATTTATTTTCCTTTTTTTAAAAAATGTTTTTATTTATTTCTGGGAGAGAGAGAGAGACAGCATGAGCAGGGGAGGGTCAGAGAGAGAGGGAGTCACAGACCAAAACAGGTTCCAGGCTCTCAGCTGGCAGTCAGCACAAACCCCGATGTGGGGCCCGAGCCCACGAACTGCGAGATCATGACCTATGCGAAAGTCGGACGCTTAACAGACTAAGCCACCCAGGCGCCCCATGTTTTCCTTTTAATTTTCACCAAAATCCTGGGGGGAGGGGTATAAATCAAATCATTTTCCAGGTGAGGGAGTGAGGGAACAGGTTCAAAGTGATAAAGCAATTCGCCTGATTACTTGAGATAGTAATGGCTGAGCTAGATCTCAAACTCATGTCTGCCTGGTTCCAAAGCCCATGCTCTTTCCACTGCACCCTTGCTACTCAAAATGTCATCCATGGACCGGCTACTCAGCACTACCTGGAAGCCTGGAAGTACTTCAGGAGTGTAGATACCTGAGGCCCATTCCAGATCTACTGAATCTGAATCTGTAATTTAACAAAATCTCCAGGTGACTAATGTATGTATTGAAGTTAAAGGAGCGTATCATATGACACAATATTAGCTGTCTCCCACCATTATCTTTTTCCAGAAAACAAGACCACTTATTGTGGTCACACAAAGGAGGCTGGCTTGGATGTGGGTAACTGGGTAACTGGACTTATCCTGCCTGCTGGATGGGAAATCTAAGGTCTGAGTTCCTTGAGGACACTGGGCACTTTATATTAACTGGTCTGTTCTCCTTACTGGATCCAATGCCCCAGTTGCTACCCCATTTTCCTTTACTTCCTTCCATTCAGTGTGAGGCCATGAATTCCCAGCAGATGTTAGATGGATTTTGTCCAAACATCTCAACGTGTGACCACCCTAGACTCTTAGAGGAGGAGTCTGTTATATTTCCCCTTGAGGAAAAATAATACACAGATATGTTTGTAGAATCCTGTGAAACGAAGTCCCATGATAACCTAAAAGAGTTTGTTGTGAATTTATAGTCACTTATTTTCTTTTTTCACTTCTGATATAGTTTTGTTATTTCTCAGTGTAATTTCCTATGGCAGATTAAGATCCATAATGTTCCAAGATACTGTGATTCATGCATAAGAGAGATTTGAAATGAAAGATACAATTGTTGACACTTACTGCTCAGACACTTGATAAAGATTCTCTCACTATAGCCTCAAAATAACTCTCTGAGGATAGGAGAATTATCCCCACCTTATAGATGAAGGCAATGTGTTCAGTCTCTGGTCATACCACCAAAGCAGGTTTCAAGTGGAGATTGGCACCATTCACTGATGCATCTGTTTGGGGCACCTGCTGGGTGGCTCAGTTGGTTTAGCATCTGACTTCAGCTCAGGCCATGATCTCACAGTTCGTGGGTCCAAGCCTCGTGTCAGGCTCTGTGCTGACAGCTTGTTCAGAACCTGGAGCCTCTTTCAGAGTCTGTGTCTCCTTCCCTGTGTGACCCTCTCTCACTTGCAATTCTCTCTCTCTCTCTGTGTCTCTCAAAACCAAATAAATGTAAAAAAAAAAATTCAAAGATGCATCTGTTTGAGGTGAATGACAGGTAATATGTTAGGGGTGAAGGATGCCTAAAAATGGATAAGACACAAGGTGCTAAATCAACTATCTTATCTGAATATTTTAGGTGGGGATGATTAATAAACTTAATTTATAGGTATTTTTAAAAGAAGTATGCTCAAATTAAAGAGTAGAAAGCAAATGTTGAAATTTTAGTGAATTTATGACAAACAGAAGATTTTATTTAAATGTTGAGATTATAGATGGATAACTTCAAGTATGTTCTGACCCTGGGAATAGGCTTTTAATCTTCTCTCTGTTGTTAGCAAAGGCAGCAGTAGAAGTAGTAGAAGGAACCATGTAGTGGTAATAGCCTCAAAGCTATTGTATTCATTATCTATTGATGCATAACAAATGATCCCCAAACTTAGTGGCTCAAAGAACACACATTTATTACTTCACAGTTTAGGTAGGTTAGGAATCAGGATGTGGCTTGAGAGTTCTTGGCTTCATGTTCCCACAGGCTGTGAAGACAATCTTGACTGAGGTTGTAGTCTCATTTGAAGGCCTGATTGGGGAAGGATCTCCTCCCAAGATCACTCAGTAGTTGTTGAGAGGATTCACTTTTTTTTTTTTAATGTGAGACAGAGAGTGAGAAGAGGAGGGGCAAAGAGAGAAGCAGACACAGAATCTGAAGCAGGCTCCAGATTCTGAGCTGTCAGCACAGAGCCTGATGTGGAGCTCGAATCCATGGACTGTGAGATCATTACCTGAGCTGAAGTTGGACGCTTAACCGACTGATCCACACAGGTGTGCCAGGATTCACTTCTTTATAGGACATTGGATTTAGGGCCTCAGTTTCTGGCTGGCTGTTGGCCTGGGCACATCCTCAGTTCCTTATTCCATGAACCTCTCCAACATGGTAGCTGGCTTCATCAATGTATTTAAGATGAGAAGGCAATAGAGAGAGCCCAGCAAAATAGAACTCATAGCCTTTCATAACATAACCATAGAAGTGCCATTCTATCATATTTGCTGTATTCTATTTTCTAAAAGTGGTTCACTAAGGGAGGGAATTACATAAGGAGTTGAACACCAGGAAGCAGAAATCATTTGAAAGATACCCATCATAACTACTGTTTACTGAGTGTCTCTGCAGTGCCTGGAATTATGCTAATACCTTAATTTACATGATCTCATTTAATATCCACAACTTTTAGTTGAAATGTGGATTACAACACCCATACACATTTTACAGATAGGGGAGCTGAGAAACATGAGGCTAAGCAACTTATCCAGGGTTACATAGTGTCAAGGCCAAATTGAAAATCATGATTTGTGTCATAGTAAAGTCTGTGTTCTGAGACAAACTCTTTAAAAATGTTATTTGTAGGGAGCAAGGACCAGGGACTCCTTTTCCAGTCAAGTCCTTGGAACTTAGAGGTCTAACACACCCATGGGACTCAATCCAGGAAGACAGATACTTCTTAAAGAAACATTTTAGTAAGCATATAAAGTCGGTGTATATTTACATGAATCACTGCTCATCGGAACATTTTGTGTTAGCTGAAGCACAAGGGAAGAGACTCTGGGGAAGTAAGAGTCCCCTTTCTGAAGGGATCAGAAAGATGGCAATGAATTGAATGGTCATCGCCTCATCATCCCTTGGTGGACTTTGTTCAAACGCTTCTGAGATAGGACAAAAAACAAAAGAACTAGACTTGAGCAACATTTAAAAAGTGTCTGAACATAAGCAGAACCAATCTGGAAGCCATGATTTAAGGAGTAGCACAAAATTGGTATATTCTAGGGATAAGGTTTTTTTGTGAGGGACACAAAACTCAATCACATTAGCCAGAAGGTTGGTAGAAGTAGGGCAGACTTCAGCTTGGTTTGATTTATTGGCTCTATGGTGTCACCAAAGCCATGATTTCTTCCTGTTAATTTGCTTCGCCTTCTACAATGTTGACTTTATCCTAAAGCTGGCCCCACTTCTTAATCATAAATTATTGGAATTTCCAGGGCTACATACCTCTTTTTATTTTTTTAATATTTTTATTTATTTCTTGGACAGAGAGAGAGAGAGACAGCGTGAGCAGGGGAGGGTCAGAGAGAGAGGGAGTCACAGACTGAAACAGGCTCCAGGCTCTGAGCTGGCAGTCAGCACAGAGCCCGACGCGGGGCTCGAACCCACGAACCGCGAGATCATGACCCGAGCGAAAGTCGGACGCTTAACCGACTAAGCCACCCAGGCGCCCCTACATACCTCTTTACTCATATCTAGAGACTGTCTCTGAGAAGTATAGCATCCTTGTCCTGAAACACTTGACCAGCTCCTTCCTGCTGGCCTGAATTTCACCAATGATCATATAATAACTGTGCCCACAGTGTGAGATCATGCTGATTAGCCAGAATGAGATACATGTCCTATCCTTAGATCCAGAGGTATTAAAATGTCCCCTTTTGGGGACCCTGGGTGGCTCCGTCGGTTAAGCATCCAACTTTTGTATAGGTCATGATGGTGTGGTCTTGGAGTTCGAGCCCTATGCTGGGCTCTGTGCAGACAGCTCAGAACCTGGATCCTGCTTCAAATTCTGTGTCTTCCTCTCTCTCTGCATCTCCCCTACTCACATGCTCTCTCTCTCGCCCAAAAATAAATTAACATTAATTTTTTAAAGTCATTTTTAACCCAATTTGGTTATATCATCTGTTCTTATTGTGGGGTTTGCTTGAACCTTGCTATGATTGAACATCAACCCTTGAGAATGAAAGTTCTCTTATCTCATATGCAAATTTTTGTCCTAAGACCATATGTGGACACAGAAGTCAGGGACAGAAAGATTTATTGAGAAGAACACTAAATATGATCAAAATATTCTTGTTCTAACCATCCATCATTAAGTGATCTTGAGCATTCTTTGACTCATTCAACCAATGTTAATGATCTTATCTGGGACTGTGACCAGGGGCTGTGCTCCACAGGACTAAGCATGTATAAAATCTTAATTAATATGTCAGTTGAATGCATTAAAATCTTCAGAAAATATAAAGTTCAAGTCAGACAAATGTCACAAATTGAAATATCCCCCAAATAGTACAAAGTGTAATTCCCAAATTCCAAGACAACACTTTCCCTTTTCCTATGTTTACACCTATTATGGCTTAAATCCCCTACAGTGGCTAAAAGGATCCCTGCCCCCAGCTGTCCATAGGGCTGTCAAGTCCACATCAAGTGAAAATTTACTCAATTATATATTGATTGAATTAGCTCAAATGATACCAGAATAAGATGGAAATGAAAGACATCCTTGAGATTTAAAAAAAATGTGTTGAATAGAATGAATAGAGCAGAGCAGAATGGTTAAAGAGAAGTGACAGAGGGTTATATGCATGTTGAACACACATGAAATCAGAGAAAGTCAATGCCATGTGCTGATGATGGGAAGGGCCATTATACATTACAGGCTGATTATATGTACATGAAAGACTGTATTATTTCAAATTAATCAAGAGAAATATAGGACACTAGACACTAACACATTTTAAAAGGCACTATTTTCAGTGAGCATCCATCAAAAACAAAACCACTCCACTGTACTAAAGCATGCCCCATTACCATGGAGAATGTGATGGCAGTATGATCTTATGGGCTGGAAATGACCTGTGTTGATGTCAGTATGGCTCAGGCCACTTCACAGCCACAACATGGTGTGGGTTTTAATAGATAATAACCATGACATTACAGAAGTCTAAGTGGCAGGGAGAATTTTTTTTTTCCTCCAGATAGGTTTGGCTGATAATGGTTTTAAGCATTAACTTGTAATTATGCAAATATATGCATATTATGTGTTAATTAAAAAAAAAAATTTTAAGAGAATCAAATTCCAGAAATACAGTTGCTCCAAACAGTGCTAGTCCAAAACATTGCTTTTACTTATTTGTCGTCTTTCCTTCTCAGTCCTACGTATTACTTCTTTAAGTCTTTTGGGATAGGCTTTTTAATCTGGAAATCTATATGGATTTAGGGGGTCAAGATACTCCCTGAAATTTCATCAAATTTTTTATATGGAAGAAAATGTTTTTTTGTTTTTGTTTTTCCCTGTAGTGTCAGTCACAAAGGGATGTGTAAAGCATTCATTTCCCCATCATGCCAATGCTTAGAATCATTACATTTGTTGGAAGGAACAGTGTACTCTGAAAAGAGCCATAGGTTTTTGAGAGTACGAGGGTTTTAAACCCAAACTCTATAAATGTTTTCAACAAATTAGTAAACATCTCTACTCCTTAGACTCCTTTCTTGCCCTTCAAGGTTATTCTTTAAATAAATATTTAAAACATTTAATTCAATAATAAATAAATATTTAAAACATCTAATTCAATAATAAATAAATATTTAAAACATCTAATTCGATAATAGGTATTCAGAAAGTGATGGCTGACATTATCTTTATGATTTTTCTTTCCTTTTCCTTTCTTCTTTCGTTTTCTTTGTTTTTCAGAGAGGTAACCAAATCATTTTAATGGGATCACTGTGCTTTGCATTCAGTCCTGTCAGGAGTGACAACCCAACCCAACCAGTTGGGCACATTCCTCATATATATTATTGGAGAGTTAGATTAACATCAATCTACCCTTTATACACTAAAGTAATTTTCAGGGATTTTTCTATGAGCCAAGTGGTATCTGGAGACTGGCCCATAAATTCCATTGGGATCACTGTAAGTTGGTAGGTAGAAAATTTTTAGGTGGTTGTGCAACTGAATATGTGACCTTAAACAAGTCATTCAACTTTTCTGGGCCCAGTTTCTCCATCTGCAACACGGGAAGTCCTAATGCTATTCCTAAGACTATCACATTCTTTTCCTTTTTTCTTTTTTTCTTTTTTTTTTTCCTTTTTTCACAACTTTGTTATGCTTTTTCTGAGGAAATTCTTCTGATTAGATCTATAACGCGGATCATTCCATTAGTGTGCCTCAGCTCTTATGTGCAGAATTTGTAAGAGTTGTAACTTCAACAACGGCTTTCTTATTATCTATACAAGTGTCCAAGTGACTCAGCTGTGTGTACTCCGTTGACCTATGAGAAACTCATGCTTGGGATTTTTACCACTTATTAGGCCTCATTTACATATGATTTCCAGAGGCAAGGGACCAGGTCATATCCACATTTGCCCTTCAAAAGTTTCTGTGTACCAGACTCTGTTCTTCTTTTATCTAGATACCCATCCACCTAGCCGCCACCACCCACATTGCCTATTTCTGTATTCTCTCCTGATCGGCTCCTTTGCTGAAAGGCCTTCAGTTTTCTCTCTCTCTATTTAGCCATCTAACTTAACCTAAACCATTTTTGACAATGAAAAACAAGACTGGGTTTATTAAAAAAAATCTTCTTTGATCTTTAATCATGGCTGAAGATAATTCAATCCGATCTTCATTATCACAGTGGTTTATAACCAGCAGCTGCATGCCCTGACTCAGATAAATGCTTGGCCTGTATTATTACAGTAAAACCAATACCATAGAATAATATTTTTTCTCCCTTTCATGACGATATCATCACAGAGAACTAATGTTCTTTTTTTTATTATTATTACTGCTTCATTGTATGAAATATGGACTAAATCAACCCTCTGGTCAGATAGTTTCTTCTACAGTATTGAAGGGAATAGGGAGAGCTTAACCATTGAGATCAATGGGTGAATGCTACAGTGTAGAATAATCAGTGGAGAATGTTTGATGTGTGTTCACAAAGGGAGGAGACAGAGTGTGCTCCATTTAAAGTTTTCTCTTTAATCTAAGCTGTTCTGTGTCATCCATTTCAGTTAATGGCATTTCTATCCTCACTAACATGGAGGTCCAAACTTCATCTTGATAGTGGTTACATGTTGGAGCACTACTAAATAGTGTTTGGCTAGGAGATAGATGGAATGCCTGAATCCTGTCTTACTCCATCTATTCCTTTTCTTTGCAAGAATTCCCAAGGGCAATAAGTGCATAAACAATGGCAGCAAGTCAGAAATCAAACCTCCACTTTCTTTTTGCCAGGGCCTATGCCAGAAACTCAAATCTGATCTCTTTGTTAAATTGGACTAGAACTAAAGGCTAAGTGGGGGAGGAGAAAAGGAGATTATTTCTCTCATAATGTCCAAATCTAATTTTTCAAGTTTACTTATTATTGAGAGAGAGAGAGAGAGAGAGAGAGACTGCACGTGAGTGGGGAGGGACAGAGAGGGATAAGGAGAGAGAATCCCAAGCAGGCTCTAAGCTAACAGTGCAGGGACTCAAACCCACAAACCACGAGATCATGACCTGAGCCAAAACCAAGAGTCAGATGCTTAACCGACTGAGCCACCAAAGTGCCCTTCCAAGTGCAAATCTTATCTTTAGCCTAGTGATTTTTAACCTTGACTGTATATTGGAATCACCTGGGTACCTTTTACTGCATTGGTCCTACACCAGAAGATTTTTATTTAATTGGTCTGGGATGCAGCCTGGAGAAACAGGAGGCCTACAAGTTCTCTAGGTAATCGTAGTATATGGCCCAGGTTGAGAATCCTGATTTCTGGCTGTCAGACACTGAAGAGACAGTGTTCCTGGAACAGTACTTCTCAAACATGTGCCTAGGGACCACCTGGGGGCTTGTCAAATGCAACTCCAATTCAGTAGCGCTGGAGTGGTACCTGAGAATCTGCATTTCTTCAAGCTCCCTGCTCCTGCTCATGGTGGTTCAGGAGCTATGTTTTGTTACCAAGGTCCCAGGGTTTCTGTTAGGAGAGAGAAGAGGAAGTTGCAAGTGTGATCTGCTGACTTACTAATCTGGCTGCAATGAAAAGAAAGAATAGAAGATTGCATGACAATTTTGAGAACAACCCAGTGGCCCTGCCCTGGGGTACGTTCTCCCTATTTCTGTCCTGGGGTATCACTTAAAGAGATTAGTAACTCTTTCGTTAAAGCAAGATAGGGTAGGGAGAAGAATCCCTTCCCAACAGTGTTTGCAGTGAGAAGAACGTGAGATTTACTCCTCTTCCCTCATTGAATCAATCCATTGCCATTCTGTGTTCCTCCTCTGAAATATTACCCATTTTCTTCTCTTCATTTCAACTATAACTATTTCATTTTGGTATCTAACCATCTATAGTGAACTCTCTGCTGCTAATTTCTTTGCTGCCAAAATTTTCTGTATGCCCTTGATGATTTCTGGTTATTTACATAATCTTACACCAAATAAATTCCTTAGCCTCCAGCTCTCTGTGCTCGCAAATAGGCTGTATCCTAATCCCTCCAGACTTGCCATCTTCTGAATATACTGAATATGATTGCATTCATCCATTCTTTCATTCACATGTGCATTCAAGAAAGAAAGAAAGAAAGAAAGAAAGAAAGAAAGAAAGAAAGAAAGAAAGAAAGAAAGATGGCATCAGACATGCAAACAAAAACTTGTGACACAGTGTGACAGAATGAGAGAGTATCAGGAAAGACTTCATAGAGGAGGTAATATTTGATCTCAGTCTTCTAGGAGAATGGCTTTCAAGGTGGATAAATCAATTTTGAGTCCAAGAGACAGCAAATGCAGGCTTATAGAGGCATGAAAGAGAGGTCATGGTGTTCAAAAGGTACATATATTTTGTAGTGTAGTTTTGGGAGGCTGAGGTATACAAAGTATAGTGAATGGAGTAGAAGCTCTGGCAAAGAGACTGTGGAGCCCCTAGATGTGTTATAGGCAGCAGGGAAAGTAAAATGATTTTGTGCTTGTAGAGTTATATTAAGATGTATGCTTGCTCACCTTTTGGCATTTGCCTTTGTTTTTCCCTCTCCCTTGAATATCCCTTTCCCTACATTTTCCCTGTGAAGGTTTACTCACTTGTGTTTTAGTTGAAATACCATATCCCCACTAGAGAGAATCACTCTTTCTTTCTGTACTTTGGATTCATGTTATTCAGGTGACATGTGTCTCTTTGCCTAGATTTTAACATATTTCAACAGCAAATATTAGGCTTTATTAATCTTTGAATCTTTTTACCATTCAACACCTAGGCTTTCTTCTGGCACATGTTAGCTGTTCAATAAAGAGTTGTTGAATTAAATTAAACAGGATAGGAAAAGCCATGCCATCAGTTACGGCCTTAAGCATCAACCATCTCTACTCTTCTTATATTTGACTTGAGTGTTGATCAAAGAGTATTTACTGACAAAACCATGTATTCACTCTAGTACTGTTTCCACAGAGACTTTGCTCAAAAGCAAAGGGTTGGGAGTTAAAAGGCATCTTGCATCACAGCCAAATTGATGGCTCAATTTCTTCTGTCAGGGCTTCAAGTCCAGATGCTGACTACCCCACAAAGCACAGCTGGAACTTCTTATGTCAGATTGAAATGAAGAAGCAAAAGGATAGAAATGGAACCAGCTATTTCACCTGTGCTTTTGCTAATGAATATTCAGGAAACAATAGTTATCTATTGGGCCATTCATTAATGTGAAGTATACAGAGCATAATAATAGTAGCTATCGTTTCTAGTATGCTTATGACAATTTAGACACTGTGATAAGCATGTCCTGGTAAGTGTTGCATGGGATGTTCACAATCTTGCAAAGTAGACATTATCATTCCCTTTTTGTAGATGAGGACACCAAGGCAGGGAATGGTGAAATGGCATGCCCAAGGTCAAACAGCACTGATGAATATTGGGCATTAAGAATTGAACCCTGGCTGTTTGACTTCCCAGCCTGGACATTTAGTAAGCGTATCATATTGTCTAAAGGAATTTAAAAGGATGGTCTGAGAGTCAGGGAATGTGTAGACAGGTGCAAGGGAAGGCATGAAGAACCTCATGCCAACTAGGAGTCTCTAAATCTATGCCCCCATTGTCATCAGCTCCCATTGATGCAATAGCAGTGGGACACATAGGAACATTTGAAAATGTCCCTATTGATTGGAAGTGAATAATTATTACCTTCTCTAGATTAGAGATTCACTATCAGAAAGTAAGAGCAGAAATGTTAACCAAGATTAATAGCCACGTTTCATTATTTTTAATGCAAACTATTGATTTGAAAGTGGTGTAAGGTATGGCAGTTTATTACAATAAAACAATAAAATAGACTATATGAAATAATTGAGGATAATCTTTTCCCTTTTTGCTGTGGCTAAGGAACATAATGTGCTGTGCATGTGAAGGCATTTATGGCAAGCTCTATCCAGTGATGGCAGCTTAAGCACTCTATAAAGAAGCACTTTGGAACCAGAGTATTATAAATAATCGACAATAAAGCTGGTAAATGGGCCTTTAATTTGATTCCATTATGTCACAGGACCACAAGGACCAAGGGGATCCAACATCAGAAATGTTAACTGCTGAGCAGAACACAAAGATAAACACATCAGATGGCCTCGAGATGGTCTTTCCACCTGGGGAATTCCCAGGAAAAAGCTGGGTCATTGGCAGCTAGGTGTGGGGTAATGTTTTACCTATGAGCCAATACACTGATGGTCAGTAAGCCCCCCACTCCCAGCACAGTGTCTTCCAACAGTATTCCCCACTCAGCATCATTTATCCAAGTATCTTCTCTACTTCCCTTCACTTTGGCTATTTTCACAGTTAACACTAGATACATTCAGAAGCAATTTCCCTCTGGAGTCATTCTGTTGATTGGGGTTGTAGAGGCTGCCAAAATAACGTATGGCTTCATTGCCAGAAATAGACCATAAAAGATGAAGGAGGTGATAGGCCAACTGTATATGTTGCGTTAACCAGACCACACCTGGAGCAGTGAATACAGGTCTACACCATTGTGAAGGCAGATTAACTTCGGACATGCTAGGCAGAGACATGGATGATGAGAGATGAAGGTGAAGTCATGGCAAGAGAACAGTGGCTGAAACCATGGCTATTGAAACTAGAGGAGACTCCAGAAAATGGAAGAAGTGTCAATGAACACTTGAAGGGTTGACACATGAAGGAGGATTTAGGCTTGCTCTGTGAAGCCCTAGAAAAGAGAAATCTGGTCTCAGTCAGACATGGATCCGAGCTATATTTCTCTACTTGGAGTAGTAGCATGACCTTATGCAAGTGATCAAAATGTTTCAGTGTTCGATCCCTTCGTCTGTGCAATAGAGGTAATGATAATATGGACCCTATAGGGTTGGAAGAGGTAGATTAAGTGAGACAAACCACATCAAATGTTTAGCTCAGTGCTCAGTGCAAAGCAAGAACTCCATGGACACCAACAATAAACCTCAACATTAACGAAAGCAAAACTATAAGGCAGATGGCATCCCTTCCTGAGGGGCTGCAGCAGACGTAGTTGACACTGAAACCGGGGTCACAGGGGCTTGAGATGGCTCCATAAAATTACCCAAAACTTCCCAGAGATCCAGTTCGAGGACACAGTAGAAAAGCCAGACAATCCCTGTCTTTTACAGCAGAGTGGATTAAAACTATGAAAGCTGAATTCAGTCCAATCTCAGAGGCAAGCAAGGGGCTGGAGGCAGAGCCAAGGGGTGGGGAGTGAAGAGAGAACAGAGAGAATGTGAGATGTAGGGGTTGGAAGGAGAGGCAATAACTGGTTCTTAAGACTGTTCATGAGTCATGGCTGCCCACTTTGGTGGCCTCTCGTTACATAGTGGGTAGGACAGTTGGATTAATAGTCTTGGGTTTAGAGTGGGCACCAAAAATTCCAATTCCAGGGGGTATGAAGAAGAAATTCCTAATTGGGAAGCAATACACTATAATGGTTTCATGAAAGGAAGTTGAATACTACTTCAGAGCACGGACTTTGGAGCCAGACTGGCTAGATGCTAATCCAGTTAGACCTGCCTCATCTATCTGTGCTTCCGCTTCCTCATCTGAAAAGTGGGGATTGTAATGAAGCCCACCTCTTCAGGTTATGGAAATTTAATGATAATGCATACAATGGTAGTTATTACTGTAGTTACAATTATCCAAAGATGGTTTGGGTTTCCATCCACATATGAGTCTAGGGTCAGGAGCTGAGAGTAGATCCACCAAATACCCATTTCCTTGGGGGTAAGAGCCATTCCACTACTCACAGCAGAAGAAAAATAATTTAAAAATAGTTTTTTTTTTTTTTTAACTGTCAGAGATATATGAGGACAGGGTCCAAATACAAGCATGTGGTCCAGAAGGAATCATTTGGAGGAAGAAGTCCATTCCTGAAATGTATGTGTGCTGATCACAGAGGAGGCTGAAAATATCAAGAATAATCTTAATCCCTGGTGCTGGCAGAGCTTTGGATCATCTCTTTCTGGACATTCCTCTTCCTAAACTCACGGAGATACTGCCAGTGGGACTGGAACCGTGTTCTTTGCAACCTGGATTCTTTTCTCCCTCTATCTACCTAAGAAAGCCTAGATTCCACATTTTCTAGGATGATTCAAGAAGTGATCTTTCTCTCAACCCCACACTGTTCTCTTACTTCTCTGAAGTCCTTGAATTTTACAGACCATCACAGTGCCTGTGTCCATTACCTGGTCTCCAAGTCCCCCATACCACTCACACTCACTAAAACTCTCCAACTTAAAAGTAGAGTATAAACACTTTAGGGGCAAGAACCACTGCTACTTCATTTTGTCTCTTATAGACTCTAGCACAAGTTGCCTTGGGTATGTGACATTTATTGTCTGGACCACAATTTTTCATTTAGTGAGATGGTAGGAGTTCATTGAGCAGATTAAGAGCATATATGGTAGACAGTTTCTGTTGTCTGAACAATAGCTACCTCCCCCTTTTCTCCTTTTCACAGAATGCCAACACCAAGCCCAAGGTTATGGAACACGGTCTATCTAAGTTAACCATTTCACACTCACCCTTTACCCTTCCAGGCTCTTTTGAAGCTAAGGATGGCCTGTCATGCAGATATGGCTAGTGAGACAGAAGGGAAGTCACCAGAGTGGGGCTTCTAAGAAAACATGTTTTTCTGATGAAAGGGACCAGAGGCTCATCTTTCTTTCCTTCTTCCTATTTGGAAGGATGACTTGCAGGCCCTGGTATTAGCTTCTGAATCAATGGTAGCTGATACCTACTTGACATTTGCAATATGGGAAACACAAGCATCTGTTTATTTAAGCTATGCTTAGTTACGGTTTGGGTTACTTGCAACCAAAAACATCCCTAACCCATGTAGGGAAAGAGAAGTTGGATTTTATGCCAAGGAAACCAAGTAAGTAGAAATGACAATGCATTAAGTGGTTAATATATGCAGGGAAGAAAGGATGTTAGGGAATAGTGTTAGGGAATTGATGAACAAGAGAGAGGTGAAACTATAGAGGAAAGTTTGGCCAATTTGTAAAGACTCTACAGTATGTGTCCTCAATCCTGGCTGCACATTTGTATTACCTGGAGAGCTTGACAAAATAATGGGTACTCAGACCCCTCCCCATAAGATTCAAAGTGAATTGATTAGGGGTAAGGAAAAGGCATCTGTAGTTTAAAAAACTGGTTAAAAACTCCCCAGCACTAGACATCAGGCCTGAGGATTCTTATCTTGTAAGGTATTATGTGGCCAGGCCCTGGCCTACCTGTCTACTTTCACATCTCCCTCGAGTAGTAGGCTCTGGTCACACTGTCCTTCTTGAGCATGGCATGAGGTTTCTTATGTCCTATTCATGCTCCAGACTTTACTTAGATCATCAGAATCCACAGACATCCCTTGGTCTCCTCATGCCAACCTAAGCTCTTATTCTCTCTTCTAGTAGTATTTGTTTTTTAACCAGATAGTTCAAAGTTATATATTTATTTTTTGTGTTCTTTGTTTACATATTTATCAGTTGTGAGAGCAAAGGCCTTTGCCTGTTTTAATCACTGCTATATCTCCCAGATACCTTGTACACAATGCCTGGCATACATTGGGTGCTAAATAATTATTTGTAAAGTGAATTAATAAAACAAAGGCCCTGTGTCCAGGACTTGGCTGTCTAATGGCCATTTTTGCAGTCACTGGAGGGAAACAGTGTCATTAGTGTCATATCAGAGTGTTCCATTGTACCTGTGGAGGCATAACGAGGGTGAAATGGTGAAGGGACTGACACCAGTTAGAAGATTATTGCAGTATCATGGGAGGGATGGGGACAGAACGTGGGCCAAAGGAACACACTCTGCTCCAGGGGCCCAGTCCCCAGCTCTGCTCCCAACACCAAAAAGAGCCCAAGGATACTTAGAAAAGGAAGAAATGGAGGGTTGGATGAGTGTTGGTGGAAGAGAGGATTTATAGAAAGCAGACTTATCAGAGCAGGAGATCTCTAGATTTCCAAAGAAGAGGAAAGGATGCAGAAAGTGCACACGGGGTGATGGTAGATTGACTCTACTGACTTCACAGCACCTTTTGCAGACATTAAGAATTTCCTGAGTCCCCAGCTAGTGCATGCAGTTGAGGACAGCAGGTTAAGGCAGCTTGTGGCATTTTGTTTTCTTTCTTTGCTAGTAAAGGGAGAATTTAAATGAGTTTAACCTTTGATGATCTGGCGATTGTAAAAATCAACTTACCAAAGTTCAGGCAGTGTCAGATGCACAGACACCCTTTTTGAACAGCTCATCTTCCCAGACCTTTCTCTGTCAAATGTCAGAGCCCAAATGAGCTTGTTTGGAAGGCAAATTACATGTTGTGAACCGTCATTTCCCGTAGCTGGCAACTTCTATTCTGAATAATTAAATAATGCAGCAACAGAAAGGCCCTGGGCTTCGATTCTAAACATAAGGGCATGTGTGTGTGTATTAAAAAAAAAAAAAAAAAAAATATATATATATATATATATATATATATATATATATGTAAATATATATATACAATTGTTCTCATAGTTCCTGAATGTTGGGGGAGTTCAAATCTTAAACCAGGCATCAACAATCATTTACCCAGAATTTGTCATTATTTGAAGGTTGTGGTCTTTCTGATATAAAGGCTGAATTGTGAACACAGTTTTAATGGGACAAGAACAGAGACATTATTTCTTTCTGGAAGGGGAGAAAGGGTCCGGGCAATGTTGAGAGGGATTACATAAGTGGGTAGAGCTTGGTCTGTGAAACCAAAGGGAAATGGTTTCTGGAAAGCTCGGTCTTCATCATCCTCATCTTCATCTCCCTCGGCAGTATCCACACAATAAAGCCTTCACATTTGCATCACAGTTTAATATTTGTAAAGCACAAATGCATGCAAGCAGAGGTCTTATAACCATCATTTAGCATATAAGAAAACAGAGGCTCAGAGAAAGAAAGTGGCATGCAAGATAACCCAGCTAGCAAGTGGTAAAGGCCAGAGGGTGGGGTCAGCAGTACCCCACGTTAGCTGGTATCTGAGAGACACAGATGCAGGAAAGACAGTAGACTTAGAGACAGTATGCATCTGTCCAAACTCATCACACATTAAAACTAATGCACACATTAAATACTTGAAGCATTCTGTATATTAAGTATACATCAATAAAACTAAAAAAAAAAAAAAATGAGTTCTGAATCTAGCTGGAACGGCCCTCAGCAAGTCAATCTATAGTGACTATTCCCAACACTGCTTCTTGATTCAGGGGCTCAAAGCTCTCACCTGGATGGCTCCACCAGCCTGTCCACTGCTCTTTCAGCCTCCTGTCTACAGCTCACCCTTATCCACCCATCATGATGTAGTGAGAATAATCATTCTAAAACATATACTTGATTAAGAGCAGATCTAGCCCTTCTATAATCAACCATCATCCTACAGTCAAACCCTAACCCAAAGCCTATTCACAAAGCTATTGAGATTAGGAACCATTTGTTTCTGACCTGGCCTCTCTCAACAACTTTTAAGTCCTGGACCCCTAAGCTCCAGTTGCACCAAGAGTCACAATACGTAAAAGGCTCAGAACACTGCCTGGGACATAACAAGTGCTGTAGAGGTGTGAGCTGGTGTACTCCTGTCATTATTATTACTACTATTACTGTCATTATCGGCACTCTCACTGAACTACTTGGATTTCCCAGCAAGCATCATGTTCTCACCACACCCCTCCCTGACCTCATGCATTCACACATATCTTTCCTTCATTTGCTTAACTGTAACACTCCTCAGAAAACTAGCATGGATGTTGCTCCCTCTGGAAAAACTTCTTGACTCCATCTAGCTGAAAGTGATGACTTTCACAGTCTTCTGTGTTTCCAGTATAGTCCTATTTACCATATTGTATTATAATTCTGTTCACTTTTTTTTTCTGGCTCCTGCTCCGCTTACCAACAAAGACTAATTTTTTTTTTCCTCCATAATCACAGTACTTAGCATGGTGCTTGGTGCACATTCTCAGCCCATGTTTATGAGCCTATCTGGGTGCTTATTTCTCTGAGTGTGTTTTGGGGTTCTAAATATGTAAATGGTCTTCATTCTCTGTTCTTGTTTTGAAAACACTAACTGTGGATAAGCTAGACATTCTCCTGAATTTTTAGCCACCATCTTTCACACCAGTTGGTAAGCACATGTATTAAATGCTGCTGGCTCTGATCTTGTGGTTCCCTGGGGATGAGGGTAGGTGGGCCAAGTAGCTTGGGGGACAGACTGAAACAGAGTGGTACTAAGGAATTCCCACAGAGCCAGTCAACCAATTAGGGTCTGAGTGTGAGACAGAGCTACAGGTACAGTGGAGGAGAGAGAACTAACCCAGTTAGGACTGTAGCACGCGCACACATACACACACACACACACACACACACACACACACACTTTTGCATATATTCACACACATGTAGTCACATACATTCATGCACACACACACACACACACACCACCCTGTACTTTAAAAGTCCTTGCCCATCTTCTGCATTCCAACATTCATCTCACAAATATTTTTGAACCTATTCTATGTACCAGCTTCTGGGTTAATAACTAGTAGTGAACAAAACAGGATTCCTGTTGAATCAAGTAGATAAGTCCGGAGATAACTGCCATAAGCTCATGATGTGATGAAGATGATGGTGATGATAAAATTGGTGCTCATCTGTTGAGAGCTTACTCTCTGGACCAAGCCTGGAGATGAACACATTATATGTATTATCTTCTTTAATCTTCCTGGTGACTGTAAGCTCTATGTGCTATTCTGGTTATACAGATAAGAAAATTGAGGCTCAGCAAAGTCGTGTAACATGATGAAGTTCAGCTGTGACCCAAGTAATATTTATTCTCTCAAAAAACCAGTCTTAGAGGAGATAAGAATGAAGGGAAAGAAAAGAGAATGTAGAAGAAGGGGAGTAGGGAAAATGAAAGTCCCTTTCTTCTGGAAGAAAATGCTAGGAAGTCAGAAGTAACCTTGAGTCTTGTGGATAAAGGCATGTCTAGGTCATCCATGAAAATGGCTATTTCCAGACCAAATATCGGGGGTGGTGAAGACACAGCCATCCAAGAACCCGGCCCTGTAGACATGAGACCTGGGGTCAGTCCTGTGGGGATGCCAGTGTTGCTGTTACAACAGCAATGGGGTATGGAAAGATAGGTGCCAGCACTGGGGTAGGGTGGTTACTGGGTTGGCAGAAGAGTTAGTATCATGGTCAAGGGCATTCTTAGAAAACATACCCATCATGGGTAGTTTTTTGACATATATATATACAAACTGATGAAATCCTGGGTTTTCACAGTTGTTCTCACTTTGTTTTTCAGACAGGGGAACCCAGAAGGGGCAGAGACTTGCCTGGAGTCTGATAATTAGTTAGCAGCAGAAAAATGTCTGGGAGCACGATTGTGTTCTTTCTCTGTTTCTCTATAGGAGGAGAGTTGCTTCTGCTCTGTGGCTTGGTCTGGCACAGCAAAGAACCTCAGGAACCCCCTGTGGCCTGGCTGACAGCTGCTTTCTCTCCTGTTTCCTATGTCTTTGCTACCTGTGCTACGCCTACCTGCCAGCAGCTACAGAGACCAACAGAGAGCCTGCTGGTCATATCTGTTAAGGTTGTACCTGGGATATGGGGCATGGAGCTTCCCGTCCCAGTGGTACTTCTTGGAGTAAGCCTCTGGCCATAGCAAATGCCAGCCCTGTACTGAAAGGGACAGGCCTTCAGGGTCCTGACTGGTAGGCCCTGTCCATCCTGGCAAAGCAGGAAGTCCCTGCTGAGAGAAGCCAGCTCTGGGACAGTGGTGTTTTGGTACAATACATTTTGAAATAATACATTCCTTAAGAAGTACATGATAGTGGGGACACCTGGGTGGCTCAGTCAGTTAAGCGTCCAACTCTTGATTTTGATTCAGGCCATGATCTCGCAGTCTGTGAGTTCAAACCCCATATCAGGCTCCACGCTGATAGCATGGAGTCAGCTTGGGATTCTTTTTCTCCCCATCTCTCTTTCTGCCCTTCCCCACTTGTTTTCTCTCTCTCTCTTAAGATAAATAAATAAACTTTAAAAATGCATATGATAGTGTGTGATAGTAAAAAAATAACAAAACAAAACAGAAATCAAGCTATAAACCACCATGTTGTAGAAGAGGGTCTTTTTCCAATTAGCTAAAAAACAAATAAAATTTATAGTTGCCTCCAATTTTAGAAAAAAAACCTTCTATGATATTTTTCAATATTTCAGACATACTCTTTAATCTTAAGTTGGTTCTTTATGATTATAAACCCATTTGGATTAAGCACAACTAAAGCCAGAGTAATAAAACAATCATCAGAACCCCACAAACACCCAGGTATCAGGTATTGAAGACTTGCTATATGACAGATATGTTTTTAAAGTTTCATTAGAAGTCCAGAATAAAGATATTACTTCTCCAAATTTGCAGATGAGAAAACCAAGGCACTCACAGGCTGTACAGTTCACTGCAAATCATACAAAAAGAGGCAGAACAGGAATTTAAATCCAGATCAGTTAACCTCTGAACCTGTTCTTCTCTGTCATAATTGATAGCAACAGCAGCAGCATTAGGGCATCAGAATCACCTGGATGGTTTGGTGTCTCCCAGGTTGTGGGCCCATTCCCTGCATTTCTCTTTTTTTTTTTCCTTCCTTCCTTCCTTCCTTCCTTCCTTCCTTCCTTCCTTCCTTCCTTCCTTCCTTCCTTCCTTCCTTCCTTCCTTCCTTCCTTCCTTCCTTCCTCCTCCCTCCTCCCTCCCCCCTCCCTCCTTCCTTCCTTCCTTCCTCCCTCCCTCCCTCCCTTCCTCCCTTCCTTACAAATAGTTTATTGTCAAATTAGTTTCCACATAACACCCAGTGCTCATCCCCACAAGTGCCCTCCTCCATGCCCATCCCCCCCTCCCCCCCAAATTTCTAAGACTAGAGTGGGGCTAGAGAATTTGTCCTTCAAATAAGTTCCCAGGCGTTGCTGATGCCGCTGGTCAGAAAATCCTACTTTGAAAACCACTGCCTTGTAGGGTCTCTAAATAACATCTTTCATGATTATGTAATTTAATCTTCACAGGATGTATGAGAAAGGAATTTTATTATAATCCCCATTTTGTAGAAGATACGGAAGCATTTTGCCTAAGGTCATCCAGTGATAAGTGATGGAGCCTAAGTTCAAAGCAGAAAGCTCTGCATTCAGAGCCCACACACATACTAAAGCATTATGCTGGAGTGATTGCCACATTTTCCTTGATTATATTAAGCTTATTATAGCTCTGCTTCTGCTGCTAGTAGCAGCACTTGCATTCCATTCACAGTTACAAGACAGGAAGGTCAAAATACAATAAAAAAGGCAATCACTTGAACAAGCACACCCTGCTATACAGAGAACATAGCAAAGCTGTCCACTCGGAACCGTTGGCTGGCAAGCAGTGCCACTAGGTGGTAGCTCAAAATGCTGAATGATCAGCAAACGCACAAAAGTCCAAATTCAGTTTTTTACACTGTTGAGTCAAGTTTAAAAATGGGTGTAGAAGATAGCTTCCATGGGCTTCTGATTCTGGGTCCTCCTAAGCCCTGGGCATCAACTATATTACTATACTCTCCATGGGAGAGACATAGTGACCGTGTCCATGAAGGCTAGCAGCCACAATTTGTACAAATAATGTTCAGTCTAACATCTCTCCCCAACCACACTCCATCTTTCCTGTCACACAAATCAACCCAACTCAGTGGAAGGAAAGGGAGCTGGGGAATGTCACCAACAATAGCTAAGTTTATCAGGAAATTTAGAGTAGGTTGATTGAAAATAACTAGGCAAAACATTTTTTTGTTTGTTTTTTAGCCATAGGGAAGAAGGGAAGTTGTTTTGAAATTATTTATTTTTGTTTTGTTGGTGAAGATGAGAGAAGAGAGGATTTTATATTACAGTTTAGCCCTCTATTTGGCCAAGACAGAGAACCCTCCTTTTCCAATTGCTCAGGCTTGGATTAAATGAGATCAAATGAGATTATGCTTGGTAAACTGTAAAGGGTAGTGCCAGAGGGTGAGATTATTAAGATGAAACACAGTGGAGTGAAATTGGTCAATTTTCTAGCTTTGAAGACAGACAAATTGAAGTTTAAGTGCCAGATATTCTAAAAGCAATGTAATTTTGGAATGAAAATTAACCTCTCTGAGCCTTTTTTTAACTGTAAAATGCAAATTTTAATCCTATTTCATGAATGTAATTGTAGAATTAAATTAGGAAATAAAATATGGTCAAGAAAAATACTATAACTGGCTATTATTTTTGAGGAATACTGGTTTGAGAAATTTTTTAAAGGCCAAAACGTACCAAAACATAATAATAACTAGGATACATAGGCCAAGATGCTTAACTATGGATAAAAATTGGCTAAACCATTGTCATTTTTGACTAAAAATGTATGTGAAAAATCACGAATAAAAGATTCAGTTTTGGCCAAAATCTGGCCTTAACAAAGTTTAAATAGTTCATAAAGAAGGAACCTGGTGGATAGTATCAAAATTATGGTTTTAAGATTCCAGAAAGATTTAAAGTTGTACCCAGTAAACCTTCACAGCCAAAGGGCTTCTGAGACTCTCAAGGGCATTCGTCCTAGAGCAGTGTAAGAAACAACACATGGACAATGTAGAGAGGGGCATGTCAAAAGAGTTGTAGCTGATGCTTCTGTCTAGCGGCTTTGCATTTCTACACTGAAATGTGGAAATCCCAGGAAGCTTTTGAGTTGGATCACCAGTGTTCTACCAGCTTGCATTAGAAGAGACTGAGATGGTTCATGTTTCTGAAAAGAATCTAAGTCCCCAACTTCTGATAGGCAGGAAATAGGCTAAGAAATTTACTTGCTTGTAACAGCCATTTCTTATAAAATAGTAAAAACATCTCAGGGGGTAGAAACAAGATCCCTCAGGGAAGAGTGAAAAGTTAAAGATAATAACAATCTTGGGAGCCATTTCCAAGTAGATCCAGACCCTATTCAAAGGACATTCCCTGCTCCTAAATTAGGCGGGAGCTGACAACATGTAACCAGAATTGTGACAGCTACAGTACTTCCATTTCTCCCCTTTTTAAGTGGGATTGTTTTTTATAGCCATCCAGTTTCCACTCATGACTGTATGTTGAGTCACTGGTGGAAGGTATTGTCTTTTTACGTCATAGAATTCTGGATAGAGGAGAGTGATACACAAGGAGATGTACCTGAGAAGCCTCAACTACATCTGGACTTGACTTAAATAATAAGATTCTGGAATTGGAGTGTGATCCCATAATGGCCTTAGTCAGTGTATCTTCAAAAAGCTGCAGGAGAAAATAAAGGAAGAAGCCAACTATTTCTGGGAGGAGAGGATTTCCAATGGACACTGTTTGTCAATGCTGCTGATCATGGGTCTGTCCTGCTGCTGATCATGGATCTGTCTTTGTGTCTTGTGGCAGTAGGACTTCCAGCATGGGATCCCTCTGGGACAGTCTTTCCACTCAGTAAAAGTTCCTAGATGACTGAGGGCCTGCCACATTAAGCTCCTCAGGGTTGCCTTTCAACAATTTTGTAGAGTAGTACATTTCTAAAATGTATTACATGCTTCCTTGATTCTTGAAATAGTGAATTCAGAACATCAATTTTGTGTGTTCCTCTGACTAAGCCTTGTTCATGCTCTTCCTTCTCCTAGAACAATCTATCTGATTTCCACCTGTGAAAATCCTCCCATCCACCAAAAGCTGCCAAAATATGACTTTTTTCCATGGAGAATTTCTTGATTCTTTCTCTCCAACTAACTTAATAATAACATATAATTATCATGATAATAGCTATCACTTATTGAACAGTTGCCATGCACTAATTATTTTACCTAAATTACATGATTTAATTTTTACAACAGAAAATGTTGTCCTATTATTACTTTATCCATACAGATGACTTGGAAATCTACAGGATTTTGCAAATGAAGAAACCGGTTCAGAAATTTACTGACCTGCCCAAAGTCATAAACCAAATGGCACTTGTGAGTGAAAAAAATCAGTAATGGGTCCCAAACTGTACTGCTCCCAAATCAGACTGCTTTCCATCTCATGCATAAAGATCTACCCAACCACAGGGAGAAGGTGATGATCTTTATCCTCTTCCTCTCTCTCCTAGTATATTTATTTCTCCATTTCATACTAGCTCACCTTGTGAGGCTATTTAATGGGACTTAAATAGCCAGTTTGGTGGGCTTAAACACTGACTCTCCCTTTTACCAGCTATTAGATGTTGGGCAAGTCACTCAGTATTTCTATACTTCAGTCCTTACTTATAAAATAGGGACAAGAATAACCTCCCTGTAGGGTCACTGTGAATAGTAAATGTATTGATTCATGTGGGGTTCTTAAAACAGTGCCTGGCTCATAGTAGGAACTCAAAACATGTTAGTCATTATGTCTTATTCTTTTCATTTCCTTCTTTCCTTCTCCCCACGTGTCTCCTTTTTCTCCTTATGTTTTCAGATTTAAAAAAAAAATAACAATTTGGCCTCGATTGATGAAGCTGAAAAGTAAATAAATAGCAGGTGCAGGCGGAAAGCAGATGGAATTCACTCTGGGTTTCCTTTCCTGTTAGCTTTGGACAGGTTTGCTGTCTGCATAACTTGTTCTCTGCCTTTTCCCCAAACAGCCCCTTGTGTGTCTCTGTTTGTTATTTAATGCAGAAATTCTTTTCACTTCCTTTTCTTGCAGCTATCCGCTCCATCCTTTCCCTCAGTATTAATAACAGTCCTCATTTGTATTTTCTATGTGTCAGACACCCTTCATGCTTTCTCTTGTGTAATACTCACATGGTCCCTAAGATATACATATAATTATTTCCTTTTTACAGATGAAGAAATTGAGATCCTATGGAGATAACCTCTGAAATGTCTGCTTGTGAGTTTCTAATATTTATGTGACTTAAAAAAATAAGACAGGCTTCAAACTGTTTATAGAAAAGTTTAACTTCAGACATTCTCTCTTGTAGGAAATAGAGAAAGTGCCATTGTGTTCACTGAATGTTCCTGTTTTAACAAAAATTGCAACTGAGTCAAAAGATTAACTTTTAGAAAACAAGATCGAGGCTGAAGAATGTTTGATTCATTGGAAATATTGTCCACAATAAGAGAAAGGAGTTGAATCATTGATAGTGAGATGCCTCCTCCTTCACCTGGTCTCAGGAAGAAATAAGCCAATGAGCAATGAGCCCCTCACTTACAATATTAGGACTTCAGAGAAAGAAGGCCCAATGTGGAGTTGCTTCTGCTCACAACAGGTGTAGAGATGAGGTTACAAGGTCTGAGCTTTGACTGTATCCTGGGGCCACTGTATCTGGTACTGCAATCCTATGGCCACGGTGGTATCCTGAGATCCAACTCTTTTCTTTTTTTTAATGTTTTATTTTATTTTTGAGAGAGCACAAGTTGGGAAAGGGCAGGGGGATGGGCACAGAGGATTCTAAGTGGGCTCTGCACTGATAACAGCACGCCTGGTGTAGGGCTGGAACTCATGAACTGTGAAATCATGACCTGAGCTGAAGTTGGATGATCATCTGACTGAGCCACCCACATGCCCCCCAACTCTTTTCGTTCAGCTCTTCCCACCACAGAAATGTTGAGATATTCCTTAATTATTTCTGTAGATCAGCTTCCTCTGATTTCCTATAGGTTCTCTGTTTCCTAATATCTGCATGTGCATGTGGCTTTGCAAACTCTGTTCTTAGCAGGCCTGAGTGTAAATGTATCAGTCAGATTTATCTAGGTTATGCTGGATAGCAACCAATCTCAAAATCTGATCAATACGTATTTAATTTTTACAATTTTTGAAGGTCTGGGGTCAACTACAGCCCTATGAGACTTAGCTTGATTCCACGTGTTTTCTTACACTGCAACCCAGGCTAAAGAAGAAGTGACTACCTGGGACATGCTGTTTTCAGAGAGGTGGCCCAGAACAACAGAGCTCAGGCAAGCCATGCCATCAAATGGAAAGCTTCTGTTCATGTGAGGCTAGAATCATGTTTCCTTGTATCACATTGGTTGGGATATGTCACTTGGCAAAGCCTCAAGGAAATGAGTCTGGGAAGCATAGCAGGGGTGTGGAGGGAACAAATCATTATGAATAGATAATATACAACAATAAATGACATTGAACTTGCCATTTTAAGAGGCCATCATTGGGACACCTGGGTGGTTCAGTAGGTCGTGCATCTGACTTTGGATCAGGTCATAGTTTCATGGTTCATGGGTTTAAGCCCCCACATCGGTCTCTGTACTGACAGTTTAGAGCCTGGAGCCTGCTTTGGATTCTGTGTCTCCCTCTCTCTCTGCCCCTCTCCCACTTGCACTCTCTGTGTCTCAAAAATGAATAAATTTTAACAAAACTTAAGAGACCATCATCACCTTACTACAACTGGTATCATAGTGAAAATTCTTGATAGGACTTCCAATTCATTTAGGATAGCCCAAACTGTGCATTGGTTTTCCTGGATCAGGTGTCAGTTCTCGGGCCAATCAACAGTGGCCAGGAAAAGGGGATATGCAAGCATTACTACAAGGAAAAAAAAGAGCCATGGCCAGAGGCAAATTATGTAAAAGTGCAGGAGAAAAACATGCAAATTCACTATGCTTATGTTAACTGAATGTTGACCTATTCAGTTCCTTATTATTAACCTCATTATTATTATTATTCTCGTTATTAACCTCATTATTCCCATCACCTTCACTTTTAACACCTCTCTACCATTGTTACCACCACCATTATCATCATCATCTTTATTACCTTCATAGCTTTACCACTTCATCAGCATAACCAGCTTTATCATCTTTATTCTTCTTTATGACCTGGTCATCTGCATCATCTGCACCACTATCATTATCACATTTATTTTGCGCATTGTAAATTATGGTATTCTTTCTAAATCTAATCTTCCTCTTAACTACTGTGTAGAACATGTGGAGCTTGAGAAGAAATTAAATTCTTCCCCCTCAGCTAAAGGAGTTTCAAGTGATTTCAGTAAGCCAACAAACATGAGAATAGTTATTTTATATTATTATACATATTGATTCAGGAAGAATAAGGGATTCAAGTTTGTCTGATGAAAGTCAGGTTCATAACTTTGTAAGTCAGTCAGAAGGAAAAGATGACTCATCTCTCATTGGACATATATAAGGATATATGTATCCCAGGATATTGCTGGAGAGCACCTTGTGACTATAAAGGGAACCAACCGTAGGATGAAAGCATGCTTAAGTTAGAAAGAGGAGACAGAAAAGCACTTGGTATTTTTCTTATTGACACAGTTTCTCTATTGGATCAATCCTGACCTCAAGCTTGCCCTGTGTATTTGATGCAATAAATTTCCTTTCTTGTCCATGTCTGAATTTAACTACAAAAACCATCTAAAATTATATAATCAAACTAATGACCTTTACTAACTTCATCAAAACAAATAACACTAATTCCACAACTGCTACCATTTCAATGACTGCCTCTACACATCTCTGGACTTCTTAATTAGAGATCAAATTATAGATATGAAGGAAAGAAGTACAGAAACAAGGCGAGGAGATATTTTCTATTAATATTTTCGGCATTTTGAAAAAAAAAATCCTATTTTTCCTGCATCTTTCATAACAGTTAAACTGTTGGTTCTGAAAGCAATCTTGGGTATGCATAGTATGTTTTATGTTCCAAAACTAATAAAGTGATTTTGTGTCTAAAAAAATTATAAAAAAATCTCAGTACTAAGTGTATAGGCAACGAAATGGTGGTGGAGTGGGGAGTACACTGGATGGGCTTCCTTCTTAACTATGACTGTGCAAACCTGCCTTTTAATAGTTTGAGGTGCTAATTTGCATATGACCTTGGGCAGGTTTGTTTCCTTCTCTGGACTTCAGTGTCTTTATCTGTAAATTGATAGGGTTAGTCTAGGTTTTCAGTAAGAAGCCTGAGATTCCAAGGTAGATTTGGAGTTTTTTGAACAGTGGGAGAATTTACTTTAATGGACTTAGTATTGCTGGACAAGTCATGCATCTTAGTTCAGTAGCTTTTAAGTTTATAAAAATAGAAGTAGAATCATAGTCTCTTAGAGTCACAAAGGACCATAGAGATCACCTAATCCAACTCCCTTACATTTGAGATAAGGAAGCCAGGGTCCAGAAAGGTTAAGTGACTTACCCAAGGGCACCCAAGCAATTTTGTGGCCATGCCTTTCACCCATTCCTTATGACCTTAATTTTATCTGATTTTCTTGAGTTAATCCTGCCCTGCCATCTCTTTTAAATTGAGAATTCCCCAGTGGTAGGTTATTTTGTTTTTCTTCCAAACAGAGCAAATGAAACACAAGACCATAAGCTCTTCAAAAATGAGACTGTTACTTGATATATTTTTTTTTGTAGCCCCCTGTCCACTAAGCCTGACAATCAAGACAAGTTGAATGAATGAACCTCAGTGAGAAATAAAGTAATTTCAACCATTCCCCTGCTTCTGTAATGCTTTCTCTTAACTATTTCAGAAGAGTTGGTTACTTGACTTTGTAACTTTTATTTTTTTAATTAAGAAAATTTTTACAATGTTTATTTCTTGAGACAGAGACAGTATAAGCAGGGGAGGAACAGAGAGAGAGGGAGACACAGAATCCAAAGCAGGCTCCAGGCTCTAAGCTACCCGCACAGAGCCCAATGTGGTGTTCAAACCCACAAACCGTGAGATTGTGACCTGAGCCCAAGTCAGGCGCTTAACCGACTGAGCCACTCAGGGGCCCCGACTTTTTAATTTTAAAGAATTCAGATGGGACCTCATTGAAATTCTGAGACTGTATCCCAAATATTTAGAAGATGTTAGGGAAAGACTAAGGAAGTCTCCTAAAATCATCTGCATTTGTATACCACTGGCTCACACTACCTGTCTCAAACTTGCCTTCCACTTTTGACACACCCGTCAGGTAATCATTCACAATGAACATAAATGGTTATTTGATTATTTCACTATAACATTCAGTTCTGACAGTTAACAATCTATTAGCCTTCTTTGTCTAAAGCTAGGAGGGGGCAGGTCCTCCATGACCTTTGCTGACCTCCAGAAACTGAGAATCCAAAGGGAGATTTTATTTTGCAATTACAAGGGGTAATGCAAATAGGGTCATTTGAAAGTGGCTCCCTGGAGTCCTTCCTCTGGATTGAGATCTGTGATGGAGGTCATCAGTTTATTCTGCTCTGAGTGACCTGCAGGGGTCACAGTAGGATCATGCATTCTCCATACAAGAAAAGAATTTTCTGAGAAGCCATACTTCAGGATCTCTGCAGGGAGCTAGAGATCCATCTCCTGCTCAGGCTCCTCTCTGAAACTAACAGACAAAGCTGAATATGGATGAGTTCGCATCTCTGTGACCTTTTTTGCCCTCTTCTCCCCTTTCAGATAAAAGCAAGTACGTGCAGAATGTGAGTCTCACAGACTGCCCTTCCCATTGGCTGACGTGTCAGGAAAGCAGCTGTGGCTTCGTGGATTGAAGGCCGGGAAACCTGGGTTCAAGCCCTGGTCCTTCCACTTCCTGATTGGATCACTTTCTCACTCATTGTCTGTTTTATTCATCTCTTAGGTGGGATAATGCCTACTTAGTGTGGTGAGAGTGACTGTTGTAAGTGACATAGGTGAAATGCTGTGTCCACGGTTGGTGCTCAACAAATATCTGCCATTTTTATAATTTTAACAGCCACCAGGTTGTGAGAAAATATTGCTTAAGACTATTAAATTCAGGAACAGCATTTGTCTAACTTTAGGATGCATAGAAATGTCACTTGGGGAGCTTATTAAAACACAGATTCTAGACATTAGCCCCAGAGAGTTAGATTCAGTAGGAGTGAGTCTAAAAATCTACATTTTTAACATGAGCTCCAGGTGATTCTGATGCAGGTGGTTCATGATCCACATTTTGAGTAAAATGTTGTGGAGAGGAAAATGAGCAGTAAGCAGGCTTAGCAAATATTTGTTGATGCATTGATTGACTCATTGGGGACACTAGCTCTCACCTGTAGAGGATCCTGAACGTAAGCATCATTTTATCCCTGTAGTAATCAAGAAATCTCTCTGTATGTCTAATTGCATCCTTGCCTGCAATAACCAAAGCCTGTTCCTCTTAGTAAAAATGAGAACAAGTGATCAGCGGTCCCATCATAAAAACTCCTTAGATATTTGCAGAGAGCAGTCATGTCATCCATTAGTTATCTTAGGTTTTCACAAGACATCTCTTTTATTTGCTATAATTTTAAGTCCCCACTAAGACTCAATAAATGATTTTTAATGAGTAAAGTCCTGATGAAACAGGAATAAGGATCAAAGAATATCAGAAGTCAATGGGACTTTGGAGATTTTTGAACATAAATTTCTCATTTGACAGATGAGGAAATTAAGACTGAGATGTCACACCACACCTTGGTGGCAGGATCGAGATTTAGATCATTAGTTTCCTCCATTCCACATGGCACACGTTCTAATTCATTTTATATCAATGAACATCTACCCTTTCCCAGGCACTGTACTGGGCACTGTCAGGAACAGGTGATGAGGGACCACAAGTCAAGCTGAGGGCAAAGCACAGGCTGGCAACCTCCCTCCCCCTAGGTGGGGTATGTGTGACATTCCTCAGGCACTTTTGGCTGCCCAAGAACAAAGAAAAGGGCAGAAAACAAATGGTTAAACTGGTAAGTGTCTCCATCAGTTTACAAATATCTTAGTAGAATAACAAGAAGAAGGGCAATCTTATCAATAGCCTAAAGTCCAGAAAGTCACTACTGTCTTAATGTTAATGCTTTACCAGAGGGAAAAACAACCTTAGTTTGACAATAGATACGCCCCATTGCAGGGAAACGTGTTGACCTAAAAAACAAAAACAAAACAAAATAAAACAACAACAAAACACCAGCCCCTGCATTAAAGAAGAGCACTGTCTAGTGGAGGAAGCATAAAGCCAACAGAAAATTGACAAATCACATAAGGACTGTGAAGTAGGCATTCTTCTCTCTATTTTAACAAAGTAGAAACTGAAGACCAGAGCAAGTGAGTAACTTGCCCTGGATTTAATAGTGTCTAAAAGAGTCTAAACATGATCTTTTAATTCATTCAATAAACACATATTTATGGCAGGCTTACATACTACATGCCAGGCCTATGTGGGCATTTGTCATGTGATGATGAATGGGACCTCCATCACAACAGCGTAATAAGCCAAGCACGGAGCATAATAAGTTAAATCCTAGAGCTCATGGTCGAGAGATCTTCTGCTCCCTCTCTCTCTTTAAATAAAGACCAACTGCAAGCCATCCAAAGCCATTCCTTTTGGAATTCCAAAAGGAAAAATAAAACAAAGATTCTTTCTTACCTAACAAAGGCAAAGACATAATCCATGTTAAGTCAAATCAATCTTTCCCTACTCTCGGGAAGTCTAACTGCTTAAGGACCCCCAAAGATGGATGGCCCATCTTGAGGCTGTAATTATATTTGCCACAATTATGTCCCCAGCAGTCAAATGCTGGGGCAATGAGGGAAAGAAACACATCCTGATTGCCCCCACCCACATTAAATGTTGAATTATCTTACAGTTGATAGTTCCCTAGATTCCTCGACCTTTAAATGCCGAACGCTACATGACTTTTGAATTTTAATCAATTTATTTTTTTCAACTGGAAATGTCAGACTTCTGTATAGAATTACTTGGTGCTGCTGATGTGACAAAGACTCAAAGTTCAGTGTCTGAAGTCATGGAATAGCAGAGGAACCAGCATGCATCAAGAGACATAATTTGCAGGCAGCCAAATAAGGAAGTGAGAGAACATATATTTTTCATTAGCTTTCATTTAGAGGTTCTGGGACCTTAATTTCTCTTGTCTCCTATCCTCCAGCACAAATAAAACTAGTTGGGATGGCTAATGACTTGGACTGTGTCACTAAGAAAGCTGAGGATGGAATGTGATTTCTTATTTATAAAGTGCCTACTGGGTGTCCGAAGATATAAGATCACTTAATCCTCACCTAAACTCTATAATGAAAAAGTTATGATCCCTATTTTATAGTAGAGGAAACTGAGGCTCGAGGAAACTTTCTGGTTACTGCCGAGCTTGTAAGAGACAGAACACAATTTAAACTGTGAAATGCTGAATTCCAAAATGCATGCTTTTGCCATGACGCTAACTTCTCTGACCTGAGTCACTGTTCCTTTACCTATTTCTTAGAAGGAGTCAGTCTTCAGATTCACTTACACTGCACACAGCTAGCTGCTTTCTGTCACTGAATTCCCATCTGCTCCAGGCTTCACTGACCCAGAGCCTTTACATTTGTGTAGTTTTGTATTCAGATAACTTCTATAGTATTTGTCTTCTGTGAAAAAAAAAAAAAAATCATGTCTAGCATGTTCTCCACCATATGGTTGCTCATTTGACCACCAAGAAAGATGTGTGGTGCATAGTAGATGCTCAAACATATTTGCTGAATTTTGCTCTGCTGGTAGTTGTCTCTGTCTCTGTGTCTGTTTCTCTCTCCCTCTCTTTCCCTTTCTCCCTCTTCCTTCGACATGTGTCCCAGCATTTATCTCTAGGTTAAGAAAATGCCAAGCCAATCTTAGAAATTCAATGGGTCTCCCCCCTTCACTGAGCCATTACCATTTCCCCAGCTGACTAAATAAAGCTAACATTTAAGTCACAGAACAGGCCCCGAGGTAATAATGGAGAAGTAGGACTTCACTAATCACTGACTAGTTTCACCTTTTAAGAAAAGGCTGTTTGACCAAGTCCATAATTCCACAGCCCTCTACCCCTCCCAAATGCCTACTTTCTGTCTAGAGAACTATCTGCACAGTAGGCTTTGGAGACTGTAAATTTCTGGGCAGGAGTGGACTTGTCACAGGATCCCACTGCATCGGGCTCTATCTCCCCATACAGAGAGCTGCTAAAAGCTTATATAAACAGCTACCACCAGGCAGTCTCAGTACCCTCAGATGGTTTTTCCATCAGCTGATCCCCTGAGGCAAGAAACCTGTCAATGCCTCAACCTCTCCTTCTAGTCGCCACTTACTCTATGTCTTCTACTCAAAGGGTTGAACTCAAATGCACACAAAGGCTGAGAAGATGATATAAATGTGCATATCAGGAAAGAGAAGTAGAGTAGACACTGCCTTTGAAAGAGGCAGCTATTTGCTTCCGCAGAGTGTATCCAGGGAGAAAGGGCCATGTGCTACTACCAATTCCAAACTTTCAAAAGGATTCCGATATATAAGTGAATTTGGTCAATCTTAAATACTGTTCCAAATGCCCCAAAATTAGTGGTGTGGCTATGGAAACCTCTCTTCTTTTGTCTTACAATTTTCTGTGATCTGTTGTTTTCTGACCCTTGGATTTTCTTCATGCTGCTTCCCATACCTAGAATTCTTGTCCCTCTGACCCCTCTGTTCACACTCTTGAGATGCCACCTCCTCTGTGAAGGTCTCTCATCCATAACTGACCTTTCTCTCCTCTAAGTTCCCATGGCATGTCTTGCGGACTTCAGTCAAATGTAATACTTTGTAGACATTAAGTTCCTTGCATCTTACTCAAATTTCCATCCTCCTTGCCCCATATCATTTACCTCAAGGACTAACACTCAATAAATATCTATTGAAACAAAAATGGAATAAATGAAGGAATGAACACATAAAAAGTTTGGTATGATAGAAAAAAACATGAATTTTGGAAAAGACTTTGTTGTTTGGGTTTCAATTTTAGATCTGCCTCTTACTAACTTTGTCATCTTGGAGACGCTATTGTTGCCTGAAAGAAAGACACAGATGTCTACACTGCAAGGTTGTGTATTAAAGAAAAGAAGATTCAAAGCCTATGCTCTCATTGCTTCTACTGCAGTGTTTTTCAAACATGGCTGTTCATAAGAATCCCTGAGCCATTTGTTGTTATTTATTCTGATTCCAGGGTCCACCCAGAGCATATTGAATCAATTTCTCTAGGGGAGGAGCCTAAAGATATGTATTCTTGTAATCAGGAAAGCTTGGAAAATAAAGCACGCTTGTTGTAACCTTTTCTATATTTCCAATAGTAGCCTTCTGATATTTCAAAGTATTTCACCCTGTTGGGGTCACCCTTACTATGAATATTTATTTAAAAATTTTTTAAGTAGGCTCCATGCCCAATGTGGGGCTGGAATTCACAACCCTGGGATCAAGAGTCGGATGCTATTCTAACAGAGCCAGCCAGGCATCCCAAGAATATTTAAATAAAAATGGAATAAGTCCTCATTTTCCCCCACAGATTATGAGGCTGTTTTCCAAGTAAAAGCAGCCATTGGGGTTTTATTTGTATGTCTTCTTTTAAAAGTTATTAAAAATTGATTTCCTGATTCCTTAGGATCCCATGAAAATGTCACCACCATAAAGGCAGAGATTTTGTCTGCATTTCTATATCCCAAGAACCTAGAACAGTGCCTAAAACATGGATGTTCAATAAATATTTTCTGTTTAGGTCAGATAACTTCACTCACAGCACATGCGCTCCAAGAATAGACTCGTATGTTGAATCTCAAATGGTTTTTCTACCTGACCTCTCAATCTCAAAGAGCACCTGGAGTAGAACCATGCAAAGGTCACTTCAAGTCCCAGCTCAAAACTTCAACATCTGAAATTTCAGCAAGATAGTTGATGGTTCTTTCACTGTCTGTTTATCTTCCCATTAGCCACTTTATGGCCTGTGTGTCCAAGCACATGCCTTCATGATGTATACGACCAAGGGATAGATAAGAAAGATGGAATACAGGTATTAGCATGCCATTAGCTGTGGCAGGGCCCAGAAATGTGTCTGATGACAAGCAAGTAAGGAATCCTGAATTTTTCCTTGTTAAATCACAATGGAAAAAAGTAGAGGTAGAGGTGACTTATTTAACCAATCAGTATTTTATGTTGCTAAATAAAAACCACCAGCAACTATAAACTGGGAAAATAAGAAGTGTATGTGTTGAATATATACTTTTGTTCACACAATTCAAGGGGCCAATAGTATGACAACCCTAGGATTAAATCAGGGGTTATATGTCATTTTATAATTATCAAAATAATTAAGTATATGGTGAAATGAAAATGTCCCTTGCCAAAGGAGGAGAAGGCAAGCTAAGCTTGCTATAGTGGGTGGCCAAGACCCAAAAAGCCATAAATAAATAATAAGAAAACAAATAAATAAATACATAAGTAAATAAAAGTTCATTGATGTGTGAACACAATTTTTAAAAAGTATCCTGGAATATAAGTAGTGGCTACAAATTTAAAATGAGACCTGTATTAACATGAAAGAATATTCACTAAGAGTTCACCGGTACTCTAAGTGGTGGAAGGCTCCAAGAAATTACTGTCTATACCTCAGTCTGGGGTAATGAACCTGTATGATATAATTGGAATCCCTCACAGAGGAGGGCACAAGCTTTTGAGCCCTTTTGGGAGTAGAACTGTAAAGGATATGAGGTAGAAGGAAGGAGCATTTTAAGTCTCCCTGTGGACCTACACTGCTCTGGGGTAAATAAAACATCCCCAAATTGCTCTGAAGCTATCCGAGCATTAAAAATTCCATGCAATAGAGAGCCATGTTAAGCTAAAATAAGACACCATGTAGACATGCAGGCCTCCTGGGGGAAGCAACCAACTCAGCTCGAGAGGTCATGGTTGGCAGAAATGGGGGTTGATCATGGGAATTTGTGGCCATGGCTCACAATGCATGATCCATGCAATGTTCACCTACCATATAATGAGCTAGACTCTCCAATAAGACATCAGTGCCCAAAGTACTGAAATTGTGAATTGGACAAAATAACCACAGGGATAATAGAACTACTTTATAGGCTTAGAAAAATAGAAAGTAGTGTTTCAAAGTGAGTCATGCTATACAATTTGTAGGTCCATACAGCAAGAAAAATTGGCAATAGTTAGGGAGTTAATAAGAGAGAACTAGATGAAAATCATGCCCTCATGTCTTGGGTAGGCTTTTATTTACAAGGTCTCTGTTGGATATAAAAAGTAAGATCTGCCTGGGAAGTAATGTTGTCTAGACATGACTCCCAGAAGTATCATTTTACTTTTGTTCTTCCAAGCAATTGTGTTAAATTTGTAACTACCCCAAGCATCCACACTTCCTGAGTGTATGCTGCCGGGTCACAAGGTGCCATTTTTCCAGCTCAGATCAGAGTTCTGGAGACCTGTTCATAGCTTCTATAAAACCAGCTGGTTTTGCTCTAAGGAACAGTAGATTCCATAGATGACTATTCCTGAAATGGTGAGAAAATATGAGGTGATTCTAATAATGGATGGGGAAAATGTATGTTTCCATGGAAATAATGTGATACATACTTCTGAAAGTTCTCTTGGGAGGGCCCCTGCCTTTAAGGTTATGGGATACCTAACTGTTAGCATTTCTTTCTTGGCTGAGGGTAAAGGATATACCTCAGAAGGAGTCTACAATGTCTAGATCAAATGTTTTAAGATGCATGGGTATCATTCTCAAAGACAACATTTTGAGGTGAATTAGAACTCACTTCATTTGTAGCATAAAGTTGAAAATGCATGAACCCAACATTACATACTACACTACACATATACTCACACACACACATGCATAAACATAGGTTGACTGTTATTGATTTAGTGACCCTATGGTGCCAGGAAAGAGGAGCTTCCTACTTTAATTTACCATACATTCTGGCTAAGTGCAAGGATTTCTACACCTTGAAGAGTACATCATTAAGTTTTTTTTTCAATTAATAAGGAACATTAAATGATAAAAGGTATCATAGAGTGTTAAAAAAATCTTTCCTTTAAAGCCTAGGCATTTTGGTCATTATCATGATTATGATCATTCAAGAATGGACTCAAGAATAGAGACATTGGATACAAGGTATGAGCCCTTCAAGTCTTAAGGGAGAATTTGCATGTAAATTACCATAAAAGTAAAGAATATTGAGATATTCTATAATATTTTTTTAAAAAATGTTTGTTTGTTTATTTTGAGAGACAGAGCACAAGTGGGGGAAGGGCAGAGAGAGAGGGAGACACAGAATCCAAAGCAGGCTCCAGGCTCTGAGCTCTCAGCATAGAGCCCAATGCAGAGCTTAAACTCATGAACTGTGAGATCATGACCTGAGCCAAAGTCAAACACTTAACTGACTAAGTCACCCAGGTGCCCAAGATAGCCTCTAATCTTTTGTCTCACATCATGACACGATAAGTTTCATGCTTACAAATTGGCATATTCCTACTAATAAATAAGAAAGTCTTTTGACCTACTTTGCAATATTTTTGCTAGAGGAGAAAGGAAGCCCCACTTACAGTAGGTGGATGGTACTACTTGTTAGGAATGTTGAGTCAGTGAGAGAGGCAGGTTCCCTACCCCCAGGAGAAACATGAAAGTTTGGTCTGGTGAGGCTGACAGGAGGGATCAACCTGTCCGCTTGCCTCTTGTAAGATGGAAAATGAAGGTACTATCTTCATTACTTCCAGAAATGAAAAGAAAAAAAAAAATGAAAGAACTAACCCCAGGAATAGTCCAAGAAGCAGATCATGTATTTTGTTTTTCATTTTGCCCTATGTTTTCTTAAGTAGAAAATACAAATGTTTTACTAAAGAAACTATTTTTCTTATCTCTTTTAACCCATCCATTCATTGCCTTACAAAAAAGAATTGAATGTATCTTTTTTTTAATGTTTTATTTATTTCTGAGAGAGAGAGAGAGAGAGAGAGAGAGAGAGACAGCATGAGCAGGGGAGGGTCAGAGAGAGAGGGAGACACAGAATCTGAAGCAGGCTCCAGGCTCTGAGCTGGCTGTCAGCACATTGCCCGACGTGGGACTCGAACCCACGAACCGTGAGATCATGACCTGAGCCAAAGTCGGACACTCAACGGACTGAGCCACCCAGGTGCCCCGAGTGCATCTTTCTTGACCCCTACAATACCAGCCTTTACTAATCATGGAATTCTTCCATTTTTCCTCATCACAGCTTTCTCTTATTCTCATATATGTCAATGATTTGTCTCATTCCCATCTTACCTCCTAAAGATTTTCCTTCCTCTCTGCCATTAAATCATGAAGTTTAGACATTTTTTGCTTGAAGTTGGCAGCGCACTGCTTGCAAGGAGATTTGAGGTCCTGATGGAAGTGAAATACCAGCATTGTTGTGAAACCTAAATTTAAAAGTGACAGAAAAGATTGTTTTAATTTGGGGGTGGGTGGGTTCATAGCCTTCTTCACTTTCATTTTCCCTGTGTCATGTTTTCTTCCCAGTGGGGAAGAGAGAGGTGCTATTTATCCATCTCTCAACCAAAATATAAACGCTATGCAAATTTAAACTTTCTAGCTCATCAAAGCCCTTCCTAGGCCATTACACAATCTGCATTTTCTCATTGGTTATCTCCTCCTCAGATTAAGCACCCTTGGATAGCTTCCCCATCTCCAGCAATGCACCAATCTCCTTTCTCCTCACCTAATAACTAGTTCTCTTCATCTCTTTTCTTGGGTTTACCCAGGAAACTAAAAATCCCTCCCATTTTTTTCAAATTTTTATTGTAGTAAAGTATACATAAAATTTTTATCATATTATCTATCCATAAGTGTACAGTTCAATGGCATTAAATACATTCATAATGTTGGCTAACCTTCACTGCTATCTCTGCCCCAGACATTTTTGTCATCCTCAACAAATACTCTGTGTTCATTAAATGATAATTCCTCCTTCCACTCCTCTCTTGGTCCCGGGTGACCCCTATTCTACATTCTGCCTCTGAATTTACTTATTTTAGATACCTCATGTAAGTGGAATCACACAATATTTGTCTATCTATATCTGGTTTATTTCACTAAACATGCTGTTTTGAAGTTCCATCCATGTTTTAGCATACATCAGAGTTTCATCATTTTTATATTGAATAATATTTGTTCATGTGAGTTTATTCATTATTCTGTTTATTCATTCATTATTCATTAATTATTATTAATTATTCATTAATCTGTTGATGGGCACTGGAGCTGCTTTTACCTTTTGGTTATTATGAATAATGCTACCATGGATATTAATGTAGACATGTACACACACACTTTGCCTAGCTAACTCCTTGTCATTTTGAATATATCAGCTCAGTATCACTTCTCCAACACTTTCTCTGCCCCTTTCCTGATTAGGTCAGCCCTGCAGGTAGATCACCTTTACCACTCTATCCATATCAGTACAGGTGACCATGTATTTATGATGTGATTTGATAAATGTTCCTTTCCCCATCTGGTATAAGCCTACTACACTGCTGTGTACTTAGTAGGATCTCAAATAACTGTCCATCGAACATGCCTTTAGGAGACACCTCTAATGTGGTAACTGTCATTTTTCTGAATGAATCATTATCTAGATCTAAAGATGACATTAAAATAGTGAGCCGGACTAGTAGGCAGAGACCATAAGACAATGACCATGAACACAATGACAAAAGTAACTCAAAAGATAAAGTTTTCACCACAAACCTCCCTTGCTAATTACAAGCACTGTTCACGTATGAAAATGAATTTGGCTGAGGACTATTGATTTTCTCTTTGTTTTACTCCAGGCTTTGTAGTGAGACTCAAGCTCTCAAGAGGAAGAACGTCCTGCTCCAGTTCTGCTTGGCCTTGATTTACCTTCAGTTCAAACAGCCTGCCTGTTTACCAAAGCCTGCCTGACTATCAGATTTAACTAAAGAGCAAGACAATGGCAACAACAACAGAAGTAGGAGAGTTGAGAGACCTTGCTTGTTTTGTGAAACAGAATATTTAGAGTGGATTTTTAGAAGGTAAATGAACAAACAGAGCAAATATCACAGGGGCATCACATTGCTTGGCAGCAGTGAAGAAGGCAGCCACACTGGTCTCTCTCTGGTTCTCCCCCCTTGTAGGCAGGCAATGTGGTGGGGAGAAGAACTCTGTCCACTGAGTGTGGGGAGAGGGCATGAGCCAGAGTTTCTGGAAGATGGAATAGGAGAGAATACTCCAAACAGTCTGACCTGTTCCTATTCAAAGCTGGAGATGTTCAATCAGACGTGATTGCACCCATAGCGCCAGCTCAGGTCCTTATATTGGGTGGGCATGATCCAGTATAAGCTAGGGCATTTGAGGGTGGGCATTTGAGACCATTAGAGTGTGGGGAAAGAGTAAGGTGCCCACAACATAAAGACGGTGGTGATGGTCATGCTAAAGAGCTACCTTGGAGCAGACATTTAGTATCCCTCATGACTTCTACCAGTGTCCTCTTACTGTCACAAGCAGTAAGTTCCACTTCCTCCATTCCTCAGCAAAGCACTCTCCAATTTTAGCCCACAACCCTTCTCTTCTTTCTTATCCTGATTTAGAATCATATTATCTCAAACAAATCTCCCTTATTACAAGAGAAAACATGTGTGGAGTGGGGTGAGAAACTGAGTGACAAAGTCAAAACCTTTCATAATAGTTAGGGGAGAGGAAAGGATAAGGGCATTGCAGGGACTTTGTTCCCTCACTCAGGGTACCATCTAAGAAAGTTACATTTTTTAAAAAGTGGGGATCCCTTCCATCTCCGTAAATTTTTTTTTGAAAAAATTTCAAACCCTCAGAGAAGACCCTCTGAAAGAATATTATAGTGAATATAAATATACCCTCCATTTAGAATCATAATTGCTAGCATTCCGTCACATTTATGTTATCTGCATATATATGTGCATGGGCATACACACACACACATGCACACACACACACACAGGCCCTTTTTTCCCCAGAATTTTTAAAGTAATTTGCAGTTACCATAATATTCCAACCCCAAATACCTTAGACTACATTTATGTATAAAGCACAAGGACCTTGTCATACATTAAGAAATTTAATACTGATATGGTAATGCCTACATGTGGTTGATATTAGTTAATTTTTTTTAAGTTTATTTATTTAGTTTGAGAGAGAGAGTGGGTGAGTAGGGGAGGGGCAGAGAGAGGGAGAGAGAGAGTCACAGCAGGCTCCACACCATCAGTGCAGAGCCCAACATGGAGCTCGACTCATGAACCATGAGATCAAGACCTGAGCCAACACCAAGAGTCAGATGCTTAATGGACTGAGCCACCCAGGCACCCCTAATATATGGTCTATATTAAAATTACCCTAAGTGCTCCCCAGATGTACTTTATAGCTCTTGTAAAAAATCTCAAGATCCACTGAAAGTTTTCCCATTGCATTTGTTTTTTATATTTCTTTATTGTCCTTTGATATACAACCCCCTTTATTCATGTACATATGGATGGTTACTTATTCATTTTTATTCATGAGTAATTTTTTGAGAGTCCAGGCTAGTTGTCTTGCAGAATTTCCCCAAACTTTGGATTTTCCTTTTTCCTCATGAATAGATTCAAGTTAAAACATTTTGGGCAAGATATTGTGCAACTGACTTTGAATTCCATCAGGAGGCACATAATGCCAGTTTATCTCTTTATTAGTGTTGCTAAATTTGATCACTTGATTAAGGTGGTAGCCATTAGGTGTCTCCATTATAAATAATCTCTTTCCTTAATTAAGAAGTTACCTGTGGGACCATGGTTTGAAATCCCATGAATATCTTGTTTTTTAAGAACCTTTTACCCAGTGGTTTAAACTTCTCTTGTTGATCTACTATTTCCTGATAGTTACCAAATGGCAACTTTCTATTCTATTATTCCAGTGATATATATTAGTTAGTATTCTTTTTTTTTAAATAATGTTTTTATTTGTTTTTGAGAGAGAGAGAGAGAGAGAGATCCACACAGCTCAATCAGAGGAAGGGCAGAGAGAGAGAGGGAGACACAGAATCTGAAGTAGTTCCAGGCTTTGAGCTCTTAGCACAGAGCCTGATGCAGGAGCTCTAACTTGTGAACCATGAGATCATGACCTGAGCCAAATTTGGATGCTTAACCAACTGAGCCACCCAGGTACCCGTCAGTTAGTATTACTTTGTAAATAACTCTCCCTTTCTCTTTCAGAGGGGGAGATGTAGATTGTGTCTTAAAGATAAGACCCAAAAGTGCATAGGAATAAAGCCCATAGTACTGACCACATCCTGCTTAAAATGTTCTATTTGTGGTTAGATGATTTCCTCCTTGGCTTTGGTCTTCTTTGATGTGGATCCCAAATCCTCCAAATCTTTGCATGTCCCAACACCACAGGTGCCTGTTTCTTCCCAGCTCCCTGAGCATGTAAAATCACCCACATTGTACTAGGAATTTAGATCATCCACCCAGAAGAAAAAGTATGGAACCACTCTTGTAAACTATATATATGGGATCCCTCCTTAGGGATGAAGTTAACCCAGTAGGTGACAAGTCTGTGGAGCAGATAGGTTGGGAGATATCAGGGTCCAGACTGGAAGAGTTATAGTAAGCGGCATGCATTAAGCATTGTTGAGTCCATACAAGTTCAAGTCCTAGTGTACAGACTGAGTAGGGCAGGAAGAGTAAAGGGAAATGAGCAAGAGATGGAAGTTCCAATGTATGTCAGAGACAGGTAAAAAAGGGAAACGCTGGGGCTCTTTTGTCTATTTCAGGACCCTTTGAACTAATTGTGAATTTAACACAGATTCGGTTCCCTGCAGTGGACCCCACTGCTAGGTAAGACCAGACTGGGTTAAGGGAATTAAATGTCTGAATGGGGCCACCATGGTAGGCGAGGTGGCTGTCTACCATGACATCCTGGGACCTGCTTCCCTCCTCTCTCTCTGGCTCATTTCAGTGGGATTTGGTTTGATGCGGGGTCAGCCAGGAGGCTGCCATGTTCTCTCTCCATCCCTAGGCGACAAGGAAGTTCCTGCCAAAATCAGAGAAGGGGAAGGCAGGTGTGCGAGTGGGTGAGGAGCATGGCGGCAGGGAGCAGAGGGTAGAGACAAGTGTGTTTAAATCAGCAAAACAATCAGTACCAGGCAGGAGCAATTTTGAGATTAGGGCTTTGGGTTCTATTTTATTTTATTTTTTATAAAAAGAAATGATCTCTCTCTGATGAACAAGTCGTGCTGCTCTATTGTTGTAATCTCACCTCCACTCACAGTTTCATGCGGTTTCATTTCTGACCCACTTTCTTCATCTCATTCGCTTGTTTCCTTCAAGAGCAGTTTTAGCTTCCAACGCCAGCCAGTACCTTGCTTAAATTGCTTTAATCTCCAAGTGCTTCTTATATTGATTTTAAACAGTTAAACTGCCAATCAACTCCTCTCCTTGTGCAGCAGTTGAGGGCAGAGAGATTAAAACAACAAACAAATAAGGCCTGAGCTAGGAAGTTAGTTAGAATTTCCAAATGAATGTCAGCAGCTACCCATAATGACTCTTTCCCCCTTCCACTTCCCCCTCCCACTGAGGAGGTGCAAGAGTGTTAGGAAGAGACTAGGTCCAGCTTTGTAATGTTAATAATGCCAGAATTTAATGAATAGCTGCTGGCTGCCAGGAACCCTTCTAAATACTATTTTCCTCTTAACTCAATCCTTGCACAGATCAGGTGGTAAATACTGTCATTATTCTCTTTTAGCAGAAGAGGAAACTGAGGCACAGAGAGGTTGGGAGAGCATGAAAGGCACAGAGCATGAAATCAAAGACAGTTTGGCTCTGGAAGATGAACTAGTGGCCAGCAAGTTATAAGGACTCACTTGCCTTGTAACCAGGTCTCCACCAGGCTGCCGCAGAATGACACAGAAATGCCATCTTCCAAGACACAAAGGAAAGAGTGGTCAAAATGGGTAAAAGTTCAACACCTTTTAATTCAGTAAACATGCATGAACCTCTGATGATGTATAGGCACTGAGTTTGACCTTAGAGATACAGAGAGGGTGAAGATGCAGTTACAGCTTCAGAAACCTCAAAATCTTGTGGGGTCTAATCACAGATAGGGAGCTCACTGGGGAAAATGGGAGTGAAAGAGGAAGAGAGGTAGGTAAGTGATTCAACAGCTCTTCATCCTTCAAGTTAAGTATGACTCAAACCTCACCTCCTCCAGAAAGCCTTCCCTAACCACCACTGGCCACTTCTCTTGTCTTGTCACTCACTGTTGAGTACTACAACTGTAGGATCACTTGTTTGTCTCCCCCACTAGACCAGGGGCCTGCAAACCACATCTTGAGAATCAAATCTGGCTCACTGTCTATTTTTTATCAATAAAGTTTTATTGAAACATAACCACTGGCATTTGTTTGCATATTGTCGATGACTGCTCTTGAACTACACCAGCAGAGGCGAACAGTCGCGTCAGACACTGTCTGGCTTGTAGAACCTAAACTCTTCACTACCTGGCCCTTTACAGAAAAAGTTTTCTGACCCCAATTCCATACCATGACCATTTTGGGGGCATTTCTGAACCTGCAGCAGCCAATGCCACAGGAGGAGGATCACCCTTGCTGTGCAAAACATGCAGCAGCGTCCTTGCAGCTTGGCCTGATCTAGATTCATAAAATGCAAGTTTCTTCTGGAGAAAGAAGTAGAGGGGACACTGAACTCCTATCCAGTTCTTCTGTTTCCCGGCTCAATACACATCTCACAGCAATAGCACAGCAAATGGGGGAGTTAGCAACCAAATGGGGTCTGCTGAAACCACTCTACAAGAACTAACACATCAGAAAAGAGAGGCTTGGGGGCAGGCAGAAGGGATAAAGTGGAGACAAAGGAAAAATAGACCATGCGTGGGATGCTTTGCCACTTTAATTTTCCTAGGGGGTGACAGAGCTTCTGTGACAGGTAGGTTATTTTGGGTCTTCATTAGGACTCTTATTAATATGGTGTTGGATGTATCTAACTGCACCTGCTGTGTTAGGAATTGTAAAGTGGTGTGTGTAATGTCACATCTATCTTGGGAAGGACTGGCATGAGGGTGGGTAAGCAACAGATTGGACGGCGAGTAGAAATTACCTGCACAATTTCTGTGCTCTGAGCTGGTAACAAGCCCAGCATGTTCCAAGGAACACTCTTTCCAAGCAATTGCTGGCAAGAGGGTCATCTGTCTTGAAAGAGAACATTTTTGCCTGAATTGCAGCACGCCATGAAAGGGCTCAGCTGGTCTGAACATGGATGGTGCCCTGGTCCGCAGTTTCCCCCCAAGTGGTATGTGGGGAACAGGGCAGTTTTCAGAGGGCTGGCTGCAAGCTGCAGAGAGGCCTGAGAGTCAGGAGGGAGATGTAAACCTGATGGAAAGGGGTGACCATGATCTCTAATTTATATGACCAAAACATTGCAGGAGCTAGGCAGTCTGGGCCTTTTGCTGTTGCTCTTGAAAATCTTGCTGTGTTGGGCTGCATTTGGACTTGAATCAAAAGGCCCTGAAGGTGGGCAGTGCCTATTTTCTTATTTGCGGGACAGCTGAGAATCTGTTCCCTTATCATGGACCAGGAGTCATTAGAATTTCAGGTACAAAGCAATGTTAAAAATTAAGTTCTACTACTTGACTATTAATATTCAATTAGAGAGCTCTTACAATTGATGATGAGCAGGCTTTGCCCGTTCTTCAAGAGCTGAGATCTTCTGAAAGCATACCATAATTTCTTGGGCCAACTTAACTCTTAGAAAGATGCATAGTGCACTTCAGATGGTACCACAGATTTACAGAATGAACCCAATCTTGCTTTCACATAATATATCTTCATGGAACTGCAGATAGTTCCCTTTTGACCCCGGCCACCCAGATCACGAGTATCCTCTTTTCTAGCTATATAATCTCATTTCTTTATACTTTTCCCATAGACATAGCTTTGGTTGCACTCACAACTTTGATAGATTTCTTTTTTTTCCGTGTGTGTGTGGCATGCCTCAACCTGCCTTTAGCTTTCTTTACTTTGCCATCCAGAACAAATGCAGGGATCCATTCCCCCTGCTAAACATGCTCCTCTCACAAGGCAGATTGTACTGAGAAAGGACTTTCAGGTGTCAGAAGTAATCAGCTCCCACAGGGAAGCCCTCATACTCTTACAAAGTTACATACATACAAAGACAAGGAAGCACTTAATGGGGTGGAGGAGGGAGTGTTAGGCAGTATGGACCCCTCCCTGACACAACTTTTTTTTTTTTTTTTTTAATGTTTTATTTATTTCTAGGAGAGAGAGAGAGAGAGAGAGAGAGCGTGAGCAGGGAGGGTCAGAGAGAGGGAGTCACAGACTGAAACAGGCTCCAGGCTCTGAGCTGGCAGTCAGCACAGAGCCCGACGCGCTCGAACCCACGAACCGCGAGATCATGACCTAGCGAAAGTCGGACGCAACCGACTAAGCCACCCAGGCGCCCCAACCCAACTTCTTTTTTAAAAAAAAAAAATTATAGTTTATTTTTGAGACAGAGAGAGACAGAGCATGAGTGGGGGAGGGGCAGAGAGAGGGAGACACAGAATCTGAAACAGGCTCCAGGCTCTGAGCTGTCAGCACAGAGCCTGATGTGAGGCTCGAACCCACGAACCGTGAGATCTGAACTGAGCTGAAGTTGGACGCTTAACTGACTGAGCCACCCAGGGGTTCCTTCCTGACCCAATTTCATTCAGAAGCACTCACCCAGTCACTGGAATACTGAGTGTTCCTGTTTAGATTAAATATTATGTTTTGTTGTTATTTTTCTTAGATTTGAACAAAATCTGTTCATTAATTTTGATTTTTGTTTTCCTAAGAGACTGCTATGGAATGAAGTAAAAGTAACCTGAATGGCTATTAGCAAAGCTTTGGTAACTTCATACCACTGACCTCTGAACTAACTCCTTCCCGATGACTAAAGTACTTAGAAAACGCAGAGCAAATTTTCATGAGTTAAACCACTGAGTTTGTACTTTCTTTTTGTCTCTTTACGAATTTGGCAAGAGGTTTTACTTCCATCGCCTTCAAGTGATCCCCAAGCCATTTCATGGACAAGAATGTGGCATTTTGCTTGGGCCAGAACTTTTTGGAGAAAACCAAGCTATAGGATGTCAGCAGTGGAAGAATCCAAGAAATTGTGTGGTCCAGGTTCTCACTGTGGGTAGAGAGGGTGAATGGTGACTTCAGCTGATACTGGACTGAGTCAGAACATGAACCTAGGTTTTCTCTTATCCACTGATTTCTGCCAAAATTGAGGGGTCTCACTGAAATTCTTTCTCTTATAGCATGATTACATCAGAAATGTAATCATGGAAAATATGACAATTTCATTACTGTTTTTCTTTCCTTCTCTCTTTTTTCTTTTCCCTTTTCCCTTGGCCTTTATGTAAAATTCTTCATGAAAATGTCAGTCTGCCTCAGCTACACTGAGGGGAGATAAGGAAGGAGAGGTTATCCAACACTGGAGTAGAGTGGTAGAGGGAAAGTGTGTCTCTTAAATATTTTTTAATGTTTATTTATTTTAGAGAGAGAGACAGAGTGTGAGCAGGGGAGGGGATGAGAGAGAGGGAGATACAGAATCTGAAGCAGGCTCCAGGCTCAGAGCCTGATGGGGGGCTCGAATCATGAACAGTGAGATCATGACTGGAGCTGAGGTCGGACATTTAACTGACTGACCCACCCAGGCATCCCAGAAGGTGTCTATCTTAGTAGCCTGTGCTGAGGGTGGCAATACAAAGCAAATTCAGACAAAGAGTAGAATAAGTCCCCTAGAGTGAGCCATGCAAAGTCATCTATGTGAGGCTTTGGGGTACCCTGGTGTGCTGGGCACGGCCTCTACCACTACATTTCCCCAGCCCCAGGGGATGAAGACTAGTCAGGGAACCCTGCAGCTCCAAACAGCTCTAAAGTCTTCCATTTCTATCTTTAAAAATATTATGTAAATTGTAGATTGTACTCCATAACCCTATAATCCATAAAAGCTAAGATGCATTTATTGTAAGACACATCATGGTTTTATCCCTAAGAATGAAAAAAAAAGAAAAAAACCAATACTGCAAACTAAATTGTGACACAGGATCAACTGTAAAATTCACTCTAATTTCAAAGGTGTTAATACATGAATGGCTGAGAATCGATGGACTACTGGATATTTATCTGGTTTTTAATATAAAAATACACACACACCCCCAATTTAGTAAGCTTATTTCAAAAAGATGCACCATGTTTCTCCTTTGGTTTTGTGTACCCACTTGTATAGACTTGCAAACACCCGGGTGTATTCATGCTCCCATTTAGGAAACGTTAATTGTACCATTTCAGTGATATAGGGCATTTTTCAAGGGGTTGGGAAAGAGAGGAGCTGTAGGACATTTTTCATTTAAAACCCTAGAAACTCAGGAAAATTAAAAACATATGTTCAAACAAAAACTTGCACATGAATGTTTATAGCAGGACTATTCATAATACCCAAAAAGTGGAAACAAACCAAATATCCATCAACGGATGAACAGATAAACAAAATGTGTATTCATAGACTATTTTTCTGCTGTGCAAGGGAATGAAGCACCCATACAGGTTACAACATGGATGGACCTTGAGACTGATGCTTAGTGAAAGAAACCAGCCACAATAGCCATGTGTCATCTAAGTCCATGTATATGAAATGTCAGAATAGGCAAATCCATGTAGTAGATAGGTTAGAGGTTGCCAAGGAGCTGGGGAAAGGATGGACTAGAAAGTGACTTCAATGAAGATAGGGTTTGTTTTGGGGGTGATGAAAGTGTTCTGGAATTAGATAGTGATGATAGTTGCATAATATCATGAATATGCTAAAAGATACTGACTTGAACACTTCAAAATGGTTACAATGTTCAATTGTATATTATGTGAATTTTATCTCAATAAAATGGGTAAAAATGCCTAGAATTTTTTTTTTTCCTACCCCTCATCTCCCAGTTAAAAGTAGAAGCAACTCTGTTGGAAATAGAATTAGGAAGATGTCTTAGCTTAGCCTTGCTCTGGCTCCCAGGAATGACCCCTGAGGTCCTTCTCCAGAACAACACTGGGGGTCTGAGGAGCCAGTGTAGAGCCCACTGCCTGAAACTCTCCTCACACAGTGGCCTCCTCTTCCGTGGTGCATTGCAAGTTGCAAGCCATCTTCTCCCGGGAGCAGATTCTCTGAGGAGAAAAGATAGTGCAACACTCCAACACATGCCTTCCCTCTCCAGCTCTTCCAGGTTCTCCAGATGCAGACTGCAACCTTCCTGGCACCAAGTTCCTCACACATTTGGGAGCCGAGTTTTTATACCACCCACATCCACCACGAAAGGCCAGCCATGAGGACTTTGGAGAAGCAGCATGTTCCACTGGAAAGTTTCTTCCTAACCTTAAATCCCCTCTGGAGCAAGGCATACGTGCGTGTACACCTTTCACACTCACATGTAAGGCATGTGGTTTGCTCAGTCCCAGGTGCTGCTGTGGTCAGAAACGTCCGGTTGAGCCTGCCCCAATCTCAGCATGTGTTGAAAGCTGATCACAGCAGACCCATGTCTTTCTTGCATGTTGTGATCTGGCTTTGGGTCACAGTAATGTACTCACCCCCTCTCTATATCCCTGGTTTCATGGCTGACGCAGTGCCATCATCTCTGACCCCAGTTTCATCTGTTACGAGCTCATGTCTGTCATTTGTGTAGGCTTTCCTTCTAGTAACTGACTTTCTTGGCTCCAGGGAGCAGCCTGAATAGCGGCAAACTGGAGCCCCAGGCTCCACCTACACTAAGTCCCCAAGAAGGAGCCCACAGTGCTGTTTCCCACATCTTTCCTTCTGCTATTTTTTTCTGCTTGACATTTTCTCCCTCCTCTTTTTGCCTAACTCACTCATGTTTCAAGACTTAGCTCAGATCCAGTAAATGGATGCCTGGCCATATATGGAAAGATTCATCTCACCTCCCACTCCACATATATTAAAAAAAAGTTAGATAAAATATAATAAAAGTAAATAATACACAGCCAATCTTAACACATAGAGAGGGAAATTCACAATGCCAGCATGGAAGAGGGGCCTGGCATTGGAGCTGTGAATGTAGGCAGATCCTAACTCACAGCAGGGGGAAAGGTTACGTAAATTAATATGGACTTTGCTCGCCTGTGTGAACTGAAACCCTGAACAAAGACAGGAACCTTAAAGAAAACCCTATCTGTGAAAGAGAGATTTCACCACTAGTCCTCCACCTCCCAGGGCGATATGTGGAAATCAGAACCCTGTAGGAGGTCAGAATCCTTGGGCAAAACCAAATATACTTACTCACATAATTTTGTGTTAAGACTCCAAGATAAAAGAACTTAATATATAATAAACAAATAGTCTCAAACTAATCCATAGGGATGCATCCACAAGGCAAAACACAGGTGACTCCCACAATTCACACCCCTCCCGAGATGACATCCTAGTAAAGAAATTATGTACCACACAAAGAAACAGCCACGAAGAAGGGGAGTCCACACTTGAAACAAATGGAAGAATTCATAGTGAACTGCTCGACGACTGGACTATCTGAAGGAGTTTTCAAAGTAAGTATATTTAAAGTGCTAAGGGGCGCCTGGGTGGCTCAGTTGGGTAAGTGTCTGACTTTGGCTCAGGTCATGTTCTTGTGGTACGTGAGTTTGAGCCCCACATCAGGCTCTGTGCTGACGGCTCAGATCCTGGACCCTGCTTCGGAATCTTTGTCTCTCTCTGCCCCTCCCTTGCTCATGCTCTGTCTCTATTTCTCAAAAAATAAATAAATGTTAAAAATATTTTTAAATGGTAAAAGATAAATGAAGGTAGTGTACATAAGGCAAGAACAGTAGAATATGGAAAATTAATAAGTGGGTTTTTTAAAAAAGAATTAAACAGAAATTAACATATTTGTAGACTTTAAAAACCTAATGGATGGATAGTACAGTCAGTAGACTAGAAGAGAATTAGTGCACTGGAATATAGCTTTGAGGAAATTACCAAAATGCAGCTCACAGATATATGGAGAAGAAAGATAAAATTAGACCTGTAAGATAGACTAAGAATATCCAGTATATATCTAACAAAGAATATAAATCCAGAGACTGTGATGGTCACAGAAAAATGGGCTATTTTTTTCTGTTTTTCTGAAACTGTGATAAAAAACCTCATAATATAGAATTTACTCTCTTAGCCATTTTTAAGTGTATAGTTCAGTAGTATTATTGTGAAACTGAACTCCAGAACTCCTTCATCTTACAAATCTGAAATTATATACCCATTAAACAACTTCTCCTTTTCCTTCCCCACCCCCAGCTCCCTGCAACTACCATTCTACTTTCTGTTTCTATGAAGTGGACCACTGCATACCTCAGATAAGAGGAAATGGATAGTATTTTCCTAGTTTTTAAACATATCAGGGGCACCTGGGTGGCTCAGTCAGTTAAACATCTGACTCTTGATTTTGGCTCAGGTCATGGTGTCGTAGTTAGTGAGATCAAGCCCCACAGCTGGCAGTAGGGAGACTACCTGGGATTCTCTCTCTCCCTCTCTCTCTCTGCTCCTCTCCTACATGTGTTCTGTCTCTCTCTCAACATAAATAAACAAACATCATTTTTAAAATTTTATTTATTTATTTATTTATTTACAAATAGTTTATTGTCAAGTTGGTTTCCATATAACATCCAGTGCTCATCCCCACAAGTGCCCCTCTTCGTGCCCATCCCTCCTCCCCCCCACATCCATCAGTCCTCACTTCTGGTCAGCATTCAAGAGTCTCTCATGGTTTGCCTCTCCCCCTTCCTTTCCCCCACTATTTCCCCCCTTCTTCTCCCCTATGGTCCTCCGTTAAGTTCCTCCTAATCCTCCTATATGTGCAAACATATGATATTTGTCCTTCTCTGCCTGATTTATTTCACTCAGCATGACACCCTCAAGGTCCATCCATGTTGCCAGATTTCATTGTTTCTCATTGCCATGGAGTATTCCATGGTATAGATAAACCACATCTTCTTGATCCATTTGTCTGTTGATGGACACTTAGGCTGTTTCCATGTTTTAGCTATTGTTGAGAGTGCTGCTATGAACATTGGGGTACATGTGCTCCTATGCATCAGCACTTCTGTATCCCTTGGGTAAATTCCTAGCAGTGCTATTGCTGGGTCATAGGGGAGTTCTATTGTTAGTTTCCTGAGGAACCTCCACACTGTTTTCCAGAGGGGCTGTACCAGTTTACATTCCCACCAACAGTGTAGGAGGGTGCCCGTTTCTCCACATCCTCGCCAGCATCTTGTGTTCTCTGATTTGCTTATTTTAGCAACTCTGACTGGTGTGAGGTGGTATCTGAGTGTCGTTTTGATTTGTATTTCCCTGATGAGTAGGGATGCTGAGCGTGGTTTCATGTGTTTGTTGGCCATTTGGATGACCTCTTTGGAGAAGTGTCTGTTCATATCTTCTGCCCATTTCTTCACTGGGTTGTTTGTTTTTCGGGTGTGGAGTTTGGTGAGTTCCTTATAGATTCTGGATATTAACCCTTTATCTGATATGTCATTTGCAACTATCTTTCCCATTCTGTTGGTTGCCTATTAGTTTTGTGGTTGTTTCCTTGGCTGTGCGGAAGCTTTTAATCTTGATGAGGTCTCAATCGTTTATTTTTGCTCTTGATTCCCTTGCTTTTGGGGATGTGTCAAGTAAGAAGTTGGTGCAGTGGAGGTCAAGGAAGTTGTTTCCTGCTTTCTCCTCTAGGGTTTTGATGGTTTCCTGTCTCACATTCAGGTCCTTTATCCATTTTGAGTTTATTTTTGTGTATGGTGTGAGAAATTGATCTAGTTTCATTCTTCCACATAAACATTATTTTTTTAAACAGATAAAATCAGGATTTGGGGTTCTAGAGATAAGGTAAATAAAAACAAATCTAAACCCAAGATATTTTGTATCAATATGATAGACTATCAAACATAAATGATTAAAAACCACAAAAAAAAAAAAAAAAAGGAAAAAGAGTTTACTCCCAAACAGATAACTATTAGCTGACAGCGGTCAAGCTAGCATTCTATACCCAGCTTAATTCATCAGTGGGAACTAAAAATAAAGACATTTTCAGGCAGAAAAAAGACTGACGTCATTTTCCTATTCACTGGCCTCTCCAAAAGAACTACTAGAGGATAGACTAGTGTAAGAAGGAAACTGGACCTAAATGATAAATGTGAGATGTTGGAATAAGTGCTGTGTAAGCAGTATTAAGCATACTGTCAACATCAAATAAATACAAACTTCAAATGCATATATATATATATATATATATATATATATATATATATATATATATATTCATATGTGTGTACACATACACACGTGCACCAATAATGGAATGGTTTTTAAGAGGTAGAAATAAAATACTTGCTAATTCCATGGGATACAGAAAAAAAAAAATACTTCATAGTGAGAGGGTCCTATGTGCCTCACAATATTTACAGAGAAAACAGATGTGTTGATTAATTTTAAGCCTTATTAAATATAGTGTGCATGTTTAAAATTGAAGAGTAATCTTGGGGCGCCTGGGTGGCTCAGTTGGTTAAGCGTCCGACTTCGGATCAGGTCATGATCTCGCAGTTCAAGGGTTTGAGCCCTGCATCAGGCTCTGTGCTGACAGCCAGCTCAGAGTCTGGAGCCTGTTTCAGATTCTGAGCCTCCCTCTCTCTCTGACCCTCCCCTGTTCATGCTTTCTCTCCTTCCTTCTCTCTCTCAGAAATAAATAAAACATATATTTTTTAAACATTAAAATTGAAGAGTAATCTCTAAAATAACCCAAACAGAATGCACTTCTAATTTAAAAAAGAGAAATACAGATAACTCTTTTCAGTTTAATAGAAAGGAGGAAGGAAAACAGAAAGAAACCAAGACAAGGCCCAGTAACTGAATGCTACCTAGCATTGGAAATGAATGTCTATATCTGTATGTATTAACATGAGTAAACCACAAACATGATATTCAGAGTAAAAAAAAAAACGTGCACAGTTTATTTATGGTGTTAACAGAGGTACTTCTTATAACACATGAAATCCTATTCGTTGTTCAAGTATATGTACAAACACAATAATACAATTGTTAATTGCTGACACCATCGCCAGGCTAAAGGTTGCTTCAGGTGATAAAAGAAAGAATATAGAATTAAAAAGCCCACAAAGAAGTTGTCTACTATATTAGTAATCTTTAATTCTGTGTAAATTTTGAAATATCTATGAAAAATGTTGACATTAGTTGAATCTAGGTGGGAAGTATGTATTTTATGATATTATATTATTCTCATTCATTTCTATAGTTTTGAAATATTTTTATACTTCCAAAAAGATTTAGCTCAGGATGTCTCTCTCCCATGAAGGTCTCCCAGGCTTTCTATCTCTGGACCATATCTGATACTCTTTCCTGTGCTCTTATAGCTACATGCACTTATCCTATCAAAGCACCTGTGATATATGATGGCTTAGGTGGTGCTCTCCAGAAGCAGAGCCTGAGACAGGGATTTGGGTCCATGTAATTGACATAGGAAGTGTTTAGCAGCACAAACTTATAAGGAAAGGCAGAAGTAGGGTAGAGAAGGGGAAAGAGCCAAGCACAGACTTGGTCTCAGGGATAGACTAGCCTTGGCCTGATCTTCAGGGATAGGACTCTGAAGCAAAACCACACCACAAAGTTGTCGCCCTCATTGGGGTAAGATGGCTGCCTTCCATACCTCTGTATCCATTTGGCTGTGGCCCATCACTAGGAAGTACATGGTTCCAGGCATTCAAGTGCACCTGTCTCTAGAAGGAAGTGAGGGCAACTGTGAATCCTAGTAGCCAATACTCACAGCAGCTAGAGCTCAGTGCAGCAGAACCTGTATATCATCTGGGTGAGGCACCAAACAGCCTCTTTCATACTTGATGCTCATTTTCCTCATTACCTTCCCTTAAATCAGGGCCTGGGTCCTACTCAGTATCCCAGCTTCTAAGCTAGCACAGTGCTTGCATGGAGTGGGCTCTCACACACATTTAATGAGCTGCAATGAACCTGGAAAAAAATGATCCAGCAATGCTAAAGGGGGAACATCAATGTCAATAGGAAAAAGGCCAAAGGTTCTTCCAACTGCATTCCCAAGCCCATTAGTGGAATGCTGACTTATTTTCTTCCTGATAAAGACACATGTATGCATGTGCCTATCCATCAAGCATTTATTCAACACCTACTATGTGCCAGGCATTGGAGGCTAAAAGCATTACATACTATGCTTATATCCTCAAGTTATATTACAGTCAAATGAGAAAGGCAATTGACTCCTCTCTACTTATATTAATGGAGGGTCCAGTTTCTAGATCTGTGGGAGTATCATTCTGAATAATTAATGCAATCAGCCCATAAGCCCTTACAATTCAGAAAGGGAAACAGTAATGTACATTTAAAAAACTGATATCAGGCAACCTATTATAAGCGCAATAACTTGAGTTCAACTATGTGATATGTGTTCAATATGATATATAATTCATTCATTCACATTCAATTATTCATTTGTTCATTTCTCCTTTGAGCAAATATTTAATAAGGGCCTATTGTGTACTAAACACTGAGAGACATTTGGTGTAGAGTACTGAATAAGACAACATGTTCATAAATTTACAGATTATAGACTAGAAGAAAAGACAAACATTCTAGAGTTACTCATAACTAAATATATTATGGCAAGTTGCAATGAGTCTATGAATGAAGAAAACCAAGTACTATGAAGCAAGATAATGAAAGATACCCTTATTTGGTTTCAGGAGTTACGAAAAACATCCCAAACAGATTTTTTATTAAAAATGAAGAATTAGGAAAAATGAGTAGAGTGAGTAGAAGAGTAATCAAATGTAGAGGAAAGAATTACAAAGTTTTTGATGTTGGTTGAATTTAGCTCAGGACCAGAGTGAGCTAGAGAATGGCTAGAGTGAGGGCTTAGGGGCTGGATCACGTGTTACTTTGCATCTCATTAAGATATCTGCATTTTATTCCCAATATAAAGGGAGGCTACCAGAAAGTTGAAGCAGAGGAGAGATGTAACCTGATTCATGGTTTAAAAAAAATTTAATCTACCAGAGTAGAGAATGGGTTGGAGGGAAACAAAGATAGCTATAAGACAGAAAGATAAAACAGTTGTCCATCAATGAGATCCCAATGGCTTGAAGCAGGCATGACAGATCCTATACATAGGTTTAGGGTTGGATGGATAAAGCTGGAAGGTAAATTGGATATGAGGCATGAAGGAGAGAGACATAAGAATGACTTCAGATTTGGGGCTTAAGCAAATGGGTAAATGGAAGGGCTATTAATTGAGGTACAGAAGAATAAGGTAGAGATTAATACTAAGGGAACAAAGGAACACCTCCAGGCGTAGGCAATATCTGGACAAGACATTTAAAAAAAATTAATTTGAGAAAAGGGGGTTGTTCTAGGCAGAGAGAACAATGTAAACAAAAGAGTACACGGTTTAGAAAATGGCAGTAAAAGACTGTGGCACGAGGTATGCAAAGTGACACTCTGTGCGGATGTTGTTATCAGGATACAAGATTGAAAAGTTAAGTAGACATGGAAATCAAAGTCTCTGAAATTAATCTGTATAAAAAGATAATCTTCAGAGGTTTTTAGGGAGTGGAATAACATGTTCAGACCTGCTTTTTTATTTTTTTTTTTATTTTTAGTAAGATCTCCAGAATTTTTGGAGCTCTGTAAGGGAGAAAAAAATAGTTGGTGTTGGAAAAAGAGACATTTTGGGAAAATTGAAATATATGCAATCTTTTTTTAGCATCTCTAACAGATCAGTTTAAGAATATGAGCATGCATTATGTATAATTTGGGTTGTTTTTAAAAAGATCATGTTTCATGTTTGTTATATATAGAGCTGCTAAGGCCTGGACAACTCTTGGAATAGATTTTATTTTCCCGAAAGGATGGAGGTGGGGCTGTGGTGACTACCCATTGGTTAATAACGTTGCCTTGTCAAATCTTGTCTTTTCTAACCTAAATTTTCATATCGGTTTTATAAGTCAAAAAAGGAAGGCCACTTTTGTCTTTGTTTTTGGATAATCTGCTCTATTGCCCACTAATGTGATCTTCAGACCAAAAAGCAAAGGAAGGAAAAATGGCTGAGAAATCATGGGATAGCAGATACTATTCATGGTGTGGGACTATAAAAAAGATGTGAAAACAGTTTTTTTTTTTTTTCCTGTTTTTGCCTTCTTGGTACTTTAAACATTTTTGTTAAGTCAAAACAGTGTCCTTGACCAAAAGTCAATAAGCTTTCTCTGTGAAGGGCCAGACAATAAATGTTTTAGGCTTTGGGGACTCAATGGTCTCTTTTGTAAGTATTCACCTCTGTCTATAACACAAAAGCAACTATAGATGATACATTAAACAAATGATCATGCCTGTGTTCCTATAGTAAACTTTATTTTCCAAAACAAGTGTTGAGCCATATGTGTTGACCCTTGACCAAAGCCCCCAAACCCAATAATATCATGAAGTTTTGGGGTTTGGGGGGACTACTCTTTAAAAGTATCTATTTCTGCTTTTTATATCATATGTAGTTTGTAGAGTATCACTGTGTCCAATTTGTCACCTACAAAGGTTGCTCAGTTTGATCTACTCATATGCAGTTGAGCCAGTACCCACTAGAAGTGGGTCCTCGAAATGGTAGCCCTTTGTTTTAATCAAAGCTAGGAAAATTACTCCCAAATTCTAACTTTATTTTTTGTATCTCCCACTTTCAATTTGTCTTGTGTTAATATTTTTAAACTTTGTTTTATGGCTAATAAAATTTTCTTCTTAACAAAATTCTCAATGATCACTCTCCCTGAGAAAGTGGGGAAGAGAAGCAACAGAAAGAGGAAAAGGAAAATGAGAACAAGGATGATGTGCTGAGGATAGAGAGTAGGAAGCATTCCATTTTATTCTTGTTTTTGTCTCCAACTCATGGGCCAGGCTCTGCGCCAAAATGTTACAAACACCATTTAATCCCCCCAACAATCCTAAATGGTTATGATCACCATTTAAATATTGGCAAGAACACTTCTGAAGTTTCTAAGAACATGACTTCTAAAGTTGTGGGTTTCTCCACAAGGAGACACTGAAAGAAGGTTCCTTTTCCCCAAGAAACAAGGTGAGGGAGTGAGCAAATTAGCCAGGGAAGGAGGAATGCCAAAGTATGTTTTATCAAAGGGGCAACTAACATTCAGTCCCTCTAGGGGACCCTTATAATGACTGTAGAACATGTATCGCAACTTGTCCCCTAAAGTAGCAAGGAAGCTGGGTATTTAATCACCAAGTCCTATGACTGGTTCATAAGGTTTGCTCCTGGGGATCATTAACTCCTTGGATCTTCTATCTTGTCCCAAATGTAGGTTGACACTATTCCTGAAGCCACAGAACACCTTTATGGAGAGATAAACAGGTAGTAGAGACAGGACTTGTCCATGAGACCTTCAGAAGGCATGGACCAAAGAGATACATACAGGTGGGGTACCAAGAGTATATGCCACAGACACTAAATCTCTAATGCATGCATGATGCTCTTTTCCCCTGACACTCACCAATTATTTGTTCCTCTTTTATCTCCACTGGAAACTATTTTCAGTCTAAGAGCTAAAGGGAAGGCTGGGGTCCATCTCTGGGAAAGGTCTTTAAATAATAATGCCTCTGATTTTTCTAAGACCTTTCTCTTCCCAAAGCCCACTCTTCACATAAAGTCTCCAGTTTGCATTCACTATGGCATGATACAATTTTAGTGGGAAAGGAATCAAAGCAATGTTGTCACAATCCACTAAATCATCCCCAGCTTGTCATTTACACACGTGAAATACGATGTAGGATTAACAAGGTGGCCAACATCCATAGGTAGTATGGTTCACAGGTCTGATGAGAGCTGTTTTTTTTTTTTTTTAATTTTTAATGTTTTTTAAAATTTATTTTTGAGAGAGAGAGGGGGCGCGAGTGAGCAGGGGAGGAGCAGAGAGGGAGACACAGAATCGGAAGGAGGCTCCAGGCTCCAAGCTGTCAGCATGGAGCCCGATGTGCGTCTCAAATTCACGGAATCACAAGGTCATGACCTGAGCTGAAGTCGGATGCTTAACCAATGGAGCCACCCAGGTGCCCTAATGAGAGCTGTTTTTTTTTTTTTTGTTTGTTTGTTTTTTGTTTATTATTTTATTTATTTTTTTCAAATAGTTTATTGTCAAATTAGTTTCCGCATAACACTCAGTGCTCATCCCCATAAGTGTCCTCCTCTATGCCCATCCCTCCCCCACATCCATCAGTCCTCAGTTTTTGTCAGCATTCAAGAGTCTCTCATGGTTTGCCTCTCTCCCTTTCCCCCACCATTTCCGCCCTTCTTCTCCCCCTTGTTCCTCCGTCAAGTTCCTCCTAATCCTCCTATACGTGCAAACATATGATATTTGTCCTTCTCTGCCTGAGTTATTTCGCTCAGCATAACACCCTCAAGGTCCATCCATGTTGCTACACAACCCAGTGAAGAAATGGGCAGAAGATACGAACAGACACTTCTCCAAAGAGGACATCTAGATGGCCAACAGACACATGAAACGATGCTCAGCATCCCTCCTCATCAGGGAAATACAAATGAAAACCACACTGAGATACCACCTCACACCAGTCAGAGTGGCTAAAATGAGCCAATCAGAGAACACAAGATGCTGGTGAGGATGTGGAGAAACGGGCACCCTCCTACACTGTTGGTGGGAATGTAAACTGGTACAGCCCCTCTGGAAAACAGTGTGGAGGTTCCTCAGGAAACTAACAATAGAACTCCCCTATGACCCAGCAATAGCACTGCTAGGAATTTACCCAAGGGATACAGAAATGCTGAGGCATAGGAGCACATGTACCCCAATGTTCATAGCAGCACTCTCCACAATAGCTAAAACATGGAAAGAGCCTAAGTGTTCATCAATAGATGAATGGATCAAGAAGATGTGGTTTATCTATACCATGGAATACTACATGGCAATGAGAAATAATGAGAGCTGTTTTAACAGGAAGAGGGGAACGCTTTCTGCTTGCAACTTTAGAGACATACACCTAGGTATAGAGAAAGATAACTATTTAGAGAAAAGTATTAAGTGCTTTATAAATGTTAGAGAGTATCATTATCATAGATTATTTTTTAAATAAGTGACTAGTTTTTAACATACCCTCCTCTTCTCTGCTTTAGGTCCATCTTTCTGAGTTGGAACAAGCAGGATAGTTTCATTAGAGTACAAGAGGTAACATATGGGAAAGGCATGAGACCTTCTTTCTGTGTTTCTCCAGAGGGCAGATGCCGAATGGATGGTGGGGGTAAGGGAATGCCGAGAAATAATTGAACTCAATATGAGGAAGAACTTTCTAGCAGTTAGCACAATCTGAAACTAAGGCTATTCTGCTTTGTGAAGCAATAAGCTCTCCACCACTGGAGATGCTGGCTTCCCATTTGCCCCATCCAGGATAGCAGGGGCTATGGCATTGGGTACAAACAGGGAAGAGATAACCACTTTGGTTTCCTGGGTTCCATCGTGGCTCTGTAACTGTTGCTTAATCTGAGCTATTGTTCTCTAATCTGTAAAATGAGGATAATCACAGTACATTATCACAGGTTCTGGAGATTTCCTAAGATTATATATGTAACATGCTTAGTGCAGTGTCTAGCCAGAGTAATCATAACGTTTCTATTGTCATTTGTTTTTATTAAGGAGCTCACAACAAAGTAGGTAGGTGCATAGAAGTTCTCCCAGGCAACACACACTGGATGTTCTTTCTGTCTTATGCTTGAGACAGATTCTGAGATACAGAAATGGATGCAATGGGTTCTTTCCCATGAGGAGCGCCCAGCATGCATGTGCTTGTATACAGAGATCTCCTCAGAATTAATTAGTCCAAGCAGACCTACTGGCCTGGGTCTTGGCAAATGACATGTCTGGCTGAAATCCAGTAGCTTGGCCTGGGAGAGAGCCACTCTTATGGGTGATGGAAATAGGTGAGCCACATGGCCCTGTGTCATTTTCGGAAGGGTAACAAACAGACAGAGAACAGAAGATTGTAGGTAATCAAGGAAGGATTTATCTAGGACCATTAAAATAAATGCTTAAATCATCGTTATGGGGAGAAAGAAGCCTCAAAAAGCCATGCTGTCAGTATATACGGAGGTTAGCTCTTCCTGGGCCCATGGAAACATTAATTAAGAATAAAAGGAGTTGCAAAGAATGACAACTTGTAGAGCATTTACTAAATATCAGACATTGTCCCAAATATTTCATATACACCGTAGTACCTAATCTGTTCTGTAGCCTTATGATATAGATACTACTATTATTGCATCACCATTTAAGTTTAGACTAAGGCATGAAGAAGTTAAACTACCCACCTGGGATCACAAGGTATACAGACAGGGAGACTTCCAGGGTAACCACTTACCCAGAAGAGAAGGATTGTTGGAGGAACAATGGTTTGCTAGCCATTTTTCTTAAGACAGAATGGTACTGACTGTGGCTTCTGGGCTTTGTGGAGACAACTGAACATTCTGGATCTGAGATCTGCTGCTGACTTGTTTTTGCCATTGGTATCTCCCTGTAGTCACCTGGAGTCACACCTGTTTGCAAAACTGCTTTGAGATGAATCACAGGAAATGAGGAACAAGGAATAAGAAAGAAGTGGCAGATGCCATGGGAATACAGGAGTCTTTGTGGCCCTATTCTGGGTGGTGATATTCTTAAGGTTGTATGAAATGGGAATATTCTTCTGTGAAGGTATGTGAAGGTATGATGATCACAGGGAGATGTCTTCTTCCTAACCAGTGGTTGGCTGTGTTGACAGAGGTGGGGGCACAGAAATACTACAGCATTCACTGGTCCAAATTCCACACGATTTCCTGGCTGTGTGATCTTGGACAAGTCATTTAACCTCTCTTGGTATCAACTTCCTTTTAGGTAATAATGTCTACTTTGTAGGATCGCTGTAAATATTAAATGAGTTAATGATGCAAAGTGTAGGACATTAAGTCAAATACTTCAGACTATTAATAAGATCTGGCTCTCTGTGTGACCTTGGATTTATTCTCCTCCCTGTCTCCATGGAGGTTCAGCCAGTGTGAAAAATGGGCCAGAACCCAGCTTCTTTCCTGACTTGGCAGCAGACTAAAGGTGGGAATAGTTCCCTCTGCTAATCTCAGCTAGGCCTGACCTTGTATAAAATCAAACAAATAGAATATTATTCCAAATCCCCACAGGAAGAAGCCTGTGTAGGGGGTAACTCTTGTTCTGCCAAATATTGGCTTTCTTTCCTGGATATTTAAAAATATATATTTCACTGGTGAAACAAAGCGCACTGATGTCCAACACAAAAGCAGCAAGCAGAAGGAGGCCTCTCATCTCCTCTCCCTTATTACTAATGCTTATCCAGACCTACTGGTGAGAAAGCAGTAACAGTGTTAGAAGGTTGGCAGCTGCCACTGTAGTGATACCTGGGGCCTTCCAGAATGTTCCAGCCCCAGATTTGTAAGCAGAGACTGCTCCAAAAACAAATCTGGACACAGGCAGGGGAAAAAAGCATTGTGGTTGTATGGTAGAGTTTCTCTGTGATGCCTAATGGTTCCAAATGCATTGATGGGCATGTGGTACCCACTGGCATCTTTCACATCTCTGTCGAAGTATCTCCCCTTCCCAGCCAAAGAAGAAGATGATCTTACCAATTTAAAATAAATGACCTGGGGGTCAGTCGGTTGAGGATCCGGCTCTTGATTTTGGCTCAGGTCGTGATGCCATGGTTTGTGGAATTAATCCCTGTGTCAGTCTCTACATTGGCAGCATGGAGCCTGCTTGGGATTCTTTCTTTCCTTCTCTCTCTCTCTCTAAATAAGTGAATAAACTTTTTAAAAAGTTAAAAATATAAATAAGTGATCTGTCAGCAGATGGATTCTAGAGAAATAATCCTGACCAGGTTGAAGATGGCCACTGCTCTCTTTCTTTCACAACTATGACGTCTTGAAAAAATGACTACATCCTTGAGGTTTCTGTTCCTTCCACTATCAGGAGAGGACAATACTACCAGCCTTGAAAGATCATTGTGAACATGGAGACTTTCTGCCAGCTTATGGATCATTGATGTATGTGTTAGACATCCTTCTGAGGGCTGGAGAAGTAGGGGAAAACAAGAGAAAATTCAAAACTGTTGCCATCAAGGAGCCTGTGTTTTGCAGGGAACTCAGACATAAGCAAATCCATAAGCAAACAAGAGTTTCAGCTACTGATATAAGCTATGAAGATGATAAAACAGTCAGTGGTACAGAATGACAAACAGTGCTTCTTTGGTTAAGTGATCAGAGAAGGTTTGGGAAGCGGTGACATTGGAATTGGGGCAAAAATGGTGACAAGGGGCCAGCTCTGCCAGTGTCTGTGAGAGGGACATTGATTTGAGAAGGAATACGTGGAAAGGCAACAGATGGGGACACAATTTAGAATATCTGAGGATTGTGGATAGTGGTTAGTGAACAAAGGAAATACCTATGGCTATTTAGGTAGCTGACTCTCTCAGCTCTGCTGACTCTCAGCTGACTCTCTCAGCTCCAAAGCTGGGGTCCCAGTGGAGGGAATTATTGGATCAGCTGGAGTGAGGTGTGCAGCTCTTAACCTGATAACTCTGGCTGGAGGGTCAGGTTTATATTCAGAACATCATGGCTCCAATGGGAATCATATGGATAGAGGGAGGGGAAAATGCAGTTCCTGGGAAAAAAGAAAGTGTCATTCTTAAAATGCAAGGACAGTGACTGGTGCTCAAAGTGAGACTCATTCATTATACCAGGTTCTGCGGTTCCAAAGAAATTTGACTTTTCCTGATGCTTCTTAAGGTCGGTTAGGCGGATCATCCCCTCTTCATCTTAGAAAGAGGAAGGGACTGGAATCTCTTGCTACAGAGACTGGAGAGACACATCCAAGGTTGCATAGGTTACAAAAGGCTAAACAAGACAGGAAATCCAGTTTCAAGTTGAAATCCTAGGACACTGTCTTCTACTTTTTGTTCACTTACCCATTTATGTTTATTGGATACTTATTATATTGTAAGAGCAGTGGTCCTCTGAAAGAGTTCTTTGTTCAAAGAACTTTGAAAAAACCAACCTACTAGCTTTTGGTGATTCTTTAGTTATTTTAGCATAAAGAAACAAAGTTCTCAAAGCACAGAACTTATTAAAATTTATTTGATCACTGAACTTGCTTTCTACTATGTAAAATGCAAATTAAATGATTTTTAGTTATTTCTTTTTCATTTGAAAATTATACATCAAATATCTACTGTAATATACGCATAGATTGGAAGAAACAAGGAGCTAAAATGAAAGATCTGCTTTAAACCCAGCCTCTGCTGGATGATCTTAGGAGGCAAATCACCTATTATCTGTATACTGGGTCCCTATTTTATCTATAAAATGAGGAGAGTCAGACTAAATGAGGCTAAAGTCTCTTCCTGCCCTGATAGTCAGTAATTGTATTTCTATTCCCCAGTGCTGTAAAAGTTATAGATAAGAGGAAATATGGTTCTCGACTTCAAGGAATTTACATTTCATTTGCAAAAGGAGAGTGTACAGGTGCGCACATACACACTCTTTTTTAAAATTTTTAAAATTAAAAAAAAAACCCTCTTTTTAAAAAAATTTATTTATTTATTTTGAGAGAGACAGAGACAGTGCAAGTGGAGGAGAGGCAGAGAGAGAGGCAGACACAGGCTCCCAGACTTCACACTGTCAACACAGAGCCCCATGTGGGCCTTGAACCCACAAAACTGTGGGACCATGACTTGAGTCAAAACCAAGAGTCAGGCACTTAGCCAACTGCCAACCAGACCCCTATACAATTCTTTACAGTTTAAAGGGAGCTTTACTAGATATACTTCACCCAATATGAAAAGCCTAGTATGTATATTGCTTGTGCCTTTGTACAGATTAGAGAGGTTAGTGCAGAGCATGTGAGTAACCTATCCTAGGTGTGCTAAGTGGCAGGGTCGCTTCTGTCCAACCCTATGGCTGCCTTTTTCCATAATTCTGCCATCATTGGCTTACTGAAAAAAAACACTGCATCGTAGAACTGGAGGTCAAATAGAGTGATCCCCTGATTGCACTGAAATCTCAGTGTTTCAAACCTGAATGAGAGAAAAGGCACCATTCCCATTCCCTTTTCCCATCATAATGTGAATATTTTCATTCCCAATTTTGTTTTGGCAGTTGGGATATTGGAAAGGGAATAAAGGATATTAAAGGCATAGCTCATCCTTGTAAAAACTCACTCACTTGGCATTTGGTCTTGATGGCAGGGCATAAAACATACAAACAGTTTAGCTACTACCCTTAGTTTCCTGGAAAAATGGTTCTCATAGAGCTATCTGTAAAATAGAATATTACACAGGAGAGAGAATATTTAGAAGCCAAAGTCCCTAGTTCCTTCACTAAAGGGCTATGGGGTCTTGGTTGATTTACTTCTTTGAACCTCAATTTCCTAACCTATAAAATCAGAGTAGTTTTGATAGTTTAATAATCAACTGCTATTGTAAAGATCAAACAACAGAGCACTTGAATACGCATTTTAATCTTTCATGAGAGATGCACACATGAGGAAGTATTGCTTTAAGAATAAATATCATATGGGTAGCATTAAGGGAAAGTGTTTGCATAAAAGCTCAAATTTTGTTGTAACTAGATAAGGAAAGCATTGCTTCTAGGAATCAAATACCAAAGTATAGGCATCACTTTGTTCTCTGGAATTCTTCTTTGTTATTGTAATTTTTTGGAATGGAATTTGACCTGTATTCAAGGCAGAATGTAGCTAGACATTGGAGACAGGATGTGCATACACCCACAGAGAGTGAAGAAGAGGGATGTAAAGGAGAGACGGAAAACAACAAGCAAATTGAGACTGTATGGATCAGCCTCCAGGTGAATCAAATCCTTTTCAGCAGCAGTTTCCATGCCATATCAGGGTAAACACACAACATCAGTTATCAAGGCCCTGTGCCCTCCCTACCTTGTTTAGTGCCTTTCAGTCACAGCTTCTAAGCTCTGACAATGGAGGAGAGTTTAGCGCGGTGTTAGCTGTGACACCAGAGCATCTGCAAGCGATGCTAGAGCAGCCACAGACAGGGTGCAGTGAGCACTCCCCAACTGGGATTAGATTCCAAATCCCTGCTATGAAAGGAATGCAGGTATTTTAAAACAGTGTTTGAGGGGCGCCTGGGTGGCTCAGTCAGTTAAGTGTCTGACTTCGGCTCAGGTCATGATCTCACAGTTCGTGGGCTTGAGCCCTGTGTCAGGCTCTGTGCTGACATCTAGCTCAGAGCCTGGAGCCTGTTTCAAATTCTGCGTCTCCCTCTCTCTCTGACTGTCCCCTGCTCACACTGCCTCTCTCTCTCTCTCTCTCTCTCTCCCAGAAATAAATAAAACATTAAAAAATAAATAAAATAGTGTTTGAGTTTTACCATTTTTGATATTCCCAAGGAGAGGACTCCACCCAACTTTGATATTTTATAAGATAACACATATGGACTTCGGGATGGACCTAGGCTTGTCTGAATAGTTGGCTTAGGGCACACACTTTTCTGAATGTGCTTTCCTTCTTTACAAAAATAACCCATCCCTACTAGTCTCAAAAGGTTGTAAAAAGTTATAAAGCTTCCATTGTAAGAGGTTAGTGATTTGTTAAGGTCATCGGTAAGTCAATGGCCAACCCAACATTTCAAATGAGGGATTTGGGCAGTTTAGTACTTTTTTCACTGTTTCTTCCAGGGGTCAGTGTGAACCAAGCCAAAGTCTTGGAATGAAAAGAACTTGTATTTCTGTCAAGTGGCAGAGTTAGATATATTTTAGAAATCTCTTCTATGCCCACTGTATAATTGGAACTAAAGTGCTCTATGGCAAGTGGACTGCTTAAAGTTGGGGCGCAGATGCTCACCCTATAAAAGGAAATTGAAGACCACAAACTACCCACTGCCACTACGGGCTCTGATTTTCATAAGGCTACATGCTTATGAAGGGAAGAGGACATGGACAGAGCCCAAAGCCTTTCAGTCATGACATTAACAAAGCCCCTATTTGTTTAGTTCCTACATCCAAAGAACCTCTATACTGGTGCTTCTCAGACTCTCTGTGTTGAAAAATATAGATTCTTGTCCCTCCTCCCATTTCATCACATAATTGTTTTTAGTAAAATATAATTAAAGAAAATTGAGGAATAAAATAAAAAGTAGACCTATACAATATAAGGCCAAGTTTTGTTGTGTCAGATTTGACAGAAACAAAATTGCTTTGTCAAATCGATAGAAAGGTTTCCAAAGTCTCTATCTTAATTTCCATACTTGTCTTGCCATGGACAAGTTACAGATAGTTTGCAGATCAGCACCTGTCTATGGACGCCACTTCAAACAGTACTGCTTAACAGCACTGCGGAGCGGGAGCCCCTAACATGCTGGACTGGGCGCCCTGGAGAAACAGGTGCAGGCAATTTCCAGATCATTAACATGCTGTATGATTTATACATGTGTAATATTTGTTGTCTGTTTTCTCCCTCTGGAATGTAAGCTCTAGGCAGGGAGTGATTTTTGTGTGTTTTGTGCAATAGATATTCCCAGAGCTAGAACAGAGACTAGAGCATAGATACTCAAAGAATATTTGCATATAAATGTGTGGATGACACAGGGAAGGGTGAGAAGAGGAAAAGGCAGAAAAACAAGCATCAGAATAAACAAAAACTTTGTTTTCTTTTTTGCCATAATAGGAAAGTTATAATAAGAAAATTAGCTAGCAAAACCAATAATCAAATATGAATTCACCATGAATTAAATTAGTTCTGCAAAATGTTTGACAAAGCTTCATAATAAGAATATGTAAGTTGATCAGAGGAAAAAAAAAACACTCGAGTCACATCAGAAATTAGGAAACTAGCAAACAAAATGAAACTGGAAAATTGTGGACATAAAGAATCAAATGTAAATGCTGAAAATGGCTACATTTAAACAGAAAACATAAATAATGGATTAAACACCCAACAAATAAACTAAGTAAAAAATAATAGTTTGGAATGAAATAGTAAGAATCTTACCCAGAATTCTCCAGCAGAGGAGCAAGTAGGGAGGAAAGATAAAGAGATATCAAGAATAGCTTGAGAAGCTCCAAAGGAGGCCCCAAAGAGTTCCAAAAGACATAGGAATAAAAAGAGATGAGAAATATTTGAAGAAGTAATTACTGGCCTTTTACAGAACTGAAAATCTACAAGCACACAGATCAAAAGATCCACAGAGAAGAATAAATTATACCAAATAAACATCGGCTCGTTGAATGAGACAGTAAAAGAACTAAGGCGAAAGTACAATTTTAAAAACTACCAGGGAAAAAAGACAAAATGGCCACTGGGTAATAGAATTCAGACGAAGAAATTTTATTTTTTTTCCACTTTGGCAATGAAGGTGCCCAAAGATCAACACGTAATATCTCACTGTTTTAAAGGAAAACATGTATTAACCTCTAAATTTATTTCTAGCTCAACTTCCGGTCCAACTGGAAGGCAAGAGAAAGCATTTGTTAGAATGCACGAATGGAGATGTTAATGCCCTCGGGCTCTTTCTAGAAGAAAAATAAAAGCAGGATATGTTTTATAAAAAGGAAATGCTAACCCAAAATCATATGTGAAATATAAAAACAGTGGTACAAGTTAAAAAAAAAAGAAAATGATAAAAATCACTTCTGTGGTCACAGGAATTGAGAAAATATCAGTATGTTTAACTAACTGAATACATAATTAATAATTACGCTTGTGTGAAAAATGTAAAACAAACTCTAAAGAATAATTACCATGATTGACACTGGAGTTCTGTGATAAATAATGTGTTCAAGGTATTTGCTATATTTAGGAAATCATTTAAAATTCTGAATGCTTTTTAGCTATGGTTTAAATTTGTAATTATTTACATACGTGAAAAATACAGTTCTAAAATATCAGAGGGGAATAATAAATATAGTAAATATATCAATCCCAACAGAATCACATAAGGAATAGGTGGAACTGAGTCTAAATGTATCTATAATCACAACTAGTGTAAATGAATGAATTTTGCCCTTCACAAGCTATACTATCAGAATCCATTTCTAAAAATCCAGTAATAATGTTTCCTAAAGGAGAACCACTTAAAACAAAACTGCACAAGTTTGAAAAGTAAAATAAGTGACATATTATGCAAGCACTAACACAATGAAGCATAATGAGGCAATATACCAGCAAAATGAAATCCAAGGCAGAAATATTACTAGCGATAAAGGCATATATTACTTAATAATAAAATTTTTAAAATTCTAGGAAAACAATTTAAAGAAGATTGATGCACTTTACAACATATCCTTAAAATTTAAAAGTGACATTGATATCACTCTTTGCAAAACAGGCAAATACCCTATCACCAGAAGGTTTTAAAATATCTTTATCACAAAAGGATAGATTAAACAGATAAAAAATATCAGAATTCACAAGCTTTGTCATATATGTGTGTATACTTATTCATATATATTTACACACACACAGAGACACACACACTGTACCCAAAAATTGGTTATGTAATTTTTGTAAAACACCCAAAGTGCACTGATATATAACATATCTATCTATCCATCTATCAACCTATCTATACATATACATTTGTGACATATGCAGCAAATATTTCAAAGAACTGATATTGAATAGACCACATTTTCTTCCTGCATTGCAAATGATTTAGAAAATGACAATAAGCTAGAAGTGGACTGTTACTTTACATTTGGTAACTAACATAAGCTAAGAGAAACAAATCTTGAGCAGTGCTTCTCTTATTGATTTGAACATTGGATTAATCTAGGGGAGCTATAATAAATACTAAAGCCTGGATCCCACCTCCAGTGATTCTGATGAAATTGGTCCCTGGGGCGTGTAACCTGGGATTCTAATGTATAGTGAAAACTAAGTGCCACTGATTTAGGATCTGGTAGCTTTTCTCCCTGTATGCATTAAAGTCTTCAAATATGGTATCACAAAGACAAAATGCTTCTGATTCTCTTCAAGAGTTGTTAAAGATATAATCTTCATTGAAAGCCAAGTGGCTGGTGATGTAATCACCATAGCAGCTGTCAAAGTGCCTTCAGTCACTGTGACCAAATTCTGCCATCTGTCCTTTATTTCCTTCATTTACTACTGAGCACATGTCTTAATTGACCCTTCCACAGAAGACATCTGATGAGCTGCTGCAGTTTCCATGTGTGAAGAGGTCTGAGTCAATCATTTCGCCTATTTCCTCATGGGAAAGAGGGTAGCAAACACACTAAAGCACCTTCTCTTGGTCTAATCAGAAGGCCAGGTCTGAGGGGGTATCAAATTGTCCATTCAGGGGAGTGAGTTGGAGTGAAGCCCAAATATCCTAATGTTGGCCAAAAGCAAGGATGACTAAGAGTTTCAGGAATAGAATTCTATACGGTTTGATAAATTGCAAATAATAACATATAATGCATGGATATGTGGGGTCTGAAATTGGATGTATTGGGAACCAGTCCCAGCTCAGTTAATTATGAGCTATTTGACCTTGGGGCCATTACTTTTTTTGTAAAATCTGTGACATTTAAGTGAGATGATGTACATAAAGTGCTCAGCCCAGTGCCTGATACATAGTGTGGAGTACATGGCATCCATGTTATTTTTGTCATTATTTAGTAATTTTCCAAAAGCAGGTACCACAAGGGTCATATTGGCTGAGATCTTACTATTTTAATGTTTGTTTATTTATTTTGAGAGAGAGCGCGAGAGCATGTGTGAGTGGGGGAGAGTGGGAAAGAGAGAGAATCCCAAGCAGGATCTGTGCTGTCACACAGAACTTGATGTGGGGCTCGAACCCATGAACCATGAGGGATCATGACCTGAGCTGAAATCAAGAGTGAGGCACTTAAGTGACTGAACCACCCTGGCACCCCATGGCTGTGAGTTTTTGAAAGTTGATGCATATTTCTTCCATTATAGAGAGGTGATAGGATGGGCCAGAAACTATGATATAGGTATTAGAAAGTGAGAAATATAAAAATAGAAGTCCAGAGCAGGGAGAGAGATTTTCAGAATTGAAATACCTAAGAAATGCCACTTCCAGGTTTCTATTGACAGTGATGTCTCTTAAGAAAGGGTTACTCCAGTGGGGCAAGGTCCTCTAAAGCTTCAGTGAGGTGAATGTTAGATGACACTTTTATTCATTACATTATCCCAACCAAGGGAACAAAAAAAGCATTTAAAATTAAAGTGGCCCAGGTCATTGAAAGCTATACATCTTATCATCTAATCCCTGCAATTTATATCTCCTTTTCCCAAGGACATGTGGACAGACATCTGTACATTCTGTCACTTCCTCTTCTAATATTACAACCTAGATACTGAGATGTCATAACTTACATGTTTTAATGTGCTCCTAACATGTTATTCTTTTCTTGATCATCCACTTCTAAGAATCTATTCTAAGTCTTCTTCCTACTTTGTGGTGTTCAAAGTTTTCTCTTTCCCCATTCACAAGATACACAGGACATATTGTTTTCCTTTGCTCTTCATAAAGGCTCTTATCTCGTGTGATGATACTTCCTCATTATACAACAAGTATTTGTTGAGCAGCTACTATGTACACTGTGCTATGTGTCATGGGTGTGGGAAGCAAGAGGGAGTCCCTTATCTCAAGAAGCGCCAAGTCTGGTGGAAGAAGGATAAAAACAGGCTATAATGTGAATGAAGAGAATAGGAACCCAACCCAGACTGGAGAAAAGGAATGCTGCACGTGAGTAGTTAAGATTGGCTTTGACTTGAAGGATAGGTAAGACTCAGCCCGGTGAAGAGGAGGTGGAAGTGTGCTCCCAAGCGGAAGGGATAGGTCTTCAAAAGCCCAGAGAGGAGGTAATGAAGTAGAGTTCCCAGCAGAGGACCTTGTATGAAGGCTATCTGATATTAGGGCATCTGATGTCCTGAAGACATCAAAACTCAGAGCTGTGCTGTCCAGTGAAGTAGCCATTAGCCTGATGTGACTCCTGAGCATTTGAACTACAGCCAGTTGTGACTGAGATGTGCTGAAACTGTGAAATATATATCAGGTTTCAAAGACCTAGTATTATAAAAGTTTATAAAATATCTCAATAATTATTATATTGAAAGGCACCTGACTGGCAACATCAGAAGAGCATGAGACTCTTGACACTGGGTTTCTGAGTGTGAGCCCCATGTTGAGTGAAGAGGTTACTTAAAAGTAAAATATTTTTAAATTTTTATTTATTTTTTTAATTTTAGAGAGAGGGAGAGCACAAGCTGGGAAGGGGGAGAAGGAGAGAGAGAGGGAGAAAGTGAGTCCTAATTAAGTAGGCTCCATGCTCAGAACAGAGCCCAATGTATGGCTCAATCCCATGACCATAAGATCATGACCTGAGCTAAAGTCAAGAGTTGGAGGCTAAACTCCCAAAATAAAATTTAAAAAAATTATACTGGATACATGTTAAAATGATAACGTTTTTATATATTAAGTTAAATAAAACTATTATGTAAATTAACTTTACTCATTTGCTTTGTTTTCACCATTTAAATTCTTTAATATAATTTTTTACATTTATTTATTTTTGAGAGAGAGACAGCGTGAGTGGCAGAGAGAGAGCGAGACACAGAATCCGAAGCAGGCTCCAGACTCTGTGTCAGCACAGAGCCTGGCATGGAGCTCAAACTCACGAGCTGTGAGATCATGACCTGAGCCAAATCAGACACTTAACAAACTGAGCCATCCAGGCACTGCTACAGCTTAAAGTTAGTTAAGCATCTGCCTTTGGCTCAGGTCATGATCTCATAGTTCATGGGTTTGAGACCTGCATTGGGCTCTGTGCTAACAGCTCAGAGCCTGGAGTGTGCTGCAGATTCTGTGTCTCCCTCTCTCCCAGCCTCCCCCACCACCCCACACACACGTTCTCTCTCTCTCTCAAAAGTAAATAAACATTAAAGATTTATTTAAATTAAAAAATTGAGTGTGGCTACTAGAAAAATTAAAATTATATATGCATCTTGCATTCATGACTTGTATTATATTTCTGTGGAACAATGCTTCATTAGAGGATTTTTAAAAGATAGAAGGTGTTATCATTGTAATAGTTTTAAGGATATTTTACTAAGATAAATATTCTGCTTAATTAGAGAAACAGGAAACACTAAAAGCACTTTCATTAACATTAGAAACAAAGAATTCACCGTCAACAAAAACAGCAACAGAACCTGCCACTATTAATATACATATATTTTGCAGAAAGTGCTAGTCAGGGCCATGGGACAAGAGAAGGAATCACAGACATAAATATTGGAAATGAATATGTAAAATTATCTCTATTTCAGATAATATCATTATATCCTTGGAAAGCCGAGGACAGCAAAATGAAAACTATGACAAATAATCAGAGAATTCAATAAAGTGGATGGGGAAAATGTTCATATATTGAAATCAATAACTTTCATAATACAAATAACACACAGTTAAAACAGAAAATAGAATGGAAGAAGATTTTATTCAAAATAGCAACAAATAAGAAATGCCCCTGGTCTTCATGAAGGAAAATGTAAACGTGAAATGATCTCAAAGGCTAATCAAGTGGAAGGACAGCTGTGACTCTGTGGAAAGGCTAATTAAAACCGTTGGGACAGTAGTTTTCACTTTTCGGATTCTCCAAGATCTAAAAATCTGATTATATGTACTGTATTGCTTAGGATATGAGGAAATAGGGCAATCTTATGTATTGCCTCATTTGGCAATGGATTCTCATTGGGCATGAACTCTGTGAAAGACAATTGAAAGTATACATTTAAATAATAAATGCACTCATTCATTAACAAGATACATAAATGTGTGCAAAATAATGAATGAAATAGAACTGACGTAGGGGGTGCCTGAGTGGCTCCATTGGTTAAGTGTCCGACTTCGGCTCGGGTTATGACCTCTTGGTTCGTGATTTTTTTTTAATTTTTTTTATTTCTAGGAGAGAGAGAGACAGCGTGAGCAGTGGAGGGTCAGAGAGAGAGGGAGTCACAGACTGAAACAGGCTCCAGGCTCTGAGCTGGCAGTCAGCACAGAGCCCGACGCGGGGCTCGAACCCACGAACCGCGAGATCATGACCTAAGCGAAAGTCGGACGCTTAACCGACTAAGCCACTCAGGCACCCCATCTTGGTTTGTGATTTTTAACCCTACATCAGGCTGTCTGCTGACATCATGCAGTCGGCTTGGGATTCTTTCTCTCTCCCTTTCTCTCTGTCCTTATCCCACTTGTGTGTGCACTCTCTCTCTCTCAAAATAAATAAACATTAAAAGAATTGCTGTACTCTTTACTAAAGTAAAGCAATGCAAACAATCTCTATGTCCATCAACAGGAAACTTGCTTACACAGGTGACCTGCCTATAATAGAATAATACACAAAGCCAAAAAACAAAAACAAAAACAAAACAAAACAAAACAAACAAACAAAAAAAAAGAATGAGGAATCTTTTCATACAGGTATGACTTATTTTTAAGTCATATTGATATACATAGAGGGAGAAATGTTGTGAATCATGTGCCATTGTTTCTGCAAAAGGAGTGACAGGAATACTGTATCTGTATGTATTTGCCTCTACATGAATAAAATTTTGCTGGAGGGCAGACGCAGGAAACAGAGAACAGTGGTCACCTTTGGCATGGAGAACTGGATGGCTTGGGATAGGATGACAGATCCATTCGTAGTTTGAACTATGTATATGTTTTAATTCTTAGAAACATGTTAAAGGGGCACCTGGGTGGCTCGGTTGTTTAAGAGTCCAACTCTTGATATTGACTCAGGTTCTGATCTAATGGTTGGTGGCTGGGCTGTGCACTGATAGCATTGCGCCTACTTGGGATTCTCTCTTTTTCTCTCTCTCTGCCCTTTCTCTGCTTGCCCTCTTTCTCTGTTTCAAAATAAATAAATAAACATTTAAAAGATTGAAAAAGAAACATCTTTAAGAAGTCTCAGCTAAAAGTCACCATAGTTTGGAATGCCCCAGTAAAAAACTTTTCATACAAAATACCCAGAAGGAGGTCTGCCAAGAATATTAGAGGAAGACAGTGGGATATGGGCAAAGATAGGAAGTATGGTGATCTTGGCAGTGAGAGAAACTTAAACGTGAGAAGTTTGATAATGTTGGAATTGGTTAAGCATACAGGCACTTGAGGAAGGCAAGCCAAGAGACATATACAAATTTGGTTACTTCCTAGCTAGACAACCATGGACGAGTTCCTTAACTTTTCTGAGCTTTATTTTCCACATGTGCAAAGTGATGATAATACAGCCAACCCCATGTTGTGAGGAATGATGAGGCAATTCAGTGTATGCATGCAACATGCACAGTAGGTGACACATAGGTGGCATTTGATAAAGGAAAGCTAGTGTTGTTTTTTCTTTCTTGTATGTAAATCAAAATATACAATCATCTAATTTTTTTTATAAAATAGGATCATACTATAAAACTAAAAAGCTTTCTGCAAATTTTGGCCATAATTTAAATAGTATGAGCACTTTTCCATGTCAGGACATACGACATTACCTCAATTTTTGAAGTGACCAAATACTGATTCTTTGTGTGCAAATATTATGATTTATGTCCTTATTCCTTCAAACAGAGACTATTATTAGGCTGTTTCTAATACTATATTCTTACAAATAAGCCTGAATGAACACATCCTTATTTTCCCCACTTATTTTGTATGATATTTGCCTATATTAGATTATTATTATTTCTATTTAAGTAGTCAGGGAGTTCGGCTGACAAATGGAACTCTTCTTATAAGTCAGCAAAGCTTCTCTCAAACTCTGCGTTTTATTTCAAAATGGGTCTACTGGAAGGTTCTCCTCTGTAGCACTAGAGGATGGAAATCAACAGTGTGACCCGGTGGTGTGTCCGGGTTCCTGCAATTTCGCTAATCACTCTCTTCAGCTTGATGGATAGTGAAGGAGATAGATGCCTGTTGGCTGGGTAATTTCTACAGAGCCGGAATGGTAGACCATTTTTAAGTGAGCAAGACTTGAGCAGCGCATTCTGGTAATGAGGTGGGGAGCAGAGTAATGAACAGAGTTCAGGGTATGAAAACAGCCTGATAAAGGGGACCGCTTTTGAGTAGAATGACTAGGCGAGTGATTAAGGAGTGATGCTGGGAATAAAATGATCCAGACACCGCAGAAAGCACATGGAACAACAAAGCTCAGAGGGGCTTTCAGAGGTCATTTGGTCCTTTCCCTCCTTCCATGTAGAATTATGCGCTGTCAGAGTAAGAGGAGACTAAGACTTGTGGAGTTATGTCAATCAAGAAGGGCCGTATGACCCACGGATGCAGCCTTATGAGTCCAAGAAGCTGATGAGTCTTTTATTTGGAAGAGATTTAAACATACAGAACAAATCAAATGAGTAAAAACACAGCAGAATAACAGAGCAAACAACTATCTAGTTGGCTCCTCAGAATTAACAAATATTTAGATTAACTTATTTTGCTTTATACTCAAGAAGTGAAACATCCCACAGGTGAAATTAAAACTCTACCTCACACAGCTCCCTCCCATTTGGCTCACCAGAATGTTATATATGTGACCATGTGTGTGCATGTGTGTGTGTGTGTATAGTCAGCAAAAAAGGCTGTCACACATGCCTCCCTTTCCTGTATGCTCATGGCACCATTCTTACCAAGAGGTGAAGTCTATTTCCCTTCCCCTTGAAACTGGGCATGTGACCTGTATTAATCAACAGAAGGAAGAAGAGATGACATTTTGGGGTTTCTGATCCCAGGCCTTAAGAATTCTGAAGGCTTCTGAGTCTTCTGCAAAGCTAGCTGCCATGTAAGATGGCCGATTTCCCTAAGATCACTCTTTAGAGAGGAAACCCAAGCTGGTCACATGAAAATGCCAAGTGGAATAACATCCAGGTTCCAGATATGTGAATGAAGTTTTGGAACTTCTAGCCCATCTGCAGCTGAATTTAGGTAAGTGAGAGGCCCCATTCAATAGCACATGGAACAGAAGACCCACCCAGTCTGATGAACTAGTTCATCAACAGGATTGTGAAGAAAAAAATGTTATTTCTGATCACTAAGTTTGTTATGTCATAATATGTAAATGAAATATGCTTATGGGCGTATATCAATAAAATATTAATAGTGTGCACCACAACAGCCACTTCCATTAATGGCCTCTATCAGACTGGCCTTCTCATGGAAGGCAATATACAATGGACAAAATGTAAAAGAGAAAACAACTTCCAGGCAATGGAGAATGACCAAAAGTAGGTATGCCCCGAATGGGGAGTTAACACTTGAAAGAAAAATGGCATCCTCCTTTTCATTGCTTATCTTAGCATGAGGACAGTCTCTAGTCTTCCTTATGTGGGGCAGGAGGGCAGTTAAAATTCTGAGAGAATGCTCACAGTATGGAGGTCAGGTAGAGTTTCGAGCAATCTTATTTGCTAAAAAGTGAGGGGCAGAACTTAGAAAGGACAGAGCTAGTGACAGAAAGCTCAAATTCTGTTCATAAGCTTCCCCCACATCGCGGAGTTTAAATAAGCTGCCTGTGGCTGAAAGAACTGAACTTTGAGCTGCCATCCAAGAGACAGACTTTGCATTTGGCCCAACCACATCATCTGCTAAAGCAAAGCAAACAAAACGCCTCACTCTTGGAAAGAATACAGCAGAATCTACCATCTCCATAACATAACATTTTCAATGTCCAGGAGACAACCATAGAAGATTCTATAGAGGAAGGAACAGGAGCATGGGGCACATCCTCAAGGGCATAATAACTGTTCCAATGGCAGAAGCTGACACTGAATGAAAGTTTTCTATGCACCAGGGCATACTCTACATACTTTTATGCTTATGATGTGAATCCTATGGCAATTTTATTATGTTGATACACTTAATTTATCAGTTAATATTGAGTAAAGAAAGCAGAAACCTGTTTAGGTACTTCAAGCAAAGAGAGATTAAATAAATAAATAAATAAATAAATAAATAAATTGAATTACTCAATATTTAGAAGGGCTTTCTGACAAAGGGCAGTGTTATCCTGATACAAAGAACTGTGAGAAGTAACTGCTGTCCTAACTCACTTCACTAGGTCATTTGCTGCTGCTGTTGCAAGACTTGGCTGTTGTGTAGCTACTGCAAGAGTCTGATGCTGCCACCGCCTCCAATGGATGAAAATGTCTTGCCTGCTCCTCCAGCATCACGGCCACCGCAGGAGTCCACCATAGGCTGCTGCCATCACTGAGGCTGGTATCAAAAGAAGAATGGCTCTTCTTTCCTTTTCCCTATAATCTTGCAAAAGTGCTTTTCTTTGGTGGAACTTAGATTGGAACACAACCAATAAGGGGTATAGGAAATATGGTTCCTAATCCTGCAGGTCATGTAAAGGGGAGAAATTAGAAAGGCAGGAATAATGTAAATATGAGCAGGCACTATTCAGGACAACTGTCATCATTATGTTACACTTCAGGAAAAAGAAACACAAAGCCTAAGGGATTGTCCAAGATCACACATCTAGGAAGTGGTGGTTAGCATTTGAACCCAGGAAGCTGAACTCCAGAGGTCATGTTTTTAATCTGATGGATATTTACCTTGTTTTTAATTACTTGAAATTATAAGCAAAGTCATAGAAAATACATTTGTCTTTGGGTCCACATACTAATTATCATTTTGATGATAGTCTGTAAGTAATTAATGTTGGCATTCCTTAGATTTTCTAAATTGCAATATTATGGCCAAGACTACCATTTAATCTCAAAGCTCATATTTGTACTTGTTTTTCATAATTATGTCAATGCCAGGTTATGATGCCAAGTGACAGCATTTAACTTTTAATGTGTTGGTAAGCAAGTATGACAGCATGTAGTTTGCACGTCCTAATGTCAAAATGACAATATTTGTTCTGCATCTGCAATTGTAGTCATTAATACTTTAACATTTGTAATGACAAAATTACTGTTTCTCAGCAATGGGCTGTAATCAAAAGATATTTTCATGGACTAAGAAATTAATTTATTGACTCAGTTCATAAATTAAGAATTTAATTTGACATCATGAAAATGATTCAGTGAAGGGGAGTGTCACACTATCTTAAATGTTGCAGGCTAATGAGAAAACTGTACTGCCAGACACTTCATAATAAATGATACATTTGAGAGCCAAGTAACCTCATGACAAGCCATAGGGACAAACAGTCCTTGGCAGTTTGCACAAAGAAAAGTAGTGGGAGAATTGAGTCATAAGAAGGTATACAATGGTATTCCTAAAACAAAACAGAATAGAACAAATTACATGCTTTTGTACTTCTATGTTTAGTTTTGGACAAAACTGCAACATAGACCTCCCCTCTGTACACATTTAGTATGAATTTAGCAATAAATTTGTGAGTAAAAACCATATAAAGAATTTATATATATGAATATACATATACACATTTAATTACCCATTGTATTTTAACTGAGGTTGGTTCTGTAGAGGAACTGGTAGATTCTAAAATTTTAGTTTTCAATCCAATAAATATTTATTTCTCACTAACATAAGCATTTATGGTGAGTGTTCTGTTTGATATGTGGCTCATATGCCTATGGAAATGCAGTCTTCTTATACCTTGAAACTCTGCTATTCCTTGGGCCTCCTCAACCTCATCACCTACTTCCAGCAAAAAGGAGAGAACTTGGAAGTTTACATGATTGAGCACAGAAGTCAAACAGGCTGTTTTCGTTTATATGCTTTGGAAATCAAACAGAATGGGCAGTCTGATTCGCCTAAAAAAATCAAATGATACAATGTGGGAATATCAGAGGAAATTAAAGGGGAGGAATTCTGGAAAAAGGGGAGCTACAGAAGAAATTCTAAAAATCTGAAAACAAGTTTCCCTTGAATACTTGATTGATTCCTAAGCTGTGCATTGTGAACATTAATAAGAGGAAACCTCACTAAAATGTAGTCAGGCCCAGCAGAGGGGAGTCTCATGTCCTACCACTGCTTGTTAATTACAGACCCAACAGGAAGAGCCACACCTTGCAACTCCTTACTACATTCGCTATTACTTTGCTATCCCAGAAGGAAGAAGGAAGATATCCTCTGTCCTGGCAACAGCTCAGCCAATGAGAAATTGTCACAACTCAGCCAATAAAAAGCCATTATACTTCAAATTCCCAGTTTACTGCAATGAAATTCTAGTGTATGACAGCCCTTCCCAATGCCCCTCCCCACTTTCCTCTGTAAAAGACTGTATCCTCTATTTTGTTCTCTGGATTTGCCTATGGTTTTGCTGTAGCCTGCTTGCCCTATATTGCAATTCTCTGCTACTCCTGAATAAAATAATTTTTGCTGAGAATGAGTAACTTTCTCATTACAAATGTTAATGAATACAATGACAGATGCAAATAACTGGCCATTTTATTTTTAAGGTTAACAGCATCAGTGGTCCCAGAATCCAAGTAGAAGTCAGGCAAAATAGCAACTGAAAACCCCAAATTTCTGCAGAAATTTAGCAGCAGCTAAAATTTCAGAAGCTCGCTAGCTCATGGGAGGCAGATATTTGATTCAGTCAAGTTATATAAAAGGGAATTGGTAAACACTTTGGGCTTTCATTGAAATTATGTCACTGAACAAAATAAAAAGTCTCAGGGTTAGGAGCTTTGTTATAGAACTCAGGAAACAAACAAACAAACCTACAATTGATCATTTTTCTAAGCCCAAATTTAAGCCTTCAAAACCAAGTAACTTTCTAATAATTTAACTGTCTTCTAAAACAAAACTCAATACTCTATAGAGGAAGACAACAGAATCCAGAATCTTTAAAACTTATTATCTGCAATATCCAGTTTTAAATTAAATAATTAATAGACATACACTAAAATAACAAAGTGATTTGTGGTCAAGAGAAAGATCAGTCAATAGCAAGAGACCCACTGACAAACAAAATGTTGGAATTATCAGACAAGGTATTTTTTTAAAGATAAATATGTTAACAAACTTTCAAAAATTGGTAAGAAGTTGTGGAATTCAGGGAAAATATTAAAATTGTAACAATAAACCAAATAAATAAATACTTGTTAATAAATATAAATAAATACAACAAATAAATACAACATAAACATAATAATAAATATAAATAAATATAATAAATATTTTTTTAAAAAGTTACTTGAAATTAAAAAAAAATCATTGGGAGGGATTAGCAGTAGATTGAACAAGAAATAACAGAGCCTCAATGACCTGTGAAACAAGAGCAAGTGAATAGCATGTTAATTGGGATCCCAGATGGAGAAGGAGAGAAAGAATAAAGCAGAAAGTATGTGAATGTAGATTGGTAAAAATCCTTCCACATTTAATCAGAAATGGAATCACGCAGATTCAGGAAGTTCGGAAAACTTTAAGCAGGAAAAAAACATGACAAAAACCATATGGAAACACATCATAGTCAAACTACTGAAAACTAGAAATAAAGAGATTAAGAAAAATATCTTAAAGCAGGCAGAGAAAAAAAAAATACATATCACCAGGAATGTTAGTTGAATTCTCGTCAGAAACATGCGAATATAGAAATTAATGTAATGATACCTTTAGTGTTCAGAGAAAAACAATAACCAAAATAACTATTAACTAGGTTATTTATCCAATGAAAATGTATTTTTAAACTGAAGATGAAAAAATTACACTTGCAGACAAAGAAAAGTTGAGTACATTTTTTTCTGCTCCAAAAAATACTTCAGGAAAATATTTAGGCAAAACAAAAATCTAACAGATGATAATTTATATATAAATTGATAATTTATATATACAAAGAGTAATGAAGAGTATGGTCAATATGTGGGTAAATATAGATGTAAATTATAAGTTTATTTAGAAGTCAGTTGACTAAAGCTAAAATTGTAATAATATATATTTAGGGTTTATATCATATGAAGAAGTAAAATACATGATATTAGAAGAAGGATAGAGGGTATGTCATGAAATTATATAGTAGTGAAGATTTTACAATATGCATGATGTGATACAATATATTGTGAGAAGTTAAGGGCACATATTTTAATCCCTGGAATAAATAGTGAAGCATAAATAAATAAAAGAAGGAAAAGTAGATAAAAAAGAAAGATATAATGGGATACTAATAGTACCTGATTAATCCCAAAGAATAACAGAAATAAATGTCATAGAAACAAAGAACATGAGGTATTAACAGGAAACAAATAGAAAGATAGTTGGCTTAAACACAATCATATTACCAGGTACACTAAATGTAAATGGCGTAAACACTGATTAAAACAGGAGATTTTTATGACTTGATTTATATAATGTCCTGAGCCCATGGTATTCACAAGAGTCACACTTTATTAAGATACAGAGAAGTTCAAAGGAAGATACCTATTACACAAACCTAAGGCAAGGAAAATTGAGTTGCTATATTGATATCAAACAAAGTAGATTTCAACACAAGAAGTATTGCCAGAGATGCAGAGGGACATTTTATTTTTTTTAATTTATTTTTTTTTTATTTTTTATTTATTTCTAGGAGAAAGAGAGAGAGAGAGAGACAGCGTGAGCAGGGGAGGATCAGAGAGAGAGGGAGACACAGACTGAAACAGGCTCCAGGCTCTGAGCTGGCAGTCAGCACAGAGCCCGACGCGGGGCTCGAACCCACGAACCACAAGATCATGACCCAAGCCAAAGTCGGACGCTTAACCGACTAAGCCACCCAGGCACCCCAGAGGGACATTTTAAATGATGAGAAAGTCAATTCCTCAAGAAGACCTAAATGTGCACTTTCTTAATAAAAACCTTTAAAATACATTGATAAATCTTAGGGAGAAATAGTACTAAAGTTACCCCTGCAAAGGTGTTAAAACTATGTCCTTCATACCAAAGGGCAAACGTTTAGGTCCAATATTACCAATGTTATCTTTGGTATTCCCTAGAGTACTTATCATTGTTTCTTTTTATTTCTGGAATTTAAGAATGCCCTTTTATTTTAGCTTTTTTTTTTTTTTTCTGTTTTGAGCTTAATTTTATCTTTATTTGTTGCTAAAAACTAATGTCCACTTCTAGGCATTAGAGACAAAAGAGGAACAGTGTATATTGGTTCAGGCTGCCAATATACCAGAACTAAAAAATAATAAACCAGCACAAACCTTATGTGGTGCATTGTGACGCTATGTATGTATGGATCTGTGGTGAAGGGCATAGTTAGAGTCTGGAAGCTGGTGAAAGTGAGGAAAATGAGTGTCATGTAGTCACCATCACCTAGGCTCATGCTAAATACCCAAGTTACATCACATACCTCATTCTTGCCACATCCTATAAGGTATCATTATGTTAGTTTTAGATTTGAGGAAACTTCCCAAGATCACATAGTTTGTAGGCAGTAGAGATGAGCTACAAACTGTTTTCCATGAACTTTAAAACCTATATTTCTTTTTTTAATGTTTGTTTATTTTTGAGAGAGACAGAGAGTGCATGCACAGATGCACAAGCAGGGGAGGGGCAGAGAGAAAGGGAGACACTGAATCTGAAGCAGGCTCCAGGCTCCAAGCTATCAGCACAGAGCCTGATGTGGGCCTTGAACCCAGGAACCACAAAATCATGACCTAAGTCCAAGTCGGACATTCAACCGACTGAGCCACCCAGGCGCCCCTACAGTCTATTTATCTATGTCACCAAGCCAACTTCTACCAGTGATGAGCACATAAGACCTATACCAAGGAAGATGGAGGGGAAAAAAATATATCATCTGTGATATACTTTGGAGCACAAGAGATTGGTCAGATAACGGCAGATCTGTTAAATTAAATGGCTGAGGAAGGCAAGGAGAAAAGTTAGAAAAGGCATAGGAAGGAACAAAAGAGGTTAAATATCTTTTCAGAATAAAACGCTGCACCACCCTCCCCCACCCCCCCAGGGTTGCCTTAGATAAGACTCTCTCCCTTCTTGAGAGTCAATTTCCCCATCTATGAATCGAGGGAAGTGGAGAGACAGATCTTAAGGATGGCGTCCAGGTCAAAACTGCCATCCTTCTCAAGCCAGGCTGCCAGTTTCCCCCCATGCCAAGCACAGTGGCCAAAAATGCACTGCAGGACCTCGGTGAATCTGTATCAGCAGGAGAAGCAAGGTGGAGAAAACCACCTCGGGCCAAACTCGTTAACAGTTGTTTCATTAATCACAGTTTGTGTTTCAAATCCAAAGACAATCTGTCCAATTAACATTAAAGCTCTGGCAGCCATGGGGAGACCTTAAGGAAAAGGCAATTTGACACAATTGCTAATAATACTCACATTTAGGAAAGTGACTCCCAAACATAACATTCTCCTGGTGACAGCTTGAGTCCTGTCCAAAGCAGGAGCCCGGGCTTCAGGCGCCTCTACAACCTGACCCCTTCTCTCCACCAGCCTCATTGGCCTGGAGGCCCATCTTGCGGCAGCCAGCTCAGGAGGGCCAGGCTTCCAGAAGACACCACTGTCATTCGCACATCAGTACCCTGTCCATTTGAACCCACAGCCCACATACTTTCTCAATATTTTTGTGGCCTTGTCTACAGTTCATATTATATTTCTAGTAGCACTTATTTCAACAAAAAAATTCTCAACAGATGTTGAGATTTGAGTTCGGGTCTCTTGATTTTTTTTATTTATTTTATTTATTTATTTTTATTATAAAGAGAGAGACAGTGTGTGCGTGCAAGCATGAGTGGGGGAGAAGGGCAGAGGGAGACACAGAGAGAGAATCCTAAGCAGGCTCTGTACTCAGCATGGAGCCCGATGCAGGATCCTTGGATCACAGTCTGGGCAGAAACTAAGAGTCAGATGCTCAACTGACTGAGCCACCCAGGTGCTTCCAATCAATTTTTAAAAGAATTTTAAGTTTATTTATATTTGAGAGACAGAGTATAAGTGAGGGAGGGGTTGAAAGAGAGGGAGACACAGAATCTGAAGCAGGCTCCAGGGTCCAAGCCTTCAGCACAGAGCCCAACGCAGGGCTCAAACCCATGAACCAAGAGATCATCACCTGAGCTGAAGTCAGGTGTTCAACCGACTGAGCCACCCAGGCGCCCTTAATTTTTAACTTAGGCATGCTTTAGTTTCTGTTTTTGTTGTTGTTGTTGTTTTTCAATTTTCATATACACATATACATATCCAAGGCAAAAACATTCACACAGTATAAAGGGTTACAGTGTGAAAGCCAAATCTTACTTTCTCTCTAACTTCTAGGATCCTCTCTGGATGTAATCTCAGCTGCCAGAATCTTGTATTGTCTTCAGGGATGCTAATACAATGGTATAAATAAATAAGCTTTTCCCGATACACAAATAGTAATATATTAGTCATACATTTTACACCTGGCTGAGCAATGTATCTTGGAGACTGTTCTGTATCAGCACACACAGAGCTTACCACTGTTTTTATAACCTTGGGCACATAAATGACTTCTCTGAGCATCAGTGCCCTTACAGGTGAAAGTGCATAATAAAATAATTCAAGACTAAACTCGTGAGTGTCTACTTTGAGTGCATGCCTACTCCCTGGGTACATAGCACTTAGGGTACATTATTGCTATTGTCTGTTAGTACTTTGTGCAAATATGCCAACTGATTATTGATATTTATGGATTGAATGACTGTGAATCTAAGGAACTCTCTGGGTATGTGATGGTTACTTTTATGTGTCAATTTGACCTAGCTAGAGGAGGCTGAGAAATAGCTGGTAAAACATTATTTCTGGGTGTGTCTGTGAGGGTGTTATGGAAGAGATTAGCATTTTAATTGATAGACTGAGTAGAAGCAAAGGTCACCCTCAGCAACGTGGCAGCATCATCCAATCCACCGAGGACGTAAGTAGAACATAAAGAAGGGCAAATTTGCGGTCTTTGCTTGAAAATCCATTGTCTCCTGCCCTCAGACATCTGTGCTTTTGGTTCTCAGGCTTTCACATTTGGACCAAGGCCTACACCATGGGATCCCCTAGTTCTCGGGCCTTCGGACTAGACATGAATTACACCACCAGCTTTCCTAGTTCTCCAGCTCATAGATGGCAGGTTCTGGGACAATTGTCCTCCATAATGACGTGAGCCAATGCATGTGATAATGTCCTCAAAAATATCTATATGCCTGTATCTCTATCATCTATCTATCTATCTACTTATCTATCGATCAATCGATTGATCTATCATCTATCAACTATTACTGGTTGTGTTAACCTAAAGAAGTCTGTCTACTATAGGAAATTACATGAGATCAATGCACAGCATCAAGAATAGGACCTGACAAGTGGACGGTATGTAACATGTTTTTCTGCCTCCTTTTCTCTGAAATTCCATAGTAGGCATAGGCTAAACTGCACAATGGAGTACCAAACTTTATTTTGCCTTATTAACCACTCATGTGCACATGGTACATGTTTGTGTATGTGTGTGTGTGTGTGTGTGTATGTGTCCTGTCCCTGCCGTGATCTAATGACACACTGGAGGCACCAAGACTAGTTGTGGCTCCAGTTGTGGTAATTGTATCCAGCAATCTTAGGACTTGTCTTAGGATGTGTCACTCATCTGCATAATGGGAGGAAGGGATTGTTCCTGGGTTGGATTATTGTGAAGGCTAAATCAGATAATACATGTGAAATCATGTTAGAGGTGAAACAACTTTAATGGTGACAACATTATTCAGGGGATCTTGCATTTGATCTTGATATAGTCAATCCTCTTCTTAGACACTCTTGCCTGGCTGTGTTCCTTACTTCTACCATATCCCCCAATAGGGACCAGGCAGAAGATTCTGGGCAGACAGTAAAAATAGAGATTCAGGCAGAATTGCAAGGTGGTTTTCGTGACTATCCCATTTGTAACAATAGCAACCCCTCTTTTAGGAATATGGTGAATAAGAGGCCACTGTGCCAGGAATATGTACCCTTCTTACAGATGATCTCTTAGATCCTGGCATAGTTTCTGCCACTGATGTAGAGGCAGCCTATTTCACAGGTGCAGGTTTATTTCAGTGAGATGTGGGGTGACAGGGAGGGGAAGAAACTTTGCAACTTTGAAACTGCCCAGTATACTTCAGGCTTGCCCAAGACATCCTGAATGTGGAGTCTGAAGCTAATGGTATAATTCTGTCCTGGACAGGAACAGCTCAGGTATAGTTGAAGGGCAGTGTCCTTTGGGAGAAACACACATGGAGAAGGAAGGAGGGATCTACCAGGAAGCCTCAGTGTGGCTATAAACTTTCCCAGAGCCTGGCCTTTTTGGAGGGTTGGGCATCCCACTTCTTACTGGTGATTACCAGATACACCCAGCTGCTCTGACAAGCTGACATGTCAGGTGGTGGTGACTCCCTCTCCCCTCCCCTCTCTTCCCGCTGGCTGGCTCTCCTTGGGTGCCCTTGACATCTTGTCTGCAGGCTTTTGCTGGCCCTGGTGAGACAGCAGACAACACAGGGGTATTTTGTTGATTATTTTCCCTTTTCCCCATAGAATAATTGAAATACAACTAGGGAAGGGGAGTGAAGGAAATGAAGGGGTCATTAGATACTGGGAGAGGAGGGGATAGCCTTTGAAACAATCTTTTCTGGGTGACACCTGAGCAATCCAAGCCTGCAATTTCCACCATGAATGTTCAGCCTCTTTGCAAGAGTCCCCTAATGACAGTGTGGGCGATGGATGGAGACAGGGCAATTGAAGCTTAAAATATATGCCAAGGAGATATTAAAAGCCATATAACCTCCTAGGAGTGGGGAGAACAGGCAGGAGAGCAGCAAAGATGGGACAGAAGTTCGGTCACTTGCCTGTTAAGATGCTGGGATCATCTTTTGTTCATTCTTCTATTGTTCTGCACACCATCATACTGACTCTCCGTAATGCCTTCAATATCTCTCCACTTGTCTCCATTCCCAAAGTCACCATGCTAGCCTAGACCTTAATTACCTTTCTCCTTGACAATTACAGTAATAGACTCCCTGCCCCCAGGCTCTGCCAATTCCAGTCTACCCTGTAGATGTCACAGATTGAACTTCCTAAAATATCTCTTTGCACATGTCAGTTTCCTGCTTAAAAACTTCAACAGCTCCCCACTGTCTGAGAAGTAAAGGCAAAATGCTTAGTCCGGAAATCAATGCTGCCAAAACCTTAAGACATTCCGTGTCCATTGTGAAGGCTGTAACCAGATCGTATTCATATTTCTGTCCCCCATTTCTGAGATGTAAGCTCTATAAGGGAAAGTAAGATTTATTCTTCACTGCAGACCTATAATAAGCATTCAGATGATAGCCGTTGAATGAATACACTAATTAACTCATTAATAGTGGATGGAATATGGTAAATGCCTATAAGTCTTTGTTGAAGTAATGGATGAAGGGAGACAGGCAGAGAAGGATGATATTGTATTAAAAGAGGCACAGGTTGTAGATGGACGATAGCTGCGGTTTGGGACCTCCAGAACCCGGACAGACCAGGGGAAACTTGACAGAAGGCATTAGAGATACGGATGAAACAGGAGATTATGACCGCCTGAGGCTCAGACCAGGTATTGGCCAGGGGAGACTGGACATGCTGAGAGAGACCACCAGAGGGGACTGTATGGGAAGACCAGCAGCTATAGAAGCAAGTCCCAAGTGAGGGGCTTGGGAGCCCGGGTAAGAGACCCAGAAATGATGAGCCGAATGAGTGAGGAGCCAGGGACTCAGAGTTTGCACATCTACCAGGATGTGCTGAGTAAGTTGTACTAGCCATTTTGAGTAACTTTATATGGGGAGCGCTTCCATTTTGGATATCATGAATGTTTGAGATTTGGATGACAGCTGAGGACCAGTTTGTCAGAAAACTAAATAAACCCATATGATTTCCCATACAACTGAGTTGAGAAATTCCCCTGAAGTTAATCCCCAGGTTAAGAAAAGCTGTGTTTATGTAGTCTGGAAACCTCACATTTGCATTTTATCACCTATTAACTTGAAGGCTTTTATCATCCAGTAAAACATTGAATCCTTGCGAGTCTCGGAAATTGGTAATAAATTATTCCTATTTGGGGAAATATGCCTTGCACAAGTAAGAAGTAAGTGGTAATATATTTAGAGTAAAAGTCAGACATTTTGGTTTCAAGTTGTGTGATTTTTTTTTCCTATCAACTATGCACCGATATAAACTGTGCCAATATTTCTGCGTGAATCAGAAACCTCTTACAAACACCAACTGAATACCTGCTATGTGTCTGGCACTGTGCTAGGCACTGGGGATACACCAGGGAACAAAAACAAACCGATGTTACTCCCTGTGTGGAGTTCTAGATCCTAAATGAGGTCAGTGCCTTCCCAGCCTGAAAGCCTGGACCAAAGCATGTTCTGGTCATGAAGTGTTGATTTTAGTGCTTGATGCTTGAAAAACTATAACCTAGTAGGTATCATGCTAGGTACAGTTCTTGTGAAAGCTAGGTTTTGTGTTCCCTGACACCGCGCATCCCACATCTTTCATCACTGACTAATCATGGGCTCCACAAATGTTCTTTTCTTTTCTTTTGTTGTTCCTCCATTTAAAAATTTTAAACCTGCAAATCTCTCTGTTTCCCATCTCACCAAAAGAAACGCAGCCCAAATACAACATGGAATTCATGATTGTTCAGAAGAAGAAGGAAAACCAGACTGAGTACTGAGGAACCCAGCCCCCTAGCACTGTACTGGCTCTGCCGTTGTGGTATTCCTGTCTCTTCCTCGGGTCTCAGTTTCCTCACCCGTAAAGCAAGTCTGTGTGATTCCATGCTCCTTCTCTGTCCTAACTGGCTAAGAGGCTACAGACACCTGAGAGCATTGAGCCCGAGAGAAAATGTTTATAATTGCAAGGTGGTAAAACACAGATGACAAGACAGACATCGCCCCCACAATTAGTAGCTGCTTTCCTGGCTCTAGGAATCAAACAGCTCTTAGCTGAGTGGGATGGAGGAGGCAGAAAAGGTGAGAGGAGAAGCAGAATGAAAGATTTTTTTTTTTCCCAGACGACAAGGACCAGGGCAGATTAGTGGGCTGGTCATGAAAGTAGGATGTCAGGCATATTTCTTCCTGAAAAGGTCAGTACCCCACCAAGCCGGGGCTGCCACATGGTGACCTTTTGAAAAGCAGACAGCCAGAGAGGCTGCCACCGAGCTCAAAAGTGTGGGGCAAACTCAGATTCCTGGTGTATCTGAGCAGAAAGGGGTCTGACTGCATTGGTGCAATCCCTGTCTTCTACTTAGCAGGTAGGGATACTGAGGTCCAGAGGGTGGGGTAGGAGGAAGTGACATGTCCATGGTCACAGGTCTTGCAGTCAGCAAGGTGTACCTAGAGCCCAAGAACTTCCCATGCTTGCCTAAATCAAAACAAACTTTTTCTTTGTTCTGCTAATTGCCACCCTTAATAAAACCATTATTTTTCTTCCATCTGCTACAGGCTTAGTGTCTCGGAATAAATAAAATGTGGTAATAACAGTTATCCTTTCTTGATAGCATGGAAACTGACACTTAAAAATTGAAGGTGTGACTCATTAGACCTCTAGGTATGTTTTTAAGAGTTGTTTTATAAATGATTAAGTGTTTATAATGAGAGTTGAAAATTTGAGTTTTCAATTTACATATACTCTCCTCCATTCAATTTCTGTTTCATTCTCCACCTGGTCCAAATTATCTCTCCAATGAAAAATTAAAAGCTTTTCTCCCTGTGTGTATCTAAAACATCACACTGGAGTCTCACAACCCCCCCACCCCATTCCTGTTTAACCCTCCTGAATCAATTTATACTCCATGTCCCTCCTCTCTTGCCAACCCTCCCTGATCTACTGAAATGTGGTTATTGGATAAAGCAATCCAGGGGCACCTGTGTGGCTCAGTTGGTTAAGTGTTGGACTCTTGGTTTTGGTGCAGGTCATGATCTCAAGGTTCATGGGTTCAAGTCCCACATCAGATTCTGTGCTGCTGGTGCAGAACCTGCTTGGGATTCTCTCTCTCTCTCTCTCTCTCTCTCTCTCTCTCTCTCTCTCTCTCTCCCCCCCCCCCCTTCCCCACTCTCAAAATATATTAATAAACTTTAATAAAAATAAAGCAATCCAGACCGGCCAACTTGCCTTTGTGTCTTGGGAGCAAAGTAACCCTGGACAAATTATTCAACCTCTCTGTGCACAGTATGACCTTCTGAAAGATGAAGATAGGGATAATTTTTTAAGAAATGTTTTTTATTCTATTTATTTCTAGGAGAGAGAGAGAGACAGCGTGAGCAGGGGAGGGTCAGAGAGAGAGGGAGTCACAGACTGAAACAGGCTCCAGGCTCCGAGCTGGCAGTCAGCACAGAGCCCGACGCGGGGCCGGAACCCACGAACCGCGAGGTCATGGCCTAAGCAAAAGTCGGACGCTTAATCGACTAAGCCACCCAGGCGCCCCGAAGATAGGGATAATTCTTAACTGTCAGGTTATTGCAGAGCTAAATAAAAGCTAATACCTAATGTTTCCCCAACACCTGTTCTGTGCCTCTGTGCCACAGCAAATATTTTACACATCTTAATTAACTCACTTATCCCAATTGTTCTTACCACTACCTCCATTTGATAGCTGAGGAAAAAGGGTCAGATAAACCTCAGGACTGGCAGGTGGCACAGCATTTGAATAACCAAGTCTGTCTAACCTGAAGAACCATGCCCCTTTCTAGCATACTGAATGAATTACTATAAAGCATTGGTTCTCAACCTGGGCAATCTTGCCCCCCAGAGGACATTTGGCAATGTCTGGAGACAATGCGGGTTGTCACAAATGGGGAGAGGCACTACTGGCATCTAGTGGGTAGAGACCAGGGATGCTGCTGAGCTTCCTACAATGCATAGGGCAGTGCCCCACAACAAGGCATCATCTGGCCCAAAATAACAAGAGTGCCAAGAATGAGAAACCCTGCTGTGCTGTATTCCATTATATGAATTTACCATCATTCATTCTACTATGGGACATAATATGGTGCATGCAAGGGTCAGCTGCATGGTAAACATTCAATAAATAATAGCTGCCATTATTATTATTGCTATTTCTAGACCTCCTTCATATTTACCTCTCGTCTTTTCAGGTTATTCCTTATACCTGCTAGACAGAAGTAACATTTCCCTCAGCTCTTTCAATTACCCTTTACTTTCTTTAGTATTTGATAGTCATTATTTATTATAGCTGTTTATACATATTCTTTATTCTCTTTGACAGGCTGCAAGTTTCCCAAGGGAAGAAGTTGTGTCTCTCTTTTATCTCCCACATGTACTGAGTATAGTGCCAGCCCATCCTCACTGGTTTTGAGAAACTGAGCAATTTTCTAACAAAAGGTAGGCAGGGACTATTATCCCTATTATAGTGGAGGAAACAGTCTCAGAATGCCCAAGGTAGGCAAGGCTACTGACTTATAGGTGATGCCACTTCTACTGGATCCCACCTCAGAGTCCAGCAATTATCTTGTTTACCTGCTGTTTATATAATCAACTAGAAACTACCAAAACTATAGTTCATTCTTTTATAGAGAGAAGTGTCTAAGAGAACATTTGGAATCAGCCAGCAAAATTGATACGGAAATCAGTTCCAAGGTGCATCTGAGCGGGAGATGTCTATTGTGGGGTCCGCAAAATATATCTGGAGAGAGAGATTACCACAAAAGCCAAACCACTGCAGAAAACTCATTGCAGGGGATCTAGGCATCTGGACATATCCCAAATGTGACTTAGCTAGATACGCAGCACCAAAAAAGCTATGGTAACTCTTTGCCCCGCACTTTCTTCATCTGTCAAATAGGGGCATAATGCCCGTCTTAGCTAGTCTACAGGTGGCTTTGGGGAAACGTATGTCAGGTACAGTCTATCTGCATTATTTACTGTAGTCATATTCTGTAAAATTGTTGCAAACACTGAATGGGTGAATACTGAACCACTGCTCCTAAGGGAAATACAGGTTTGCGTTGCTGTGAGCCTCTGATCACATTTTCATCAACCAATCAATATATAAAGTTGGTTTATGTGTGTTTATTTTAAAGGCACCTTATTTAGTCAGGCAGAGAAGGACAAATATCATATGTCTGCACGTATAGGAGGATTAGGAGGAACTTGATGGAGGAACAAGGGGGAGAAGAAGGGCGGAAATGGTGGGGGAAAGGGAGAGAGGCAAACCATGAGAGACTCTTGAATGCTGACAAAAACTGAGGACTGATGGATGTGGCGGGGAGGAGGGATGGGCATGGAGGAGGACACTTGTGGGGATGAGCACTGAGTGTTACGTGGAAACTAATTTGACAATAAACTATTTGTAAAAAAAAAAAAGAAAAAGAACAGAAAAAAATAAATTAAATTAAATTAAAAAAATAAAGACACCTTATTTACTATATATTGTTGATTCATTAACATAGAACTCACAGCCAACAGCACTATAACTCACGCCTGAATGAAGCTTATCTAACATACTTATTTTCTCAGTAAGGCAGACCTTATAAAAGCTTCTTGAGCTCAGGAACACGTGGACAGCATTTCAGCACTATGCTTGGTGCCATTTCAAACAGCAAAATCACCAACCCAAAGCACAAAAATATGACAAACATGGCACCAAATGTACCACAAAAAGGACACTTGTTTATAGCGTGCGAGCTGAAATAAAAAAGGCAGAGCATCAGCTTGTCAACCTCAGCTGGGAACATGCATGTCAGAATAAAAGTTTCATCACTCTGCACACGTCTGTGAATGATCATGAAAGCATGTGAGTACTAGTTTGGGGTCACAGGTAAATTTTAGCAAGTAGGAGAATTTGAAAGTACAAAATTCACGAATAGTGAGAACCAACTGTAGGTAATTTTTCAGAATTTGGGTGTAAGAAAATGATGACAAGTAATTCACAAGGGAAGATAACAAAAATGGCCCCAGTAAACAGCATATGGGAAGATGTTCAACATCACTACACATTGAGGAAATTAGTATTAAGATCAAAATGTAATACTGCTACACATCTACCAAAATGTCCAAAATGTGAAAGACTGATGATATTAAATGTCAAAGATGTGGAACAAAGAACACTCTGTGTACTGCTGATGCTACTGGTACAGCCATATTGGAATCCTATTTTACAGACTATGTGGAAGTTGAGTGTAGGCCAATGATATGGCCCAAGAATCCCACTCCTAGATATGTACTCAACAGAAATGTATACACACATTTACCAAATTTCATGTGTGTGGGGCAGTTATCTCTGATTGCCTAAGAGTATTCAGAAACTAAATTTGCGTCTAGTAGAATTTTAAAAAATGAAATATAATACAAGTGCAAGAATGGAAAGTCTGCAGCTATCCTCAATAATATGGATTCCTTTCATAAGCATAATTTTGAGCCAAAGAAGATAGATGTAAAGAGAAATATCGTGTATAATTCCTTTTATATCAAGTTCAAAACCAGGCAACACCCATCTATAGTTTTAGAACTAAGGTGAGTATTTACTCTTGGGGCAACAATGACTGAAGTGGACATGGGGCTCCTTCAAGGGGGCTGGTGACCCTCTGTTACTTGATGCAGGTGTTATAAAGACATTGTCCTCAGTTTCTGAGCATTTATTGAGCTGCGTACTCAGGAGGTATGCACCTCTCTACATGTACTTTATACTTCCATAACATTTAAAAACTAACATGGTTAGCTTTGGAGGTAGAGACAAAACACTTATTGAACACCTACTATGTGTCAAGCATTTTATTCTGTGTCTCCTTTAACTCTTGTAGCCCCCTATGTGTTTTCATAGCCTGCGTAATAATAAAAATCACTGATAACACTTCTTAAAATTAGAAAATCACCAGAGCCCATGTCAGATGCAGGGGAAAATATGGACATCAGCCTTTTAAATAGGTGAATTTACATCCAACCAAGTTTGACACATATTGACTGGCATGGGCATGGTAAAGTGAGATTTAATGCAATGTTTAACATATAATATGAGCTTAAAAAAAAATCATAGCTCTTTTTTTTTTTTCATTTTTAGGTGTAATTGCCTCCATGTTACAGATGAAGGACTGAGGAGCAAAGAGGGAAAATGACTTTACCTAAGGTTATAGCCAGGAACAAATGTTTTATGTGAGTTATCTCACTTTATGCTAATAACCACTCAGGGGAGTAGTTTCCATTATGTTCACCTTACACAAGAGCCAACTGTGGCTTGGGGAATGTTAAGTAACTTGCCCAGGGATATTTAGCCATGAAATGGTAGAGCTAGGTCACTCTAACACATAGAGCCATGATTCATTCAATTCTCAAAGTTCTGCTGTAGGTTAGGAAAGGTAGAGGAAAGGAAAATTCAGGAGCACAGAAGACAAACTTTATTATTTTTACATATCACATGTTTGGTCTTTAACCTATAGTCTATTTGTTACTCAGTATGTTCTCCTTTGAACAATTAGGGCAAGATGTAGACTTTCTCAATTCTATCTGTAAATAGAATATCAGGGAGGGAATGGCTGATGGTATGCTTGGTTGCTATCCTTAGTGTCTAGGATAGTTGTAGTCTGTGCTATTTATCTTCACATATTATGTATCTCCTTTGGGCTTCCCTCACAACTGGGGGGAAATCTGAAGTAAAAAGGCAGCCCCATCGGGGATCTGGGGAAATCCTTTAGTGTTTTTTGTTTTGTTTTGTTTTGTTTTGTTTTTTTGGAAGGTGGCTCTTGGAAAGTCCCCATATGACATACAGCTTTCTCTTTTTCTTAGCTAAGTAATATCTCTGGGAGTTGAGATGGTAGCTAGAATCTATTTTGCAATGCCCAGTGTCATGAGCATTGTTTTAGCATTATTATCAAAGAATGAGAATGTTTCTGTCTTGGGCTAAAGTGATAACAATACTTTCTATCCTTTTTGGCTCATACAGTAATCTCCAGTTTCATTACTTACCACTTTTTACTAGTTCACTGTTATTGGTTAAAAACCAGGGCCATGTTTTTAACATGAGTAAGATCTTGACCTTGAATAAAGCATCAGTGGAAAGGAGATAGACTCTCCCATGTAAGACTACTGGTTAAGCTGCAGTCTCTAATCCAGTTTTCACTAAGAAAGTCATCAACGGTTTTTAGCTGGCTTAGTGCTCATGTGCATGTAATCCCCCAACCAAATGACCCTCTGTCATATGCTCATATTCCACCATCATCATGGTCATCTCATTTTCACTTTAATTATCTTTATTCTCAACATGGGAATGCCTTGACCACTACTGACTAAAACCCTTGATCACCACTGACTGATATCTTGCCATGGTGGCAGCATTCTGCTTGGTACAGTGGTTCACAGAGGCACAGAGATGATTGACATTCCAGTCTGCACCCTGCCCTCCTCCTGGCGGATCTTTCACAATGCACACCTGACCATGTTTATTATAGTTCTGGATGAAACAGGAGATGGCAAAGAGCTCTCAGGGCTTATTCAACCCTTCCATCCCTGGGAGGTCCTCAACAGAAAGAGGTGCTGAGCATTCAGCTAGGGAAGTGGAAAACCGACCAGACCTGGTGTTGGAGAAACCAACTGCAGACATTTTTCTAACATGCTGGCTTTGATCAAATATTGCAATTTTGCTCCAAGCAATTTTGCTCCTGATCATTTAACTCACATGTGGTGGCGAAAGGTGCATTAATCGATCATGTTTTAAATTCATTGACATTCAGCCCAAACATTCTGGCCTTGTAAGAACAGTCCAATTTCCCAATGCCTGCAGGCGGTTGCTAAGCTGTTGCCCTGTGCATCAGAGGGAGGAAAAATCTCCCTTTGTGGAAAAGACAGAAATTCCTAAATCAACAGAATGGGAAAGGGAAGGAAGAGGAGGAGGAGGAGGGGAAGGAGGAAGGAGAGGCAGAAAGATTTAAAAACCTTTCTGTGCCCTTGCTCAGCTTTTCCATTCCAAAATTAGGGAGGGAGGCACCTGGCTGAGGGGTGAGGGGATAAATGGAACCAGGACAAGCTTATAATTAAGGGCAAGGTGGCACAAAGAATAGAACATTGACTTTGGAACCATGCAGATTGAAATTGCCACTCATCTATGTGTCACTTTGAACATATTTCCTCAATTCTCAGTTTTCTTGGCTATAAAATGGGAATAAAATCTTGACCTTGCAAAGGCTGCTTTATGGATTATAGGAACTATCCCTGTGTAGATGCTACCACATTGCTTTACTTTCAGCAAAAGACAACTACTAGTAGTCTTTAATTCTAAATATCAAATAGATTCAAAGATGAAAAGATAGGGGCGCCTGGGTGGCTTAGTCGGTTAAGCGTCCGACTTTCGCTTGGGTCATGATCTCGCGGTTCGTGGGTTCGAGCCCCGCGTCGGGCTCTGTGCTGACTGCCAGCTCAGAGCCTGGAGCCTATTTCAGAGTCTGTGTCTCCCTCTCTCTCTGACCCTCCCCTGCTCATGCGGTCTCTCTCTCTCTCTCTCTCTCCCTCCTAGAAATAAATAAAAATATTAAAAAAAAAGATGAAAAGATAAAGAGGACACACACCTAGGCCCCTAGATGCTCACTCTGTAGTAAATGAGATGTGATGTCACCGGGTTATGCTACTCAAGCAAGATGATTAGAAGCTCATATTTAAGGTAGTCGGCGCCCAAAGGCTAGAAGTTCATATTTGATTTCAGCATCATAATTATTTCTGTCCTTCAAGTAGAAAACTTGAGGTCACTTCAACTCTTTTCCATCTCTCTATTCCCAATCTGATAGTCACTGAATCCTACCACTTTTATCAGTAAAATGTTTCTCAAATCAAACCTCTTATTTTGTTCTTCCTGACCTCACCATAGTTCTGGACATAATTCTCTGTACCCAGGGCTACAGTTCTTTCTGACTAATCTCCTCCAATCTTTCTCTAATGTGTTTTCTGATTACGTTATGTTTCTGACACAGTTCAAATGCTAATGGACATTTGATTGTCCTGTATCACCTACTAAACAGAGTTTTATTGTTTGTCTTAATAATCAGGATTGCCAACATTTTGGTTCCAGCTTCCATTTTATTGGTGGTTTTCATGCAGGCATGATTTTGCTCCCAGGGGACAGTTTAGGTTGCCACAAATTGGAAGGGGGTACGCGACTGGTGTTCAGTGAGTAGAGGTCAAGAATGCTTTTGAAATCCTACAATGCAGAGGACAATCACCCACAGCACAGAATCATCTGGCCCCAGAAGTCAATAATGTAAAGATGAAGAAAATGAGCTTGATGGCTGAGGTGATCAGAAGAGCTGGAAACAGAGAAACTAAGTGCTAAGTTGTTATTACTAGTGGACAGATAGGATGCTAGGAGGAAGCAGGATGGCTTGTGGGCCAAGTGGACAGGTTCAAGAATGAGTGTGTCCCTCTATGACACGCTTTGCTCCACAGCAGGAAATGGGCATGAATGACAAAGGAATTGGGCTGCCCTGGACCGCTGGGTCTGGGATGACCTTCCAAGGAACACTGGGATGGTGTGCATGTGAGGTTGTTGGGTTTGGGGATGAAGGGGAATGTAGCGTTTTCTTTGGGGCACCTCTACTTTCATTTTCTGTTAAGAAAGTGCATGTGGTAAACAAGTTAATCATCTCCCCCAGAAGTTGGGACAGAGATTTTTGATGAGCAAATGCAAAAAATATGTAAGATCACTTCTGGAACTGCAAATTTATAACATCAAAATATAAGATCAAATTAACTCTAGTAACAGAAATTAAACAACAACAATGATGACAATATTAACAATTATGATAGTGGTTTAGATTAATATATTGCTTTTAACCTGAAGAGTTTGAGGAAATAAGGAATTTGAATTAAGTTTCTATAGTGACATAAGAAACTGTGATAAAACCTTTAGTGATGCTATTTTCAGATAAAATATAAATTTCTAAAGTTCCAGATGCCAGGCAAGAGAAAGTTTTTTTTTTTTCCCTCCAATAAGCCACTGAATGTGAGTTAATTTGAAAGGAAAATTTAATGATAAGATTTATGCAACAAAGATACCGAGAGGGCCACAGACACATACCTTCCCATTATGTGAATAAGCAGAGGTAAATTTCTTAGGGTGTTGTGGCTGACTTGCACTTCCATTAGGACCTCTATGAGGTGACATGCATAATTAATCACTAATATTATTATTAATATCTCTTAATATAGAAGATGGATCGTTGTGTACCTAAATTGCACCCTGCCTCAGATGTTACCTAATTAAAAAACTGACACCAACAGTCAGAGAGAAATATTAATGGCATGCAATTTAGTTTAAATCTCAGTTCACAAAGAGATCTCAAAAATAATTGTATGTTTTCCGTGAGGAATACCTGTTATGCAAAAACCATTTCAGGACCAACTCCCTTGCTCTTCAGATCAAATAAATGTCTGCTCTATATTACCATGCTTATTTGATCTCAGGTTGTCAATAAGGCCATTAAAGAACATTCAGCTTTGGAGACTGGAGGCAACAGTAAAAATACCAGTGTAAATTACAGGGTGAAACAAGGAATTTATTTTTAACCTCATGGAGGATTGGACTTTAATGAGACACTACTTTAGGTCTGAAATGAAAGGTTTGCAGCAAGAAAAAAAGGAAAGTTGAATGTGATTACAAACCCAATCTTGTTTTTACAAGATGCTTTCTAAATGACTATATAGCTTACATTTGGGTAATATGGAGCGCTTTATATGTGCAGCACCTATACATGGGTTATTTCATTTGATATTCATAGCAACCTAGCCATCAGGCAGGACAGAAGTGACCATTCTCACTTCACAGATTCAGAAACAAATCATTCAGAAAAGATAAGTGACATCCTCAGAGTTACAGGGTAAAATACCCCAGCCTTATCTAAAGTAGGATTTTTTTTTAATAGAAGACCATTACCCTCTAAACTTGGCATTTTAAAACAAAATAATACGTGTAAAAGGCATTGTACATTAGGAAAATACTATATGGTATATACATTGTTTCTGAATCTAGGATCTCATTTGCTCCTCACAACAGTCCTCCAAGCTAAGATTTTATTATTTCTAATTGAAAGATGAAGACACTGGGGCTCAAGAAGTTTAAAGGATTTGCCCAAGGTCATCTTTTTTGGGGGGGCGTGGGCAGGGCTGAAACTCAAGCCCATGTGTTCTGCCCAAATTCAATGTAATGTTCAATGATTCTGAAACGCAGCTAAAATGTCAGTGAATGGTATTCCTAGGACTATTTGATTTTCAATAAGACACTTGGAATTCCAATGTTTTTAAAGAACCAGCTGGATGAATCTGTTATCTAGAAATTTCAGGTTCTGCCAGGGATAGAGAAGGACTGCATTTCTGTCTAGGTTGCCTTTCCAAATGTCCTAAACCCTAGTGTGTAGACTAAGGATATCTTCATGGAAAAATCGACAAATGGAAAGAAATAGTTTAAAAAAGTAAACATGCAAAACAAATGTCCAGTAAACCAATTTTTTTTTTTTTTCTGGGAGACTGGGGCAGGGAGAGGCTATAAAGAACTCATTTATCATTTGAAAGGTGGCTGTGTCCCTTTAAATGCAATCTGTAATGACTTATGACTCCAGCGACCCTTCTTGATTACTGCCTGTTGCCATTCATTATCACCATGGAAACAGCACTGTTGCCAGCTGTGTGCTTGGTGGAGGGGTGGAGGCGGTGCTGTTGACTAGGGACAAGAGACTAGTACATGTGAGACTGTAGATTTATGTTTTGTTTTGTTTTTTTTTTTTTTTTTGCAAGAGCATAGAAATTGTGGGGACCTGGCTCCCTCCAACAACTTCCCCCCTAGGTGAGGTGTAATCCAGAGGGGAACACCAGAACAGATGGTCTCAGTGCCCTCTTCTCTCTTTGGGAAGAAAATTAGATGAGATCAGAAACACTCCAGTTTGGATGAGAATCCACCAGGCAGCAGAAGGCATGAGGAAGGGGCAAACTGTGTGCAAATTTCATTAACACAATTTCTCATGGAGATTCTTCAAGCCTGTGAGCCAATCTTCTCAGCCGCCTCATTCCTAAGTCCCGAGTGTATCACATCTCCAAGAGTGACTGTAAAATCCATCCAGCTTCCCCATACCTGTCTCAGGCTTCATTTCGTTCCTACCCTCATTCTAATGTGGTTTTCCGTCCCTCTTTTCACTCCTTATATACGTCCCTCAGCCTTTTCTTCCTGCTTGCTTTCTCTTATCCCCGTTCATAGTAATGAATGATCCTAGCAAGACAGACCAGGAATGGAAAGAAAAATAATCTATTATAACCCCTTCCTGTTACAGATGACAAAAATGACCTCCAACGTGGTTTCAGGAATTCCCCAAAGCTATCAGAGATTTCTTGGCAGACTCAATATGAAAACCAAGGTCTCTAAGTTCCCAGCTCAGTGCTTCTTTTTAGTACATGGTGTTGCTTTATCCTATTTCCTCCTCGCTTCGCAGGCTAATGCTCTGCCATAAGTATAGTCAAATCTCAACTCTCCAGGCCAATTATTATTTAGTGTAGAGTAATCCTTGTTTTCACAGAGTATTTCTTTCTGCAGAATTTGGTTTGCTCCAGAGACATTAGAGGGTTCGTTCTCATGAGATACTCAAGATGAAGGAGTGTGGGGCAAAGACAGGTCAGTCATCATTTCACTTTATTTAGAGTGATCCTTAAAGTCTCAGGACATGGAAGGGCTCAATATGGATATGTAAAGGAAGGGGCGTCTGGGTGGCTCAGTTGGTTAAGCATCTGTCTCTTGATATTGGCTTGCATCATGATCTCAGGGCCATGAGATCAAACCCTCTATCAGGCTCGTGCCGGGTATGGAACTGCTTACGATTCTCTCTTTCCATCTCTCTCTCTGCACCTCCATCTCAGAAAATAAATAAATAAATAAATAAACATTAAAGAAAAGTCTTGAAAAAATCAGAATATGATCACACTGCACTATTAAACTCTGCTTGGGTTCCAGTCTGCTGGAGGGAATGAGAGACACCATTTCAGAGTTGGCTGCAAAACTGTTTCACACAAACACTGTTTGGGAAGTAAAGGGAGTTTTTACACACAACATGGCATTCAACTTCTAAGAACTCTGACAAATGCCCACAACTGATGTCTGATGTTAAGCTGGAAGCAGCTGGTAGAGTAAAGTGCACAGAACTTGAGAGAATGTTGATCTGAACCCCAGTCCTGTGTCTGCAGCTGAGCTCACAGCAAAGCCATGATTAAGCCCCTTCCTTCCCTGGACCTCTGTGTCTTTGTGATGTCAGGTTGTAGGCCAAGGTTATCCCCTAGAAGACCTCTTCCAACTCCAGCCTAATAGTAATGACAATAGCAGAGGCCCAGAATTGCTACCTTTTATTTTTCCCTACTGTGTAGGGACTCAGGACTTTGCAAGCATCATTATCTCATTAATGCTTACAGACTCTCACACAGGTATTCTTTCCCAAATTAGAAATAAGGCAAGGGGTTCAAAGAGATTAAGGAACTTGTCTAAGGTAATTACATATTCATTTAAACAACAGAGCTAAGACTCACACCCAAATCTCTAAGACCAACACATTACCAAATGGCAATGTCTTTGAACATTCTATGATTTTACTATTCTGACATCTTAAAAGTCAAATATTGCCCCATGTCAAGCTCTGTGCTGACAGCATGGAGCCTGCTTGGGGTTCATTCTCTCTCTCTCTCTCTCTCTCTCTCTCTCTCTCTCTCTCTCTCCCTCTCCCTCTTTCTCTGCCCCTTTTCTGCTTGCATTCTCTCTCTCTCTTTCAAAATAAATAAATAAACTTAAAAAGCTACATATTCATTTATTCCATGAGTGTTTACTGCCTAATATATGCAACTTTTTTCTTTGTAATATTTTTATTTTAGACTTAAACAAAGCAATACATACTTTCCTGAAGGTAATTTATCTGTATTGATGATACTCTGTTTGATATTAATATAGCCAATCCCACCTTTGTTTGATTAGCATGGATGCTTTCTCATCCTTTTCCTTACAATCTGTTTGAGTCTCTATACCTAAAGCATGTTTCTTGTAGACAGTATATAGTTGAATCTTGTTATTTTATCCATTTGGACAATCTCTTCTTTTGAAATGGAACATTGAGGCAATTTATATTTAAAGTAATAATAGGGGTGCCTGGGTGGCTCTGTTGAGTTCAAGCTCCATGCTGGGTTTTGTGCTGACAGCTAAGAGCCTGGAGCCTGCAGTCTGCAGCCTGCTTTGGATTCTGTGTCTCCCTCTCTCTATGCCCCTCACTCATGCACTGTCTCTCTCTCTCTCTCAAAAAAAAAAAAAAAAAAAAAGCAATAAAAATCTTTTAAAAAAAGTAATAATATGATTTAAGGCTACTACTTGCTACTTTCTTAATATTTGCCCCATTATGCTCTTTGTTACCCTTTTCCTCTTTTCTGATTTGCTTTTGGTCGAGCAGTTTTCATGATTTCATCTTATCTCTTTTGTTAGCTTATTAGATAAGGCTCTTTGCCCTGTTATTTTAATCTTTGCTTTAGAGTTTATATTATAATGTATCAGAGTTTACCTTCAAATGACATTATACCACTTCATGCATAGAAGAGCCTTAAAATAGTATGTTTTCATTTATATTTGCTGAACTTCATTCTTTTTTCTCATGCATTTTACTTCTATTTATATCATAAATCCTAATATATATATATATTATATATATATTATATATAATATATATATATATATTGCTTTAAATGACCAATTATATATATACATATATTTTTTTTTAATTTTAAGACTTAATTTTTTTAATGTAGCTTTAGGTTCATGGCAAAATTGGGAGAAATGAATTATATGGAACCTTTTAAGGAGCTGGGGATAGAGAGATGAACAAAAGACAAAACCTCCTGGAGCTCACCGACTATTTTGTGTATGTGGGGAACAGTAATTAGATAAAACGTACACAATTTTAGATAGAGATCGGTGCTCTGATAAAAACAAATAGGATGGTGGGACAAAGCCAGTTTAAGTGGCTCCCTTGAGTGAGTGACATATGAGCTGACACCTGAAACATAAGAATGAACCAGCCATTTAATGAGCTGAGAGAGAAGGATGCCAGGTAGGGAAGAACAAAGACAGAGTCCTGGGAGGGAAAGAGTTTGGTGTGTTTGAGGAAGGGCAAGTAGATTGGGAGACAATAGGGGATGTGTCCTAGGAGGAAAGAAGAGGGTGCAGGGTGGTTTGGTTAGAAGGTTAGACAAGAGCCAGCTGAGTATAGCCTTTAAAGGTGCTGTAAGGTTGCGGGGCTCCATTTTGGATGTGAAGAGACATAAAGAAAATCTATACATATGCAACCAAGACGTATGTATGTGAATATACACTCTCTGGAATGCTAACATGAAGTAGTTTTAATTCTTCCTGCAACTACCCCAATTTTATTCTGAAATCACATTAACAACATCTTAGTATTGTTCCTTTACTTCTGAGCCACTTTAAGATATCAGAACACCAGCTATTTTATTTACTTCTCAGTCCCAGATGCTTGCATGTTAATGTCAAAGTCTCCTTAAGATCTTCATCTTCTCACCTCCCCACTACAGACTAGACCTATCCAAGTTTCCAATCCAGTAGCCAGCAAAGTTTTTCTGTAAAGGGACAAAAAGTAAATATTTTAGGCTTTGTAGGCCATATGTTCCCTGTCGCAACTACTCAACTCTGCAGTTCCAGTGTGAAAGCAACCATAGACAATACATAAATGAATGAGTATGGCTGTATTCCAATAATACTTTATTTATACATACTGAAATTTGAATTTCATATAATTTTCAGATGTCTTGAAATTTTCTTCTTCTCTTTTCCTAACCTGGCTCACAGGCCAAATGGAAATAGGATTTGGCCCACAGGCCATAGTTTTCAGTTGCCTGCTTAGGGAATTTATACTTAGAAGATGTGTATGGTATATATGGTACACATTTGTCACAATTTATCCCTCCTGTGGTTTTACGTCTGCTTTCTGGTGAGCTGAACCAGAAGAGATAGAAGTCTTTTAAATGCTGGCCCATGGTCAGTTTACTGTATTTTCATTGTTGGATGTCACTACTCTTTAAGCTAATATTGAATGGGAGTAACATAAACTATCAATGTCCATCCATGTCCCCTCAGTCCATATATTTTTCATGTGAATTGGCTGACTTTTGACTGCTCTATATTCCTTTGCCTGAGGAATTTTTCTCTAGTTGCTAGAGTCTACTCTTCCTATGCAGTAGTAGCTTGAAAGTGGTTGGAAATCAATATTCCTCTAGAGTAACCCTCAAGCATTCTACAAGCAATGATTGACAGGAGAAGGCAGATAAAATCTTCAGCTTCCCCTGTCATGGATAATCCTGGGGCATGTGTTCCATATTGACCCCAATAGGATTTAGTGACAATTGTCTCCGTGGTAACTTGCTTCATAGCTCTTGTTTATAGGTTGCCTTCCTAACTCCATTCCACTACCTTACTCCCTTACATATATTTTTTTTAATTTTTTTAGGATCACCTCTCCAATAAACAACTTGAACTTGAATACTTTCTCAAGGTCTGGTTCTAGAGGAATCTAAATCAAGATAATGTGCATCTAGAGCCTGTGTGTCAGCCAGTATCCAATGCTGACCCCTTTTTGGAACACATCATAGGAGCTTTGGATGTTTCCTATAGGTTCTGTCTGTGAACAGTTAGAAGTGAATGTTGTCTTCAAATATCTGACATGTTATCACAGAGAGGAAAGGTTTTATTTAATCCCATGTAGCTCTAGAGGACAAAAATAGGACCATTAAATAAATGTTATGGAAGGTACAGTTCAGATAAGGAAGTTAATTTTTATAGTCACAGTTATCATGAACTAACTTATTCTAGCTCATGAGTCAGTGAGCTCCTAATCAATGGCTATATCCACATGAAATTTGGTGGGGGACTTCTTGGTAGGAATACTAAGAAGGATCCAATCAACTGACTGAGGCTAAACTGGAAAATCCTTTAAGGTACCTTCATACTCTTGCATTCTTCCATCTTGCAATTAAATACAGAAATCCTGAAGCATTGGGCATGGCAAACAAACCAAATGTCAAGAATTGATGCATCACAGAAAAGAAACTCTAACCAAACTCTGATGACAGAATTTAGGAAGTGGTTCCTTATTCGAAACCTCATAAATCATTTCACAAGATAGTTTCCCAAGTATTTAGGAATTGTTAATGTGGAGAACAGTGACTCCGAGCCCAGTCTGACACCTCTTCATACCCGAAGTGAAATCTATCCAGAGCTGGACAACCATAATCTCCTTTAGGAAGAATTATGGCACTATTATCTTGCCCTCTAGTGTCTTTTTCTCTCCTTCCTCTCAGAGAAAACTGTGGGCAAAAAGTAAAATATTTTATTGCTCTCAAAATCATGTCAAAAATTTATTGGGGTAATTCTCCAGTTGTCACCACCAATTGCCAAGCCCTGGTCATGTTCTAAACCTTATTAGTGTCATCCTCACTGAAGGGGCCAGTCTTACTTGGGCACTTGGTCAACAAGCCTTTCTTATTCCCTAGAGAATGGACTTTTAAATTTCAGGTGGAAACTGGCATAGGTGAGAGAGATTAGAGGTTGACTAAAAAGTGCCAGGAAGAGAATGAATAATTTAGAGGCTTACAAAATGGAGATAGAGACATTTCAGAGAATGTCAAAGCTAAATCGTGTGCTTCGGCTTATAGGGGGAGGAATGGAATAGCACATAAGCCATTGTGTCAGCTGACCAGAGTTTTTGTCTCAGTTCTGTTCCTGTTTTGCCAAGGGAACAACAGGTAAGTTAACTTCCCTTCTCTGACTTCCCATTTTTCAGCTGTAAAATGAAAGAATTGGGCCACTAATTGCTAAGTTCTCTTTAGCTTTGAAATTGTGTGATATATAGCTACATCTGTTATTTCTTTTTCCAAAGTATTTTCCTATATATTCAATCAATAATGTGAGATGAATACACATATATGCATTGATTTATACATATGTTTAGTGTAGATGGTTGTTTGTATTCATATAAATATGTACTTACAAATATACACAATCATGTATGTGTGCATATGTGCACATACATATATATGCACACATGTACAAATATAAAATGGGTATGTGTAAAATAAAATAAGAAAGGATACTGAAGAATATCTAGTGGAGAGATACAATGTCAAAATAAGTTAGGGGTGCCTGGGTGGCTCGGTCAGTTAAGCATCCGACTTTGGCTCAGATCATTATCTTAGGGTTTGTGAGTTCAAGCCCATGTTGGGCTCTCTGCTGACAACTCAGAGCCCAGAGCCTGATTCAGATTCTGTGTCTCACTCTCTGCCCCTCCTCCAACTTGTGCTCTCCCTCTCTCTCTCTCTCAAAAGTAAATAAACATTTAAAAAAAAAATTAAACCCCACATAAGTAGAAGTAGAGAAAAGAATCGCCTCACCTTGATCTGTTGAAGATAGCTTCCTGAACGAAGTGGAATTTCATTAATTATTTAACTGATAAATGCTAAAATCTATATAGTGATGGGTAGTGCATAGTTATATCATTAGCACAAATAATGTCTTGATATCAGACTTGGGTTTGGGTGGGACAGCACTTCTAAGCTGGCATTAAAGTCACCATGACAACAGGCATGGGCAGAGTGATTTCATGTGGATTAGTAGACCATTGTGATATTAGATAGGTTTCAACAGTCTACTTTTGCTGAGTATCTGTTTTCACCCATGTGCTAGGAATACTTGGAAATTAGGGAAATGAATAAGATTTATTAGGAAAAGAAGAGCTAGAAAAATAAGATGCGGTTTCTGCATTTAAGAAGCTGACAATATGGTGAAAAATAAAGACTGAATGAAGAGTTTACTTATTAAAATGTATACTAAGTTCAGAGTAACATGGAAAATAAACAAAATGGACAGCATAAAAAGCTTGATGGCAAGTAGCAGTGACAACTGGGTGGGCACAAAGACCATAAAGAGTCAAAGTTGATGAAGCATAGAGTGAGTGGAAAATGTGACTGCAAAATGGGCAGAAACATGCATCTCAGGATCCTTGCGCCTGTCCTCAGATGGTGGAGCTATCATTCTCCTTACAGACAAAAATTGAGGTTATAGAAGAGTTTTTGATTCAACAACACAAATAGTCAGTGGCAGAACTTCGATTCAAACACAGGACTGTCTGACTCAAGAATGCATAACGTTAGGCAATCTCTATACTGTCTCCCTTTTGCAAAGCCATTGGAGAGTGAGTACAAGGGGGAGGGAGGAGGTCATGAACATAGAAATTGCCCAGTGGTCCTAACAGAGACTGGTTGATAAAGGAAAGATAGACACTGAACGATTAAGAGAAAGTAACTGTAGCTTCAATAATTTTCTAAAGGACATGTGAAATCTGACCATGTTTATACGGTGAGGGGAAAGACTCTAAAAGTAAAGGGGTGGGGCACCTTGGTGGCTTAGTTGGTTGAGTGTCCGACTTTCGCTTAGGTCATGATCTCGCGGTTCGTGGGTTCGAGCCCCGCGTCGGGCTCTGTGCTGACTGCCAGCTCAGAGCCTGGAGCCTGTTTCAGTCTGTGACTCCCTCTCTCTCTGACCCTCCCCTGCTCATGCTGTCTCTCTCTCTCTCTCTCTCCTAGAAATAAATAAGAAATATTAAAAAAATAAAATAAAAGTAAAGGGGTAAGTATAAAGAGAAGGAGTATTATTGACTGATGACTTCAAGGCTGTGGAAGAGAGCAGGTGTTCAAAGGCAAAGGCACAGGTGGGTGCACTTGCTCTTGAATCTCAGTTTTCTCGACTGAAAAAATATGGACAATAAACCCACCATTTAAAGAGGGTTGTGTTGAGAAAGTGAAATAAACCCTCAGGAAGGAGCACTTTGTAAACTGCTGATTACCATACTAATCATCGGTTTGTTATCTTTAAAAGGATATCCAGAGGAGATAGATTGGTCAGTAAGGGGCCACAAAGAAGCTGGAAGATACCTATTCATGTGGGTGACTAAGTTCAAAGCTAGAGTTGGCAAGAGATGAATGGAGAATGAGGGGATTTAAATCATAACGACTGTGTTTCTTGGGAAACTAAGTGGAGTTGCATTCTTTCTGCCTTTTCCTGTCTCCTGACAAGAGATAAATCTAACTTAGGAACATCGCATCTGAGGACAGAAGGGGCAGCATACACTAGTGAGAAGCAAAGTTGGAGTAGTATGCCAGTAAATGTTTAAAAACTGGCTCTCTGGGTACAAAAGGCTCTTATCTAATATTGCCTGATGTCCCGAGAAAAACCACTTGCATCATGGCAGATTTCAATCTCCCACTGAAGTGGAGTTGTGAAGAAGTGTGCATAGTCAGCCTTGTGAGCCAGCATTTGCTGTACAGGATACTTGTGGTTTAGAAGTAAATACTTTGATTCCCATTCTCAGGGATAGAAACAAAGATTTAACATGGTGGAATGTCTCTGTCTTACCTTATCTTATATAGTTAGTCCTGGGATGGAGTGGAGGCAGCTGGTTAAAAACACTGTGACATGTGTGAAACACTATCTAGCATATTTCATTTTGTTTTCATTGCCCTGTTCTGGACTTTTTAAAAAAAATCCAGGTTAGTTAACATACAATGTAGTATTCGTTTCAGGCATAGAATTCAGTGATTCATCACTTGCATATAACATTCAGTGCTCATCCCAATAAGTGCTGTCCTTAATGGCTATCAACCATTTAGCCCATATTTCATTTTTAATCTTGATTCAAATGCTGAGATTCCAAATCTCATATTCTTGCTGTTCATCTCTGTTGTAATTTTTAGATGTCTCTGATTATTTATCTTTCCTGAAAGGCATAGTCAGAGTTTTCTGTTTTCAATATTGTTAGAGTCTAAGAGGACTTGAAAGATTTATGCTCATGGACTGGAAGAACAAAAATTGTTGAAACTTCTAGACTACCCAAAGCAGTCTACACACTGAATGTGTAAAGCAAAGGTGGAGGCATCACAATTCTAGACTTCAAGTTACATTACAAAGATGTACTAAAGATGTAGTAATCAAAACAGTGTGGTACTGCCACATAAAAAAAGAAAAAAAACATAGATGGAACAGAATAGAAAACCCAGAAATGAACCCATAATTATATGGCCAATTAATCTTCAACAAAGCAGGAAAGAATATCCAATGGGGGAAAAAATGTCTCTTCAACAAATGGTGTTGGGAAAACTGAATAGCAACATGCAAAAGAATGAAACTGGACCATGGTCTTACACTATACACAAAATGAAATTCAAAATGGATTAAAGATGTAAACATGAGATCTGAAACCCAAAAAGTCCTAGCAAAGAATATAGGCAGTAATCTCTTTGACATTGGCTGTAGCAAATTCTTTCTAGATATGTCTCCTGAGGCAAGGGAAATGAAAGAAAAATAAACCATTGGGACTACCCCAAAATAAAAAAGCTTCTGCACAGAAAGGGAAAATAATCAACAAAACCAAAAGGTAACCTACTGAATGGAGGGAGATACTGGCAAATGACATATCTGTTAAAGTGTTAGTATCCAAAATACATAAAGAACTTCTAAAACTCAACACCCCATAAAATGAATAATCCAATTACAAATGGGCACAAGACATGAATAGACATTTTTTTCAAAGAAAACATATAAATGGTCAATAGAGACATGAAAAGAAGTTCAATACCACTTATCATCAGGAAAATGCAAATCAAAACTACAATGAGATATCACCTCACACTTGTCGGAATGGCTAAAACCAACAACACAAGAAACAACAGGTGTTGGTGAGGAAGTGAAGAAAGGGAACTCTCTTACACTGTTGGTGGGAATGAAAACTGTGCAGGCACTCTGGTAAAACATTATGGAGGTTCCTCAAAAAGTTAAAAATAGGGGTGCCTGGGAGGCTCAGTTAGTTAAGCATCCAACTTTGGCTCAGTTCATGATCTCACGGTTAGTGGGTTCGAGAACCGCATTGGGCTCTGTGCTAACAGCTCAGAGCCTGGAGCCTGTTTCAGATTATGTATCTCCCTCTCTCTCTGACCCTCCCCTGCTCTCTCTCTCTCTCTCTCAGAAATAAATAAAACATTATTATTTTTTTTAAAGTTAAAAATAGAACTAACTAGGATCCAACAATCACAGTACTGGGTATTTACCCAAATAATACAAAAACATTAATTCAAAAGGGAACACGCACCCCAATGTTTATAGCAGTATTATCTGCAATAGTGAAATTATGGAAACAGCCTAAAGTGTCCATCAATTGATGGATAGATAAGACAGATACGATGTAGATATATAGATAATGGAATATTCCACATATAATGGAATATTGCTCAGCTATGAAAAAGAAAAAAATCTTGCCATTTGTAATGACGTGGATAGAGCTAGAGAGTATTTTGCTAAGCAAAACAAGTCAGAGAAAGAAAAATATGATTCACACATATGTTGTGTTTAAGAAACAAATGAGCAAGAGGAAAAAAGAAAAACAGAGAGAGAGAGAGAGAGAGAAAGAGAGAGAGAGATCAAGAAACAGACTTTTAACTGGAGAATAAATTGATGGTTACCAGAAAAGAGGTGAGTGGAAAATGGATGAAATAGGTGATGAGGATTAGTGGGTGCACTTGTGATGAGCACTGGGTGATGTATGGAAGTACTGAGTCACTGTATTGTACACCTGAAATTAATATTACATGTTATGTTAACTACCTGGAATTTAAATAAAAACTTTAAGAAAGATTTATAAACTTTTTATTTACAGACCAGGCTTTAAATTTAAGGCAAAAGAAGTTCTAACCATTAACTCAAAACATTAACTTTGTTATTGATAAAGTTGATCTTAAGAAAATGGCTTGTTCTGCAAGGAAGTAGTCTTTCTAATGCTGAATCCTAGGGCGAGAAAATTTTATACATCCAGTGACAAATCATATTAGACTAAACCAGGCCTTGCCTCATTGAAACTTTAGGGCACTAAAAACTTAGAAGACCACACCTTCCCCTCCTTTTGAAAGTGGTTCATTCCCAAGACAGAGTAAAGGAAGAGAGAGAAGAGATTACTTATGTTAAATATCCTTTCCAATCTCAGCACATAGGCCACTTCCTCTTGTGTAAGAATTAACCTGAATCCTTCTTAAACTCTTCCAAAAAATAGAAGAAGAAAAACTCATTCTGACATGGGTATTATCATGATAACAGAGCCAGATGATGATATCACAAAAAAGAAAATGAGAGACCTATATTACTTATGAATATAGACACAAAAAAACCTCCACAAAATACTAGTGACTAAACCCAGCATCATATAAACAGGTTTATACACTATAACCAAGTAGAATTAATTTCAATAATGCAAGGTTGGTTCAACATATAAAAAGCAATTAATTTAATACTGATATTACTAGGATAAAGTGGAAGAAAACCCACATGATAATCTCAGTAAATGCAGTAAAAGTATTGGACAAAATCCAATATTCTTTCATGATATTAACACTCAGAGAAAAGCCATCTGAAAAACGCAAACAGAGCTTCCTTCACGTAGAAGGAAATATCAGGAATGAGGAAAAAGTCTCCTTCCTTAAAAAAAAGTGTGAATAAAAAAAAGTGTGAATTTTGTCAGTCAGCTTGATTTTCTGACAACTGCTTTGAAAGAGACACCTGATGGACATGAAAGTTGTTACAGCTGAAAGGAGTAGAGGGAGAATTTTTGAATCAGACCTGGATAAGTTGCAAAGCATAGCACAATGATATAGGCATTGGCTCTGAATTACTACTTATTAACTGTATGATCTTTGGGTATCTTAAAGTTTGTGAGACTCAGTTTTCTCATCTGTAGAACAATTACAGTAAAGGTTATTTCCTAAGAGGTTTAGAAAATCAGGTTCAAGATATATAAAGAGTGTAGCATGGTGTCAGGCTGAGATTAGGCACTCCCTAATGATAATTTTTTTTGCTATTCATAGTTGGGGGAGCAGGGTAGTAAGATGGAAATGGGAGTCAGGTTGATTAAGAGGACACCCACATAAGAAGTAGATCTGATTACATATCCTAACAAAATGAGATTCCTATCTCAAAGAGATATCCATATCTTCCATGTTCACTACAATATTGTTCACAATAGCCAAGCTATGGAAACAACTTAAGTGTCAATTGAAGGATGAGTGGATGGAGAATATGCAGTATATATATACATATATATGTATGTATATATATGTATATATATATGTATATGTATGTATATATATATACATATATATGTATATATGTATGTATATATATGTATATATATGTGTATATGTATATATATGTATATATATGTGTGTATATATATATGTATATGTATATATACACACACACACACAGTGGAATATTACTCATAAAAAGTAGAGAATCCTGCTATTTGTGACAATATGGATGAACCTGAGGACATTATGCTAATTGAAATAAGTTAGAGAAAAACAAATACCATATGATCTCACTTGTATATGGAATCCAAAATAACAAAACAAAACAAAAACAAAAATAAAGCCCCAGAAAACTCATAGAAACTGAGAGTAGAATGGTGGCTTCCAGGGTCTAGATGGTAGGAGAAATGTGATGTTGGTCAAAGGTTACAAAATTCCAGGTATAAGATGGATATGCTCTGGGGATCTAATTACACGATGGTAACTATAGTTAACAAGGGTAAACTGTATACTTGCAGGTTGATCTACTTGAGAGTAGATCTTAAGATGGTGTTGTCACCACTATCAGTACAAAAAAATAGTAATTATGCGAGGTGAAGGATGTGTCAACTAACATTATTGTGGTAATCACTTTGCCATAGATATGTGTATTCAGTCATCACGTTTGTACACTTTAACCTCACAGAATGCTGTGTCAACTATATCTCAAAGAAGCTTGTAGAAGAAGAAGAAGAAGAAGAAGAAGAAGAAGAAGAAGAAGAAGAAGAAGCAGCAGCAGCAGCAGCAGCAGCAGCAGCAGGAGGAGGAGGAGAAAGAGAAGGAGAAGAAGAAGAAGAATAGAGTGGGGCAAAACTCAAAAGAACAAAAAAAGAACTAGAAGTTTCCCTAGTTTATTCTGTGACAGCCTGTATATCCTGGGTAAGTCATGGATCTGATTCCAGCTTCCGCTTCCTTCACCTGTAAAATAGAGCAGGCGAGTTACATGGTCTCTTTTAACTCTAAAGTTCAGTAGCTACAAAGTGGTGGTGGCACAGAAGGGAGGCGGGAGAATGCCATGTGCAACATTTTGAGTATTGTTGTAGACCTCGTATGAATACAAGCTCCGGTTTACTTCCACCAAAGGTAACAAGAGGAAAGAACATCAACATGATGACACACTTCTTTTTGGCTCTAAAAGCCTTCCAGATTGTGTCTAATTTTAGACCACTTTCTGGAGGCCAAAGAGGTGCCTGTGGACAGCTTGACGATAAATCTTTCAGCACACATAACTCTTCTCCTTGGCATCTCAGTGTGAGGAACACGAGCACTTCAAACTTCCTCCTCCAGCCGTCAATCTGGCACCTGTCACCAGCATCTGATTCATTATAAAAATATTTAATTCTTCCAAGATGAATTGGCACAATGTCCAAAGAGAGGGAATAAATGGCACAGGGGAGATGGAAAAGGCTCTTTGCAGGGAAGGCTTGTGCTTGGCTCAGTGTCCAATAAACATTTTTAGAAGGAAGCCAGACCCAATGCTTACTTTATTATCAATGTCACTAGCACCATTTTGGTCAAATTCGGCAGGAATGCTAACAACCCGTTGATTGTTGTAGCCTCATAGTTCTCTAAGATCGTCTTCTGTGGGAATCCTTATCTCCACTGATCTTTGGTAGAGCCACACATTCAAAGTCTGTGTAACCTGTTCCACTTTTAGGATGTCAAACAACAAGGCCTTTTTTCCAGTCACGATCTTAAAAGAACTTTAATAGCTTCCTACACCTACAGGGCAATTTTCAATGGCCTTACATTCAAAGAGTATTTTGTCATTTGTCTTAAACTTATTTTCCCGTACATCAAGACATTGCCATCACTCTGAACAGACCTGACTTCTGGCTTTATATTCACTTTGTTCTAGAATGTTCTTTCTTAAAAGCTCTACTTCTGAGTTTCTCAATCCTATGACTCTTGGCATTTGGGGACAGACAATGCTTTGCTGTGGAAGATGTTTGTACATTGTAGGATGTTTTTATACCATCCCTGTCACACTCCAAGTTATGACAAGCAAAAATGTATCTTGGAAGTTAAAAATGCCTCTAATTTTTAAATTAAAAAAAACATTTTTAATGCTTATTTATTTTTGAGAGAGACATAGACAGAGCATGATGGGGCAGGGGCAGAGAGTGAGGGAGACACAGAATCCAAAGCAGGCACCAGGTGAGCTGTCAGCACAGAGCCCAATATGGGGCTCAAGCCCATGAATCACAAGATCATGACCTGAGCTGAAGTTGGATGCTTAACCAACTGATCCACTCAGGTGCCCCCCAAAATGACTCTAACTGAAAGTGATTGCTCTATTTGAAATATTTCTAATCAGCCTTGTGTATCAAGTTCAAATGTCACCTCTTCTATAGAGCTGTTCTAACTTCTCTAAGTACAGCAATTCATTTCCTCATGACTTTATGATAACTATGGTCAGACATGCTGAGTTGTATTATTTCTATAGATGCTTGTCTCCTCAACTGGACTGAGCCTCTCTAGGGTTAGGATCTTGTCGTATTCATCACTGTATTTTCAAATACTACTCCAGTACCCAGAACTAGAACTATGCATAGTGATCAAAACCTTTTAATTTATCTGATATTTATATCGGTCCTATGAAGTAGAAAAAACAAATATTATTTTTTAGTAAGGCAGACAATTTTCCCATTGGAAACGTGCACTTCCAGTTGCAATTGACAGGAATATAACTCAAATTGGTCTGGGAAAAAACAAGACGTATGATGGCTCATATATTTTTTTTAAAAAATCCAGATTTTGACTTCAGGCAGAGCTGGATCCAGGTTATCCTGGGAATGGAAAAACAAAACAAACAAACAAAAAAAAACACAGTTACTACAGATGAGTGTTCAGAAACTTGGGTATAAAGGTCAAGGAATTTTAGTGAATTAGCCCAAAACACAGAGTCAAGTTAGGCATGGACTAAGGGTAGGAGAAAATAGGGATGTGGATTCTATTCCAGTTTGCTTTAGTGTTGGCTCTCTGGCTTCTGTTAATAGAGAAAATGGAGTATTTGAGAATAACAACTCAGGTGATGAGTGTGGATCCCTATTACGTCTCTTATCTCATAGAATCATACCAAAGGTTCAATGACTTTCACATCCTGTGTAAAGTTCCATGTTTTCATGTTGAAGAAACCTAGAACTGTATGATTTTATGGTTTCTGGTATATCCATTCCTAAGAACAACTTAATTTAGTCAATAATTCTGCTACTCATTGATCCCTGTCCACTAGAATTAATGTCTGGATTCTAGGCCTTAAAGCACTTCCTGTGCTATTATTGATGGGTCATTCTTATCTTTGATTGACTGGTAGGCCTATGGATTTTAAATCTGTGCGCTCTTAGAATATTTTTCCTGAGAGTCTAACCACAGACCGCCCAGAAGAATACCTGGGACTTGAAACTAGATCTCTTGGTGCAGGAGTGATTAAGTGTCTTTATCGATATGGTGTAAATTAAAATTTTATAAACTTCACAGCAAGGAAATACCACAGATAGGGCAGGTAGGTGAATTTCCTGGGACATAGATCAGATGTGAGTTTTATGGGGATCTAGAAAAGGCTGCCATTTGCAGATTCCAAACAAGGCAGCTCTTTCTTGGATCAGAACTCCTCAAAAAGCCATAAAGTACACATCTCCAAGCGGAGATAATGCATAAAGTAGAAATACCCAGACTAGGAGTGTGGCAACCCAGGTTTTATCTACCTTGCCAGGACCTTAGTCAAGTCACAGAATCACAGACTATCAGAGATAGAATATATTTTAACCATAAATTACAAGCTTCTCATTTTTGATGGTCTGAATATGGGTCCAAAGAGATCAGATGTCCGGGTCAAAACCATAAAGTGGCAGAGTCAGGATTAGAACTAAGATGTGCTACCACCGTGCTTGCATGCCAGTATTTCCTTTGATCTTTATAATGTTCCTGATGTTTGTAATGTCCCTTTATTACGATCTCCATTTTAGAACAGTACCATCTGCATCCAAAGTGACTTAACCTTTAGTAAATATCAGGGTTGAAACGACAACAGTGGACTTAGTCTCCTTGTTGCAAGCGCAGATATTTTCCAATGCCATCTATAAAATAGGAAGGTGAAGACTAAGGCTTCTTCCTGTTCGAGGGTTGGACTCACTATCTCTGCTCCATGAGCCTTCCTCAGAAACCATCTCCTATAGCACAGTGGGCTTATGTGAAAGCAGCCTCCTGGGAAAGCCAGGGCAGATGCACTCTGAAGAAGGAGCTTTTTGAGGAAGGCAAAGGATGATCTAATAATAAGGGCACACTACGAATCTGAATGTGCTAAGCCTTTTAGTCACATTATCACATTTAATTACCACTGTCATCCTCTGATTAGATTTTGTCTTGCTTTGCAAATGAAGGCTCAGAGAGATGGCAGGATCAGTACAAGTTCACTGAGATATTCAGCAGAGATTCAAATGTACATCGAGGTGGTGCCAGGTCTGCCCTCTCCCTCATGCTTCTGAACTATTCCATTGAAAGTTGCAGAATAGGAACATAGATAAGCTGACTTACTTTCCTGCTACAGTTAAGATTAAATTGGTACAGTTCCCCAGCCACCTGTTCACCTCTCATCTGCCTGTCGGCCTCAACGTCCTCGCTTTCTGCCTGCAGCTGAAATAACACTGAAGCCCCATTCAGTAGATCACCCTCATCTTTCTTCTCTAGACCCAAAGTTTGTTTCTGCCAAATGGAATCAAAGGGATTCCTTATCTCTATCCCAGACTCAGCTAATAAGGGCTTGCCCTCTCATTTTCCAGAAACATAACCCTACGTATTGCTCCTGGACTTTTTAAAGTCATGTATTTTAGAAGAATTTTAGGGAAGATGCGGGGAATCTTTTTTTTTAATCTAAAAATAAGAGTTTGATGATAGCTGAATTGAAGCCATTTACAGTGTATTGAAAAACAGAAATGGTCTAGGAATGAACAGTATCTGGGTCCAATTACTGGAACATTTGTTTTTCTTTTATAGTTTATTATCAAGTTCGTTTCCATATAACACCCAGTGCTCATCCCAACAAGTGCCCTCCTTTGTGCCCATCACCCCTTTTCCCCTGTCCTCCACCCCTATCAACACTCAGTTTGTTCTCAGTATTTAAGTCTTTTATGGTTTGCCTCCCTCTCTCTCCTTAACCGATTTTTCCCCTTCACCCCCCCAACCATGGTCCTCTGTTAAGTTTTTCCTGTTCCACATATGAGTGAAAACATATGGTATCTGTCTTTCTCTGCCTGACTTATTTTGCTCAGCATAACACCCTCGAGTTCCATTCATGTTGCTACAAATGGCCAGATTTCATTCTTTCTCATTGCCATGTAGTATTCCATTGTATAGATAAACTAAATCTTCTTGATCCATTTGTTAGTTGACGGACATTTAGGGTCTTTCCATGATTTGGTTACTGTTGATAGTGCTTCTACAAACATTGGGGTATATGTGCCCCTATGTATCAGCACTTCTGTATACGGGAACATTTTAAAACTCAATGTTACTTATCTATAAGAGGGTGATATTCTCTTGTGGAATTGCAGAGCTGATCAAATAAGATCAATAGAAAGCACCTAGTAAAATGCTAATGGGTGTTTAATGTACATAAATTGACAAGTATTAAGAAAAAAGTCAATTAAATCAATACACGCATGTTTTATGTGCCTCCTTTCCTCCAGTCTGTAGCCTATGTCCCACTTCTAAACAACCACATTCCTCGAACTATTTGCAGTAGTGAAGCACTCCATGCATAGGGAGCTCAATCGCAGATCTGGAGAGAGGAGTTAGTTACAATGCCAAGGCTTTCTAAGGAAATTAATCAGAGATGTACACTCGTCTGATCATCACAGTGTTATTTCAGTATTCAAATATCATTAAAACCCACAGTCTACAAGCAGAGAACTGTAAATTAAATTGTGAAATATCTACATAATTAAATCTTATGCAGCCAATAAAACACATCATATATAGAATGTTTGACAAACTTGTCTGATCGTCAGAATCTCTTGGGCTAATTTATGAAAGCACAGGGCCGACCCTAGACTTACTGAATCAAACTCTCTGTGAGGAGAGAATGGATATATGTATTTTCATCAGTTGCCAGGTAGTTTTTATGGTGAGGCAAATATATGGAATGCTTTTATAGAAAGTGCATTTTTAATGCAAAGAGAAAAAATGTGATCAAATTGTATATACCATTCTTTAACTTTTTTCATAACAAATAAGAATTAAAAAGAAACAGACGCTCTTTCTGTCTATGGAAGTGCAAGGTATTTAGTGTCCTCTATGCCTTAGTGTTCTCATCGTTACAATGGGGAAAATACAAGTACATATCTTACATGTTATTATGAGGATAAAATAATGTAACAAATACAGGTTATAAATATGAAACCCACTATCCCTTAGTGTTCTTATCCTTAAAATGGGGAAAATATGGGCGTCTGGGTGGCTCAGTCAGTTGAGTGTCTGACTTCCGCTCAGGCCATGATCTCATAGTTTGTGAGTTCGAGCCCTGGGTCAGGCTCTGTGCTGACAGGTCAGAGCCTGGATCCTGTTTCAGATTCTGTGTCTCCTTGTCTCTGCCCCTCCCCTGCTCACACTCTTTCTCTCTCTGAAAAATAAATAATCATTAAAATTTTAAAAAATGAAATGGGGAAGATAAAAGTACATATCTTACATGTCATTGTGAGGATAAAATAATATAGTAAATAAGGTTATAAATACAGTTAATATTATCTACCATATTATTTTATACTATATTATTTAACATTATTGTAAGTACAGTTACTAGGGATTAGGGATGTTTCTATCCCTATGAAGAAATAGGATGCTCTAGAATTAATCCCTCATAACTACACACTAAACAAATACAGGAAAGAACTACTTGCAGAAACTGGGCAGCAGGCAGCTGAGTGCAACCCACCCTCTTCCCTTAGGGCTGTCATCTGTAGCCTCCCTCCTGGACACAGCCTTCTAAACTGTCTCCACGCCTCCCTTCTTGAACTCTACTATCTACTTCCTACAATGCTGCTAAGGGGATCTTCATTTAAATTTGTCAATGGCTGTCCATTGTAGTAAACACATGTGGCCTCCTAGGACACTATTCCAGTCTCTATGTCACCCTGCAGGTCAATCTTCCCTTCCAGATGTGACCCCATGAGCATTAGGACTGTGTCTTTAGTCTCCGCTGTCTTTCTAAAATAACCTTAAAACAATGATCGACTGATTGAATGCTTGCATGTCTCTCTCACCTTCCCTTCTGTAGCTCTCTTAACCCATCCAGATCCCAGAGCAGGATTTGGAGATTATCTCTCTGTTCCATGCTCTTAATGCTGGATTTGTGTTCAGGAGGTATCATTAAATGCCGCCACCACTGAAGCTCCTTTGGGTCTCAATTTCCCAGGGTGAAGTGTTGCTTCCTGACCCATGGTAAATAACCTCCTCATATCAAGTCTTGCCAATGTCCTGGAGAAAAACATCCCTGCTAACTCACCTACCCAATGAGCTTCTAGGCTCTGTCCTAGGAATCCAGCCTCCTTGTTTCTTTACAGGTCATTAACCAAATTATTATGATCGGCATGTACCTAACCCGATGGATGATGAAGTCTATCCTCTCATGGGCTCCAAACATCACTCGACTTCTTGGGGTTTGGTCTGAGAATAATATGAATGACTCTAATTCCATGAAGCTTCACCTTTCAGGACAGAGGGAGAGAGTAAGCTCTAATGCATTTTCTCATCAATAAGGAAACACCAAGCCAGACATTGAGAACAGAAACTGACATTCATCAACAAAAGGGTTATAGTCCAAAATGGGGGGTAGTGAAACCTTAGCAGTAAAAAAGATACCCAGAAATGTGACAGACCCTAACAGCAGCCAAAAGGGTCCCTGATAAGACATGAGAACAACATGTGACTAGTCCTGAGAGGTTTGGGCAAACCCCTGACAGATTGCCAGGCTACAAAGATTCCAAAGGTGGTGACTGATCAAAAGTCGAGATCAGAATTCAGAAGACTTGGTGACACAAAGCCAGCTTGAGAGGACGAGAGAGAATGGCAGGTGTAAGAAATCATGTAAAGACTGAAGTGAATTAACAGGCACTGACAGGAAAGGAGACTGAGCTGGGCCTCTGATGGAGGAGACCTGATTAAATCTTCATGTCTCCCTCTTTCCTTTAAGATAAAACCAACCATTGTGCTATGACCTTCAGAATCTGCCCCAGAATCAGCCTCCTCTTATTTCGATCCTACGAATCTCTATGCAGAGAGTACTTCAAGCTCTCAGCCTGAGGACTCAGGATATTCCATCGCCTTCACTGGAAAATTCTTCTACTCCTCTTGTCCATCAGCAGGGTAATTCTCACTCATCTTCCAAGGCTCAGCTTTAAGTCAGTTTCTTCTGGAAGCCTTACCTGACCCTTCCAGGCTGTGCTGGGTGCCTTTCTCCACCCCCATGTTCCATCCTGACATGGTGGGAAAGAGTGTAAAACAGGGTAAGGTTCTAAGAAACAGGACCAGCACCATCTCCCTAGGGTGGGGGGAGAAGGGGAGTGAGAAGTAGAGGTAGGGGGTTGTAGGAGATCAGGAACAGTGATAGGTAGGGAGAGTATAAGAGGAACAATGTGAAGATGGAAGAGACTTGGAGTAGAGGTTGGAGAAACCAGTACAAGTAGAAGGGAACTGACCAGAGAGGATACATGGAGGAAAGTGTGGGGAGCTACCATCAAAGCCATGTCCCATGGAGAGGAGAGCAAGTCATGTCTGCCAAACAAGGAAGATGGGTACTGCTGGGAGCGTGTGTGTGTGTGTGTGTGTGTGTGTGTGTGTGTGTGTGTGTAAAGCATGGAGCAGGGTCTCTGGATTTATAGGGAAAGCACCTATCATTCCTTCAGAATCCCAAATCCTCCCAGCCTTACTTCTTTAGCCTGGGAGAAGCTCATCTCCACATCCTACAGTGAGCTTCTGTGGACCTTAGGATATTAACCTTAGAGTTCCAATACTGCATGGTATTTATAGCTTGTAATCTCAGAGAGGAGAAAGCATCTGTGCAGATAATTCAGAAAAAAGTCCCATCTCATTAGCTCGACTTGGGTCACGTGCTTATCTCTGAACCAACCAGAGTGGCCAGGCTGATTGGAGCTAAGATGTCTCTAATTCACATGGCATGCACCAAGATGCACCCTCCAAGCTCTGATGGAGGGGTGGGGGGGTGTTTGACTTCCACTTCCAAAGTAACATGTCCAACATTACACAATAGGCCTTTTCACTATTCTTGCACCACTCTTTTCTTGTGCCTTTTGAATACTTCTTGTCTCACAAAGGCCCATGTGAGAATTCAGAATTTAAAAATTAAGTCAGAAAGAGCCCTGGGCAGCTCTGAGAAAGACCTGGGTATGTGTAAACCAATAACTAATAAACGTTCCTCTTCCTGTGCCTTCTCGTGTGCTAATAAACAGTCTCTTTCGGTCTGTCTATCCCTTCGGGGTCTAAGTGAGTTTGATTTTTATTAACTTTGTTTTTCTTCCATAATTCTCTTCCCGTTCAGAGCCAGGAAAATTACAGGCAAGTAGCCAAATGCCAGAAAAGCCTTAGGGAGTCCTGCTGACTGAAGGGACACTTTTAGGCTTCACAGCTGGACTTGGCCACCTGGAGTGTGGGGTGACCTTGGGCAAGTGACTTAGTCTCTCTGGGTTTCCTGTTCTCTGTTTTTGAAGAAGAATGAATCCTTTTGTATCTTCTCCCTGCATTAAGAATAGGGGCTAGAGAAATCTTAGATGGCAGGAAGTCTGGTTGTATGCCAGATGCCAGGTACTCTTAAATGACTAACTTTTTTTCACCTGCACTCACCTAGTGTCTTGATTCTCCCCTGACCCTACCATCCTCAAAAATGAGTTGCTAGTTTGGCTCATGAGAAATTTAGAGAGATTAATTCTCTCTGGACTTACATGTGAGTGGGTGGTAGGAGGGTGGGAGAAAATAGGTGAAAACAGAAAAGAAAAGGGAAACAAAATAAAGTCTTTGGGAACTACAAAAGCTTCACTTCTGGCTGCAGGTTCAACCCTGGCATCAACCAGAGAATCAGTTTATTTATGTATTGTCCAGAACTGCTAAGAAGATATTACTGTGATTGGATTGAGTTATCTGCTCTGTTTGTATTCTCTGCTTAAAGGGCCAACTTAGCAGAGATAAGGCCAACAGAAGCGTCAGGAACCTTTCTGGATATTCTACAGCTTGAATAATTTATCCCTAGATTACTGGAAACAATTTGGGTTTAAAATTTAAACAAGTTAGTGGCTGCCACCTAAAAAGTAATAATGAAATAATTCATTCAGCAGACGCTGACCAAGTCGTCAGATGAAGTCATTTCCTTATTTAACAAATGCATGTTGACTGGGTGCCCTCTTCTTGTCCATGGGAAAACAATAACCAACAAAACAAAGTCGATGTCATCCCTCACAGTGCTTGAATTCCAGTGGAAGGAGATTAGTGTAAACATTGAACAGATAAATAGGATAATTTCAGAGCATGCTAAGTGATCTGTGGAAAATAAAAGAGACAGAAAGTGAATGGAAATGGAACTGGTTGAGACATGGCGGTCAGCTGCCACCTTCCCAAGGACACAGTGTCTGAAAGGAGAATTGAAGCTAAATCCCCAGCTCAGAGTTGGGTGAGTAGAGCCAAAAACTCATAAGTAATCTCACTTTCCAGCCAATCTCTATCATTAAAAAAAATATTCTCTCCTTGCCTGTCCATCTCTCCAGAGCCTGGGTGAATTAGATTTTTATTAACTTTTTATTCCATATCTAGCCTAGCACTCAGAGCTGGATCAACGTCTGTTGGGTTCTGTGAAAGTCTGGGGCACAGCTTTCCAGGAAGGGAGAACAGCAAAGGCCTGAGAGGAGAAGAAGTTGATTCTGGGGAATAAAGTGAACTCGGTGTGTGAAGGTAAGGGTGACCATGGGTGAGCTGGAAGTCTTGTGCAGGGCCTGGTGCCTGATGCTCTGGCGGGCAGTTTGGGTCATATTCTAAGCTTAAAAAGTTTAACACAAGAGAGGTATCAGCATAAGCTGATTTATAAGTAGACAGGCTAGTGTGTAGACACTGACAGCAAGATGACAAGGGTGGGAATCTCTCACCTTAAAAAGTCATGTTTGTACAGGAAAGAGAATCATCTGAACAAATGACCACGCATCAGGGGCATGATTCAAAACATGTGAAATGCATTTTCTAGAACAAAAATGTGGGGTGCACAATTGTGCATATGTACTGATAATTGGACATTGCAAGGAATGAAAAGTTCAGTGAAATATCTGCATAGAGTGTACACAAAATGATGTGAATGGCATGGAAGCAGGCATGATTAATTCTGCCTGGGGATGAATAACAGAGTCTTACTAGACATGACATTCCCACTTCATCCTAAATAATGAGTAGGATTTTTCCAATTATATGGGGAGGGATGGAACTTTCAGACAGAGATGACAATGTTAACAAAGACCCAGTGACACGGAAGTTCAGAAAATTAAGAAAAAAGTGATCTGAACGCTCTTTCTAGAAGATTCAATGATCAGGAGAATGGCTGGAGGAGATTGTGGAGAACTAAGCTGAGGTCCGTTTATAACAGGCCTATTTGGTATTCTAAGGATTCTGGACGGTATTTGAAAGTACTGGGTTGCTCTTGAAGCTTTTTGGGCTGAAGAATAGCAGGCTACATACTGTATTTTTGAAGGACCACTCTGCTGGCTCTGTAGAGGCTAGATTCACAGGGATCAGAGTAGAGAAGGGGAACCCATTTGGCAGACTATATCCATAGCACAAAAGAAACATAAGGAGACCATAAGTGAGGACACAGCAATGGAAAGCAGAGGAAGACAGGGAATGCAGAACCTTTCACCTGGTACAAATGCCATAGGTTAATAGCCAGTGACATAATTATTTACCAGTGAGTAAGACAGAGACAGAACAGTTATTTCCTTGCCTGAATGATCTCTGCTCCTGACAACTGCCCAGGTTATTGGGTACATGATGGCCAAACATAGTCATTTCTCACCAGGTAGGTGAGTCATGGTCTCCGATCAGGAGCATGCTTGAATATTCAGGCTTGAATATTATCTACCTTCTTTCAGTAATAGCCGATCTTTTATTATTTTTTTAGGATTGGATTCTCTATTTCTACTTACTGAATGGTCACTGAGGTCAGAGCTCTATGGGAATATCACATATTTGTATGTGGTTTTATGGTTTGTAAAATGCTGTCATGACCATATCCTCAACCATCACAAGAATCTATGGTATGAGGTACAGAGAGGGAGAACCACCATGCTCATCTCATACACAATGAAACTAAAGCTCCAAGAGAGTAAGATATTTAAATAAAATTATACAAGTACTTCACAGTAAAGCATTCCAATTCAGTGTTCCAGCTCAAATCCCAGATCATCCACTACATTCCACAGACTTTAAAATTAACTAGCAGGGGGTGGGCTTGACCTCCAAAGGCAGTAGATGCATACATCTGTACTTGCTCCTTTCCTCCTCCTGACAGATATCACAACACTAACTCAACACTGTTTCCTACTGAACTTGGACTTCACCTGGATTGTGCTAACATGGTACACCTGGCAGCCACTGACAAATAATTGAGATTAGGTTTAAATAAAACTTATTCTCATCCTGGATCACATGATCTGTAAAGTCCATCCCAGCTTTAAGTTTTACAGTGTTATATTTAATGTCAATGATTCTAGATACTTGGTTTAATCCAATTAAAATTTGTTGGGAGCCTGCCTGTCCTAGGCACCCTTTATTCAAAATATGAGTAAAACATGTTTTAGAGCTTTGTGCTCACAGTCTGGTGGAGGTGATGGGCAGAGACCCAAGTAACTGAGGTCTAATTTAGATGCCTAACAAAATGTTAGAAGAAAACAAGAGGTGGGAGTTGTTGTCCCTTGGGCAGAGAGATGGTTCTAGGTAAACACAGACCCGACATTCTGGTGGACAATTTGGCTTCTCAGCAGAGCTTCAAGTAGAGGGAATAAAGGAGACATTTTTCAGCATTGACAACCACTTAAGAAAAGGCATCAAGGCACAGTGAATTGGGCGTGGCAGACTAGAAACTTTCTGAGTATGGCCTTCTGTTCTGGACCCCATAGTGGCTGGATTGATGCTAAATAGAAATGCAATTCATGTATTGACTGAATCGTTTTTAAAAATACCAAGGCAAAAGAAGAAATAACATTTACCATTAGGAAACCTGCAGTTCAAATGGAGAGTGGAGAAATATTTTCAATATCAGAAAATTCTGCTCTTAACTGCTCTGAGAAGTCATCCTCCCAAGATCTTAGGTTCAAAGGTTAGAAAATAGATTTATCTTAAGTGTCAGCTCTCGTTAATTGACAGCAGTGCTGAGGGGATGCTTTAAGACACAAATGGCTTGATGGATTAGCAGGGGCTGCCATGGGTGGGTGTCAAGTGGTATGTATCTGTCCAACCCAGATGAGTCCATCTGTAACATCCCTGTGTACTCTATGTTCCCATGATTCCTGCCACAGCCTTGGCACTGTAGCTTAACCCCAAAGCCAGCAGGGTGATAAGGTGAGGTTATTTATCCCACTTCAATAGGAAAAGAAGCACATACCATATTGGCAAGAGGAAAGGAAAATTCCTGGCTACTGTCTTTATTTTGAGATATTCTTGCCTCAACATCCTTAGCTCCTGGCTATCAGCCACGGTAAAATCAGCTCCTTCTGGTCCATTACAAATTAAATAATCATAACTGTATTCATCATGAAAACATACACAGAAGGGATGCATAAGCCAGCAATTAGTAACAAGGCTTCAAGCCTTTCATTGACTAACTCCAAGGGCCTCATGGTGACTATTTCGCTGGAGACCATGAGTATCCAAGCGTCTGGCTCTGTGCTTCCAGAGTAATGATTCCTCGAGTGGTTGCACTGGGAGTAGTTGTCTGCCTAGCCTTGTTCCTGGCTCATAATATGATGTCTGATAATATTTGGAGAAGGAAGAGTGCCAACAGACCATTGTGCTGAACAACCTTTTAAGCACACAGAATATTTCTGGGCCAGTGCAAGGCACAGGAAGAAGTCTCTGTGAACACAATGTGTGCTCCCCTGCTTTCTGTGCATCTGAGAAAATGAGAGGTTGGGCTGGACTATGTCCAACAATGTATGAAATAGAATGTGACCAACCACAGACTTCTGCTTGGGTTTCTGGTCACAGAAGCAGGGTGATTTTTTTCAGGTGACACCCATTTGGATTACAGATTCAGAGAGGCTTCTGAAGTCAGGCTGGGAGTCTGTGGCCAATGTTGCCATTAGACATTCACTGTTCACATCCGCCTTGCAGTGCTTTCCCGGAGCTGCCCTCACCATTTCTCAAACACCATCCTCTTCCCCTTTTATCTGGAGCCTGATTCTTTTAGGGAGTTATGTAACATGCCCTCTAAGAAGTGTTCTCTGAAGAGACCACCACAGCCTCCACTTAATACCACCAGCTCTTGACACATATTTTTTCGCAGCATGCTTGTATCAGGAGGCAGGAAATCCAAATGTGATCACGCATATCACACAATGTTGCCTGATGTTGTTCATGCACAATGGCTGTTGCACCATTTTGTTTTTGTTTACTGCAATTTGCTTTGCTTCCATCAGCTATTTTCTTCTGGATGTTTATTTAGTGCCTAATCAGTGTAACCAAGCCCTATGCCCTGGGGTAAATGGGGAAGGATTAAAAGTAGGGTGCATCTTTTCTCTGTGTACACTCACAGTTCTACTAGTTTACTATAGAGTTGTTTAAATCTACCCCATCATCTGTCCGAATGGGAGCTTAATGATTAGTTGTTGATTTAATCTTCTCTATGCAGTTGGGAAAAGTAAGGCAGAGAGAGGGAAAATGACACACCCAAGGACATGTAGCTTCTTTAGGCAAAGCTGAGTTCTGATTCCCAGTTCAGAGGTTCTTAGATATATCCCCGGCAATGCTCAGCACTGCACCAGGAAGAATAAGGAAGGGGTCATCAGGTAAGTGAAGGAGGGTAGCTAAGGAATTAGCTAGTCATTGATTTGCAGTATTTTCTCTAGTCATTGATTTGCAGTATTTTCTCCTTCCTTCAATATGCATTCAAGGACTTCCTTCTATTGGCAAAGTGTGAAAAATCCAGTCACTGCCAACTGTCAGTTCCCTTCTTGGTAGGGAAGAGAGACACACACCCACATTTATTTCCATACAGCTTAGAGTTTAGGTAAATGCCACAAATACAATAAATGTGTGAAGACTGGAGGGGTTAATAGCGCTTGGACATACGGGCAAGTTTCTTACAGTACAGTAGAGTACTTGGAGCAGCTTGGGTGGAAAGGCATTCCATGAAAAGGGACTAGTGGATGGAAAGATGTGTGGAAGACACCCAAATGTTCCTTTGCAGAATATGCCAGCACTCCTTACAGAAACAGCAAGGTACCCCTCTTGTGATCTATTGGAAGTCAACCCTGATCTACCCTGTAGCCTATTCCTACAAAAAGCGGTCATTGGTTCTCTCGGTTTAAGTGGGTGCAGTTCTGGCCTCTACCACACGATGGCAGTGCAGGGCCACAAAAGGATTGAGCCAACCTCCGGAGTACTTTCGAAGGGTAGGTTTGCAAAAAATGGCAGAAAAGAAGGGCGCCCCAGAGCGGAAGCCAGAGCTGCTGGGACTGGCTTCTGGGGGAAGGTAGTCGTCTTTGAAGCTGGAAAAACTGGTATTTTCTTTCTAAATCTCTGGTCTGTTCATTATCTCAAGAGATAATTAGATGTGTTCTGAGGTGTAGACCGGAAAGAGTGAAGCCCCTTTTGAGTCATACCCATTTTCTTTTGAATTGGAGGACTTATCATGCCCCATCCCCCAGTTTCCTCAAATTTAGTCTCTGTGGGGACTGTGGCTATGGTGTCTTGTTGTCACACTGGGCAACAAAATGAGAGGAAATGGTAGAAAATGAAATAAATATGTGTCACCAGAGTCCCTAAGACAATATACAGCGAGGGAAAGCAGGTGTGAAACTGTGAGTGTGATTGTGTGTGAGGTCGTGCGTGTGGTCATGTGTGTGTGTTTGTGCGGTGGAGGTGACAGTTATAAAGGTGGTGGTGCTGGCATGGGCCACCATTTTTTGCTGTGTGGGGTGTGAGACAGAGACTGGGGAAGAGAAAGATGGGGAATAAATATGAATTCCCAGAGACCCCTTGAGTTAGGGCAATTATTTGATTGGAGTCTCTGGCAAAGAGTGTGTTTCAGATTATATTTTTTTAACTCCTGTACTTCTCTGATCCCTTAATTTCCACCCCCCCACCCCCCACATATTCTCTGCCTTGCCCTTTCTTGGTACTTAAAAAAAAACATTTTAATGTTTATTTTTGAAAGGAGGGGCAGAGAGAGAGGGAGACACAGAATCCAAAGCAGGCTCCAGGCTCTGAGCTGCCAGCACAGAGTCCAACTCCGGGGAACTCACGAACCATGAGACCATGACCCGAGCCGAAGTTGTATGCTTAACAAACTGAGCCACCCAGGCACCCCAGTGCCCTTTCTTGGTCTTCATAGCCATGATCTCCACCTTGCATCTTCTGTCATCCTTCTTTCCCACCCTCTTTTCTGTTAGTTTCAAACAGAAACTTGGTGGGGGAGAAAGGAGGATTAGGTCAGAAGCTTCGGTCCTCCAGAGAAGAGGAAGGCAGGCCAGTGTGTCAGTGGCCGATGGGGTGGGGTGGGGGGGGTTTGTAGGACAGGAAGAGCTTAGCCCCCAGTCTGGGGGGCTGCAGTCCAGGAGAAAGCCTGAGTCCCAGGTATGGAAGGGGGAGGTCAGGAGAACACCCAGGAGACGGGAGTGGGCAGAGCTGATGAAGCAGGCTGTTTGCGTGTGGGGAAACTGTAGTTCTTTTTTATTTTAAAAGGGCAGCATCTCTCAATTTTTAACTTACAATCAATTTCCAGAAATCGTTTATTTCTAAACATTGCCAGTCAAATCCCCCATTCCTTTCTGCTCTTACAGTCTGAATGAAATTGATTTGTGTTTTGTAATTTTAAAGAAATAATGTCTTTCTGGCTTGGAAATTCTGGGCGTGGGTTTTCCCTCATGTCCCTTTCTTCCGCACCCTCTGTCCCCAACTCTGTCATTTACATCGGGGTGGGTCCCAAGGGTAGGGAGACAAGGCAATTGTTTTAATTTGCTTTTTTCTCCACTCCTGATGATTTGACATAAGAAACATTTTTTCCAGAAGTTGATATTAGTAAAGACCATTTTCAAAGAGATACAAGTAAGACAGGCTGTGTGGGCAGGATTCAAGAGAGAATGATGCACTGTGGGCTTTTTTTTTTTTTTTTTCATTATTATTTACTAACCTCTTATTCAAAGACTGAAGTGGAAGATTGACAAAACAACTCTTATCCCGTAATCAATTATAGCTGCAAGACAATAAATAGTGATTCGATGTTTTTTTCGTGTTATGGGAAATAAGGATGCATCCACTATCCTTAAAGCTTAGGACCTTTACACAGACCCTGGGTGGGCAGTCATAATTGGCATTTTTAATCCGATAATTTCTACGAGCTTGGCATAAATGAAGATACCAATCATAATCATAAAAACAATAATTTGCTTTGGTTTTAGCTGTTAGATTTTATAAAACAATGGCATGTACCTTCTGAGACTGAATTTTTCCAACTGCTCTATAAAGTAGTTACTATTTCCATTTTACTGATGAGGCGACTGAGGCTCAGAGAGCCCGTACTTGAAATTGTATTCCTCCCACTGCATCCATGCAGATCAAGGAGCATCTTAACATACCCCCTTTGCACAGACGTGAACACTACAGCTTAGTGAGATGGGCGGAGTTGAGATGGATACAAAGTGCCTGGAGACTACAGTAAGTGGAGAATCCCTTTTTTCTTTTCTTTTCTTTTCTTTTTTTCTTTTCTTTTCTTTTCTTTTCTTTTCTTTTTAATTGTAAGAACATTTAACATGAGAACATTTAACATTTCTTTTCTTTTCTTTTCTTTTTTAATTGTAAGAACATTTAACATGAGATCTACCCTCTTAACACATTTGAAGTGTACAATACAGTATTGTTACCTACAGGCACAGTGATCTACAGCAGATCTCTAAAATTATTCATCCTATGTAACTGAAACGTTGTATCTTTTGAATAGCAGCTCCCCATGACCCCAGCCCCTGGAAACCACCTTTCTGTCCGCTGCCTCTATGTGTTTGACTATTTAGATGCCTCATGGAATTAGAATCATGCAGCACTTGTTCTTCTGTGACTGGCATATCTCACCTAGCATAATGTCTTCAAGGTTCATCCACGCTGTCGTGCAGTGCAGAATTTCCTTCCTTTTTAAGGCTTCAAAAAATTAAAAATAGAGCAACCATATGATCCAGCCATCCCACTTCTGAGTATTTATCCAAAATAATTGAAATCAGGATCTCAAAGAGGCATCTGTACTCTCATGTTCACTGTAGCATTAACACATTAGCCAACATGTGGAAATAAGTTAAATGTCCATTGACAGATGAATGGATAAAGAAAACAAGGTATATACATACAATGGAAGAGTACTCATCCTTAAAACACAAATAGAGGAATTCCTTTTGGACCAGACCTTCTTTCAAGTTCTGACTTCACCATATCAAGTCAGAGGCCTTGGACATATTAATTGACTTCTCTGAACCATATAACTTCATCCATAAAATGGGAATGATGCTCTTTGGCTCTTAATAATTACACAGGTAAAGTGGTTAGTATTCCTTTGATACATGTAGTTGTCATTCTGCCAGCTAGGACCCATGGATCCATTCCTAGGTCCCATGTAAGTCATTATCAAATGAGAGAGAGAGATGGTATATTTATCTATTACTGCACAACAAATTAACTCAAAGCACAGCAGTTTCAAGTAACAATAACTCACACAGTTTCTGTGGATCAGAATATCAGAAGAGGTTTACTGAGGTGGTTCTGGCTGAAGGTCTCTTGGAAGATTATAGTTAAGGCTTTTCCCTGGGCAGCTCTTATCTAAAGGATTGACTGGGGCTGCAGGGTTTGATTCCAAGGTGAATCAGTTGGCAGACTGAATGGGACTGTTGCAGCAAGCCTCAGTTCCTAGCCATGTGGATATCTCCATAGAGCTTTTGCCCTTCTTCACAATATGGTGGCCCCCTTCCCCTAGAGAGTGTTAACTAATGATACACAAGAACAAAGTGGAGCCGACAGTGTCATTTCTGAGTAGCCTCAGAAGCCACACTTTGCTGTTTCTGCAAAATGATTTTTAAATTTTTTTTAATGTTTTCTTTATTTCTAGGAGAGAGAGAGAGAGAGAGAGACAGCGTGAGCAGGGGAGGGTCAGAGAGAGAGGGAGTCACAGACTGAAACAGGCTCCAGGCTCTGAGCTGGCAGTCAGCACAGAGCCCGACGCGGGGCTCGAACCCACGAACCGCGAGATCATGACCTAAGCGAAAGTCGGACGCTTAACCGACTAAGCCACCCAGGCGCCCCTGCAAAATGATTTTCTACCATCATGGATTATCCTATATGGCAGCATGATGGCTGATGGATAGAATCTTCTGAGGCCATATTGAAAACTGGCTGCCACAGAGCTCCTTCCTAAAGACTTGGGACTAGTAGTTTTGTGTCAGGAATTGTTTTGGGGAGGCTTCAGCCCTTGTAGTTAAGTAGTTATGATGAGATAGCTGTTATTAAACATCGCCTCCTAAACCAAAAGTTAAACTTCAGAAAGCACTGCATGAGCCTAGATGTAGTAGAAAGGGTGTAAAGCTGGCAAAGAAACTTCACAGACTGGGGCAGGGAAGCCAAGAGAATTTACATGACCAGCTGGTCTCCCGATTTCTAAGCTGGGTTCCTTCTACATTGGGGACCTGGACATTCTAATCCCTGCACCTTGGCCTGCCACAAAAAAGGGAATCTAGCTCCACCTGCCCAAGGCCATGATTCCCTGCCTTGGCTGGCCCTACCAAACATTAGGTGTTTGTTGAATTTAAAGATTTCAGAGTGCCTCTGGGAGAGATTCTGACTCAAGAGGCTTGGGATAGGGGTGGGGGATTCGTTTTTAACAACCATCCTAGGTGACTGGTACTATCAAATTCAGGGAGGCCTAAGGTACTTTAGTCAAGAGCTGACGGAGTCAGGAGATCTAAATCCCTCTCCCCATCACACCATACGTGCACTGAAATTGTTCACAACCCTGGATCTTTGGACACACAGTCTTTGCTAGCCTCGTGCATCATCCATTTTCTGATGCCTGTGTTCCTGCCTAGTGTATGTGTGTTTCTGAGCTCATAATGCTTCTCCTCTGCATTGCCTGCATCAAATTAACAACCCACACAAACACACAGAGAATGTCCGTGTGTTTTGTCTATTTGGACAGGCAGGGGGTTCCCTGGGTGTTTGGAGATAATTTTTTGGTTCAATTTTATATATATATATACACATATATTTTTTTTTTTCTTTCATGTTTGAAAAAACAAATTGGCTTCTTTACAGTTGCCTCCTCTCTTTCTCTCTCCCCTCATTTCCTGCTGTGGAGACAAATCTCCTACTTTTTGTTTTGTTTTGTTTTGTTTTCTTTTAAGTCTCCAACACACATTTAATCAGTCTGCTTGCAAACCAACATTTTCAGACTAAATATTACATAGAGGGAAGAAGTGAGTGGGGAAGGGGATCCTTTGTTTAATCACAGAATATTTCCTTAGATTTCCAATGTTTGAGAGTGACCTCTTAGATGTTAAAATGAGCACAGACATTCTGCAGAAAAATTGTGAGGTTTAGTTCTGACCCATTGTGTCTATGCTCTTATATTTATTGAGATCATATTGTATACTTATTTTTTTTTAAGTAAACAGATGAAACTGATGTGGATACAACCCTCACCCAATCTAGTAGGGGAAAAGGAGGAGGGACTTTTTTGGTGCAAGGTTGAATGTGAACAGCCTTAGGAAAGTGAACTTAATGGGAAGCTCCAAGGAGTGAAGAACATTCCAGGGGACAGTCAACAGAAGGCACGGAGTATAAAAGTTAAGGGCATGAGATTCTGAGGTCATATCCTAGGGTTCAAATCCCACCTCTGCCTTGTATTGGTTGTTTGATTTGGGGCAAGTCCATTAACCTCTCTGGGACTCAGTTGCCTCATCTGTAAAAATTGGGATAGTAATGGTGCTCCTCTTAGGGCTGGCATGAGAATTCAGAGAGTTAATGCAAATAAAGCAACGGATTAGTATCTAGGATTTACCATGGACTCAGAAAATGTCAGCTCTTCTTGAGCTGAGCCTTGAAGGATGGGTGAGACCTGGGTGTGTATAGATGGAGGTGGGTGGGGAGATCATTCTAGAGTAAGGCAATATAAGAAAAAACAAGCTTTGGGGAGATTACCAGGCATTTATGGGATTAGGGGAATTGCCTCGACTGGAAGCAAAAGGGGAGTGAGAAGCAGAAGGAGATCATCTGGAGAAGGATGTGCCAGGACCAAGAGTATATGGTGGTTAAGTATAATCAGTGTAACTTTTCTTTTGGGAAGAAATAGTTATACTAAGATAGTGGTGACTTACATTCTTCTCTTTCACTTTGCTAAGTAGTTCATCTCAAGACCCATTTCTGGTAAAATGCCCTCCAGCTTGATGACAAAAATAGTCCCTAGCTACAAGGCATTGTTACTTTTACCCCAGCAGCTTAGCCTTTTGCAAGATTGTACAGGATTTAAATTTGGTAAGGTGTTTTCCGTGTTTGAAGGCCATCTACTTCCTTCTTTCCCTTCTCTTTTAGTTACAAAGAAATGATCTCACTGTCATGGCACAGCTGATATTCAGAGATAATTTATCAAGTCCATCTTTTTCCCAAATTGAGTACAATCCATTTCATGCAAATAGGCACTGATCTCAGCCTACAGAGGCAGGGTTTTTCAAGGATCCTTTTGCCCACTTGGGCCTGTGAGCTTTAGGAATTCCTTTTTGAGAGGCAAGGGATGGAAGTTTGAGAAGAGAGTCAAGTGACTGAGAGCCACTGAGAACAAGATATATTCTGTTTGGGGAAAAGACAGAGAAACAATGCCTGTGAGATAGAGGGAGCAAGAAAAAAACTGGAAAACAATTCTGGTGAAGATGTTTAGGGTGGATTGATGTGGAACAAAAATTATTAACACTCTGTCTTTACAGGAAAAACTATAGTAAAGTCTTAAAAAAGAAAAAAAAATCAAGCAATACTGGGTGTGATTGAATAATTGGAGTAAAGATGTAGCAGGACCCAAGGGTTGGTCCTGCAGGGGTGAGAAGACAGATCTACATTTTGTGTCAAAAATAGTGGCTCTATCTCTTTCTCTTTCTATGTGTGTGTACACACACACACACAGACACGCACCCTAGAAGCAGGTATTAGTTTTCCTATGCATGAGATGAAGGGATTGGGGATTGGAGATTTAAAGTGACTTGGTTGGGATCACAGAGACGATAAATCACAGAGTCAGGGCTCTCTCTTGGACTGTGGGATGCTTCAATTCGTGCTCTAAAAGTCTGCATAACTCTTATCTCCTGATCCTGGGGCCTTGCCCCATCTATCTGTGTATCCTCTAAGCTGAATACAAAGCCTGGCACAGTAGATTTTCATTGTTCTCTTACTAAGAGTGTTTTAAGGACTCCCTTGTCTCCTGTGTATGGCATATAAGTGGGTTGGTTAAATGGGGGAAGACAAGTACTTAACTAGCACTAACTCTAGTTGGTAGAGTGATGGAGAATCTTGATGCTCAAGAGGGTACATGATACTGAGTGAGTGGTACCCTTCAAGATGTTGGCAGTGGTTTCCACAAGTAACTGGAGGAGCCCATGGTAATGGGCTCCAACCATTTGCCTTTAAAGCTCTTTATGAGACAAAGTATGCATGTGACATGTGGTGTCCATTGCCAGACCCTCTAATATACTGGCCCAGAGTAGATTAAGTCTTGGCTGTAGCTTGCAAGTAACAGGCTATTTTCACAAGCCGTGCACCTAATTAGACTCTGATAATCTGTATAAATTTGCATTTGCTAGTGATAAATATCACACACCGAGCCTTAAATAATACATTAGATTTAATTGAATAAATGCATATATTATGGCCTTCTAATGCATATTTGCCATAATGAGTTATCTTTCATGCACAAACAAACAGCAATTCTGATTAATCAGGTAGGGTAATTGTGCTATTAAGACTCCAGTTTCCCTGAGAAAGTTCTCAGTGTTGGTCAGGTGACAGGCAAAAAAAAAAAAAAAAAAAAAAAATTTTCCTTGACTATTTGGATAAATGTCCTATCTTCTGGAATCTCCCTATCTTTAAACCCTTACATTTTTGCAGTTATGTCAAAGTGTGTACCCCTGGCTCACTTTCAAAATTTGGATTTGAGCTTCAAATCTGCTATTTCCTAACTCTGTGATCTTGGATAAGTCACTTGAATCCCTTATGTCCAGATGTCCTCATTAATACAGAGAGGAATAATAGCACTCCTTAACAATTTAGGAGAATTAGATGTGTTACATGTAAAGCATCTAACCCAGTCCTAAGCACATAGAAGATGGTCGGTGAATGGAAGCTATTATCATTATGAAGTATGAAATAACTTCCCATCTATTATCTCATTCAGTTATGTCAAGAAATATGTGAAGGCAGAGAAGCTATGATTATGTTCAATTTTTAAAATGAAAGAAATTGGGGTGCCTGGGTGGCTCAGTCACTTAAGCATCCAACTTCAGCTCAGGTCATAATCTCACGGTTTGTGAGTTCAGGCCCCATGTCAGGCTCTGTGCTGACAGCTCAGAGCCTGGAGCCTGCTTCAGATTCTGTGTCTCCCTCTCTCTCTGCCCCTCCCCTACTCATGCTTTGTCTCTCTCTATATGTAAAAAATCAAACAAAAAATGAAAGAAATCACCCCAGAGATTACATGACTTAAATGTTTATACACTCCACAAATATTTTTTTGATCACAAAAGACCAAGAGTTGGAAATACAAGGATAAAAAATATAAAGGTAACCCCTCCCTGCCTTGGTGAACTTACAGTGTAAGGGGGGGGGGAGGGGAGAGAAGATGGAAAGAAATTACCAATTATTATAATATTGCCCTAATGAAAATATACACAAGTGCAATGGCCAAATCCCTGAAATAGCACTCAAGTCATTCTCTGAAATCCTAGGAAGTTCTCAAAAACATGACCAGAGTTGAGTGGAGATGTATAGGAAGAAGAGTTTGATGGTTGTTTGGGATTGAGCTTTGCTTTCCAGGAAGAGGGAGCAGTCCTATCAGAGGATTGAAACTGATAAGCCAACCAATGCAGGAGTAATTTACAAGAGATTCAGTGTATCTAAGAGACCTTTCTCACCCTCAGTGCTCCTGGCATTTGGATTAGTGATGGAGATGGTGCTCTGGGGACTGACTTGTGCTTTGTAGGGTGTTTAGCCAAATCCCTAGCCTTTATCGATCAGATGCTAGTAGCATTTTCTCTTTCCCCACTACCTGTGGCAATCAAAAGTGTTTCACATGTTGCCCAATGCCCCCGGGGGTGGGGGGTAAAAATCTCCCATTACTGAGAACCACAGCTCTAGAATTTAGATGAAAGATGAGGCTGACATGACAGCCAGATCACGGCAAGCTTCTTCTGCTCTACTAAAGTAATTTATATTTTTCTTTTAGGTGATTGGCAACAATCTTTAATGAGCATATGGGGATACCCTCTTATTATAACTTACATTGAATGCACATTTTCCGACGTTACCTGCCTGTGAATTCGTTAACAGCGATAATTCAAGTTGTACTCTCTTCTGCCACCAACTGCTGACACAGAATCTGCAAATATTTCCCCTCCTGCAAACCCTTCTCTTCTCCCTTCCCCCTTTAAATGTTTTATGTGAGTGTGTGTGTGTGTGTGTGAGTGTGTGTGTGTGTGTGTGTGTGTGTGTGTGAGTCCCTGGAATTTCTCCCATATGCTCATGGACACATTTTCTGCTGCTTCCAGTGCTCTCGTAGGAACTGCTGCTGTGCTGGACAGAATTCCACACAGAAGGCCAAAAAGTCATTACTGGGATAACACTTAACAGAACCATGACCTTCATGGTCCAGTCTTAGTGCACCATAGTGGGCTACAGGGTCCAGTCCTCCAAATGTATTTTCAGTATAAATTCATCTTCTTTACTTGCAATCCTCCAACCTCATTATAGCAATGCCAAGTGTAGACCACATTCACACTCATTAACCACCCCCCTTTCCTTCTAGCCACCTCCCGTATATCCCATCAATTTCCTGGCAGCATTCCCTAACAACAAAACAAAACAAACTAGAAACATTCTCAATCCCATCTCTGTGCAGCCCTGATTTGTGCTTTAAGAGAAAACTACTCCAGCTACCTTCATCCACCTCTTATCTTTATTTTTTAATTCCCCGTGGGTCTCCCCTCCTCTATTTTCTTTATGATAAAAATCTAGAGAACCAATGAAGCGATAGAGCATAATTCTTGAAGTGGTGGGCAAAGCTTGGACCCCCATAGTGGACAGTAAGAAAGGCAAGGCTCAGAATTTTGTATTGTGGGATGTTTAAATGGAGTGGTCCATAGGACTGGCATCTTCCCACAATATTGCACTGGTGGCTGCTATTGCTTCACCATCCCTGGCAGTGTCCTCTCTTTTCTATGCAGTATGGCTCTCCTCGGAGGGCATCTCTGCTCCTCTCTCTGCTACAAACCATAGTTTCTCCTGCTGTTCTAAAATTCCCTATGGGGGTTGCCACTGACCTGCCAAGTGTTACTGCACCCTTGAGCCACCGCAGAGCAAAAGATTCTTAGCAGGCTGGGGAGGGTTGAAAGGGATGTTTGATTCCCCTCCTGACTTGATGTTACATTCTGTTAGAGAGGTCCTACAGCAGTATTGACAATTCTGCCATGCTTAAAAGAATTTGCTAAATTAGAACCTGCATTGTTTACTTAAAGCCCTCACACTCTTCAAGTTGACTGGCTTGCAATGGATTTGAAAAACAACCACAGTACTGTAACTAAAGTCATTATTCCCTGTTATGATTGGTTTTTGTTCTTAGGTCAGCTGACTCGGGGGCCCTTCTCTTGCCTGAGGATGTGCATAAACACTGCTCAATTCCCCTCTCCTCCTCCACTCCATGCCACCATGTTGCACTTAGGTTACAGTTGGGCCATGTGCTTATCAGACATGTCCACCATGACAGAACTCCATTTTTGGATGCAGCCTACCTGTAAGCAGTTATTTGCACTGAAATATATTCCCTGATCCTCATTTTTAAGTGTATATTTATTTTAATTTTTTTAAATTTATTTTTTCTAGAATTAGAGACTCATCTCTTATATATAACACCGAGTACTCATCCTAACAAATGTCCCCCCTAATGTCCATCACTCATTTAGTCCATCTCTCCATCCACCTTTCCTCCAGCAACTCTCAGTTTGTTCTCTGTATTTATAATCCTCTTATGGTTTGCCTCCCACTATCTTTTGATCTTCTTGTCTTTCCCTTTCCCTGTTTTATTTCTTAAAGTCCACGTATGAGTGAAATCATGTGATATTTATATTTCTCTGACTTATTTTGTTTAGCATAATACACTCTAGTTCCATCCACATTGTTGTGAATGGCAAGATTTCATTCTTTTTGGTCAGTAAGTAAAATTCCAGTGTGTGTGCGTGTGTGTGTGTGTGTGTGTGTGTGTGTGTGTGTATACCCACCACATCTTTAGCCATTTGTCAGTCGATGGACATTTAGGCTCTTTCCATAATTTGGCCATTTCTTACTATCAGTTTGTATGTTTTCCTACAAGCCACCTTGAACCTTTTGTGGAATGAGGTAGGGAGTAAATAAAGACATTAATGAATCTATGCATTAGATATACATGGTATGGCTATGGAAAGCAGATAACTAGGTGCGAACGAGTAAAAGCTTGGCTAACCTACTGGAAGGGAAAATAGGTAATTTAGGAAAATACATATATAACCTATCATCAAGTGTAAAAGCATAAGAAAAATTACAACGGTGGACATGTAGGACCCTTATTGTTGATCTGGCATTCCCAGAAAATGAAGCATTCCACTTAAGTGACTTAAAAAAAAAAAAAAAAAAAAAACAAACCTGAAGCAGATTCTTCTTAAGAAGGCATACTTTCCTTTTTAATAATTTTCTGGAAATCTTCCTAAATAGAAGCTGGCAAACTTTCTGAAAGCTTCAGAAGAGATTGGCAAATTTTGTTTTCTTTTTGTGATTGTTTGAAACCAGCATGATGAGCATTTGTTCTGACACCATACTCCACCAAAGTGGGGTCATGATGCCTTCTTTTTTCAATATCTTGTTGTAGCTTCTGAATATTGCGTGTTTACACCGTTCCTGGCACTGCTTTACGATCCCATGCACTGGTCCCATTGGACTCTCACAAGGGACATCCTGTTGAGGCACACAAAATTTTTACTCTTTCACCAAATAGCTTCATTTATGTTGCTTCTTAAATTCTTGTTGCCTGCATTTAATGATTTTTATGTCTCCTTGCTTATTATCTGGAAATCGCCTCTTAACTCAGCTTCTGATTTTCTGCTTTTAATCTCATCCATGTTAGGAAACCTGGAAACCACACTTCATACGATTATGTATTAAGGAAGTCAGGGTCTAAATGAAGTCTCATGGTTTTGTTGTATTAAAATGGATGCATTGTGGGATGCCTGGGTGGCTCAGTCGGTTAAGCATCCTACTTCAGCTCAGGTCACGATCTCACAGTCCAAGAGTTTGAGTCCCAGGTAGGGCTCTGTGCCAAGATCTCAGAGTCTGGAGCCTGCTCCAGATTCTGTGTCTGCCTCTCTCTCTCTGTTCCTCCCCTGCTCATGTTCTGTCTCTCTCTCCAAAAAAAAAAAAAAAAAAAAAAGAAATAAAATGGATACATTGCTCTAGATCCTACAGATACCTGAGAGATCTCAGGGTGCTAGGTATAGGGACCAGGTTGAGCAAATCCAAAGTTTCCCAGCCAGCCATCTCTTCCTTTTTATAGAGGTGAACTGGCTTGGCTTTTATTCAATATCCCTTGAATGCATAAACTTCCAGTTATTTTGAAAAAAATCCTCTTCTTTTATATATGTTGATACTGACAGATCATGAGAAGCTAACAACCACTTATTACAATTTAATATGTCTGAGCATTTATCTTTTGAGAACAAATCTTAGAATTTCAACCACATGTATCCCTGTGCACACATTATTTGCTTGAACTTAATACAGTGGCTAAAAAAGGTTTTGAAGAATTGTTTGTACCTTTGGGTATATCTTAGTCACAGACTTTAAATAGGATTTTTTTAAGCCTTATGAAAACTGTATTTAGTCATGGCTTGGTACAAGTTGCTCACTGGATTCATTAGGGATTATCTAAGGCTAAAATTTATTGCATTTAATATTTATTTATTTATTTATTTATTTATTTATTTATTTATTTATTTATTTATTTATAGGAGAGAGAGAGACAGAGAGAGAGAGCGTGAGCAGGGGAGGGTCAGAGAGAGAGGGAGTCACAGACTGAAACAGGCTCCAGGCTCTGAGCTGGCAGTCAGCACAGAGCCCGACGCGGGCTCGAACCCACGAACCGCGAGATCATGACCTAAGCGAAAGTCGGACGCTTAACCGACTAAGCCACCCAGGCGCCCCAAATTTATTGCATTTAAAATAAGTACAAATGAAGAAACAAAATGTTAATGTTTCTTAATATCTATTAGAATGTGCTAGAGTGATACATACTATGTGGATATGGCCAAAAGGTTAGGATACTGAATTCTGGATTTCAGTGTTTTTCACAGTTCTAGGGTTCTTTCTTTCCAGGTTGGCAGACACCATAGAGATGCCAAGAGAAAGAGCTGTGAATAGATATTTTTGTGAAGGCCTTGAGTTTGGGGATGATATAGGAACATTCAAAGTCTGGTGCTATATGGAATGTTTAGGAGTAAGGGCATAGACTGTATGACTTAGGGTTAGAACCTAAGTCATCACTTCTCATTTGGTCCTTACCTGAGGATAATCCTCCCTAAATACACTATGATCCAGACAAAAATAATGATATGTTAAAAGGATATCTCCATTTCTAGAGTTGTAACCATTTCATAACTCTAGGGGACAATGGACTCAGCATGGTATAGAAATAACAGAAGACTGGGAGTGGGTCTAAGGGTCAGGTCTAGGCCCTAGCTCTATCACTTCCTAACTTCAAGGTTTCCAGCAAGTAACCTTCAAATTTATCTCTAAGTTGAAGGGTATAGAAATGTCTACCTCACAAGGTTGCTGGGAGAGCTATAAGCAATGATTTCTGTCTGAGAAAGACCTTTGGAAACTTCACTGTATCATCTGTGCCTTTTCTTAGTATCATTTGGAATTTTTCCCTAAGATTTAATCTCCTTTCACATCAGCATGTGGATGTAGGTAGGAATTAATGTGTGAACCCTTGAAGGGAATAAGGGTCGCCAATGGAATTGCGGTTCACCACATTCAATTTCATGAACCTTTAATGGGGCTTCTTTGAAGTGAACATCCACCCATCCTTTCAGATCTCTGTTGAAGTGGATTGTCTATAAACATATTGATTCATTAATTATAATTGAAAATACACTGTTTCTGTTTCTTTTCTATAAAAAGACCCAGTATAGGTGGACTCCTAGGCAAACTAGCAGGGACTTTTCATTTCGGTACTGTCCACCACTGGCCTAAATTGCTATTTCCGCAATATCTCAGGATCTCTCTCTCTCCCTCCCTCCCTCTCTCTTTCTAGAAAGATCACTCTGCAGTGATTACATTCTTCCGAAGGAAGGTAAAGAAGAAATGACATATAATATACTTAATATGTGCAGGTACATTTCAAGCTCCGCCATAATTAATCATCAAATTGATGTTGGAAAGAAGGGAGCACAGTGCCATGTTATGTTGACAGAATTTGTGCTTCTAAATTAAATTCATACTGATGGGCAGAGATGGACCTAAATTTCTCTCTCTCTCTGATGTTTAAGTAGTGCTGACTTCACCAGCCCCGGCTACCTCCCAGAACATTAGGAGGCAGGTGGAACATGCCTAGTGCTTAGTAAGGGCCAGAGGATTCCGCTGCAGAAATTATAAGACACATATTATAATATTTTTCTGTTATCTTGTACACTTAAGAAAATCAGATAACTTCCTTGAATCCGTCCTCTGCCTCTGCTTGCATATCTCCCCAGCTTGCTGAGGATCAAATGGAATAATGAAAGCAAAAGTGCTTGGCAGGCTTTTAAGAGCTGTATGAAAGTGAGAAATTGATTTTTTCCTAAGAGACCTTACCAAATTTTGCTTGATGTTTCAGAGGTTATAGGTAAGAATTTCACTCAATGACTACTTCCAGAAAGTGGCCATTTCCCCTTACCCTGTGGGTTGGCATTGGAGAACGAGCTCCTTGTGTTCTTGGCAATGGCTGGTGCCAGTCAAACCTCGGTTAAAGCTACCACTCATTTATCAGACTTGCATTGGATTTATGGTAAAATCTAGTTTTAATGGTAGCACATCTACACCTCGTGGTATCTAGGCTTAGGGAGATTGGATTCAGCCTCTCAGTTTATTAACTTCTTAATCTGGGCTAGAAACTGTGGGGTATCTCTTACAGAGAGAACAAAACTGGGATGGTTTACCATAGAAGCATTTAATCCTCAAGTTCGTTAGCATCATATACAGTAATAATGCTAGAGCTGGAAGGATGTACAGATCAGCTAATCATGGCTTTGCTTATCAATTTAATTCCAAACTTTATTAAGAACCTCTATGTGCTAAGGATCAGGGAGAAAAAAATAAAATAGCAGAGTTCCTGTTTTTCAAAGGCTCAAAGTCTAGTGACATAGTATACATTTAATAAATTCTGTAAGTTGTTTACTAATGACCACATAATTACTAGTGGCCAGATCAAAGAAAACCAAGCTGGAACATTCCAATCCAGGAAATAATTTGTAGAGAGACTTTCTCCTCACTAACTCCTTGCAGACATTTGAATACATTCTTCTAAGGCTTGCATTCATTAGTCAGCATTTCAGAGCAAGATGTACAGTCACATCCTAGCATTGTAATTCATGGCTTGTTGCGTGTGTGAGTTTTTGGGTACATATTGGCAGAGGACGTGGTAAGAAGCACAGTGATGAATATCCTGGCTCTGGAGTTAGCCTGATCTGCCCCTAGCACATGTTTATACAAGGACGTGGGCAAGTTTAATCTTGCAAAGTTCCCCTTTCTTTTATTGCAAATGGGAGTACTGATCCTACCTAATACAGAGTTGGGAGGAGAATGAAAGGAAATAAAAGATGTAAATTGCTAGTTCAGTATCTGGCACAAATGTTAAGTGTTCAAAACACCAGTTGATAGGACATTACATACATGTATACATGTCCCTGCAGCAGCTTGGGAAGAAGCCTATCCCTATAATGATGCTGACATGTGGTATCTGTCTGATCTTGAGAAAGACACTTTGTTTCTACAAAACTCTGTTCCTTTCTCTATATAATGAAAATAATAGGATTTTCATTTATTTATGCATTTATTTTATATATCTATGCCAAGCCCCTATTATGCACTAGGATATGTTCTAGCTGTTGCAGAATCAGGAGTGAATAAAAATAACACATGTACACATAACACATGTAAATTGTTTGGCAGATAATAGAAACTTAAGTATAAGTAACCACATGTTACTAATAATTACAGCTGATCAGCTATTACCATTCGATCTAACTTTGTTATAATTATATTAAGCATTAATATCATCTATTAAGAATGGCCATTTCCTCTATTAGATATATTTATCTCCTTGTGCCTTCGTGATTTTAATATACTGATAGTCCAAACAGCCCATTGCTGGTTACGGAGACCCCTGGGACCAAACATTTGAATTTCTAGACATTTGCATGTATTTCATCTTCCACTGGACCTTGAATCTGACCTCAACTCTAGTCTCTGAATTTCCATTTAATAAGAAGCTGAGTGGAAAATGAGACCTTCACCCTTGGAAATCCCTTTATTTCCACCTGTGTTTACAAAAATGATGATGCCTTGCAATGAACTTGCTCCTTGCACAGACTTCTCAAAGTGTGTTTGAGGGATCAGCAATGATAATTTAGTTCTAAACTCAATTTAAACGATTGCACCAGCAACTGTGAGTTTCATTTCCTTCCTGGATCCATCTGCTTCCCAGTGTATTAGGTCTGTGTAACAGGTCCTGAGAAGGACCTCATTAGGCTCTGAGATGATATACTGCTTGGGCAGAAGAAGTCTGTCTCGGTTGTTTGTGAATGCCCTAATTCCTTAGCTGAGTGCTAGAGCCCCCACAGATCTGCTGTGTCCCAGTGTGGAGGTGGCCTGGAAGTCACACAGTGTGAACAGCAGTGTGGTAACCTCTAATCGAGGTGCAATCACAGAGAACTCGTGATTTGTGACTGACTTGCTCACTTGGTTTTGCTAAGGACAAGGCCATGATGAGTTAGGCCACTTCCTCCAGCCTCACACATCATATCCCTGTTGATCTATAAAAGCAAGGGTATCTAGGCCAGTGGTCTTCAAAGTTAGGTTCCATGGAGGTGACATCACGTTGGTACAGGTGGAGGTGGGGAAAGGCAGATGTGTAACCCTCTGCTATTTCAGGCAAAAACTGCTCTGAATATATTTGTTTTATATTTTGCTTTTCTGCAAAATTTTATTTTTAAAAAGTACTCTTGGGACCATTTACTTCTGTATTTTTGAAAACAACACTTTAGGGTAAGTGTTCTGCCTCTTCTCCTTAATCCTTTTCTTCCCCTCTTAAGTATGACTATCTTAGGGACTTCTGCATAGCTGCTGGGGGTATTGCTGTTAACATAGAGTTCGTGTCCAGAGTGGCTTGTGAGGGGTATCCTTTGTCCCTTAATCTCCATCAGCGCCCTTCTAAGCCACTGTTCTTTAAGTTTTAATTTGTATGCCACTCAATTGACTATTTCCTTAAAACAAAGATTCTGATTCAACAGATCCAGAGTGAGACCCACGATTCTTCATTTCTAACAAGTTCCCTGGCAATGCTGATGCAGGTATGTGGACCACCTTTTGAGTTGGGAGGGCCTATGGAATTATAATGCATTTAGGGAGCCCCTGGGTGGCTGGGTGGGTTAAGTATCTGACTTCGGCTCAGGTCATGATCTCCCACTTTTTGAGTTCAAGCCCTGCATCAGCTCAGAGTCTGGAGTCTCCTTCAGATTCTGTGTCTCCCCCCCTCTCTGCCCCTCCCATGTTCATGCTCTCTCTCTCTCTCTCTCTCAATAATAAATAAAAATGTTTAAAAAAAGAAAAAAAACTAATGTGTTTGGTACAGGAACATAGTCCCAACGCGAATGCCCCTGTACTCCAGCACTAACTGAATGGCAGTTCCTTTCTAAATATAGAAGTTCTGGAGTTACTACTCCTTTATCATACTAGCTTGCTGGAAGGGACTACTTTCCTACTCTCACCCCAACCAGGCTAGCAGCTCCCCACAGTGGGGGGAGGATCATGGTAGCAACCACTTGGATTTGCTCTTGAAAAACTAGAAGTGGAGGCGAGAATTGAGCATTTACTGTAGGACAGACACTGTGTCAGGCACTTAACCTACAAGATCACACTTGATATTCAACAGTTCTGAGAGGACCATGCTTCATAGCCATTTCAAGTTTAAGGAAACTGCAACAATGTAACTTATGCTGCAAAAAGCAATGGAAGACATCCCTAAATGTTCTTAATGACTAATACCCAGCTTCTAATTTTATTTAAAACATATTTATTTATTTTGAGAGAGAGAGAGAAAGAGAGTGCATGTATGTGCGGAGGAGGGGCAGAGAGAGAAGGCGAGAATCCCAAGCAGGCTCTGTGCTAACAAGAGCCCAATGTGGGGCTCCATGTCATGAGCCGAGATCGAGAGTCAAGCACGTAACTTACTGAACCACCCAAGAGCCCTCTGCTTCTAATTTTTCAAATATATGTTTTCTTGTGTACTCCTGTGACCCTCCCAGATCATGTGGCTGGTTTATGGAACTAGTGAGAGCCATGGCCAGAAACAGACCCTGAATTCTTAGTCCAGGGATCTCCCTCCTGTGTGGTGTCTTTTGTATCTGCAAACATTAGATTCTATATACAAAGAGTGATGGATCTTTCAAACAAAGTGCCAGTGGCATGATGTCATAAAGTGGTTTTCAAACTGAGGCTTGAGAATCATCTGGAGAGATTGTTCATTTTGATTTAGATTTAGTAAACATGGGGTAGAACTGATAAATACGCATTTTTAATGGTGACTGGGGAGATTTCATGTAGATGGCCACTAGGTGGCCCTTTGAGAAATACTGCTTTGTGCTCAAGACAGAATCAGGAGACCTGGATGTGAAATTTGGCTCTGTGCCTTTCACTCTTCAATCACCCCCTCTGCCTCAGCTTCCTCAGAAAAATACTGAGCTACAGCAGTGGACCTTAATTTCCCCAGTGCATTAGAATCATCTGGGAAGTTTTACAACTATAAATACCCAGACCTCTGAGATTCCAATTCAGAAGTCTGAAGAGCCCCGGACATCTGTTTCTTTTCAAAGCTCCTGAAGTAGAAGATCATAGGAGTTACCACCATTCCATTCCAGGATAGGTTGGTGTATATTCTGCAATGAGGAGCATACAGAGATTTGTGCATTTTTGGTGCTCCTGGCAGTGATGGGACATGGTAAAATCACATCCATCCCTGGCTTCCTCACCCTGTTGGTGATGACAGTATGCAGGAATGTCCATTGGGCTCCTTACTTTCTCTCCTGTAACTCTCACAACACTATTTTCTTCCAGGAAAATATTTGTGTCTTACAAACAATGAAGCCACATCTCCAAGGGGCCATAATGTCTTCAGAAAATCTCATTTCTGGGTTTGAGCAGGGGCTTGAACCCAGGTCAGTCAAGCCCAAAGTGGACACTGGTCTCACGGGCCCCCAGAACCAGCTGTCCCAGTTCCCCAGACCAGCTTTTCAGTCTGCATCCTGCTTTGTGAATACAGTTCTTTGGAGACGGGACCTATATTATTAGTCTGCCAGAGCTGCTGTAACAAAATGCCATGGACCAGGGAGCTTAAACAACAGAAAATAATTTCCGCACCATTCTGGAGTCTGGGAGTCAAGTATCAAGGCATCACCACATTGGGTTTCTGAGTCCTCTTTCCTTGTCTGGACAACAACCACCTTCTCACTGTGTCCCCAGACAGCCTCTTCTCTGTGACAGTGCAGCCTAGTGTTCTTTCCTCTTCTTATAAGTACACCAGGCCCACATGAGTAGGACTTTGCCTTTATGACCTCATTTATCCTTAATCACCTCTTGAAGGGCCCTATTCCTAAATGTGGCCACACTATGGGTTAAGGCTTCAACATATCAGTTTTGGGGAGACACAACCGAGTCCATATAGGATCTTAGGTTTATTTTAACTCATTAATATATCTGGATCAACAACCCGCAGACCAGTTCAGTGGATGTGGGTGAAGAAATCCTCAGTGAGTCACAATTCCAAATCACTTTATTCAGTCAGTTTTCAGATTATTAGCTCAGAAAGCACTGGACTAGACACTGTGGGTTCTTCACAGGTACCCCAAAAGCATATATGCGTCCTTGACATTATGTGTCATAAAATATGGATGTGTAAATGTGTTTTTATGGGGATAAAATCCATAGCTTTCATTAGGTCTTCAAAGACTTCACATGACAAAGCATGAAGGCCTTTCTCAGCTCTTAAGTTCTGAGATTCCAAGTAGAGATATTCTGTTCTCTTGAGGGCTCATCAAGTAGTATCCCAAAAATGTTATCATTCTGCTCTCCGTCAACCCCTAGGGCTAAGAAAGATTGTGCTTCTGAACTAATCACAGCAGGCTTCTTGGAGGAGGTGAGCATTAGGTCTAAAAGTCTGTTGGCCACACTTAGTGAGTAATGAGGGCATAGAGGGTTTCCTACATCTGAAGTTGGACCTGAAAGTTCTCATATTTTGATAGAAAAGAAGGAAAAGAATGGCCTGGAGAGATGATTTAGGATTTTCCATGCTTATGAATAGAGTGTATATTTTGCACAAGTATCTTGACTGGAATAATCTCCTAGGATGACTCAGCAAAAAAACAAAAACAAACAAAAAAACCCCCAAAAAACCCACCTTTTTGAAACCTTGGTCATGTGCTCATTTTTTTCCCCATCACTACCTTCATCCATTGAGTTGTTGCAGCCTATGGATCCTCTGACTCTCCCACTTGGATGCTTTCCATATTCAACTAACTGGGCCCCTGCCTCCTGCTTTGCCTACTTCAGATCCCTTCTACATGTTGTTAGATCAGATTTTCTAAAAATCTTTGTTTCACTCACTCTCCTCCTCAACATTCTGAACACTGTATTATTTCAAGACTATTAAAGCATTTTGAAAATAGTAACATGCTGTTTAGAATTATAAGGAGTAGTTACATCTTCCCATTAGAAGGAATTAGAGGTATCTGTTCATTTCAAGCACACTCACGAACAGCTAAGTAAACCATAAGCAGGGTCCAACACCATCCTCTGGCTCTGAAATGTGGCAGGTGATGTGACAGAATTAATAGCCAAGGTTTTTGAAAGCTCTTACCATTTTCCAGGACTGTTTTTTAATTGTTTTTTTTTTAAGTTTATTTATTTATTCTGAGAAACAGAGACAGTGCCAGCTGGGGAGGGGCAGAGAGACAGGGAAAGAGAAAGAATCCTAAGCAGGCTCTGCACTGTCAGCACAGAGCCTGATGTGGGGCTTGAACTCACGGACCATTAGATCATGACCGGAGCCGAAACTAAGAGTCGGATGTTCAACTGAATGAGCCACCCAGGCACCCCCATTTTCTAGGACTGTCTTTACCATTTTGTGTCTATGAACTAAATTTAACTTGTCAAGTATCTTGCACAGTAGCTAAACCTTGTTATTCTCACTTGTATATAAGAAACCTAAGACACTAGGAGGTTAAGAAACTTGCCAAAGATCCCATAGCTAGTAAGGGTTGATGACAGGATTCAAGCCCAGGTAATCCGAAGCTAGCATTGAAATAAAACATGAACATGGTAAACATTGTATAGAAAGTCATTTTAGAGCTATCTTCCAAATTTCTAATTAAGTACAATTTAAGTTTCTTTCTTTGGTTAAAGTTTATCAGCAGAATTTATTTATGTTTATTGGCCATCGTTAGAGAATTTGGAGACTCATAAACAGACCCGGGGAATAAGTAGAAGGGAGAATGTATGTTTATTGAAGGTAACTGAACAAGAACTGGGAGAGGAAGGGGCTGGCGATCAATGGAATTCCTTAGCATGTTTATGAACAAAGGAGAATATATTAGGTGACCATTGCTACAACAATACTGTGTAATAAATTACTCCCCAGATTTCAGTAGTTTACAACCAACATTTATTTCTCCATCAGAGGTCTGCAAGTGAACTGGAAGACTGGTTCAGGCTGAGTTGGTTGAAGTTGGCTCTATCTATCTGTCATTGTAGGACTCAGGTTTAAGCCATACTGTTTACAAGAGTATGATCTTCTTATGGTGCAGGGAAGGAGTGCAAGGGACCAAGTCCAGCAACACAACCCAATGAAGAGACTCTGGTTGCTCTGCTGTACTTTACAGTCACACACATTTCATTGGACAAGCACGTCACGTGGCCAAGACTCAAATCCCCAGAGTGGAAAAGTATAATTTGTCCACAGCGAATAATGACACAGGTTGAGAGGGAAGGAAAATTATTATAGTCTACCACTAAAAGATTATCTGAGGTTGAAATAAGCCCTAGTGAAAGGTCCTATGACTATCTCTACTGGAGGGGGTGGAAAAAAATCTTATTGGGAAAGAACATTAAACTTAATGAACAAAAACATCACCACTGGGTGGTACTCTTATTCCAGGACGGCTTTTTACAAGATAGATGTATTTGAGTAGCCAAATAAGGAAGTTTTCAATAGGACATTACAAGTTGAGTTTTTATAACTCAAGTTATGAATATATTTTCATTTCTACTTCACAATGTTAATATGTGTGAAGTACTCAAAACAGTGCCTGGAAGAGAATACTGCTGCTATGAGAGTTTGATGTGATGATGATGATGATGTCAAAATTGTGCAGCATTTCTGTTCTTTGTACATTTCCTTTCTCCTGCTTGAACTCAACAACAGTTTCTGTAAGATACCGCCTAGTCTTACATCCTAATGAAGACCTTTTCTAAGTCTCATGACCGAGAAACAGAAAGTAATAACGTTGGGGAATGCTGGACATTTTTAACAATATAATTTTGTCCGAAGCATCAAGGATGAGTTACAGGGCACCTGGGTGGCTCAGTCAGTTAAGTATCTGACTTCAGCTCAGGTCATGATCTCACAGTTTGTGGGTTCAAGCTCCTCATTGGGTTCTGTGCTGGCAGAGTGGAACCTGGAGCCTGCTTTGAATTCTGTGTCTCCCTCTCTCTCTCCCCTCTCTCTGTCTCTCAAAAAGAAACATTAAAAAAAAAGGATGAGTTAACAAAGAGATTTGGAGGATTTAATGAGAAGTGTGCAAGAAAGATCTGTCTGTCTTCCACCCACATTGTTTTAACAGTCAAATATAGGATAGCTTCTACTAAAGGAAAGAAAGTGGGGAGAGAAATTTGACTCTTACAGTGTTGGTAAGAGATATGGCAAAGAATGGCCCAATCTGGAAAGACTGTTCTACGTCCAGATAATCCTCAATTTATTTAAGCGGGATAAAATTTTTAAAAAGCATACAAATCTTATGAATAATCAAATTAAGTAGCCAGTGTCCTAAAATATTTAGCCAGTTCCCGTGTGAGAGGTCTCCCACACAGCAAGAAAACAGAAAAGTTTCTTAAAAAAAACACATGAAAAGCATAAGAATTGAAGGTCAAGTTTCTAATAGTATCAGGGAAAAACAATCTTGAGATTGTAGGGGTTATTCATCATGATGTTTTCTTTCTATTTGAAATACTAAAGGAGAATTTGTTTAGAAAGAGAAAAACCTTCCAACTCCCTATCCTCATAGGTTTGGCATTAAAGCTAATATGTTCTTTTCTTAATGAATGTATCTAATCAGAAAAGAGTCTCAGGATCCCAGAATGTCTGCACTGACAGCCCTTAGAGACCACTCTGAGATACTGAAAGAGAGTTCATGTCACTTGCTCAAGTGCACCGTTCGTGGCACAGCAGGGACAAATTACCCAGATGTCTTTATTCTAAGTCCAGTGTCCAGTATTAAACTGGATTTAATACAGTTTCCCCCAGCTGCTTATCTGTGGGAAAAATTACTTTGATGTTTTCATTTTCCTTGCCATCGAAATGGAAGGACTAATCAGTGGCTTTTCTAAGAATGTCCTATCACTTGTTTTGAGGCATGCCTCATGGAAAAATGTTTCATTTGTTTGTTTGTTATTTTTTGATTCAGGTTCAAAGACTTAGCAGTCAAAGGAAAATTTGATGGAGGAGAACTTTTGAGGATTCCACATTTAACACATTGAACAATGGAAAGATTTCTTAGTGGTCTACATTCCATTCAAGACTTATTATTTTTATAAAAACAAAAGCAAAAATAAACTATTGGGACTGCACCAAAATGGAAAAAGTGTTTTTTTTTTTTTTTAAGTTTATTTTTGAGAGAGAGAATATGCACGTGCCTGTAGGGAAGAGGCAGAGAGAGAGAGGTGGGCAGAGGATCCGAAGTGGGCTCTGTGCTGACAGCAAAGAGCCCAAGGCAGGGCTTGAACTCACAAACCTCACAAAACATGAGATCATGAGCTGAGCAAAAAGGATGCTTAAATGACTGAGCCACCCAGGCACCCCCAAAATGAAAAGGCTTTGGACAGCAAAAGAAACTGTCAACAAAACAAAAGTGAATAAGAGAAGATATTTGCAAAAGACGTATTCAATATTTCAATACAAAATACACAAAGAACTTATACAACACAACACTAAAATACATACATACATACATACATACATAAGAACAAAAACAATCTGATTTAAAAATGGGCAGAGGGCCTGAATTGACATTTTACCAAAGAAGACATACAAATGGCTAACAGACACATGAAAAGATGCTCAATGTCACTAATCACCAGGGTAATGCAAATCAAACCAAAATGAGATATTGCCTCATACCAGTCAGAATGGATAGTATTAAAGGGATGAAAAATAACCATTGTTGGGTGAGGATGTGAGGAGAAAGGAACCCTCATGCACTGTTGGTGGGAATGTAAATTGGCACAGCCATTGTGGAAACAGAATGGAAGTCCTTAAAAATCTAAAAACACAACTACCCTATGATTGAGTAATTTATTATTGGATATTTAACCCCTGGAAAATTAATTAGTAAAGATATGCCTCCCTAATTTTAATGAATCATCATTTATAATAACCAAAATATGGAAGCAATCCAAGTGTCCATTGATAGATGAATGGATTAAGGTATGGTATGTATAAACACACACACACACACACATACACACACACACACACACACACACACACACACACTAGAATATTACTCAACCATAAAAAAGAATGAAATCTTGCCATTCGTGACAATGTGGATGGGCCTAGAGGACATTATGCTAAGTGAAATAAGTCATATTGAGAAAGACAAATACCGTGTGGTTTTAGTTATGTGTAGAATCTTAAAAAACAAAAGGGCAAACAAATAAACAACAACAGATTCTTAAAATACAGAAAACACACTGATGGTTGCCAGAGAGGAATTTGGGAGAGAGATGAAGAAAATAGATCGAAGGGATTAAGATATACAAACTTCCAGTTATAAATAAGTCAGAGATGGAAGTACAGCATAGGGAATATAGTCAATAATATCATAATTACATTGTATGCTGACAGATGGTGACTGTACTTACCACGGTGAGCAATGAGTAATGCATAGAAATTTGAATGTACACCTGAAACTAATATGGCATTCTATGTCAATTATACTTAAATAATTTAAGAAACGATTATTTTTCTGGAAGAAAAGTTTTTGCTGAAATTTCTCAGAGAATTAAGCTTTGAAAAATATCCTATTTGGGATGATGGAGCTATGTTCAACCTGCTGAATTTACATAAAAGTACTTAATACATAACTATTCAATGCGTGGTTTCTGGTGCATGAATCAGCATTTTGAGGTTTAAACCTCAGAGACTCTTAATTGTTGGCAAATATTCAACATTTGTCTCTCTTAATCTTTACTATTAAACTTTTTCTTTTTACCTAATCTTCCTTCAGTCTCTCATCCACTGTGTTCATTATCTAAAAACAGACACTTAAAGAAATCAGTGATAATCGTTCTCTCAATAAAGCTAGAAAAGTTCTGAGCTATCATCCTGTCCCATCTTCAGATTAGGACACTGAAACAGAGTGGTTATTCAAGACTTCCATGAATAATTTCTGTTTGCAAGTTATGATCTTCAACTTCTCGTTAGTTTTCTCTGTGCCACAGAAGCCTTCTAGCGGCACCTATTAGGAAAGACAAACTCCTAGTCCTCCATCCTGCTTGTTTCAAGGACTGAAGGGAGTTTCATTATTAATCATTTATATATTATCTCTACACTGCCTGCCTCCTTATTAATCACCTCTGTGGAATCTACTGCTATTAATCATCAAATGTGTGTCTGAGCATTACCGGTGATTATCTTTGAATGTTTGTTACCTGTCAGTTTAATTACTAGTTTTCCCCCAGGAGTACAGACTGATTCAGGTCCCTGACTCTACTGTGTGCCTGTGTGTGTTAATGTGTTTACATTGTACTTGATTCTCTGTGTGCATTTGTGCTACTTTTAGACCCCAATTACCATTGCATGAAGTAAAACTACACTTCAAATAAGTATTTCTAACCCTTGGTCATCTATAAAACCACACACTTCTTGTTGAATGTGAAGGCAGAAAGGCAGGTATAATCTTTGATCCCCTTGGTTTAATCCTATATCTCTTACAATTCTTTGAAGTCCTCCATAAACTAACTGATTTTACTTCTCCAGGAATAAGCACCATACATACCTGGTGTGTGTGTGTGTGTGTGTGTGTGTGTGTGTGTGTGTGTGTGCGCGCATGTGTGTGTTTAATCCATTCAGTGCTTGTAGGGATCAAAAATGAGTAAGGCCAAAATTCTTAATCAATACTTGTCCATTCCTCAAACCAAAAACAAGGCTTTATACCCTCACTTTTGAATGGATGGCGGTAGATAGTTTCTGTGTCTTAGGGTATGCAAAGAGCACCCAAATTGTGTTTAGAGCAAAGGAACAAGTTAAATAAGCACTCAGTCTTCTCTGAGGAGGACATTTCACTATACAAGAAGAGTACCAGCCACTAAGCAACATATAGAGTCACATGTTTGGAGACAGAGGGGATGAAAATAAAGAAAGGGACATCTGTTGAATGTCTACAAATACTATTTTATTTTATCCTCCCAATAATAGTTCTTCTGTGTAGATCCCATTAACTCAGAAAGATTGCCCAACTACACTCAAATGGTTAAGCAACAGAACTAGGATTTAAACCATGATCTGCCTGATTCCAAAATCCATATTCCTGATGCTATATCAGTGCTGCCTCAAGATAAACATCTGCATAAATAATATCAGATAATGGGAAAATGTAAAAGTCAGAAGAAACACAGATAATGTTCCTCTCAAACTCAGAAGAGGGGTTCAGAAACTTCTAGATGGGTTGTCCAGTAAAAGATTTATGAAGACGACACTTGGACTGAAGAACATGTAGAATGTAAAGATCTCAGCACTCTGTGTATGCTCTCATGTGCTCATTCCTTACTGGAGTCTTAAAAGCCTAGAAAGTTGGGCATCTGGGTAGCTCAGTCAGTTAAGTGTCTGACTTAGGCTCAGGTCATGATTTCACGGTTTGTGAGGTTCAAGCCCCACATCAGGCTCTATGCTATCAGCTCAGAGCATGCTTTGGATCTTCTGCATCCCTCTCTCTCCGCCCCTCACTTTCCCCTTTCTCAAAAATAAATAAAAAAAACATTTTTTAAATGCCTAGAAAGTTCCCAGCTCTCTATTGAACTTCACAAAGTCTATGGTCTATTTTAGCATTGAAATTTTGGAACACAGAGACAGAAGTTGCTGTGAAGATGTGCTCTTTTTGTTAGCTAGACATTGACTGGAGAAAGTGCTGTTAAAACACACATACACAAACACAATTATATAATTTACTTGTTATAGGGAGTCTTTTCCTCACTACTGAAGACCTCTACTATTAAATATTTGAAAGGTGTTTAGTTTCCAAAATATTTCTACAACCAGTGTATCCATTTAGTCAGTGTTTAGTGAGTGTATCCTGTAATCCCCCTGCCCCCATACCCAGCACTGTTGCATCTATGTGGGGATTTGTAGAGAGGCATTTTGAAAGATATAAGACATGGCCTCATATATCAAAGATCTTATAATATACTTTGATATATAACAACTGTAGCTTACATTTATTGACCTTAATATGTGTCTGGAAAGATTATAAGCACATTTCTAGATTTGTTGTCTCCTTTAATTGGTTCAACTGAAAAGGTTCAAGTTGAATAGAAGTGTGGTTGTCTCTCATGTCAAAGCACTGGGCAGATGAATTTGTTGGTAGAGCTTATTCTGAGTTGATGAATGTAAAAGCATTTCCTAAATTCTAAAATGCTAAGTGGACTTGAGAGAAGTGTTGGGAATTTCATGAAGGGTAGCTGGGTAATTTGAAGGAGCAGATTCAAGTTAGTGACAACTTTAAAAAAACAACAAATAGTGGAGTGCAGGTTTGGATGATGAGTTCCTATTTACAGATGGAGTAATTAAGTCTTTGAAAGACCAAGTGCAGTATTCAAGGTCATGTTGCAGATGACTTAAGGAAACATTCAGGTCTCCTAACACTGGATCTACTGCCCTTTTGCCCAACCCTAATACCACTGGCCATCCAAGTTAAAGAGAATGCTGAACAGAGTGCAGTGGGGTGGACTACACAGTCTCAGTTATGGGTCAAAGTCTTTATTTGCTCTAGCTCCATCATTAATACTCAGAGAAGAAAATTAGGGGCACAGAGTACTCTAAGTTGCAATTTGAATAAAATAAAAATGAAAACAATGACATTTTAAAGTCCAGGACACCTACTATGTGCAAAGCTTTTCTTTTTTAAAAAAATTTTAATGTTTTATTGACTTGAGAGAGAGGAGAGAGAGAGAGAGAGAGAGAGAGCATGAACAGGGGAGGGTCAGAGAGAGGGAGACACAGAATCTGAAACAGGCTCCAGGTTCTGAGCTGGCTGTATGCACAGAGCCCGACGTGGGGCTTGAACCGACGAACTGCGAGATCATTACCTGAGCTGAAGTCGGACAATTAACCAACTGAGCCACCCAGGCGCCCCTATGCCAAGCTTTTCATGTCATCCTTTTGACAGTCTCATAAGTAAAGTACATTTACCCTCATTTTAATAGAGGGCAATAGAGTGGTGGTGCAAAGTTACACAACTGGGAAACTGCAAAGCAGAGATTCAAACCCGAATCACCCTGCTCCAAAATGTACCTCACTCCCAGTCTTTATTCCAGTCAAGTGGAATAAATCTGTATATGAATTGTTCAGTCCTCACAATTTATCATTTCCAAATTTGACCATAACCACTTATCCAAAGTAAAAGAAATATGTCTTAACTGCTTGGGGAAGAATTATTTTCAAGGCAAGATTACAACTTTCTTCCCTTTTCCTTAGAAGTATGTTCTTCCGTAGGTAATGCCACATGACTTCTGAACAGAACAGAAACTCTAGATGAAAATGTTTTCTGAAGGTCAGATATTTGATAAGTATCCATGTCCTTGGGATATCCTTAGAAGGTATCTTCTCTCCTTGATATCAGTGGGATTCTGATATTTTATTGGCATTTGGCAGAGAGAACTGCTGGCAAATTGTTGTTATAAAGTCTGGCCTAATTTGGAGGATTCCTTATTGCAAACCCAGAATGATTCATTCTGTGATCAGAGAGAAGTCCAATGTGCCTCAATTTCCCTTGTCTAGATATTGAAATTGAAATTCTCCATGGAGAAATTGGATACTTTCTGCTGAATTGTTACTATAGTTTTATATGTCCATATTTGGAGCTGAAAATATTTGACAGCCTGTGTTTAAATGAAGTCTATGTTTTATGCATCAAAGAAGCCAAATCCACCCCACCCCCGAATTATCCAGTTCCCTTTCCCATTTTCTTCTCTTCTTGTTCTTATGTTTTGTTTTGTTTTGTTTTGTTTTAATTGAGATGTTAAGGTCCTGCAGCACTCTGAGTGGCAATTTTAAACCAGATTTCTCTAAAGACTTGGGACCTAGCAGCATTTGTGAGATGAGGCTGATCCAATTATCTAGGCTGAAAACTCTAGAGAGACAAGATTTTCCAAACTGTGATGTTATGTCCAGTGTACTCTCTTGGTTAAAGATAAACATTTCTGAGTTATAGGCTCTTTGTTCGAGTTGGTTGTATAATTGAGGGAGAAGGGAAATGTCCTTTTAAAGCTGAATGGATTGTGTAACGTTTTATTGCTACAGTCGTTTTTCTTTATATATTTTTTCATTTAATTAAAAAAAATGGTCTTGTTCTTAAGCTTCAAATTACCTGGGACTTTGTTACCCTTTTTTTTTTTTATCATAGACCTCTTTGCATAGCATTCCATAAACTCTTTGCACGAGAAAAACTTACTATACTTCCTTCCTTTATGGACGAACGAATTGAAGGAGAGATGAAGTAGATGTTTTCCTTAAGATCACATAGTAAGTGTTAATGCAGAGCCATGAAGAATAGAATCCAAGTTTCCCTGTTCTGTCTTTACTTGATCCTCCACAAGTTTACTGAGTTGCTCTTTTTTAGTTTTCCAATTTGATAACATGTACATTTCATTATTTCTGACATTTATTTACTCCATTTACTCAATGTTATGTATCTGTCTGATAGTTTGAAGACTGAGAATATCATTGCACCAAACTCCCTCCATAATTAAAAAAAAAATAACCACCATGTATATGTATTGATTAGGGTTACTGGTTTTAAGTTTACCCTGGTTACATAAGAAAAGAGAAACATGTTGGAAGGATCTCTGAGGGTATCAAGAGGAGTAGGTTTGGGAATAAGCAGGGACCAAGTAGCTCTAGAGGAGAGGAAAAATGATAACCTCACAATACAGATACAGATAAATTGTTCAGAAAAATCCGAGAATGGAGAGAACAGACATCAAGGCAGCTCTGGCTAAATAAGGGCATGCTTTCTGGAGGAGGTGGAATTTGAGCTGATTCTTCAAGGATAGGGAGGATTTACATACATTGAGACAGATAAGGAAAAAGCATATTTTTTGGTAATAGCTCAAGATCACTTTTAGGGAACTTGACACATGCACACATGAAATACTAGGGTGATGCTGGAAGGGTGGTCAGTATGTGACAAGGGTCAGGGTGAAGGATATCAACATCACGTCAGTTCTCCCACACTCAAATTCATACTGACCCAACATAGGTTAAACGTGGTTTGGTTCTTTTGCACTGTTTTTTTTCCATCTTTCTGCCATGGTTTTCCACTCCATTATATGCTTTTCTCACTGTTCTTCCTCTTTCTATTCTTTATGCCCCACTTACCTCCTTTTCATTGTTCTTTTTTCTTTTTTTTTTTTTTTATCTTTTTTTTGCCCATTGCCTGTGCTGTGATTATTGGCCTTATTTTTAGGATATTAAATTTGACATGAAAAAAATCACCTACTTTTGAGCTCCAATTCTGTCATGACAGTTTGAGAAACTCCATAGACATACTCCTCATAGAAACTGGTGAAAATCATTTTTTTTTTAATTAAGAAAACGTTCAGAGTATCTGGCAATGGTCTGAAGGGCATAGAGCAAATGAAGAAACAAATTCGTAAAAATTGATTATTTTTTGTACTGAGTTCTCACTCAGTAAGAACAGTGAACACCCGTAATATCTCAACTAAGACTCACTTTCCACTCCCCTTGAGAAAGAAACTAGACTCTATACTAATGTTATCAAGAATACAAGACTCCTTCTCCCCATGGCCCCTAGCCAAGGGGTTGTCTTCACAGGGGGAACAGAGTGCCAGCATTTCATCCTGCCTCAGCTATCTTTTGCTGAGGCTGTCTGTGCAGCCTAGTAGTTGACTCTTTCCTTCTTCTTGGCCCCTCGTTTATGGGATGGAGGCTCTACCTTGGGCACATACCACTGAAAATACTGAGGCCAATCTACCTTGTCCCAACTTGTAAGGCAGTGGTTTCTTACTGGGACAGGCTAGCCAAGAAGACCTCCACTCCCATCCACTTAGAACTCAGCTCATAAAGTGGGAGTGTCACTCAGGTAGAAGCAGGACATTGTCCCACACCCCAGCTTTAGCGCCTTAACTCAGAGATTTGCCTAGGGAGGGAAGTAGGCCTTAACACGGACAGTTCCCAATCTCTTCCCAAAGGAATGAACTTCATTTACAGAAGAAGGCAGATAATTTAAAGTTTCAGAGCACTCTCAAAAATAGTGGAGGCTTTGATGAATGGTAATTGGGAAGATATTGACAGGTGCATTGGAAATACACCAATTATCATTAAAGGGTAGGCCTGAAAATTATAAAAATAAACCCAGTGGAAATTCTAAAGTTGAAAAGTATAATAAATGAAATGAAACAATCACTAGATTGTTAGATGGATTGGAAGACTAGAAAATGATGAAATGACAATATTCCCCAAATTGATCTACAGACCCAAGGCAATCCTTTTTAGTATCCCAGTTGGCTTCTTTGTACAAAATGAGAAGCTGATCCTAAACTTTGCATGGAATTTCAAGAGATCCAGGGGAGCCAAAACAATCTGAAAAAGTACAACAAAGTTGGAGGATTGACGTTTCTTGATTTCAAAACATACTATGAAGCAACAGTAATCAAGACACTGTGGTGTTGGCGTAACAGGAGATATGTAGATTAGTATGATAATATAATTAAATGTTCAAAGATAAGCCCCTGTGTCTATGGACAATTGATTTTCAATAAGGATAACAGGACAGTTCCATGGGAAATGGTGGTGAGAGAACTGCCAGATGCAAAAGAATGAATCCTTACCTTACACCATTTACAAAAATTAACTCAAAATGGACCAGAGATCTAAATGCAAGAGCTACAACTATAAAATTCTTATAAGAAAACAGTGATAAATCCTAATGACCTCAGATTTGGCAATATAGTCTTAGATATGGCATCAAAGGCATGAACATGAAAGAAACAATAGACAATTTAGACTTTAAAACTTAAAACATCTGTGCTTCAAAGGACACTATCAAAAAAGTGAATACAACTCATAAAATGAGAAAATATTTGCAAATCATGAATCTGATAAAAGTCTAGTATCAAGAATATGTATAGAATACTTACATCTCAATAAGAAAGACACAATCCAACTAAAATATGGACACAGAGGGGAGCCTGGGTAGGTCAGTTGGTTAAGTCTCCAATGGTCAGCTCAAGTCATGACCTCGCAGTTTGTGACTTTGAGCCCTGCATCGAGCTCTGTGCTAACAGCTTGGAGCCTGAAGCCTGCTTCAGATTCTGTGTCTCCCTAGCATTCTGCCCCTCCCCTGCTCATGCTCTTGTATCTCTCTAAAAAATAAATAAACTTAAAAAAATAGACGAAGAACTTGAGTAGATACTTCTCCAAAGAAGATATATAAATGACCAATAACCACTTGAGAAGGTCCCTGACATCATTAGTCATCAGGGAAATGCATATCAAAACCAAGCTGTTGGGATGCCAGGCAATCAGCAGAGCATGAGACTCTTGGCCTTGACATTGGGAGTTGGAGTCCCACAGTGGGTGTAGAGATTACTTAAAACAAAAACAAAAACATAAGCTAACTTAGGGCCCCAATGATGGCTCAAAGATGTATTATTTTGATTATTTCTTTAAATTTTTATTTAAATTCTAGTTAGTTAACACAGAAGTACAATGTCGGTTTCAGGACAGTGACGTATTATTAAAGCTACTCCCTAACACATGAACTGAATCTCAAGATGGCCATGGCGATGATGATAAGAGTCACATTGCTTTGTTTAATTTCAAAGTTTTAAAACCCTTTCTCTCTCCTTGTTTCTCTCTCTCCCCCAGGGTATTCTGTGGTTGTTCCCTCCTTTTCCATGTTAAATGGAATTAATGGGGTTTCCCCATTGTCTCCTTGTTTGTTCACTTAGTGTATAGTATAGTGTAATTATACAGCTTGAATTAAAAAAAGAAAACTGGATTTGAGTTCCATCTCTGCCACATTTAATTGTATGAGAAAAGTGCATTTATATAAGTAAGCTCTAGTCTCTTCACAAAGAAAAATATGTTATTACTCATGGAAACAAGAGCTTCCTTTCCTGGAAACTTGACTCCATAAAAGAAATAAATGTTGGGGCTTGCCCAGGGCACTGCCAATTGGTCCAGTCAAGCTTTCTGGAACTTGACTCAATTATGACAGCATTCTTTGCCTTCACAATAATAATGGCATTGCTAGTGAAGTAAGATGAGGAAAACATGCTGTGGCCCAGCATCTTCAAAGGTAGATCCTGACTTATTTACTTCCCAGTGTGTACTTCTTTGTAATCTTTGGTTTCTTGCAGTTAACTCTCCACTTTTCCTCTGTATCCCCTAATTTTCAAGTTTTTCAGCTTGTTATAAAAATTAGCTTCCGCGCTTTGACCACAGAACTCCTCTCTCTACCTGTCACCTCACTGTATTAGCTATTAAGCAGTATGTTCCTGTTTCCATGAAACTGATTTGTCCCTATCTGCAGTTTATGTTGGCATGATCTAAATCTGCAGGTGAGACTAGTTAGATTGACTTAAACTCAAATTTCTATTGCACAGACCATAGTTCAAGTTCACAGACTGACTCTCTACCCCTAACAGTTTACTGCCCATTGATCACAAGTAGGTGTATAGATATTTTGCTGCACAATACCCCCACCATGACCAAAAAAAAAAAAAAAAACTAAAATAAACTTTAACATGGATGCTGTATTGAGTCTCACTTTCCCACATGAAGGACAGAATAAATCAAATAGCGATAGTGACCCTATCACTGACTCCTGTGTAAAGAGAAATAAAAGGTGAGCTTAAAGATGCTGTAGATCAGCACTGAGAAACCTGCAACCATGTGCTGCCCCTAAGCTTTGCCATATGGCTCTGAGTCTAATTTCAAACTTGCTTTTCAGCACATTTAAAGGTGAAGGAGTTAGACAGGAATGAAGGACCTCTGTGGAAACCACCTACCATGAACAAAAGAGAGATTTTAGAATGTCCAATCCTTCAGCCTGTGTTCTCCAGCTGGACTGAGACAGAGGCAGAAGCAAATGCTTGTGGTTGGTGGAAATAAAGCAAATGTTGCTGAGAGGCCCCAAGGCAGCTGGGCCCGTGGGCTTCACTGTGGAGCCCTGGCCACCTTACTAGACGGAAATGGAGAGAGCATTCACTTTAGTTCTTAGAGAATGAGGATCTTTTCCCTTTCAGTTGCATGACTTTTGAGCTTTCACCCTGTGCTTCATCATAGTGATCTTGTTTGGGGGAATATGGTATGACTCATTTTCTAATTTTTACTTTTTAAAATTTATTCTGCTATCATTTATTTTCCCCCATCTTCTATTCTTCCTTCTCACTTACCCTCCCCCCCTTCCCTCCTCCCTTCCTCCTCCCTCCCTCCCTCTCCCCTTCCTTCCTTCTTCTTCCCTCCTTTCCTTTCATCTTCCCTTCTATTAGTTGATACTTTTTCTGCAGGGTAAAGTGCTATGTAGAGTTCATATATTTGAGAAGTAAGTTTACTGGCCTGGGGGAAATCTTGGTTTTGGAGGGATAGGAGCTATGATAAAATGCCTTTCTATACAGATTAGTATGCATAAGATCCAGGGCAATATTTCTAAAAAAATTCAAAGGGAAATGAGGTCACTCTGACCTGGTATGTATGAGTATGTGGGGCTGAGAGTAGAGGATGCTGAAGAGGGAAAGAGAGAACTAGGTGGAGGTCAGCTTTGACTTGGGCTGGAAGTGTTGGAAGACAACTTTTCTTTTCAAACAGCTTGAGTCAACACCTCCTCTTCACGCTGAATTTTAGTAGCTCTGGGTTAGGTGATATGTGCTCCTTTCTTGAAGAAAACAGACTGTGGGAATCAAACCCCAACATCCAAAGTGCCATCTGTCATTTACTTTTTATTTTCCCAAATCTTGGGAAACTCCAACTAACTCCAAGATATAAAATATTAACATATCAATTCAGAATAAGCTGTTATCAGAAAGGTGCATTGAGTGTTACTCTTTTACAAGCAATGAGAAATTTCTACCAAGTATTAACATAAATCAAAATACTACATCTTAATGTCGCCATGGTTTAAGCCTACATTATCACATGTTTCCCTTACAAGAACCATTGTGCAGAGAAGGAAACTAGGCTTATTGAATTTAAGTGACTTGGTTGAAGTCACACAGCTGGGAAGTGATGAAGTATTAGAAGCCAAGACTCCCAATAGAATGAATACCCCTTACATTTCAGTTATTATTTCATGCCAAGTCATTGAGGTTATTCCTTTATTGAGTCATACAGGAGACAGTCGATGGCTATTTACTCTCAGCAGTTCCCTGTGCTGAGCTCTAAAGGAGTCAAAGATGAAAAAAAACATGGTCCCTTTGGCATAGATCAAAAGGGCAGAGTCAAAATAGAAACATAGTTATGTTTAGTATTCTAAACATATTTTGTAGTTACTCCAAGCACAATCCATTTCCACAATGTCACGTCAAACCTTTTATTTTCTCTTTCTCTCTGTATCTTCTGTCTCCCCAGAGCCTCAACCTTTTAGACCAAGGCACTAAAAATGTTTTTTTTTTCCCTTTTCTTTTCTTTAATTCCCCCCTCCCCTTTTCTTATTTTGACTCAAAGCAGGAAAGGAGGGGAGTACTTACATAAGCATAAAATATAAAATAATTGGGCAGAAAAAGTTTCATCTTTACCATGTAAGTAGTAAGTATCCATACTTTTGGTTTATTTTTATTTTAATATTTCTTACCCCCAGCTCCACCCTGCCTCCCTTGGTGGTCTCTCCACAAGTGTCTCTTTGTCCCATGCTCTTCTCCTTAGGATCTGTAGATTTTCTTTACCTCTACCCATCAACAGCTCCAAGCCCAGAAGGGAAAAACTAACAATTCATATTGCAGTCTGTAGCTAGCACAATGTCTGGATTTGGGAAGAAGAGAAGGATCAAGGGTCCACAGGGGTGGGGGAGAGCTTGTGAGTAGGGTTTGGGGATGATGTTGTCTGCAGTGGTAAGGGAAAGCTCTGAAGTAGAGCTCTCACAAAGGCCAGGGATAAAATAGGAATGTGTGGAGTGTCCATAAAATGAGTTAGTTCTGCTAGGAATGTTGCTCTGAATGCTGTACCATACTTTTGACTCTGTGTAGATTGAATTATATTTCTTGAACATCAGGGAAGCCATTGACTGGGTAATTTTTAGTGTCTCATGTGTATTTTGCAGTTGCAGATTCTCTTATCTTTTTTCTTCCTGATCATCGTCAGATTCCTGGATTCTTCTAGTATGGGAGACTAAAGGAGAAGAAAGCTACTTGTAGAATCTACCAGGTAGTTGAAAAATAATGTTTACATACTTATGTCCTTACTTTAAATTTTTGTAATCTTTATTTTTGAGAGAGAGAGAGCCTGAGTAGGGGAGGGACAGAGAGAAGGAGACATAGAATCTGAAGCAGGTCCCAGCTAAGTTGTCAACACAGAGCCTGATGTGCGGCTCAAATTCATGGACTGCAAGAGCCGAAGTCAGACACTTAACCAACTGAGCCATCGAGGCTCCCACTTACCTTTCTTTTTTAATTTCCAAAGATATATGCCCTGAGTTACGCATGCATGTGCTGTCCACAGTGGTGTTTCATAATGTCACCTACAAGTCTAGCACAGCATTGAATCAGATACTAGCTCGAAATATTTTGTCATAGGCTGTCTTCTAGAAAAAGGGCTGATATCCCTTTGTAATTTATTCTTCTTCTTTTGCAACAGATGTTGCTAAGGAGAAGAAAAATTTGACCAGAAATCAAAGGATGGGCTCACTATATATAATCTATTCATTCTTTTATTCAATCAATGTTTATTGGGCACTTATTATGTACTTGGTATGGATTGGGCAGTGGAGCTATAGCTATGAATGGTACAGTCAAAATTTGTTCTCTCTTGAATCTTATTAGCCTGTATATGAAATAAAAATCAAATCAATTTCTACTGTCATCCAAAGTTATTACCATAATCATTGATGTGACTAACATGTATTGAAGTGGATATCAAGCACTATGATAGGCCTGGGGTGTGGACTTAAGCCAGGTTCAACTGCTATCATCAAGGAGCTGGAGAGCCTAGTGAGGGATGCAGACAATTCATCCCTCCTGAGCATGACAGATGATGCTGTGGGAGGCTAAGAAGACAGTGACGATGTCGGCCTGGGGAGGTTGGGGCAGATATCAGGAAGATGCAAAGCCGTTTCAATGGCCTACAATGCCCTAAGTGGTCTAGAAGAGCACTTTTCCATACTGGCATCCTTGTTAGTTCTGGTAATTTCTTGTGTCTAGGCCTTTGCACTGACTTATCCATCTAACTCAGGGTTTCTTAACCTTGGCTATTTACAGTTTGGATTAGGGACCTATCCTGTGCATTATAGGGTATTTTGTAGCATTCCTGGCCTTTCCTTACTGGATGCTGGTACCAACACTCTCTGCTCCCAGGTCATGACAATCCAAAATATCTGTAGGGGCACTGACCAACCAAAGTCCCCTAGGGGCAAAACTACCTCCAGCTGAGAATAACTATTCTAACTGGAATATTCTCCCAGATATCTGCAGGGTTAGCAAATCCTTCAAGAATTTGCTCAAAATGTTATTCTCTCATACTGAGACTGTCTTATTTTATTTAAAAAATAAAGTTTATTTATTTATTTTGAAAGACAGAGCAAGAGAGTGAGAGAGCAAGTGCATGAGCAGGGGAGGGGCAGAGACAGAGGGAGAGAGAGAATATCCCAAGCAGGCTTCATACTGTAAGCACAGAGCCCAGTGTGGGGTTTGAACTCATGAACCTCATGATCATGACCTGGACTGAAGCCAAGAGTCAGATTCTTAACTGACTGAGCCACCCAGGTGCCTCTCAGACTGTCTTATTTAAAACATTAATACCACTAACCATTCTTTATCCCTCCTGCTCCCTTTAAAAAAATTTTCATCCATATTTATTAACATCATCTAATACACTATGTAATGTATAATTGCCATTGGCTCTCTACTTGTTAGAACATGAGCTCCGTGTAAGCAGGTGTCTGTTTTGTTCATGGTGTGTCCTCTCTGCCTAGAATAGTGCCTGGCAGAGTTTAAGCATTGAGCACATATTTTGTGAATGAATTAATGAAGCATAGTCAACATTTGTATAAAATTGTAATGTTTAGAGATACATCCTTATTTAACCCTCAAATAATAGTATTAATTAGGCCACAGTGTTGTTTCCATTATAAAGTTAAGGAAGCTCAGTGATGTTACAGATAAGTCTCACACTAAGAAATGATGATGGCAGAAAGTAAATCAGATATTTAAGTATTTCAAAATACAGCCCTCTCTAGATTACAGAATGCTTTTCCAGAGTCAGAATGAACTGGAAAATTTGGTGATTAGTGAGACAGAACAAAGAAAGGAGAATCGCTTGGCTGTAAAGAACCAACCTCTGCATCATGTTCATGAGAAAAAGAGACAAAGGATTTTCCTACCCCATGGGAAGGCATTGTATTAACTATAACAAGTATTTTCATCTTAATCCACTTGCTATGATGCTATGTGCCTCTGTGTTGGTTAACCTGGGCACATGTTAACTCCTGGGGAATAACAGTGGGTAGAAAAGTATAAGAAAGGCCCAGAATAATGACTGGGTCACAATACTGAGTATGGAAAGGTAACAAGTATTCAAAAATACCAGTGACACAGTAAAATCAGTTTCAGATACATTGTTCATGGATTCATTCATCAGCTACTTATTGAGTACCTACTCATGCACTCAACATATGTGAACATCAGACAAAGCCTCGACCTTCATGGACTTTATATTCTACTGGTAGAGACAGACAATATAGAGATGGAAAATTGAAAGTAGTTTTTCATTTTTTAAAGTTATTTATTTATTTTGAAAGAGAGAAAGAGCATGAGTAGGGGTGGTGCAGAAAGACAGGGAGAGAGGAGAATCCCAAGAAGGTGCATGCTATTAGCACAGTTAATGACCCGTGAGATCGTGAGATCATGACCTGAGCTGAGATCGAGTCGGATGCTTAACACACCAAGCCACCCAGTACCTCCAAAGAACTTTTTTAAATGACACAGGAAATGTCATAAACACTTCAGGCTGGGGAGGAATGGGTACTACTTAGGCTGCTTGCCTTGAGGGCTCCTGAGGGTACCCTCACTCTCCCCTGGGACTTGAGGCATTTGGGAGAAAATATTGAAACATACAGGGCAGTGCTTAATGTTAGGACCCTGCCCCAGAGACAGGAATTGGGCCATCTGGAGCTAGGAAGATGCGCTTTATGCTTCTGCTTAAAAGCAACATTTTTGTGTGTGCTTTAGATCACAGGAATGGTGGTTTAGGGCACATTAAAGGATGCAAGACTGGAAGTGGGTATCCATAGATAAAAGAGAGTCGGTGGGTCAAATAGGAAGTGTGAGTATTCTATATTCCTTTGTAGATGCAATACACATATTAGCCTAGGATCTGTTGCAAGGAGTCCTTAGAAAATGTATCTCTTTATTCGAACAGTTGGTTTCCTTTATTTACAACAATGTGTTTTGTTGTTATTTGTCCTCTTAGTGACAAATTATTTCTCACTGAATGTAAGATACCACTGATCTTAAGACGTACCATTACCAAATTGCCACTAAGCAAGAAAAAAAAGAAAGTATAATTGTAATATATTGTCAATTATGGGGCATATCTTGATTTGAGAGGTGTTAACATGTGAGAAACTGTGAAATTTGGAACTGTTGGATAAAATCAGATTTAGTTCTTAGATATGCTGAACTAATTGGGCCTTTCTTCTCTGAGCCAGGCTACGTTGTGATTGTTTACCCTTATTATTTTATTGTAATTACCATCAATGGATATTAGAGGATGCTAAGGCTGTGGTTCAGATAACTCTCTGATCGAGGATGATGTGTGTTCCTTTCCATAATATAGAATTAGTGCTGGGGAGCAGTAGCACCTACCAGTGTGAGTGTGTGTGTGTGTGTGTGTGTGTGTGTGAGAGAGAGAGAGAGAGAGAGAGAGAGAGAGAGAGAGAGGGAGGGAGGGAGGGAGGGAGAAAGTTTTGGGTGGTGGGTAGGAGGCCAAGCTTAGGAGATAGAGTCCTCACTGGACATGACCTTGGAATTGGTTCCGGCCAATAACGTGTGAGTAGAGAGAATGCAGGTCACTTCTGAGCAGAGGTTTTTAAGTTCTCGTGTGTCCTCCCATACTCTCTTCATGTTCCACAGCAAACTTAGAGGCTGCATATTGAATATTGTACCATAACAAAATAAAAGGATCCTGGATCATCCTCGAAACAAACCATTCTTGGAGTACCTCCAATCAGGAATATTCTTGCTGAACATTGCATAGGCAAGAGACAGACTTCTGTTGTTTCAAGTCACTGACATGTGCAGGTAGATACAGAAATTAGGCTAACCTCATACAGTTTTGTTCTTTCTTTCTTAGGAACTATGTAGTGCCTGGCAAATAATACCAAACACTTCTTCGAAAAGTCTGATGAAGATGGAAATTCATCAACTGACTGAATGATTATGGGTCCTGAGTTGACCTTGCTCTGCAGGGTTTAGAAAAATGAGTTGCTTCCCATGCCCCTGGAGGAGTCTCCTGCATTGTGCCCAGGGTGTGATTATTACTGTATGCAGTGGAAATTATGGGCCCAGGAGTTTCTCTTTTGTATTTGATACACTGCCTGTCTCCTGGCAGGGACACACAGAACTGAGAGCTCTTTGAATGAGGTCAGTAGATCATAGTGTGTTCATCCCATGGAAAGAAAAAAAGCATCTTTACAAGGCACTATCATTAACTCCCTGTACATAGCTAAGAATAATTTTCAAGAAGACTTCTCTAAAATGTGTGTATTCACATCTCATGAAACATAGCCTGGGAGACTGTCTTGAACCACTTCTCTTAGTCCTCACCTTGATCATCATGGGGTTTTCTCTTTAGTGATGGGAAGAAAGGAGATGTACACCACTACACGCACGTTACTCTAGCTGCCTGAGTGCCGTGTTCTAGTAACTGAGTCTTGTTTTGTCTGGCGTGAAACAACACATGTTTGTTTCTTAGAAGGTGGAGTGTGTGAGTGTGTATGTCTGTGTATAGTGGGGGTTAGAGGCATAAGGCATGAGGCCTGGGCAATATACAGCATTACAATATTATGAACATGAGGTAACTTTATTCGCATTTTAGAAACATTGCTTTGATTTCAGGATAAGGGATGGATTAGAAGAGTTAAGACATTGGCAGAAATGAGTCTGGTCCCTGAGAGACCCGTTAATAGTGTATTCCACTAATCCAGGCTGAGGGATATATTTAGTGGCTATGCTAATAGAAATGAAGACTGACATTTTAGAATTATGTTATAGATCAAATCTCTAGCAAATGGAGGAGTGCTTTAGTTTAAAATGTGGGTTTTATCATTCAGACGTGGGGAGACCAGCAGAGCAAGAGACGACTGCCATTGAAAATGTAGTTGGTGGGGCGCCTGGCTGCCTTAGTCGGTTAAGTGTCTGACTTTTGCTTAGGTCATGATCTTGCGGTTCGCGGGTTCGAGCCCCGCGTCGGGCTCTGTGCTGACTGCCAGCTCAGAGCCTGGAGCCTGTTTCAGAGTCTGTGACTCCCTCTCTCTCTGACCCTCCCCTGCTCATGCTGTCTCTCTCTCTCTCTCCTAGAAATAAATAAAACATTTAAAAAATTAAAAAAAAAAAAGGAAATGTAGTTGGTTACTCACAGTTCCCAAGAGGAGAGCCACACGCCACACCCACGGAGGGCCACCTGTGAAAGCACCAGCATCTGGCAAGAGACAGAAAGAGCAAGCAGAGGACATGGGCAGGAGGCTTTGCCAGAGTTTCTGAAGTGGGAAAGGCAAGAAAAGCATAGGGTCAGCAGGCTTAGACTTGGGTAGTTTAAATAATTTCAGGAAGCTATGGGGTATAGGTGCTTTCTCTGGGTATCTGGTACCTGGCCCTGTGATAATTAAGGAGGAACACTGCCTCCTAGAGGATAAAAGCCAGGCAGAAAAGGTGCTTCAAGTATGAGCTTTAGGGGCCCTGGGAGGCTCAGTCAGTTCAGCATCTGACTTCGGCTCAGGTCATAATCTCACGGTGTACGGGTTCGGGTCCTGCATAGGTCTCTGTGCTGAAAGCTCAGAGCCTGGAGCTGCTTCAGATTCTTTGTCTCCCTCTCTCTCTCTGACCCTCCCCTGCTCACATTCTGTCTCTCTCTCAAAAATAAATAAACATAAGAAAAAAGAAAACAACTATGAGGTTTAGATCGGTTCATTTGTCTATGAAAAGTAAACTCCGGAGCAAATCACTTGCTGTCTCTAAGTACTGGCTAACTCTGGGAGGGACAGTCTATCCTAGTCAGCAATGCCGGGAGGCAGAGCAACAAAAATACAGAAAACAAGAAAGTACAGTTAATGTGCACTTGATGAAAAAAATGAGGACGTAAATTTCTCATAAGGGATGACCCACGATTTCTGTCTGGGATGGCTATATGGAAGTGAAATGCTATTTACATTTCAGAGAACTATTGTTTTTTATTGAGCACCTAAGCTGTGCCCGTCACTGCTCTATGTTCAAGCTGCCATTCTGACTCAAGCCATTGTCCCATTTTGCAGACCAGAAATTAAGGATCAGTAGTATAAAGTGACTGACAAATGCCACCGGGCTATCCGTAAGTCACCCAGCCTCAGTTTGAATTACAGTGTATCCGATTCTTTATTCCAATCTTTCTCCCCAGTAGTGCTGTGCTTTTCAAACAGTGTTTCACTGGAGCTGTGTTTTCAATCAGTTTCACAAACAGGAATTTCTTCACAAGATTTCACAAGGGTGGGTGTTGCTATGGGCTGAATCGTAATCCCCTCAAAATCCATGTTGAAGTCCTCCAGTCCCTCAGAATGTGACTGTGTTTTGACAATAGCCAAAACATGGAAAGAGCCTAAGTGTCCATCAACAGATGAATGGATCAAGAAGATGTGGTTTATCTATACGATGGAATACTACATGGCAATGAGAAAGAATGAAATCTGGCCATGTGTAGCAACATGGATGGACCTTGAGGGTGCTATGCTGAGTGAAATAAGTCAGGCAGAGAAGGACAGATACCATATGTTTGCACGTATAGGAGGATTAGGAGGCACTTAACTGAGGACCATGGGGGAGAAGAAGGGGGGAATGGTGGGGGAAAGGGACAGAGGCAAACGGTGAGAGACTCTTGAATGCTGAGAACAAACTGAGGACTGAGGTGGGGGGAGATGGGCATGGAGGAGGGCACTTGTGGGGATGAGCACTGGGTGTTATATGGAAACCAACCTGGCAATAAACTATTTGTAAAAAAAAAAAAAAAAAAGAACGTGACTGTGTTTTGAGACTGAAGCTTTAAAAAGATCATTAAGGTAAAATGAAGTCATACAGATGGACCCTAACCCAAAATGACTGGTGTCCTTTTAAGAAGAGGAAATTAGGACACAGACACACACACACTGGGAAGACCAAGTGAAAGCAGCCACCTGTAAGCCAAGGAGAGAGCCTGAAATGACACCTTGATCTCAGACTTCCAGGCTCCAGAACTTCATGAGGAAATAAACATCTGCCCTTAACCTCCCCCACTGCTCCCCCCTGTCCCCTCGCCAGTGTGTGGTAATTTGTCACAGTAGCCTTAGGAAATTATTACACACAGTGAATTTCCTGAACTAAAAGGAAACTGGAAAGCCACGGTCTGGATTGCCGTGCAGGCAGTTTGACCAGTCTGATCACTTTCCTAAGTTCACTAACCAGGAGGTCAGATGACTTCCCGGGATCAAATTCAGCTTCCTCTTGCTGTTACTTGGACCACTGATCTGCAGACATTTTCTTCTTCTAACTTCCCCTCTTGTGACCAGGGACATAAATATTAGAGAAACAAAAGCCCAGAATGCTAAGGTTGCCACTCTCACTTCCTCTTGCTTCTGTACGCAGCATTGCTTTGAATACAGTCATTGTCCTGGGGCACTGAGCAGGGGAGAGAAGGCGGCAGTGTCCCGGAGGCCACCCCAGCAGGCGGATACAGCGTGTCATGTTTCACCGAGCCATTTGTGGACACAGAAAATGCGAGAATGATGCCTCCTACCCGCCTGGCTGGGACTCTGATCCCAGCCATGGCCTTCCTCTCCTGCCTGAGACCCGAGAGCTGGGACCCTTGTGTGGAGGTATGTGGTTCCTGTAGCTCATCTGTGAGATCTGCCTTGCTTCTGAGAAACTGCTCTCTGGCCAGAGCTTGCCACTGTGGGGCTCCCGCTAGTTGCCGAGTTTCATTTGTAAAAAGGAGTCAACTTACCTTAAGGACTTGAGAAGGGACAGAGACAAGACAATCCATGGTTACATGGCACCAGCAGGTAGCCCATGGGTCATGTCCCATTCAGGACTTTAAATGCTAATAAGGGCTTTAGGTTAGATAGATCTGCTTAAAATCACTGTTCTTTGACTTCTAGGCTGTGTGATCTTGAAGAAGTTATTAAACCTCTCTGACACTAGTTTTCACAACTATAAAAGCATTAATAATAATAATACCTGCTTAAGTAGAGAGCTGCAAGAAGTCTGCTTCATGTCATGGAGTAGTCTGTACTCTCAGCTTCAAGCACTCACTCTGTCCCTTTTAATCTCAGGAGAGAGACAGAGAGAGAGAGAGAGAGAGACAGAGAGAGAGAGAGAGAGAGAGAGAGAGAGAGAGAGAGAGAGTTGTCTCTTAATAGGGAGAACTTTCTAAGTGGATTTCAGACTTCTGGATCTAGCCCTAGTTCCAAAGGATGAAAAGAAATATGATTGGAAAAGAAAAAGAAAAGGGGAAAGAGAGAAATAGAGGAAAAGGTGGAAGAAGAGAGACAAAGAGACAACGGGTGGGAGAAGAGAGAACCATGTAAAATGATAGCTAATGCTATCTTTCTTTGTGAAATACCAACTGACTTTTGCATAATATCATTCGTGGTAGATCTCTTTTGTTCTTCCCCACCCCCTGCATGGACTTTCACAAGTGCTTTGGAAGTCCATGGTAGAACTCAATAGCCGAGAGAATGTTCTGGGATTTAATGTGTGGCAGGGTCAGAAACTCAAGAAACGCATAACCAATGGTGTGCTGATATTGAGGGAATGGGGGAATACCATACTTTAATATGTAACAAAGACAACTTTGTCATCTCAGAATCTTCCCTTCCTCCAATTCCCTGCCCAGAGCCCTACTCCTTGTCTTCTCTGTGTCCCTCCTGTTAGGTTATTGGGGATGGATCCTCCAATCAAAGTCACCGCTAGATAAAATCACACCTTCCCTTTCCCTACATCCTGCATTCTCAGTGTCCAACACCTGTCCAACCCTGCCCATCCCCTAAGTGCCACCCTAGAAGTTCCTCAGTTTTCCTGGACTCGACTCTTAGATAGTAACTGGTCTCCTGCCTCTTAGTTCCCTTTCCAGTCTAATTAACTCTGCACATTTTTGTTTGTTGTTGTTTTTTAAAAAAATTTTTATAGTTTATTTATTTTTGAGACACACAGAGCATGAGTGGGGGAGAGGCAGAGAGAGGGGAAGACAAAGAATCTGAAACAGGCTCCAGGCTCTGAGCTGTCAGAACAGAGCCCGATGCGGGGCTCAAACCCATGAACCATGAGATCTGACCTGCGCCAAAGTCGGACGCTTAACCAACTGAACCACCCAGGCACCCCTGTTTGTTGTTTATCAGTGCTGCCCAAAGGCAATATCATGCGCGGCATACAATCTTATTGAAATTTAAAGAATAAATGTAACCAACTAAATTTAGCCAAAGTTGCACTTCACTAAATTTTAGCTAACTAAATTTAAAATGCAGATTTAAATTTTCTGATAGTCACTTTGAAAAAATAAAAATTGATACATCTAATTTTAATATTTTATTTAACCCAGTATATTCAAAATATTATCTGAAAATGCAATACGTACTAAACTATTAATAAAGTATTTCACATTCTTTCTTTGGCACAAGGTGTTTGAGATTTGGTATGTACTTTATATTTAATATACCTCTCAGTTTAGACTGAGTTTCTCATGCTCAATATCCCATGTGTGGCTAGTGGCTAACATGCTGGAATGTGCAGTTTTAGTTACCATCGTGACTTAATCTTTCACTTCATTCATATATCTGCTAAAATGTCATCTCCTCCTGGAAGCATTCCTTGATCATCTCATATAGAACTCCCTATGCCCCATATTTGCCTCTAATTTTTATGATCCTTCATTTTTTTATAGCACATCATTATTTACTTTTTGTGTATTTGTTTACTATTTGTCCTTCCTTTTAAAATGGAGTCTGTGAGTGAACAATATCATTGCTGATTTTATTTATTACTATATCCCACCATTCTGTGCAGGTCTCGGTCTATCAATAACCAATGTTGTGGTTGGACTGGCCCTCGTGGTTCTTTATGATTGTAAAGTACCCTTCAGCAATAGCCATCTGGAAACTGGAAAAAGTAAAGGTTTATTACTTATAAGACCTAGAAATTATACAGCACATGTAGGGCCACACAGCAATACTGAGGGTAGAGTGTAAAAGTGCTCAAGCATGGGGGGTTCTGTTTTTACTGGGGTTCAGGGTGGGGACCTAGGGTTTCCCTGGCTCCCTTCTTAGTGGTGAATTTAAAGTATAAGAACATGAATAAAAGGGAGGAGGTAGAGGGGAAAAAATAAGGCTCGGTGGGGGAAAGAGGCCTGGCTCTATCTAGTCACATGGCTGGTGTTGTGTTTTTTTAGCCCTCTTTGAGCTGAGGCCTCCCCAATGAAAGCTTAAACCAGATACCTGAGTTGTAAAAAACACCTACTGTCAAAGCTCAGACTACACCCAGCGCCTAGGCCATAGAAGCTGTTCAACTTCTATATTTTAGGTGATTCAAAGTACTGCCACAGGGCTCTGGCTTCCCCACGGGATTAGGATTCAATTCTCCCACGATGCACCAGCTGCTCTAAATTAGTTTCCATTAGGGGCGCCTGGGTGGCTCAGTTGGTTAAGCATCCAGCTTTGGCTCAGATCATGATCTTACAGTTCGTGGGTTTGAGCTGCATTGGGCTCTGTGCTGACTGACAGCTCAGAGCCTGGTACCTGCTTCAGATTCGGTGTCTCCCTCTCTCTCTGACCTTCCCCTGCTCACACTATCTCTCTCTCTCAGAAATAAGCAAAAACATTTAAAAAATAAATAAATTAGTTTCCATCCTCTTCTTGCTTATATTATTCTCTCCTTTTTTCCCTTTCCACATATCCAAGTCGTACTCATTCTTGAAGACTCACCTTGAATTCTTCTGTTTCTCAGAGGCCTTCTATAATCTCTGGATCCAGAATGGATCTCTACCATTTATAAGCCAAGGGAAATATTTTGGAAATGTTTGGGAAAAAACATTTTTACAGGCACGGTTTATGGTCCTTTTCAGTGGTGTGAGTTGTGTTCGTAGCTCAGCTCTTCCTCTAGATTGTAAGCTCACTGAAGTCTGGAGGAGCCCTTTCACATGGGTCTTTATACCATCCCTAGTACTTAGAGAAAATGCCTACAATTTGGATTTAAGCAAATCTTCATTCAATCAGGTATTTATTCATTTATTCAATAAATACTTAGTAAGCATTCACCATCTGCCAGGCACAATTCTGAGTGCTGGAGACATAGCAGAGAGCAAGAATATCAAAGCTTACGATCTAGTGAGGGAAATGAACAAGACACATGAACAATCACATAGACAATGTAATGTTAGATGGTGATACACCCTGCGAAGGCAGATGACAGAGTGTAAGGCCACAAGTCTAAACGTCTAAACCAAACTGACTCCATGACAGGCTTTAAGTTTCCCCTCTGAACTAGAAGGCCTGAGTTTCAGCTTCCCCGAAACTATCAGGTAGTTACACATTGCCCAAGGCAGGAGTAACCACCCTTGCAACACCCAATCAAGAAAGGCCAGCGGCCACCCTCCACATTGTTAAGGGAAAGGGCTGGAGATAGAAACTATAGATAGGACCCTGTTACCTAATGTTAAAGTTAACCTGTTAGCTGAACAAGACCCTAGGCTTGCTCGGTGATTAGTTGAATTTAAAGGTACTCTAAATGTTGTAATTGGATCTCACCAAAAGTAACGAATACTGTAGCCAATGTGTATGGTCAAACCCGCTGTCAATGATGTTGAATAATTATGATTGGATCATTGTTCCCATGTCACAACTTCTGTAACTCCCCCGTCTCAAACCCCATAAAAACCCTACTCTGCCCTTGTTTGGGGCTCTCAGCCCAGACCCATGCGCTGGTGAAGTCTGTGAGCCCGAGCTTAAGCCCATAATAAAGCCCTTTGCCTTTGCATGTGTGACTTGATCTCCCTGGTGGTCTCTGGTCAGTGAGGATACTGCGATCTGGGTATAACAAGAGCATAAGGGAAGGACGGCTGGTTCCATCACCTATGAGACAGTGTGGCCTGGAAGGCTCCTATGAGGGATAGCATTTCCGGAGACATGTCATTCAATGAAATGAAATGCTGCACATGTAACCTGTAAGACTTTATGCAGATTATTCCATCATTCTGACTTCTTTAAAAAGCTTATTTGAAGATTAAAGTAGATAACATATAAGAAATATGCTCACATATGGTAGGAGATTAATAATAACTAATAATAATAAATGTTAACATATTGATCATTTACACTATAATAGGCTTTGGGATAATCTCTTTAAATACCTTCTTTCATTTAATCCTTTTAACAGATCCTATTGGTTTTAAACAGAAAACCGAAATTAGCTGGCTTAAGCAAGAAATTTTGTTGAAGAAATCAGAGAATTCAGAAATTAAGTGGGAAGTGGGACAGCAAGGCCCACAAAGAGTTTGGGGAAGTGTGATGGAAACAAGGGAGCAAAAGCACTTGGACGTATTTACGTTCCACCACTGGAGTCCAAGCATCTGAAGGATCTTTTGCCCATTTCTGAGTTTCCTACTCACAGGTCAATGAGCCAAAGGAGAGAATGCAATTAGCAAAAATTGAGTTATGACTGTGAAGTCCAGACACCTTAACTGGTGGTCTCCCTAAGGCTGTATACAATTGTGGGGTATTTGGAGGGAAAAAAAGGTTTTGCCCCAAATCTCATGGAAGAACTAGGGTAAAACTCAGGGCTTCTGGACTCCAGAGCCTTAGCCTTTCACCACTTGATTCCATTGCTTCTCCCTAAATGCTGCCATTGTGATAGTAGAGGTAAGAAAACGAAATGTAATAGGTGCTCTCCCCTTCCAAATCCAAATAAGAGATTTTTTAAAGTAAGTGGATAAAGGAATGAATGAGTGAAACGGATGGATAGATAGATGGATGGGTGAAAAAAGGTTGGATCATCCCAGTGCCTGTACTGCTGGTCACCAAGGCTCACGTCTAGGAGAGGGGAGCGGAGAAGGCATCCCATTAGACCACTGAGGTGCATGTATTAAGACACTGTATCTAATGTGTGATCATTGCAGGTGGTTCCTAACATTACATACCAATGCGTGGAGCTGCATCTTGACAAAATCCCCGACAACATCCCCACATCAACCAAGAACCTGGACCTGAGCTTTAACCCCCTGAGTCATTTAGGCAGTCATAGCTTCTCCAGCTTCCCAGAACTGCAGGTGCTGGATTTATCCAGGTAATGACTGAGCTTTTACATACTGCACAAGGTGAGATGCTCACTGATTTATCATTTCATTCTTATGTCAGGAGTCTCCTCTTTATTCACTTAGTCATTCAACAGGTATCTTTGTCTAACATTGGGCAAGCCCCTTCCTTTCTCCAGGTTCTCAGTTTCCTCATCTGTGAAATGAGCAGCTGGATGAGACAGTTTCTAAGGACAGCTCTATCTATTGGTATTAAGACAGGGGAGATAATTGAGTCAAACTCCTTCAGATATTTTAGATTACTACTTGCTATATAGTATACAGTCTACTAGGAAACAAAAAAGTTTATTGGCATATTCTATACAACTCCAGCTACTAAAGAGAGCATACACATTGGAAAGAAGTAACATATTAAAATCCTGAGCATGCTGCAAGGCACATAGTAGGCATTCAATAAATGTTACTTGATTCTGATTTTGGATGTTGAATCTGAGATAAGGATGGCAATAAACACCAGTAAGTGATGAGCTATGTGCAAACTAGAAGCAAAATGTTGTGCTATTTAGAAGAAAAGCCTTCTCTGCAGTGGGTAATCAAGACAGATTTCATGAACTGAGTGGGATTCAAAGAATATATAGAATATTGAAAGTGAGATAGAGATAGGGAAATAGGAAGATACAAGTAACCCAAGAAGAAAGATGACAAGATCAAAGGAAAATATGTGCTGTGAGAAAGAACAGTGACTAAGATTTCTCTTTTCTGCTGCAGGAAAATTTAACGTTTATTAGGACAGATGAAATTATTATCATTATTTTGGGGAGAGAATTGAATCCTAACATTATTTTCATCATTAAGGCTTTACTTTAAAATGTACTCAATAATGAATCATATTCCTTATAAGAGTTTGTGGAAAATGCAGAAGCATTTTATATATGGCTTTTTTATTTCAGAAACCTTTAATAAATTCTAAGACCATAGCATGAAAATCTTCTTTAGAGCAGATCTTTCTACAGAAAGAAGAGAGGGCATGTGATGTTTTATACTCTAACTTGGACACTGAAAGAGCATAACAAAGGGGGAATGGAGCATTTTAAAAGGCAGTGAGGTTGAGCAGAGAGCTCTATGGGGCTCAGAAGACCTTAGCCAGATATTGCAGATGGTTCCTAACATTACATACCAATGCATGGAGCTGCATCTTGACAAAATCCCCAACAACATCCCCACATCAGCCAAGAACCTGGACTGGAGCTTTAACCCCGAGTCATTTAGGCAGTCATAGCTTCTCCAGCTTCCCAGAACTGGGAATATATTTTTAATATATATATTAAAAACCTTATAAAGTAGACTTTATAAGGACAAGCATATTATTATTATAGCACTTTGTTAGTTTTTGAATTTTAGTTTTCTGAGTAAGACTTTTTCAAGAACTGTCATTAAGATAAACAGATCAGCCCTCCTCTTTTTTAAAGCAAGAAGTAGTTTTTCATCAGACAATGTGTTTTATAAGGAATACTTAAGGAACTTTCTCAGAGGCTTTAACTATGTGCCTCAAAAGAGGCCAGCTCTCTCTCTTGATTATGGTTTAAGGCAAGGACAGACAGTATTGTAGATATCCATTCCCTTCTCATATTCCTTCACAGTGCTCACATATAGTGATTCAACTACTCCTCTAGGATGGTTTCTAATAGATCCGACACCCTATTATTCTTATGGAAACCTATTGATACATTTATTTTCTTTTTTGAATGAAGAAACTGAGGTGCAGAGAGTTAAAGTAATTTATCTATATTCACTTTCTATGTTTTGTAGAGCTTTCCGGCAGCAGAGATTCATAGTCACATCTCCTGCTTCCACGTTAACTGTTCTCTTCATCTTAATATTCTGTTTCTGTAAAGTGATGACCCCCCTTTGATGAGACTGAGAAACAGCAAGACCACTCCAGTCATGTCTGATGCACAGAGCAGTATACATAAGTTTATGGGTTACAACATTCTATAATGAAAGCAACTTGAGAAATAATCAAGTTTAGCTGCCTCATTTAGAAAGGTGATAACTGAGGTCCAGAGAGAAAGTTTCCAAGATCATGTGATATGAGAGAGAGGACAACAGAGACACCAGAACCAAGATGTCTTGTCCCCTTTTCCAGTGTTCTTTCTATAGCATCTACCACCTTCTATTAAGTTACCAATTAATAACAAACGCTTGGGCCAAAATGCTTTTATTACCCATGACCCACATGGAGAGGATAGGACAAGTGGAGAAATTGTAAATGTAATAAAGGTTGGATTAGGAAATAACTCACTTGCAAACCGTAACTGTCATCCACTTGTAGGGCTGGCAGGTGTTTATCATTCATTGGCTGGATAAGAACCTTGTCTCTAGGGCATATTTATGAACATTGTATATAGCATGGCTTCCATTCTTCTTGGGACAAAATTCAAAATCCTTTATCCAGTCTTTAAGCCTGTGCTCCGTACCCTCCTTTCTCCACAAGCTTGTCTCACACACCCCCACTTCCCTTTCTGTACTCCAGACACAAAAGCAGTTTCTCACGGTTACTCCACGTATCATGGCCATTGCCTACCTCAGAATCACCTCCTTTTCCTGGTAATCCTTACTCATCTTTCAGGTTTCAAGTTAAGTGGTCTCAGAGAAGCCTGCTTTGCCCCTCCCCTCCCCCCCCCCCACACCTTGTCTAGGTCCATTCCTTTCATATAAGCTTTCATAGTAGACTTTCTTTTTCTTCCATACAACTCAGTCCCATCACCTGTTACTAACATTTACCTGTGATAAGTACAACTTTCAAATATCTAGCTATCATACATGGAGAGCTCTGCATAGACATGGAAGGTATTTGTAACACAAATGTGTAATTTTTTATATCTTTAAAATTGACATTGACCGGTTATTTAGCATGTCTAACAACTAACAGCTATCTGTATCATCTGTGCCAATATGATGGACAACCACAAATACGTGCAGCAGGAAACAGCTAAAGTTAATCCAAGGCGGTCACATACTCTATCAGCTGGACAGTCTTCATGTGCTTCAGTTATTGATCCTTAACTGACTTCTTTCTGATGGATGTGCTGCCTCTGCTTAGCATGAATGCCTAGTGTGATAAAAAGAGTTTGTTGTTGTGTCTGGTGTGATTATACTATGTCTGTGGGGTTTTTTATTTGCTCATGTCATGATCTATCCTGCTTCATGTCTTTGTCTATGGCATATATTATATGGCATGTCACATCTGTGTGAAGAGCTAGGTGACTGGGGTGGTCACCCCGTTTTGAGTTTTGATTCACCAGAAATACTATATAATCTGTATCTCTTTTCCCTGTAGGTGTGAAATTCAGATAATTGAAGATGATGCATATCAGGGCCTAAGCCACCTCTCCATCTTGATATTGACAGGAAATCCTATCCAGAGGTTATTCCCGGGAGCTTTTTATGGACTGTCAAGTTTACACACACTGGTGGCTGTGGAGACAAACGTAGCATCTCTAGAGGACTTCCCCATTGGACATCTCAAAACTCTGAAGGAGCTTAATGTGGCTCACAATCTTATCCATTCTGTCAAATTACCTGAATATTTTTCTAACATGCCCAACCTGCAATACGTGGATCTCTCCAATAACAAGATCCAAAATATTTATTATAAAGACTTACAGGTTCTACGTCAAATACCTCTACTCAAACTTTCTTTAGACTTGTCCCTAAACCCTTTAAACTTTATCCAACCAGGTGCCTTTAAAGGAATTAAGCTCCGTGAACTGACTTTGAGAAGTAATTTTAATAGTGCGGATGTAATGAAGGCTTGCATTCAAGGTCTGGCAGGTTTACAGATCCATCAGTTGGTTCTGGGAGAATTTAAAAATGAAAGGAACTTGAAAACATTTGACAAATCTATCCTGGAGGGACTGTGCGATTTGATCATAGAAAAATTCCGGATAGCATATTTTGACAAGTTCTCAGAGGATGCTCCTGACTTATTTAATTGTTTGGCAAATGTTTCTACAATTTCTCTGGTGCATCTGGGTTTAAACAAGCTAAGACACCTCCCTACAAATCTCAGATGGCAACGGTTAGAATTGGTTAACTGTGGATTTGAACAATTTCCCACGTGGAACCTTGACTCTCTCAAGGAGCTTGTTTTCTCTGCCAACAAAGGTGTGAGCACTTTTACTGAGGTGAAGTTGGAAAGCCTTGAGTTTCTAGATCTCAGTAGAAACGGCTTTAGTTTCAAAAGTTGCTGTTCTCAGGCCGATTTGGGGACAACCAGACTGAAGCATTTAGATCTGAGCTTCAATGATGTTATTACCATGAGTTCGAACTTCTTGGGCTTAGAACAGTTAGAATATCTAGATTTCCAACATTCCAATTTGAAACAGGTCAGTGATTTTTCAGTATTCTTATCACTCAAAAACCTACGTTACCTTGATATTTCTTACACGCACACTCGAGTTGCCTTCCACGGCATCTTCAATGGCTTGGGCAGCCTCCAAATCTTGAAAATGGCTGGCAATTCATTCCAGAACAACTTCCTTCCAAATATTTTCGTGGACCTGACTAACCTGGTCATTCTAGACCTCTCTGATTGTCAGCTGGAACAAGTGTCCCAGGCGGCATTCAACTCACTCCCTAAACTTCAGTCGCTAAATATGAGTCACAACCACCTCTTGTCATTGGATACACTTCCTTATGAACCTCTCCACTCCCTCCAGACTCTGGATTGCAGTTATAATCGTATAGTGGCCTCTAAGGGACAAGAACTACAGCATTTCCCAAGTAATCTATCTTCCTTAAATCTTACTTGGAATGACTTTGCTTGTGTTTGTGAACACCAGAGTTTCCTGCAGTGGGTCAAGGACCAGAGGCAGCTCTTGGTGGAAGCTGAACAGATGGTGTGTGCAAAACCTTTAGACATGCAGGGCATGCCCATACTGAATTTTAGGAATGCTACCTGTCAGGCGAGCAAGACTATCATTACGGTGTCAGTTCTCACTGTACTCTTCGTTTCTCTGGTGGTGGTTCTGGTGTATAAGTTCTACTTCCACCTGACGCTTCTTGCTGGCTGCAAAAAGTATGGCGGAGGTGAAAGCACCTATGACGCCTTTGTTATCTACTCAAGCCAGGATGAAGACTGGGTGAGGAATGAATTGGTAAAGAACCTGGAGGAGGGAGTGCCCCCTTTCCAGCTCTGCCTTCACTATAGAGACTTTATTCCTGGCGTGGCCATCGCCGCCAACATCATCCAGGAAGGTTTCCATAAAAGCCGGAAGGTTATCGTCGTGGTGTCCCACCACTTTATCCAGAGTCGATGGTGCATCTTTGAGTATGAGATTGCCCAGACCTGGCAGTTTCTGAGCAGCCATGCCGGCATCATCTTCATCGTCCTGCAGAAGTTGGAGAAGTCCCTGCTGCGGCAGCAGGTGGAGCTGTATCGCCTTCTCAACAGGAACACCTACCTGGAGTGGGATGACAGCGTCCTGGGGCGACACATCTTCTGGAGACGACTCAGAAAAGCCTTGCTGGATGGTAAACCATGGAGTCCAGAAGGAACGACAGATGCAGAAAACAGCTAGCATGAAAGAGTAACCTCTGCCTGAGGAGGAAAAGCTGCTGCAGTGCTTCTTGTCCAGCTGGACTGGGTACTTTGCGCAGTTAATGAGTATTAAATACTGCCACATACCTGGTACCTAGTGTTGTGCTAAGGGCAGATGATTCAGTGGTGCCTGAGGTACACGGGGCTGCTGACATCATGGAATTTAGAGTGCAGGGGGAATAAACACTGTGCTAAATTACAGAACTTCCAGGTGGATGTTTCAAACAAATGAGTTAAGGAGTCCATGGCAGGGAAAGTCAACTCAACTGTTACCCCATCAAACTGAACTAGAACTAAGAGACTGGGCCCTAGTGAAATCAGAAAAAGGTATAGTTCCCACCTGAGTCTTCTGAATGGAAACTACCTCATGGTTTACATTTTAGCTATCTTAAAGCTAACTGAACGAGGTCTTCACTTCTTTTCCCTTTTCTATTGAATGCAATTTAAATTCGACTTGATAACTCAGAAGCCTCCTGATTCAGACCATTCCCCACCCATTTAAGTCTGTTTCCTTACATAGGCTAAAGTCTATAACTAATTCTGAAGGAAATCTGATTAGCACATATCCACAAACACCCCTGTCTTTCTTTCGTATGTTCTATATACATTAACTCTATGTGCCTGGTATATTTTTGTTTTTATAAATCCAGTTCTCATTTTTCATGTCTTTTCTATAAACTCTTGCCATAAATAAGGCTTTTGGAGCCATGCTAGAAATTTCCATATTTAAGCAGTATCGTTCAAGCAAATATGTAAAATACACTCCATCACTCTGTCAGTTGATGTCACTCTAAAGTTATTACCTACTAAATTATGACTGTCATAAAGGAAAGATTAAAATGATTTGGTTTAAAGTGGCACTTTTTGTAAGAGAGAGGGACACGTCCAAATTCCCAGTTTTATAATGAGCAACTCAGGCTAAGGGCAGGCCAAGAAATGGGATGACCCCAGGAGGTCATGTTTTGATGGTCCTACAAACATGGCTGATACAGTTAGGGTGACCACATGACAAAAGCTGCAGCAGCCTCTTCCACAGCAGATGAGTGTGGTCTGAGAGAACATTGACTTCTTCACTGATTGTGAAATAGTTTAAGATGGGGAGCATACATTGCTGCTTCCTGTTGGGTATCTCTCTGTGAACACATTAGGGAAATAACAGATGTTATGATTGAGCAAATAACGTCACTGAGGGTAAAGTGGGTCATATTGAGGGGAATTCTTAGAAGGGTACACACCTATCTCCCCAAGAATGATACTTTCAAAGGAAGAACAGTGAAGAAGCTCGGAAAATGTGGTTGTCAAAACTGAAAGCATGGCCACACCCAAGAGTGTGTTTGTGACTGAGTGCTTCAGAGCACATTTTGATTGGAACATAGTGGGAGTTGTTGCACACACGTGGGTGTGCTTATAGGTCTTACGTGGTAGTGAAAGTGGATTGTGGATCTATATATTTGTGCACATGCCTCTAAATATTACTGTCCATGTCTGTGTGGATGCAAGAATGTGTGTGTGTGTCTGTCTATGTGATTACACCTGCATGGAACAGTGTGATCATATTGCAAGGGGAATAGGCATTTGATGTGGAGGTCTATAGCTGTTTTTTAAATTATTTGTATTATTTTTAATGTCTATTTATTTATCTTGAGACAGACAGCAAGCGGGAGAAGATCAGAGAGAGAATCTCAAGCAGGTTCCGTGCTGTCAGTGCATAGCTGGATGTGGGTCTCCATCTCACAAACTGTGAGATCGTGAACTGAGCCGATATCAAGATCAGACGCTTAACTGACTAAGCCATTTCAGGTGCCCCGACAGCTGTTTTGAGATAGGCTCTCTACTCTTGTGTTTGTATGTGATTGCTTATATACAAATGTCTACATTAGATTCTGAGTATGCCTGAAGGTGTGTGTTTTGTGTGTGTGTGTGTCCAGGCTATAGTGCACATGTGTGTTAGTTCAAACAAATATATAAGACTCCAAGGGGAAAATCAAAATGCAACTGGGGTGTTTCTTGTATACAGGCCGATGCTAGCCTTCTTCCCATCAGGCCCTCTCCCAGATGGGAATTCTGAAAATTGCAGATGAGGTAGACAAGAGAGGAAAGAAATGATAAGATGGAAACATAAGGGGAGGAAAGAGGAAAATCAGGCCTAGGGCAGATTCTTTACAGCCATTTAAGTCCTCTGGATTAACAAGACATGAATAGACATAAAGTAATACTAATTGGAATGCCTTAAATTTGTGTAATACCCTACAACTTGGAATATAGTCACACAATTAGGACCACATATGAATTTCTTATGATTGAGGTGAGGTAGCATCTAATTTTACTGACATGAAAACTGAAGTTCAGGGAAGTAAATTTATTGTCAACAGGCCACAGTGTAAATGAATGGCAGGGCCTGGACTTGGGCCTCCAGCCACCTAGGGCAGCTCACTTTCCACTACACCCCACTGCTTCACGCTTCAAGTTGGTAAAAGAAGAAGTGAAACCCCTGTAGTTCTCTGTGTGGTTGACACTAGTCAAAAGTTTTTCACTGAAACCATGAATCTTTAGGCAAATACATATGCATATACATATTATATATCAAATGATTTATTTATAACACATTTCTTTCCATAAAGGATGTGAGAGAGATTCAAACGGACAATAAGCTTAACTGCTTAGAACCAGAAAACCTGGGCAAAGAATGAAAAGGGGAAAGGAAGACACTAAGAGTAAGCTTTAGCATCCTGTTTTCTCATTAAAACTCTGGAGAGAACCCCACACCCCACTCCACCCCACTCTGGTGTTTTGGGTAGCGTGGCTTCTGGAAAAAGCCAAAACTCAGATTCACCATGTCTCATGTATGCTTTGGGCTTCACTTTTATGAGAATCTAGTTAACTCAAATACAAAATGAGGGTAGAATATTACTCTGTAAACTGTCATAAGTATTAAAAATAATTCCACATATAAGGGATACTACTTTTATGGAGGAGTGATCATCTGGGACTTTATAAAGGATGAACAGAGAGAAATACTGAGCGTTCTTCTCAACAACGTTTTAGCCATTGCTGTCTTCCCAAACTGTGGGACCACAGGAAGACTGTAACTGTAATCAGGCAGTTTCTCTCTGACTTGGCCTCCACCCACAGGACTCTCAGAACCCTAGCCTCCTTTTGGGCTTTGTCACCTTTCTAGAAATCACCAGCAGGTCTTTGGAGGGTCTTACATAAACACAGTTCTCACAAAAATGACTGGCTGCTCTATGAGGGCAGAGAGCATGTCCATTCATCCTTTGCTGCTCCAGCCCTGAGGTTAATGGCCTGCACATAGCAGACAGAACAACACCTATTTGAAGAATTAATGAGTGAATGAAGAAACATCTCTAGAGGGTATGTTGTCCTTTGTGCCTCCCAGTCAAGGCCCCCAGGTCCCAGACCACAGTCCTCTGCTACCTATGTAGTACCTGGGGCCCTGGCTTTCCACGGCTATTTCTTGTCTCCATTGTTGTCTACATAGATGTTCTCAAGTACTTCCTCCACTAAGCTCCTTAACTCCAAGTATTCCAAAAGTTACTCTGCAGAAGAGAGGAAGAGTACTTATAAGAGTTACCCATAGTGGCTATTTTTAGGTCCTACCTTACTGCTTTATATATGATTTATAATTTAAATTCCCATACCATGACTATGAGATGGATTCTAGTAATATCAGCATTATTACACATTAGGAAACAAAGCCAAAGTCACATAGCTAGTAAATGCACAGCTTGGATTTAAACCCAGTCTCCCTGATATTTAAAGTCAACTATGCTACATGGTTTCTCTAATCTCTTCCTTCTATTTCTTATAGAGATTTTAGTACCACTGTTCTTTATTTTTGTTTTCTCTTTGTTATGGGCAGCACTCAACACCAGAATTGAGATACGAAGGTAAAACCAAAGGTGGGGTGTTGGACCAAAGGTTAAGCTGTGTAAGAGACATCAGGCTGTCCATGAAGTCAACCATTTCCTCCCATGATGATGGACTAAGCCCTTCTCACTTCAACACTCTTTTCCAATAGAGCACATTCTTTTCCATGAGGCTCCCAGGACTTTCAAGCAAATAGGCCCATCTAAAAGGCCTTCCAGATGGTTCCAGCTAATTCTGTATTTATAGCAATTACCTACCACCCTGTACTCAGTGATCCTTTCTGCCACATGGCTTTATATATACCCATTCCTTTCAGTTAATGGCATTGGAAAGCAACTTGATATGGAGCTGATATAGTCTGAGTTCATCAACTTCAGCAATGCACAGGATTTAAGCTGAACAGTCTGGAGGAGGAGCAACATATCATGAATCTTGCATTGGGTTTCCTATGGTCCTGTTTTTCTCCCTTCCTTTAGCTTACACAAACAAGAGGACCCCAAAAGCTCAGAGTCTAAGAGTGTAAATTTCAGCCTACCACCTAAAACACCAATAATCTATTTTGCTGACTGAAGACAAATATAGATGCTTTGAAAATCAGAAGTAGCTGGAAAGTCTGACTTTTACTTTCTTCTCATGGACCATTCTAGCTGTTGTTACTAAATATAGGAGGTACGGATAAAAAAAATCTACATGGACCTGTTTATGGAGCTGCTAGCCCAGTAGATGTGTCTATTGTACTTGGGTTCAGATCCTGATTCTGCCACACTTTCACAGTATATATATATATATATATTTTTTTTTTTTTTAATTTTTAAATTTATTTTATTTTTTTTAATGTTTATTTATTTTTGAGACAAGAGAGACACAGCATGAGCAGGGTGGGGGCAGACAGAGAGGGAGACAGAATCGGAAGCAGGTTCCAGGCTCTGAGCTGTTAGTACAGAGTCCCCGCGGGCTTGAATTCACAAGCTATGAGATCATGACCCAAGCTGAAGTTGTACGCTTAACCAAGTGAGCCACCCAGGTGCCCCTAATTTTCATTTTTAAAATATTTATTTATTTTTGAGAGAGAGCGAGAGCGAGTGGGCATGAACAGAGGAGAGGTGGAGAGAGAGAGGGAGATACAGCTCCAAAGCAGGCTATCAGCACAGAGCCCAACTAACCGACTGAGTCACCCAAGCACCCCTCACAGTGTAATTTTAAACCAGTTTTTATGTTAATTCTAGTTCCTTTTCTTGAATAGCAAGGGAAACTAAGCTCCTATGACACAGGGCTACTATGAAGATAAAATAGAGAGTGAAAAGAAGATGCAGCACAATCTTAAATTTACCTGCTTAAAAGGTTCACTTGAAAAATAGGAAATATCCCAAGCTTCACATGATGCTGACATAGAAACCTGGAATTCTGAAGGTCTCTAAGGCAGGAGTCTTACTCAAGCAATTGAATCTCGGGAGGGAGAATGGAAAGAGAAGACAGGAAGAGCCTAGCTCTGAAACACACTGAATTACCAGCCGCTGCTGCTAGAATTTACAAAGGGGCAAAAGCCATACTCTGTTTATTTTTAATGGAGCAGAATCTTGGTGCAGCGGACAGTGAACTACGTGGGAAGGTGGAAAGTGAGATCTGGTCTAGGCTCTCCATTTACTTGTTATATGATTGCAGGGAAACCATTCAAGCACCTTGAGGCTCAGATTTCAATACATAAAATAGGAGTAATAGCACCTTCTTGACAGACCTCCCTGGGCTGTAATGACATAATAATAACCGTTACCTTTAACTAAACAGTCATCTCATGCAAAGGCTTTATTTACATGCAGTAACTCATTTGCTTTGCCAAATCAATGAATTAAGAAGATACTAGTTATTTCCAATTTGCAGATGAGGAGACTGACACTTAAAGATATTCTCTAATGTGTCACCTGCTAACAAATGGGAATTCTGAGGTTGGGATGCAAGATCACATCCACTTCATAGCAAGGTCCATTTAACACTGTTGTATATACCCAGAGCGGTGTCCTCTCAAAAAAAAAAAAAAAAAAAGCATAAAACTTCCTCTCACCATGATAATTTTGACTGATATTAATCAAAGGGAATTCTTACTATTGTTACTTCTTGATATTAATACCACAGCCATATGAGCCTGGGGCAAAGTTAATCAAAGACACACATGATTAAAGATGTTTAACAATGGACAAATCAAGCCCAGAGGATGTTGGTCTTCCTGTAAACAACATGATTAAGTATCTGTATCATTTCTTAGTCAATCTGACTTCCTGAGGGAATCACAGACTGGTGATTTAACAGAGGTTATGGGGGTAAGATCCAAAAGCAAGGACTTCCCCGATGGTTGGAATAAAATCACACACTCTGGGTTCTGTTATGGAGATCACCAAACTTTCTAATTCAAAGCAAAACCCATGGAATAAGTAGTTGATTAAAAGGGACGAAATACACTGAGCACCATGAATGCTCCTCCGATTGCTGCTGAAGCCCTGTGGGTTAGGTACCACTCTCCTCATGGCTAAAACGGATGCTCAGAGAGGATGAGCCACTTATCCAAGGTCACACAGTTTATATGTAATAATAATAAATAAAATAATATAAATATAAATAAAATAAATAAATAAAAACATTTGTTTTTTTTTTCCCCCTCAGCATGTGCCTGAAACTGTTCTAATCTATGGATTGATTCATTTAATTATTAAAATGACCCAATTGGGCAAGTAGTTGGTACCAAAGATATCAAGTTTTGCCATTTCTCAGATTAAGAAATGAGGGGCAAATGTGAATTGTCCAGTTGGAAGGTGGGGTGTACAGAGTGTGAACCCAAGTTAGCCTGATTCCCAGGGCTACATCCCTCCCATCATGTAACGACTGCCACACACCCTGGCTACTCTACTGGAGGGAGAATGACCGGAGAATAATGTAGACAAGGTCAGTAACTCCCACGCCATCTAGAAATGAAAAGTTTAAAAGGCAGTGTCTGCTCCTCGCCTTGATCTCTACAGAAATAGAGATGATACCTCCCTGTGACAGTGCTAAGTGACAATTCTGAGTGTAAATGTGTTTTTTGGCACAAATTGTCCTGTCCTAATAGTCTTGATTATAATTATAAAATAATGGGTTTCTGAAAGGCTGCAAGCAGTTCTGGGAATGGCAATAAGGCTTTGGAAACGACATGTTGTTTATGCGAGAAGTGTTTTGTTGAAAATTAAACCCACGTTTAGGAGAAAGGATTGTGTTGTATGCTCTTAAGAAACTAACTCACTATGTAATTAAATCAAAACCAGTCAGTTGCCAATTTGAGCTCTTGTCTCACACCATTGACATCCCATTTCCTGTGAGCCAAGCAACATGACTGACCTAAAATAACCCAGCCTGGCTCTTATCCACTGACCCTCAGAACCCTGTCCCTCTATTTCTCTGGGGGTATTGTGAGATGCAGTTGCAAGGCCCACCTTCTCCTGGGGATTCTGTCTTATCTTTCCCTTTAGATTCGTGTGGGTCTTCTCACCTCCACAAAAAAAAAAAAAAAAAAAAAAGAAGAAGAAAAAAAAAAGGAACGAACACTTACTGTTGAAGGGATTTTCTGGGAGGCGCTATATGGAAATAAGGAGTTTTTTAAAAAAAGGATGTGAAAAAGTTTTAGAGGCTCTGAACTTCTCACAAAATCCCCAGAGAAACTGTCTCTGACTTCATTTCTTAGAAAGGTAACAGAAATCTCTCTGAAGGTTAGAAAGTCTTTTCTGTTCCAAGATCCCAAAGTTAGATTAAGCTACTAAATCTAGCATGTTTTCTTGTGTCTCTAGGTCACTCTCTCTCTCCGTTCTATGCTCTTCTATCATCCTCCCTCACCCTCCATTTCGACTCAATCTATTTCCACCAAGGACTTTAGGCAGCTTACAACTGAGATAGTTTCAATAGAACTATTAAAAATGGGGACCGTGTATCAAGATGATAAAGTTTACCACCTCTGGCTTTTCAAAAAGTGCTTGGGTTACGAATCACTTGAGGACGTTAATTATCTATTTCCATCCATTTCTCTAGATGTGTTTATGATCCTTATTGCAAAAATTCTGATTTAGTGTCAGAGATGGGGCCTAAGGAATCTGTATTTTGAAATGCTGCCCAAGTGATTTTAATGCACAGACAGATCTGAGAATGACAGTTATAATAGAAAATGGAGGATAATACCCCACATTTAATATGGTTACTGGTTTTGTCCTTGAGTTTTATTGCTATGATTCGTAACAGCTGAGGCAAGGTCAACGGGATGGAATATGTGATCCTTCTTATCAAGAGAAATAAGACACTCCCTATTGGTCAGACAGTTTCTTTCTTTCACACTTTACGGATATTCCCCTAAATCCTCCCAGGTCAGACCGGATGGGATGCTAGTGCTGGCCTGTTTGATTCTGAGCTTACAATATCCATTTAGACCTTGTGACCTAGGCTCTTGCCCGCTTCTCCTACTTCTCCCGGTGTGGTGCCAATTCTCCGCCTTCATGCTCTAGGATAACTGAGACCTCGCATAAACTTACACCAGAAACATGTCGTGGTCTGCTCTGCACTCTCTGAGGGATCTGCCGCCAATTTTAGTTTTCCGATTTTTCATTCCAAAATAAATACAAATAAAACCTGTCAGCTCTACTTTCGCAAACTGACCACTCAGCTTGCCGTTAACAATCAAGATTCCCAAAACGGTTTCCTCTAGGAAACACCAGGATCTCTTATGCAAAGATGTGCTGAGCCATTGTCCTTCTTCCCCAGGAACCTCTTTTTCCATATTGCTGGGAGGTACGTGGGGCAGTGAACCCTGAACGTTGATATTTGGTAGTTTTGCCCTTTAGGGTTGAGATCCTGAATCCTCTGGTGGAGTGCACTGCTCCCCAGTGGGGAGATATCCGCTGTAAAAACTTTCCAAATGCAAAGAGCAGTTTCGAAGTTCACGGCAGATGGCGACTCTCTGGCTAGAGCTGTGTATCCTTTCCACACATTATCTTTGGCTGGATTGGCTATAGGTGCAATGTGTTGCCCAGGTCTGAAAGCTGAGAACCTCAAAGAGCAGGGTACACCCCTGTCAGTTACTAGAATATTTGCTGCTGAGATCAGGTAAGTGAGCAGAGGCAGTGGTAGTGTGGGTCAGAGCTTTGCCCTAGGCTCAAGTCTCTCGCTTTTGAAATGGGACACTGGGCTGCGTCAGCATTTTCCAAAGTGTGGTATACTGGTAATCGAGATGATTTTATGCAGTTGACAGATGAGTATGCTACCTTTAATGATTATCTATATAGTCTTATGTTTTTTTCTACTTATAGTAGTTGTATGAACAATAAGGAATACGATCCCTTAAAAATATATATGTAAGCTTACAATGCAAGCCTTTTTAGCAAAAAAAAAAAAAAAATCAAGAACAAAAACGGAAAACGAATAATACAACAGGTATGCAGATGTGGGAATAAAATTGCTTTGCATGAAAAAGTTTGCCTATTGGAAAGCAATGGACCAAATGGCCACTGAGGGTCAGGCCAGCTCTCTGACATTCTAGTATGTTCACTTCTCCAGGACTATTTCCTTATCTCTAAAATGCAGGGATTGGAGTAAATGTCCTTGATGGCAATTCTATTCTATGATTCCAGGCATGACTCTGTCATGCAGATGTTCCAGCATCCTTAACACATGGTTCTAGCATCTTAAAACTTGTGATGTTGTTTGAAAATGGGTGACTCAATAGTAAACTCATGGTTTATTCATGCATTTATAATTTCCCCCATTCTCGCTCATTTCTGGCAAAGGCTCAGCTATCAACCAAGTTGAGTGGCAAGTGACAGACTATTAGGCTACAGAAGAAGAAATTAGGGCAAGTAGATGGTGCATTGACCTCATCACTATCTGTTTAACAAACAGCCTCCTGATCTCATTGTCCCTTGATGTCTCTTTGTCCATGGGGCGCATGGTTTTTGGAGTCACTTCTATGACAACTAGGAATCACTTCTATGAATCAAATGGAACAGAGGATTCAGGAAAGTTCAGGCAAGTGCTACATAAAGCAGAAAAGGTAGCATCACACTGGATTGAAAAGTCCTTGAAGGGAGGGTTTCTCTTCCTAATTGTATGATCCAATTGTATAATCCCAAGAATACCTCCCATCTTGCCCACTCATTAAAAAGCTGTAAAATTAACCCATGTGTCACTTTCATGAGATTCTCCTATAGTTTAGCAATGTGTTACTTGGCTACTTTGAGTTCCCTTAAGGAGAAAACTGCAGTTTGTCTAGATCCAAGCAGTTCCTTGCATTATAAGGCTTGCAATTATCCGTCCCCTTTCCCACACTTGACATTTAAAATGGTATCTCACAAGCTACTAAACAGTTAGCTATGGAAGCATAGTCTGACCCCTGGTGTCTTCCACCATCTGTGAATTCTTGCCAGTTAAGAATAAACACTGGTACATTTCATAATTGGTGCTTGATAATAGCAGAGACCTCTGGTTACTCATTCCTTTCTGCTCTCTTCCTAAAATACCATATATGATTATCCCTTCTATCGTGTGGGGCTGCTACCACTCCTCAGCCATATGCCACCGCAAACAGCCACCAAAGATGTGCTCAGTGGCCAGGCTGCCAGACCTTCCAGGCACATCCCTCCTCAAGCAGCAAGGTCAAGCCACCCCCTTCCTGTGGCATCTTCCTCTAAATCATTCTTTCTCCTTTGCCTGCCACAGGCCCCAGTCTTTGCCCTTTTCTGGTTCCCAAAACAGTTTTGAAAAGAAACTTGTCCAATGATCTGGTGTTCAATTCTGGTGCCATTCTCATCTGTCTAAATGTCACTCCGATCTTCCTTCCTTTGCACCTTCTTACTGGTCACAAAGTCGGTGCTTGCGTAGGAACTTCTGTCTCCCACTCTGTCTTGAACTGCCAGTATCCCACCTTCTCAATTTTTGAATTTCTTTCTCCCTTTGCTCTTTCCCTTCCCTTCTTATCTGCAAACTCCATTACCTGCTTCCGCACGTGACAATGCCTATTGCATTCCCCAAAGAATGTGCCTTTTCTTCTTCTAACATATTGGGAAGAATGCAAGCTCCGGAATCAGACAGATCAGTTTTCTGACGCCAAGACTTAGAGAACCTGCTGTGTTCGCCTCAGCTGTAAAATAAGTATACTTTGACCTACCTACCTCTCAGATTTGCTGGCAGTTTAATTAGCTAGAGTAAATCTCTCACTTTCCTTTATCTCCTTGAAAGTTTTCCTTACTTTACTCACCCTTCTGTCTAATATTTATGAAGAAGCTACCCTTCTCAGTCATTGGCACACTGCAGGGCACGTGGGGTGGCAGATAAACAAGACGTGTTCCCAAAGTTGTGGGGTTAATATTCAAGTTGTTAAGGGAGATATGTCAACAAATAATTCACACACGCACATATATACATACACAAACTCTTATGCCAACATGGGGTGGGGAGGTGGGTTGGGGGTTGTTCTGCTTAGATGCAATCACAGAAGGCTTTACAGAGGAGGTGCTATTTGACCTAGACATTAAAAGAATAGCTCTGCAGGTAGACCATAGTGGAGATGAAGGGAAGAAATTCTTGAGAAAAGAAATAGCACATGTGAAATATAGTAGAAGGGCATGGCTATAGCACCGAGTGGTGGAAAGAATATAGTAGAAATAGTTAATTGGGCAGGTGCCAATCATTAATTGACATCAGTTGACCGTGGCAAAGTCATCTATCAGGACTGTTTCTCAGTTTGTTCATCTTTCAATTAAGGCTAATGTATTAAACAAGTTAATATAAGCAAAAGGCAGGCCACTTAGCAATCACTCAAAAATACTAATTCTCGGGGCACCTGCGTGGCTCAGTCAGTTAAGGGTCTGACTCCTGGTATCAGCTCAGGTCATGATCTCATGATTTGTGAGATTGAGCCCCGCTGACAGTGTGGAGCTGATTCCCTAGCATCAGGCGCACTGGACTGCAGTGTCTGGGACCTAGTTCTCATTCTGGTATTGGTGCCACTGGGCTGTGTGACAATGGGGACGTTACAACTCAGATTTGAGATCATGCGACTTGTTATCTGTTTTGCTTTCAAAGCTGAGAATTGAGGGTGAAACCCCCTCCACTTTTAAGAAACAAGAAGTCCTGGAATGTTCTTACAACATCAGGGGTGGAGGAGTCACTGGCATAAGGGATATGTGTCACTGGTGGTAAAATTGTTGTCAGTTGCATAACAGGGTTATATAATTTCTCCTTCCCCTATTTCTAGGCCAGAAAGTCAAAGACTCATGACAGGGCAGTTTTACTTTCCCGGAGGAGACACTGCAGTTGAATAAAATCAATCACTTAGATATTAGCAGCTTATAGAGCCAGAAACTGGAGAATATTCATTGAGTGTATGGCTTTATACCAGATGGTGCAAAGGTGCAGAAAGAAGAGACCACTACTTCCTGCCCTCAAGGAGATACTACTCGAGCAACAGAGGCATAAGGGGGACACCAGAAAAAGAAAGCTTCCAAAGGACTCTGCACAGCAGGGTGTGTTTGTACGGCAGACTTAGGCCTGGGCTCCCCTGTCTCTCTCTGCATGTCTCCTGTTCTGTGTAATGTCACAGGGACAGAGAGGCATGGTCTAGATTTGAACGCTATCTGTCTGGTCCACTGTAGGATGCTGACCGGGTGTACGGCAGACACTGGAGTAGAGTTGGGAGTGGCAGTAGTAAAATGATATGAATACTACTCTGACCATAAAAGAACTGGGCAGAAGCGGAAGGAAGGGGATAGGGAGACACGTGGGGGTATAACTGCAGCAGCTCTGCTGACTGCTGTGGCCTTAGTGTGTACACACGCGTGTGTGGGCACGTGACCCTCTTAGAAACTTTTGTTCAACACTCTATTCAATGCAGGAATTCCTTCCACTACCTTAAAGCATTAAGAATTAAAATGATACTGGGGTGCCTGGGTGGCTTAGTCGGTTAAGCGTCCGACTTTCGCTCAGGTCATGATCTCACGGTTCGTGGGTTCGAGCCCCGCGTCGGCCTCTGTGCTGACTGCCAGCTCAGAGCCTGGAGCCTGTTTCAGTCTGTGACTCCCTCTCTCTCTGACCCTCCCCTGCTCACGCGGTCTCTCTCTCTCTCCTAGAAATAAATAAAACATTAAAAAAAAAAAGAATTAAAATGATACTAATAAAAAAACGTAAATAATTATGAATTTCATTTATACTAAATAAAGCAGTCTTTGGGCCACTACCATGTGCCAAGTAGTAATGCTGGGTGGTTTTACACCCAGCACTCTATTTAATGTCCCCATAAGCCCTGATAGGTGGCTGTCCTCATTCATCATCACCATTCGGCACAGGAGGATAATGTCCATCAGGGAGGTTGGACTGCTTCTTCCAAACCACTTAGCCAGTATATCACAGCCAGTGAGATGTGAGACTAGAATCCATGTGTGCCTCATTCCAAATCCTGCCTTCCACTATCTCTTACACATATCTGTTCAGCTTACACCTGAAACTCCAGGGATGGGGCTGATTGTTCTCCCCAGTGTCTCGTTTCATGATTTGACAGCTCTGTTGACAGAAGTATGACTAGAAAGCCTTCAATGGAGCCCAATTCAGCCTTCCTCTGCATCAGTGTAGGACTAGTTTTTTACCTGTGATGTGGAAAAGCGCTGACACTTGTTGTTTTACAGGTGTTATGAGGTGAAATACAGCCTTGTCTAGAAGGGGAGTTGGAATCAGACTCCACCCTTTACTCATCAGGAGCTGTAAGCAAGAAAACCCCTTGTCCTTGGGTAGGGACACCATTCTTGGAGAGGTTTCCCGCAGTCTCTTATTTTTCCAGCTTGGCTGTTCCACCCTCTACAAGTCACTGAGCTGTCTGAGAGGTAGGAAAAATGCTCAAGGAATGTACACAGAGGTTTCTTACTCTATGACTTCCATGAGTAAAGTAGTTTGTCTGTGCTGCTCACTACTTTTTCTCCAGTATAGGAGGGTGTTTAATATCATGTGTTTACAAGAAATGGAGCAACGCATATAAGACACTCAGCACGGTGCCTGGCACGTACTTCCTACATGGTTCATGTGTGGTCAGCTTCTGTAACTAGCTGCTGAGCAAATGTTGAACAGGACATCCGGAAGCAGTAGACTGGAGTTCTTACAGGCATGGAAACTAGAGGAAGCAACTGAGAACCCCTATCTGGTAGCCTTCCTGCCCCCCATAGCCCAGAAGGGAGAATAGATGTTAATTCCAGAATCCTGTGCCAACTCATTTAAAAACCTTGACTGAGCTCATGTTATCTGCCAGACTCTGAAGGGGAGTGATATTTAAAACAAAACAAAACATAACAAAGCATGCCATCTTCATTCAGGAAAGTCAAAGTCAAGCACAGTATACAGGAAAGAGCAGTGAGATGGACCCTTTCCTAAAAGTACACACATAGTGCCATGGCTGACCAGGCAGCCATTTGCTAACTGGTGCGTACCTATGTGGGGAACTTCCTCCATGGCCACCATTCTTCAACGTGAGTGATGTGAATGAACTCATTTATCCATCCCATTATATAGATAGCAACCAAAGGCACAGAGCAGCGGAACCTGAGCCCTAGATCATTACAAGCTCAGAGTTCACAGAAGTGTGATTTGAAATATTCTGGAGCTAGATGCTACTTCTTGCCATACCTCTCCCGCAAGGAAACAGAATAGAATTCACTTTGGAAAACACTTTCTGTAATGTCTGTCATGTCTTTGTTCCTGCTAGGAGTGAAATCAATGGAGAGAAAAAAAAAAAACAAACAAACAAAACATTATTCTTAATCTATCAGAGTTGTTGATTGAGTTGAAAAACAGACAAATGAACTCTGGTCCCACTGTAGCACGATGCACAGGAGCCAAAGACTAGTGATGAAGGGTACAGAGCTGGATGACAGACAGACCTAAATGCCAGATGCACTATATATAAGCTGTGTGACCCAGAGCATGTTACTTAACTTCTCTGTTCCTAAGTTTCATCATGAGGATGTAAAATGAGGATAATGCAGATACTTGCCTCAGAGAATCAGAATGGCATAAAATAAAAAGACATAATTAATAGCGAACACTGTTACATATTAAGCACTCAATAAGTGATACTGAGGCAGTTGTGTGTGGGGGGTGTCCGGAACCAATGAAAAAAGGTGATTTTATTTAAGGTTTTTAATTTCTTTTTTTCATGTTTATTTCTGAGAGAGAGAGCACGGTGAGAGGCAGCACGAATGGGGGAGGGACAGAGAGAGAGGGAGACAGAATTCAAAGCAGGCGGTAGGCTCCACACTGCTAGCACAGAGCCTGACAAGGAGGCTGAACCCACGGACTGTGAGATCATGATCTAAGCCAAAGTCAGAGACTTAACCAACTGAGCCACCAAGGTGCCCAGAAAAGGTTTCTTTATTAAAGCATGGGAAAGATTGTGAGGAGTGACTGATTATACACTTGGGAGTTGGGGGAGGTAAAGGCAAGGGGAAATTTCCAAAAGGACTTTAATATGCTAAAGAAGACTCAAAGGATCCTGGAGGCTTAGCTATTGTCAAGCTAAGGTTGTTTCTCCCTCCAGCAAACCAATAACATTAAGACAGTAGGGACTTCCTGGAGGAATGTTGTATTGAGCATGACCTCAAGCAATTGTCAATGGGCTGCAGGTTCTAAGGAAATTTAATTTTATCTGCCATTTCCTTCTGCCTTTGTTTCCCAGTTCAATATCCCATCAATTAGATGGGGACAGAAAGAATATAAAGGGCTGGAAAAATAGCAAGGGACCAGATCTGGAAGGACATTGAAATTTTTTAAGGTACTGGAAAATGGTGATGCTCTTTTCTCCAGGAAGGGACAAGATCAGAGGATGAAGTGGTGGATAGATGGAAGAAAGAAGGAAGCCAAAGACCAGTCAGTCAGAGCATGGAGGCTATACCCTTACCTGCTTTGCTGAATGTCACAGAGGATTTCTGATCTTGTGACAGAAGGAACTAAAAGATCAGGAGACCTAGAAACTTTGGCCCCTTTTATCTCCATTTCATAAAGCATAGAGTGGGACCTTCAGGGCCACGAAACAATCTGTTCTTTTTGGGAGAGAGCAGCAACAGTGTCTCCTGTGGTCTGACCCAACAACGTGGGCTCAGCTCATTCGTCTCAATAGCTCAAGCACTAGATATATATAGAACCATGGTGACAACAGGCAGAAGGTAATTTAATTTAAGCAAAAGCCCCAAGTGGAAGAGACAGGAGGCCCTTCTGAATGTAAATGTCTAACATGCACTGCTTTGTTTTTCTTATTTCTGTATCCCCTATCAAAGGCTCTGTCTAGTCATATCTCCAGTTGTGCTTGGCCCAAACACCAGAGGGAAGAGAGATACAATCTAGGCCAGTGGTTATGCAAGGAAAGAAACTATTCTGAAAAAAGAAAACAAAAACAAAACAGGCCTCTTAGTCCCTTGGAGGGTTGAAAAGAGGAGAGTGGGATTTTTGGTAATTTCCGTGCTATCATTCACTTCCTATGAACTGACAAGACATTCTCTCCTAGATTCCCTAAACCTGGACCAGAATATATTAGCCAGAGGACAGTGGAGAGGTTTCTCAGACTGTAATCAGTACTGGGGCACATTCATGTGTGTGAGTATGCATGTGCGTGTGGGTGTGTGTATCTGGCTTTTTTCCTCCTTTTCCAATCTACATAATTTCTTTGCTTCCTTTGCATATAACTTCTGTCACCTTTTCTTTTGTCTGTGGTTTAATCCCATGTCTCAAGATTCCTGAGATTTGGAGATGAACCAAACTGGGTCTGAATCCTGATTTTTACAACTTTCTGCACAGTTAGCCTCAAAACATAGCCTTCCTTATCCTCAGTTTGTTCCTATGTAAGGTGAGGATAAGAATACTTAAGTTCTCAGGTTAGGGTAGTAATGGGGTAAGATAACAGAGTACAATGGGGGCATGTCATAGAGGCTATATAAATATTAGAGCCCCACTCAATGACTGCATGCCCCCCACCACCATAGCTCTTGTGGGTCTAATGTCCTTCCATCATGCTGATGGGGTTTTGGGGTGATGGTGGGGTTCAGAACTGATGGGCAAGAAAAAATTCTTGAAGATGTCTTTGGTGCAAACAGGTGATTTTAGTAAAGCACAAGGACTGCGTTATACCCAGATTGCAGTATCCTCAACAACCAGAGACCACTGGGGAGACCGAGTCACGCATGCAAAGGCAAAGGGCTTTATTACGGGCTCGAGCTTGGGCTCACAGACTTTACCAGCACAGTGGATCCGTGCTATGAGCCCCGAGCAAAGGCAGAGTAGGGTTTTTATGGGGTTTGTGACAGGGGAGTTACAGAAGTTGTGGCATGGAAACAATGATCCAATCATAATTATTCAACATTATTGACAGCGGGTTTAACCATACACATTGTCTAGAGTATTTGTTACTTTTGGCAGGATCCAATTACAACGTTTATAGTACCTTTAAATTCAACCAATCACAGAGCGAGCCTAGGGTCTTGTTCCAATACTAATGGGTTAACTTTAACATTAGGTAACAGGGTCCTATCTATAAGGCCTCTCCCTTAGTAATGTGGAGGGTGGTTGCTGGCCTTTCCTGATTGGGTGTTGTAAGGGTGGTTTCTCCTGCCTTGGGCAATGTGTAACTGCCTGATAGTTTTGGGGAAGCTGGAACTTAGGCCTTCTAGTTTAGAGAGGAAACTTAAAGCCTGTCATGGAGTCAGTTTGGTTTAGACTTGTGTCCTTACAATGGGACCCTTGGGGAGAAAGAGATGCACTGGGGCTGTGAAGAATGACTGGTTTTATACTTTGGAGTGAGGGAGGTAAAGTCAAGACGGTTTCTTAAAGGGATTTTCCATATGCTAAAGACTCACAGATTACTAGAGAACTAGCTGTTGTCAAACTAAGTTGTTTTTCCCTCTAGCAAAGCATTAACACTAAGACAGTAGGGGGTTCCTGGACTTTAGGGTATTGATAAGATTGCATTTTTTTTTCAGTAATTGTATTAATATATTTGTAAACTAATGGAGACTCTAACAGTTTAACCATCTGTTTTTTGTCCTTTCCTTTGTTCTTTGGCAGCCAGGAATGCCTGAGGAATATTAGACATATCTCACCTTTGGAGGAGGTGGTGTGCTAGCTTGTGCTTGGCCATCAGTTTGCCTTACGGTCCCTCATCATTCCTTCCTACAATTTGGAGGTTCCCCACTTCTCAACCTCAATTTCCATCTCAGGGCAAGACTCCTGTGACCTGAATAGCTCCCAGAGTTTGTCACCACACTGAACTCCAGTAGGATGTCTGGCCTAAAGGCTCCCATAGGTATCTCCTAGGCCCTCCCAAGAGGCCAGGCTGTGTGCTGACTTATACTTTACACAGACTCTGTTTGACCCTGAGAGATAAAGCTACAGCGAAAAATGGACATCAAAGGGAAAGCAAACAGATGGGATTCAGTGCAAGACATTGATCTCATGGAAACCAGACCTAGCCAGAATTGGAATGATCTTCCCTGTAAGCTGTGACTTCCCCAACAGTGCTCACCTTGATTGTCAGTGGCTCCAAATGCTGGTGCAGGGGCAGGTATAAGAGAAACATCTGGGGTAGAGCTGGGCTGGCCACTGGAGATAAAACAATCTTAGCTCTAGTTTTCACATACAGAGATGACATGTAGTTCAGTGGTAACCAAATATGGCTGACCACAAAAATCTCCTGGGGAGAGGGTGCTTTAGAAGAGGGAGAGATTCAGTTACCTCAACTCCTGAGGACTTAAGACTTTTCTGTGCTAGAAATGGGAAATACACATATTTAAAGCTACCTAGATGACTCTGATAATAAGCAGATTTGAGAAGTAGTGATAGATACCATCTATAAGATCCCATAGGAAAGAAGCTAAGAACTTCCTAATGCATCTTCATTTCTCTCCAGCTCTGAGAGGAGTGTAAGCATCTCCTACATGTTATGGTCAAATATTCCAGCACTTGAAAGATTAATTTAGCTACTGCCCTAGAATGATCAGAAGAAGGGACACTCCTTCCTCTAACTCTTACCATGGCTATTCTTGCTTGCACATCCATTGTACCTATTTACCAGGTCCAATTTGTGGTTCAGGACAGCCCTAAAGCCAGCATTTAGTGAGTGATCTCTCATGGTCCCAAGGCACTATGCAAATAGCTTGACTTACATTGTTTCATAGAGTTCTATCGACTCCCTCAGAGGAGCACTGCGATTATCCTCATTTTACAGATGAAATTGCAACAGAGAAGTTCATTAACTGGCCTAAGATTCCAAGGCTAGTAAGTGGCAAAGCCAGAATTTAAACCCGGAGGCATATAGTCCAGCAGTACCTTCATAAATATCACTATCACACTTCAGAATTGTAACATATGTGTCTGAAGATCTGTTGTTCAATCCCAATTTTAAACATGTAGCTTCATAGGTCATACTTTTCCAGTGCCCCACGCCTTGCTCATCCTTAGGACAGTTAAAATCTTCTTCCAAGTAAATCTGTTTTACAGTTTCACAAAATTCATTTTGCTTCTACAAATATATTTGTGTGTGTGTGTGTGTGTGTTTAGGGAAAGGCAAATTCATTAAAAAACATTATGTTTGTCCTTTCTTATTATATAACTGAGATCATGCATCTTCCCACCCACATGGGGAATATTTATTGGTATGCTGGTGAATGTTTAACAACCAGCTCTCCAGGGGCAGGAGAGGAAAGCAGAAAGCCTTGATACTGTTTGCTGGTTTCTGTGGTGTAAATATTTCCACCATGGCTAATTTCAAGATTCCAACATGATGTCACGAAGCATGCAATTAGGAAGAGATGCTATGACCAGCTCTCAGTAGCCAAATTATCAGAAATTGCAGCATTTTCTCCCTTTAACCTTTAAAGTATCTATTCTTGCTCACACAAAAATCACATCAATTTTCCAGGTCTGATTTCTGACTAAATAAAATCATCGGAACCAACATTTACAGAGCGATCTCTACATTCCAAGGGCTATCCAAATCACTTAGTTCTCCTAAGCAGCCTTAGTCATCTATTCCAGATCCCACAGAGATGTAACATATGTACATTGTAATAATATTACCATTGGTTGTATTTTTTTTTTTGAGAGACAGACAGACAGATAGACAGACAGACTGACCACGTGTGGGAAAGGGGCAGAGGGTGAGAGAGAGAGAATCTCAAGCAGGCTCCATGCCCAGCAGGGAGCCCAACCTGGGACTCTATCTCATAATTTAAGACCAAGATCTGAGCTGAAATCCATAATAGGACACTTAACAAACTGAGCCACCCAGGTGCCCCGCCACTGGTGGTATTTTGGCATCAAAGAGTATGTTAAATAGAATTTCCAATTCCCCACTGTTCTTCTCTCGTGACCAGTGTATAAGCCACCAGACCTTGTGGAGACAGGTTGAAATATGGGGAAAGCAGTGTCTCTGGACATAGGTACCCTCTCCATTCTGTCCTACTAGTTATGACTGAAAGAGTGACCTTAGTCAAGACACATCATCTCTGTGGGATCTGCAATACATGATTACACGTGCTGACAACATAGGAGCACTAATAGACCATTGTAACACACTGGGTATGTTACAGATGATCAATACATGTTAGCTCCTGACCCTCTCTCCTTTCCTGAAACATTTACATTTTCTGGATCCACACTGCCTTCTTGCTCACATGATCTCCATTTGTTCTTCACTCAGAGTCCACCAGCTCTGTTTTCTCTTTGTAGTACAGGTCTCCCACTCTGAGTTATGCTTTCTCTATATTTGTGTGATTTTATCTGCATCCTCCAAGACTTCCTTTCTAAGCCTCTTAGCTTTTTCCTTTCTGTGTTACTCCTTTTTCTCTCAGGCTGTAACTTCCTCAGCCGTGCCGTTCTCCTTCTACTGGGACGTGCGCTTCTCACCAGTGGGAATCTTAGTCTTCACTCTTTACTTCTTCCTCCATTAATTTCTCACGATTCCCCTCCCCGTTACTCCTCTGTGGATTTCAGACAAAGCCATCTTTACTGATGTGTATTCTGTTTGCTTCTCTAGACAAGAGCAGCCTTCACTGTCCTCTATATTTTTTGCATCTTGTATACCCCTTGCTCCCATCTGTACCCGCGCCAACTCCCAAATGTTTCCACTGCCTCAACCCGAAATCCATTGTCTTTATTTTTCCTTTTCCTTTCCAAAGGACCTCCAAATCTCTCTTCCATCAGCCCAAATTTGTATTCAATTTTCCCTGAAACTCCTCTAGCTGGGTAGTTTTCCCTTTCAAGATGCAAAGGACACGGGGCCAATTTGCACTGATATATCTGTTTTGCATCATAAAGGTAACACTTCTTTGGCGGGTTGTATAGCTGGATTCTTGTCGCTAACTTGAGAGGGAGGTTGGTATTGTTTCTGTCTCTACACTGAAATCTCTTTAATAAATCCCTGCACACTACGGCAGTTTAGGTAGTGGAAAGCACATGGACCCAGGCCTACTTTCAGATTCAACTGTCACAGCTGTGTAATCCTGAGCAAAGGAATCCATCTCCCTATCTCCCCTCTCCCCGCAGCACAGTATAGGGTCTAAGAATAGGGTTTTGGAGACTGACAGATCTCACTGCCCAGTTATTGGTCCATCTCAACGGCTATGCACTGCTCAGGTCACCACTTCCTCATGATGGCAAGCACTTCTTTGGAAGTGAAAGGTATGACATCTCTGAAAAAGGTAAATCTCAGAAATGAAGGGAAGACTCAATAAAAGCCTCTGTGCAAAATACTTAACCCATTGCCTGGGCTATCAGAAGCACTCAGCACTGGGGTTTATTATTATTGGGATACTTCCACCTCTCTCAGAAATGATATGGCCCCTCATACCTGCCTGGCTTTCCTCTCGCTGTTCCCTCCACCTTCAATGTCTAATTAACTCCATCCCTGAAGTGTACTCTTGTGACTTTTTTTTTTTTTTCATCTTTTGCAAAGCCTTCTCTGAAGGCTTCTAAACAGAATCAGTCATCCCCCATTGTCTGTCCTCAGAGCACTTTGTCCCTGCTCGGTTTGTATGTCCAATCACATCATTTTGTAGCTTACAGTTTACTTACAGGTGTACATCCTACTCATTGTTCTAGACTATGAGCTTTTAGAGACCTAGGCTGAGTCTTTTATTCTGGTTCTCTGTGCCAGACACAATGCCTAGCAGAGCGTAGGTGCTAGATGAGCATTTGTTACTAGAACACGTGCAGACAAATGGCAGATGTTTACTGTAAGTTTGTGATGGATGTTAAGAATGAAGACAAAGTCCCAGTTTCCCAGTTTATATAATTAGGCCATATGGCTGGGGCATAGACATGGGCCATCCAGACATTCTGGCCCCAGTGTGTAGGATCAGGTTAGACTTGGCCCAATAGGCTGAACAATTTGCTGCTGAGGCCCTGAGCTGCTGATTTAAGAACCTTTCCAATTCCAGGCACTGACTTGTTCCTAAGTGTGGAGTAGGTTGGAGTATGGGTATAAGGTTAAATGGCCCCAGCTCAGAAGATAGAGTAATAAAGGTCAAGAAGAAAGTCACTAGAGTAATCTGCTTTATTTGGCTCTCTCAATTGTCTGTAATTTCCAGATAATTTGGAGTTTTGACACCTTATCATCTTTATTTTTTTTAACTTGTACTTATTTTCTTATACGTATGAAAATGGCACAGGGGGAAAAAAACGAAAATATACTGTGATTTTTAAAAAAACAAAAGTGAACTAAAATTACGCCTCCCAATCCCCCATTCTTTGCTGACACTTCCATGAATAAGGCGAACATCACATGACTATGTGTCAGGGACTGACCACACGATCTGTTGTGTTTCTGGGAGCATGATTTAATCTACGAAACAGGACAGTTCAACTCGTCACTTAATAAACATTTATTCAACACAGAGTCTGACGTAGGTACCATGAGACATATCAAGAGAATTAAAAAGTGATGGCTTGGAATATAGTCCTGAAAGAAATGTCAAGGCCTTGGAATTCAAGTCTGTACTCCACCCTTTATTAGCTCTGTGATGCAGGAGAAATCACAAAAAGTCCCCAAATCTCAGTTTGTGTATCTCAGAAGTAGGCAAGATAGGAGTTGTCTTCGCTCCAACCCCTTCTCAGAGAGTTGTAAAGATCAAACAAACTCATATATTACAGAGCTTTGAAAACTGAGAAGTGATAAGACATAACAAAGCATGACATTTTGCATTGTTTTTTTTTTGTTTTGTTTTGTTTTGTTTTGTTTTCCGATCAAGTAACATCAGCTTCATTTGGTATAAACCAAATGTGAGACTAGAAAATGAAAGCTGGTAAAAGGAAACTTAATCCCCCAAGTTCTGACTCCAGTACAAATTAGCTGTGTGATGTGGTCCATTCACCTCTCCTGCCTGGGCCTTGATTTCCATATCTTGTAAAACAAGGAGGCCAGCCCAGAGGAGCTCCAAAGATTCTTCTAGCTCTGATCGTGCAAGAAAATGGCTGTCATCTGCCTGAACATGGTAGTAAGTTGTGTTTGTAACTCTACTCACCTGGACAGGAAATGTCAGAGGATAGGACTGAATTCTTTAGGCCTAGGAACACAGTTAGGGGGTGGAAGACTCAAGAAGGCAGAGTTGCTCCAAGTTTATTGTCAGAGGAGGCCAGCAAGACTTTTGGTACCCTAGGCACATATGTCTTCATGGGTCCCTTCCTTTTTATTTATTTATTTACTTAATAATTAATCAATTAACTAATTAAAAGTATATTTTATTACTGCATTACTATAAAGATGACCATAATTCAGGATCAAGTATATATTCTTTCTTTTGATATAAAGACAATAAGAGTTTTAGTAGCCCTAAAAAACTGTCATGGACTATAGAAACTATTGCTGCTTTGTTGAATGGCTATGTTGGCCTTGCCAGGTTCTCTTAAAAGTGTTGGTTCATTTTTTTTTAATGTTTATTTATTTTTGAGACAGAGCATGAGCAGAGGAGGGGCAGAGAGAGAGGGAGACACAGAATCCGAAGCAGGCTCCAGGCTCTGAGCTGTCAGCACAGAGCCCGATGCAGGACTTAAAATCATTAGCTGCGAGATAGTGACCTGAGCCAAAGTCAGATGCTTAACCTACTGAGCCACCCAGGTGTTAAAAGTGTTGGTACATTTTAGGTCTGAAGCTTGCCTTCCTTCTAGAATAGGGTTTTTCAGCTTTGGCACTACTGACATTTGTACTAGATAATGGTTCGGTGAGGAGGGCTGCCCTGTGTGTTTTAGGATATTTAAGAGCATCCCTGATCTCTATCCACTAGATGCTAATAGCATAGTTGCCTCAGTATTAACAACCACAACTGTCCCCAGACATTGCAACTTCCCCCTTAGGGGTAAAATTATCCCCAGGTGAGAACTACTCTTATAGAATATACTCTCTAGATAGCAATTCTCTCTTTTGCTGAGAGCTCATGAACTTCTTGGGAAATGGCTTCCCATACCACTCTTGGTGAAAGATTAAGTCCTTACATGGATCTATAAGACTCTCTGACCTTGCCCTCCATACTGCTCTGACCTTCCTACTCTTCCTCCTGCCTAACACATGATTCCTGCCCCACTGTCCTGTCTGCTGTGTCCTGGATCTTCCACACACACTGCGTTAGGCCCTTTGAAATGGCTCTACCTTTTGCTTGGAACACACTTCCCCTAGATAAGCCATTTGGTTAATTCTATTAACTTCTTCGATTCTTTGTTTAAAATATTACCTTCTCAATGAGTCCTATGCTAACCACCCTTTAAAAAATTACAACCCTATTCCCTGTCATTCTTCTTTCTTTTTTTTTCTCTCTTTCTGCCTCTGTCTGTATACATATGTACGTTTCCCCCATAGCTTATCATCTCCTAACACACTGCAGCTGAGCACAGGGGTTAGGGGCACTAACCCCCAGCACAGTCGAAAATTCACATATAACTTTTGACTTCCTCAAAATGTAACTACGAATAGTCTACTGCTGACCAGAAGTCTTACTGATAACATGCAGTCAATTTATGCATGTTTTGTATGTTATATATATTATATACCATTTTCTTAGAATAAAGTAAGCTAGAGATAATAAAATGTTATCAAGAAAATCATAAGAGAATATGCATTTATCGTACTGTGCTGTATTTATCAAAAAAAAAAAAAAAAGAATCTGCATGTAAGTGGTTTCATGCAGTTCAAATCTGTGTCATTCAAGAATCATTTGCATATAGGGATTCCTGAGTGGCTCAGTTGGTTAAGTGTTCATCTCTTGATCCCGGCCATGATCTCATGGTTCGTGGGTTCAAACCCCACATCAGACCTGCACTGAAAGTCAGAGCCTGCTTGGGATTCTTGCTCTCCCTCTCTATTTGCCCCTCTCCTGCCCTCTCTCTCCCCCCCTCTCTCTCTCCAAAAATATACTAAAAAAAAAAAAAAAAAAAAAGAATCAACTTGCATATAACTTATGTTATTTAATTATTGACCACATTCATCACTTATTGCCTTTGTCTAGAATCTACTAGAATATGAAATCTCCAGGAACAGGAAACTTAGTTTTGTCTGTTTTGTTTATCTTCCAGCTGCTACAGAAAACATGTTCAATAAATATGCACGGGATCGAACTGGAACAAAATTGAAGTGGCCACTTCTGTCTTGGAAGAGGGCCACTAGGAGTTCTCCTTCCTTCGTCTGACCTCAAATCTGCATCTCTGTGTCTCCCTGGCTGTGCGACAATTGCTTCTCCAGTGGAGTTCTGGGTCTCTCCCTGAAGTACTCCCATGCTCCCCAGCCACGTTGCCATCGGTTTGTGCCCGTCTGTTCCCCTTCAGTCTCCGGGCCTCCTGGAGCAAAGGGGAAACCTGCATGTTCAGGGTTTTGAAACAGCTTATTCTTCACTTCTTATAGCTGGTCTATCCATGAAAAGGAATGATTCAAAAGAGACTTGAAAAAAAAACAAGACCTTGCCATCCCGGTGAGCACAAACAATGACCAGGAGAACAGAGCAACCCCTTTCAATCTTTGAGTCAGCCATTATTTACCACCAAAGGTTCTGAAAAGAAGGGCCAAGCCCTGGGGTTAGGATGTCCTCAAAGCCGGCTGGGGAGAGGCAGCGAGAAGTCACTGCAACCAGGGCTAGCATGTGGGGACACCGGGAGCCCACGTCTTGCTGGAGAGACAGCCCTCGCTGACCCAGTTTCAGAACAACATCGCCTGACACAGCACTGCAATCCACAACTTTAATAACTTGGTGACATACAAAGCAGTTTTGATGCAAAGTGGATCTGACAGAGCAGCAGAGGGAAGGCTCTGCTTCTCGCCAAGCTGCGTGGGGAATCCATTCAAGGTGACTGCAACCTTCGCAGCCTCGCAGACAGTCCGAGGCTGCTCTTGCAAACAAGGAAGACTGGTTTGTTTTCCAGGAGGACAAACACAGGGGTGGCTGACAGTGAGTGGAACCACCTTAGAGGGACTGGTTGATACAGCCTGTCTCTTCTGCTTTGATTTATGGCCCCAGCATACCTGCTTTTCATTATCCTTGCTGCCCCTGCCTTAATCCAGGACTGTATCACCTATTGTAACAGTTGCATAATATTAAATACTTGGAGTTTATTCCCTCCATCCCTCTGGTTCACAGCCAATTTTGAATGATCTTCAAAAAGCGTATCAATGATCATGTAACTTTCCACATCAAACCTTTCCCATGCTCCCCATTCCTACAGAAAAACTGTGAATGTAAATAGTTCTCCATGTAGTCTGTGAGCTACATTTGTAACGTCTTCCACTGGGTCCTGCATATTTCTTGTCATTCCTTGCCACCACAGCTTCTATCACCCCAACACCTAGTTTTCTCTTTGTAATTTATCAAATATACATCATACGTTTGATTCCCTAATGTCCTGAAGGATATGATGATTCCATGTGCACTTGAATGCTCCCAGTGGTAGGAGACTCACTATGTCACATGATAGCCTTTTCTAATACTGAACAGGTTTAAAGCTCTGTAAGTCTTTTCCTATGAAACACAAACTGTGCTCTATGACTTTCCTTTGCTGTGTCTGTGCCTACTTTATGGAGTCTCTGAGAATATGTTCAGTCCCAGAACTTTCTGAGAAATGACTCAGTGAAACACATCTGCTGAGTTTCTTGTCTGTGCCACACTGGCCAGGGTACTTTACCCATTTTTCACAAGCTAATTGTAGCCATCTCCATTTCCTCCATCTCACCTTTCTGCTCCTTCCTCATACTTCCAGATTCCTCTTAGACTCAAAAGGGGGAAAGTTGTACATTGTGCATTCAAAGATAATAGTAACAATTAACAACAATAATAATAACTAGCAACTGTTCTTGGCATATGGAAATGGATGTTTTGACTTAAATTGTGCAATGTGAATTATTTACGCTAGTATTCATTCATCCATTCATTCAATATATTTATTTCTAGTGAGTAATGAGTGTCCACAAAGTAAAACACAATCCCTGTCTTCCAGTGTCTCCTGATCTGGAGGGTAAGGGATGGGGCGATAATCATGCAAGAATTACTCACACTCCATGTAATTAGAACTACAGTAGGGGCTAAACAAGCACTGAAGAGGGGCCCTTGACCCAGTATAGAGACACTGAGGGATGGAGGAAAGAACTGCCCAGATATTGCTGCCCACCCTGAGACAAGGAGGGTAATAGGTGCTAGTCAAATGGAACGGGTGAGCAAGGACATTCCAGGTAGTGTGAACAGCAAGGGCAAAGGCACAGAGATAAGACAGCACGGAGTATTCAGTGACCTTGAAGGGTCTTGTGATTCCCTAACAAGGCAGTGTATATTAAGAGCTTGATTCCTGCGTCCAGACTGCAGTTCAAATGGAGTTCCAGAAGAGAGAGATTACTCGGGCTTGAAATTGTCAGGACAATCTCCCTGGAGGTGAAGGGTCCTGAGGTGGGCCCGGAAGGAGGAGCACATTATGGAGAGTGGGGGCAGGGGGGATGGATATCTATATGCAAATATGTCTGCACATATACATCTGCTTCATATGCACTTAAACCTTAAACTGACTTTCAGTTCCACTTTGGTTTCCATGGTAACGCTGGCCACTTATATTTCTTTTAACCTCCTTTTCATTGTTTCAGGATGAGGTGAGCTGTGTGAGGGTTAACCAGTCAGAAGACAGGAGATTTTAAAGCAATTATTTGGATTTTTTTTTTTTTAAAGAAAAGCGCCAACTTTGCAATTTAATGCAAACTGTCTCTGGTATATTTGCCCTGAAGGATGCTGTAGGGAGAAACAGGAGCCAGAATCCTTTCGTCCCCTCCTCCCTGACTTCTATTATTACCGTGCACTTACTGCTAATACAGCATCTAAACTTGCAATCTTGGTAACTATGGCAATAAAATGGGTGAGATTCCCTTCCATTATGACTTGAATTGTTAGGGCTTTGCAAAGAGCACGTGCGTTTGCACCAAGAAGGGGGGCAACAAACTCCAGGGAAGAGAGTTTTTTCAACTCTCTGTGGGGAGTTGGAGACTGTTGTCTGTCAGTCCACATTTACGTGAAGAATTATCACCACACGTGTGTCAGAGGACGCAGGCACCCTACCTACGGGTTATAGTGTGCATCTAGAGCTCACAGAACTCCCTTGTGCACAGCGTAAAGAGCCAGGGGGCCAGGGCTGCATGGCACCTGAAAAGCCAGCCAGCAAGAAACTAGAAGGATTTAATCCAGGAAACTTTCGGTGCAGAGGGCCAAACAATAAGTATTTCAGGCTTTGTGGGTGCCACTACCTCGGCTACAACTAAGGAACTCTGCTTTGCAGCTTGAAAGCAGCTACTGATAGAATGTAAATAAATGGACAGGTATATTCTCATATAATTTCATCTGTGGACACTGAAATCCAAATTTCAAACACTTCACAGGTAGCGAAATAGTGTTCTTCTTTTGATTACCACCACCCCCCCCAACTATTTAAAAATGCAAATCCAACAGAAGCACACATGTAAGAACAGGGCCTGGGAACTTTCAAGAGCCATCTCATTGCCATGATCCCAAATCCACAAGAATTCACTGGCAATGGTCTTACACATCCAGCTCCCCAGCCTCGATATCTCCTGATGGTTTTAATGTCTGGTTAGCTTTCTGCCTAGACATATAATGACTTATACACATTTACTGTCTCCAGATCCTGGCTGAGCCCCAGGAAGAGCCTGCAGCATTTGGGGCAAGCTCCATTTACCTTTCCAGCCTCTGCTTCCTTTGCTGGCCTGTGCTGATGCTGACAGCTTAGCCCCTGCGGCCCATAAACCCATAGACATCCTTTGTTGGCCAGTTATTCTCATCTGCCCCAACTCCATCCCCTCCAGGACCTTTGAGGTTCCAGGAACTTGGGGTGCTCAGTAAGGAGAGGAGGATGACAGGGTCACTGCCTCCTAATCTCCAAGGAAGCAGGAGACTTTAATTCTTCAGGACGACTCTGGGGAGAAAAACTAAGACCAGTGAGTGGAATGTGTAAAGTGTCATCTCTCTCTCTTACAGATCTTATTGTAGGTTGCTAAATACACCTTGTGCCACAGGCAGCTGTGATATGGGAGAGAGAGCAAAAAAAAGAGAGAGAGCTGAGCTGGGGGGTTCTCCGGTTCTGGATTCAGGGTTTTAGCTTCTTTCACTGTGATAGTTGGGTGCAACCATCTAATCCCTCTCTTCCCGCTGGAAGGAAGTGGCTCTCTGATGGTGGGGAATGTAGACTTCAACAACAGCTGGGCTGGATGCTCTTGACAGGTTGTGTGACCTTGGGAAACCAGGTCCTGTTCTCTGGGCCTTATCTCCCCACCTGTGCCCTGTGTGTAGCAACCCTCTCTAGCAACGGAGGCCTCTGATTATAGCCCTTTCCTCTCTGTTCCCAAGAAACAGGCACATCTGTGTGTTGGATCCATTATTTCGTGAACTTTTAAGGGATATGTTTCCCTCCCTGCCAGTCCCTAGGAAATTACTGCAGCTCTTTCTTTGGAAAGAACATTAGCCAGGCCCTGTGCTAAGCAAATGCATTCAGCTTCTCCCTATCTGATTTCTCTTTTTCTCATTTGTCAGCAAAGGAGAAACCTCCCAGCTATTAATCAAACTCCTGGCTGCGGATAGCTCTAATTGCAGAAACTACTGCTGGAGGAGGGATGCTCAACTTTTCCAAAGAAAGCCGGCTGCCTAGCACAGAAGAGAAACAATTAATTACCTGCTCCTCCTGTCCCCAACAGAGATGCAGATGAACTAACAATATTGCCGCTGGCACCAAATCCTCCCTTCCCAAGGTGGAGGAAAACTAACGCGACTCAGACAGCATTCATAAAAGTAGAACGCCCAAATAGAAGTTTAGCTATAAGGCCCTGGTGGGACCAGTTTTGCCTGTCTCTGGCATCTTTACTTGAAGATGGATATAGAGAAGCTCTAGATCTTATTGAAGAGAGTGATTGGGGATGTTGACATGCTTGAGAAATCATATTCTCCGAGGAAGGATCTAGTGTGTCAGAGATAACTGGACTCAGAGAAGAAAAGATTAAGGTTGGGGGCTAAGGGAGGGTTGCAACTTAAAAAAAAAAAAATAGCCAGGAAAAGAGATCAGCCTGACTTTGTATGTTCCAGTGGACAGACTAGAATTGTGGGTGGAATTTACAGTTTCACATAAGATAAGAAGAAATCCTTGGGAGCTGGAACCATGTGCCTCTGGAAAGAAGTGGTCATGGTTTTTAAGAACCATGAAGGATGCTGTAAGACACTTTGTACTGAACAGGAGGCTTATTCAATCATCTTGAATATGTAACTGTCTCTCTTTGGGGTCCTGCCCAAAGTTACTAATACTTCTGTTTTACTTCAAAGTTTTCAGCGTAATAGGCAACATAGAAGGAAGGGTGGAGGTAGGGAGAGCTGAGTCCAAGATGTGAGTCTGTTTGAAGTAAAGAATTGTATGAAGAACTGTGTGGGGGCTAATGTTGGAATGACTTTTTTTTTTTTTTACATCTTTAATCGCCACAGGGATATGGTAGATAAGATGTTCTCTTTGAAAGATGGTGCTAAGAGCTATGTTGTTTTTCTCTGCATCTCCAACACTTAGCAGATGCCCAGCACAGCGAAACTGTTTAAGACACATCTGAAAACCTACAGATTGAGTCAGATTTAAACTTGCACTTCTGCTATGCATCCTGGGAGGCAATATTGTGCAGTCATAAAAAGAATGGACCTGAGTTGGATGGACCTGGGTCTAGAGCTTAGTTCCTTGTTTCCTGGTTAAGTGAACTTGGTCAGGGGCAGAGACTCTCAGTGCTTCAGTGTCCTCATCTGGGAAAGAGGAATGCATTTATACACTGAGTGTCTGCATTGAGGTGCCAGTCACTTTAGGGCACTGGATTGGAATCCTACCTCAGTCAGCTTTCTTCCTTTTTCTTTATTTCCTGTGTTCATTTATTGATCTCCTTAATCATTTACTCACAGACAGAATGGCGTGTTGAAAAACACAGAGGTGTGTTTGAATCTAGGCCCTTGCACTCCAGGCTGTGTTAAGTTGGGTCAAGTACCTAAAGCCTCCGAGCCCTGGTTTCCAGTCTGTGATGGAAGCAACCTACAACCTGTGTCTGAAGATTCATCCCTGATGCTGAGGAAGTGCTGAACAAGGGAGCCTTGTTTGGGGATGGAGAATTTTCACACTGACTTGCCAATCTGCAAAACTACCAAAGAGGAAATACGTGGTTTACTCTTAGAAGCCAATGCACTTCCTCTTGGTGGCTTTCCCACTCAACTCCCCTGAATTGGGTTTACCCCAATTCCTGGTAAGCCCAAGGCTCCCATCTCAGCTTAGATGCAATGTAGCAGGTCAGGAATGAGGTGGGAGAGGGGAGGGAGGCCTTAAAGCCTTCCTTGTTTTCTTTTCAATTGCTCGAGCTATTTTTTTTTTATTACCCCACGCCCCCTCCCCCTTTCCTTTATCTCTTCACTTGAAGCATTTTTTTTTTCAGGGTGTTTGGGGATTTTAGCATTATTTAAAAAAAAAAAAATCTTGCTGTTCTTTCTTCTCTCGCGTCTATCAGGCTTTCTCAACAGCTTCAAACGGAACACTTTGAAGCCAGCGAACTTGAAAGAAGCACCGAGAGCTCAGCCCGATGCCCCGAAGTCCCGTGGGCAGCCTTGCCACAATAACCACTCTTGGCGGAGCTCATTAGCGCGGGCTGCGGGGGCCCCGGCGCCGCGCGGGCGAGGCCCCGCCGGGGAGTGCGCCCCCGCCGGCTGCGCTGGGGGCGCCGCGTCCGCGGAGCGCGCGCTGCGGGCCCCCGCCGGCGCCGAGCCCCCCGTGCAGCCGGCGCCGCGCGCCGGTTCCATCCCAGCCGCCTTTCAAGCCGCCCGCCGCTTTCGGAACGCGGCTTTGAAAGGCTGGGCTCCCCCGGCTGCGCGCGGGAGGACCGAGCCGCGCTTTCCGCGGAGGCCGGGCCGGCGCGCACGTGCCTGGCGCCGCGCGCCTCCGGCGAGCATGAAAGCCGGGAGCTGGTGTGCTGGGCGTTCTCGCGCACGCTTGCTTCCCTTTATTTACGGAGGAAACGGCCCAGCTCCTGGAGTTCTCGCCGGCCGTCGGGGGATGAATGGGGCGTTTGAAGTGCGAGCATTGAAAGTTTTTCTTTGGGATATATATAACTCTCTCTCTCTCTCTCTCTCTCTCTCTCTCTCTCTCTCTCAAAACTCAGTGATCCCGCCTTACCCAGGGAGCCAATCTGGGAGGGAAAGAACAGACAGATACATGGAGAGTTCAAACCGTGTTTGAGGTTTGAAACCCAGTTTCTATTAGAGAAGGGAGGGTCGCTGCCGCTCAACCCCCTTTCTTCTGGTTTTGCCCCAGTCCTTTGGGTCCCTGGTTGAATGAGGAGCCTTTCCACACAGTGGGAAGGGGGAAGGGGTGGGGGGTGGGGGGTACAGAGCTGAGAATGACAGATTGGGTTTGAATTTTCTGCGCCACTTAACACGGACAAGGTGCCTGACCCACAGTGGCCATCCAGGCCTTTCCCCCCAACTCCAGAAGGTGGCCCTGTGCCTTGCAAGGGTTGCTTCCGCTCCCTCGTGTTTCTGACAGTTCTTCCTTGTCCAAAGGTTGAGTTTTTAACGTGCACGGGTTTCCAGTGCTTTCCTGTACGCCAGTTCTTGCTGTGCTGTTCAGTATAACTGCCTTAAAATTCTTTTTTTTAAGTTTCTTTTTTACGTTGAGAGCGAGAGCGAGAGCGAGCAGGGAATGGTCAGAAAGAGGGAGAGAGAGAATCCCAAGCAGGCTCTGCACTGTCAGCACCAAGCCAGACACGGGGCTGGAACTCACAAACTGTTAGATGATGACCTGAAACTCACAAACTGTTAGATGATGACCTGAGGCAAAATCAGGAGTCGGTGGTCTCTTAACCAACTGAGCCTCCCCGGTGCCCCTGCTTTAATATTTTTATAAGACGTTGATAACCCCAGTTCTTTCAAAGTCATCCCAGTCTATACGGCAGTCAATTCTTGGCTCTAGGAGTGTGGTTCTACCCCTATCACATCCAAAGCCATCAAACAGATCATACTGGGGGAAAAAAAGTACTCTTTTCCAGGACATTCCTCTGTTTGGAAGGACAATTGCTTATTCAGGGTTTCACAAAGGTTACGAGTGAATCAGTATGAGTCTGGAAGAGCATACTGAAAATACACTGTCCCAAAAAAGGAATATAGATTCAATGCAACAGTCCTTGAGGGTGATCTCGTTATCCCCGTCGTACAAGAACGTATGACTGAAAGATCTCTGTGAATTCCCACAGCGACCCAGAAAGTGGGGAAGCCAGAACACAAAAGATGTAGGTTTTCTGACTCTAAGTGGATGTTCTGTCCATGCACAGTGACTCGCTTTCCTCCTCGTCTCCGTCCCTCTTCCTCTCTCTTCCTGATTAGAGCCCTATCTCTTAATTCCCTGCCTCAAACTTTTTGTGCCCTGAAGCCTTATCGGGCTATGACAGGCAGTCCTGGGCAGAAGGCCCACTCAGTATCCTGTGAATAGCCCTTTGCATTCACGCACACAGCCTATGTTGTGTACCAAAACCTTATTCCCTTTAGTGGGAGGAAACTGTTAATTACAGACGCTGGCTCCTGGGCTCCGTGTTCCAAAAAGACCCAGGGCCTGTCTTTGTGTCTAGCCCAGCCCAGCAGAGAAAAGCTAAACTGTGTTTGAAAGCCTTACAAGGGGAACGCTAATTGAGGCATAAAAGCGTGTGTCTTTGATCTTCCCAGGACCTGTGGTTCTCCCGTTATCTGAGTCTTGTTCCTGATGACACAGGTTGGAGCGAAGCCTGCAGTGAGATGGAGCCAGAGGCACCAGGCTGGATGTCCTAGCTGCTGCTCTCCCTTCCTTCCACCACCGTGAAAGCTCTGTCTGTGTGTAGTTAGCTGTCACTTACATTTGCAGCAGCCTCGCCCTCATCTGTGGCTGTCTTCCTGCTCTACAATACAGGCCTGTGTTCTCAGCTTTCAGCTATTTCTGTGAGCGTTTCTGTGCTTCCCTTCTAGAACACCCCCACCCCAGGATGATTTCGCACATCTGTCCTAAGTGTCAGGCCCATCGATTGACATGACTCTATGACTTCACAGCTGATTTTCAGGTTTTTTAGGATGCTGTGTTCTTTCATTTACTTACACAGTCACTTAATTTCTCCTTCACTCATTCATCCATGTACTTCTTCAAGCATTTGCTTACTTTTTGTTCCTGTGTTTAGTCTTTCGCTGATTGAGCCCAAGGAGACTGACTACACGTGTAATAAGCTGACTAGAGTCATTGTACAAGTCGAAGGATTCCTGCATGCACGTGCCTGAGTTGGTGAAAGTGGCTGGATGGAGCTCAGGCAGTGGCCTAAAACCTGTGTAACACTGCCTTTCCCAGAGAAGTGTTCATCCAGGGTTGTGTGAAGGTCTGAGGCTGTATTTAATGACCAAGTCAGCTTAGTGTAATATAAAAGAAGTTAGCTTTAGGAGTGAAAGAAAGACCTGGGTTCAAATGCCAGCATTGCCACTGAGTGGTGCTATGACTCTGGGCTAGCTACTTAAACTGCTCTGAGCCTCACCGTTCTTCTTAAAAGAGAGATATTGATATCGATCCGGGGAAAGAGAAAATACTTGTGCATACGTACACAGATCCTGGCATACCACTGCTGTGGTTGGTGTTATATTCCTGCTCACTTGTGAAGGTGAGTTTGGACCCAGCCAGACAGCATTGCTGATGAGTCCCTGTGTCCTCTGGGAAATCGCAGACACTCTGATAGCCTCATAAGATAAAAGCTGAAAAATAGGCCTTCCTTGAGGAAGCCTTCAGCATAAAATGAAACTGCTGATGCTTTACCCTTTCCTTTCATCATGTCCTGTGGAGAAGCTGGGGGCCCAGGTGTGTGGGACAGCAGTATTGACATCTGGAGGAGCGAGAGAAACAGGTGAAGAGCGTGCGTGATTGCAGAAAAGCTTGGTCAGCTCAGTAACGCTGGCGCTTCCCTACCTCCATCTGGGGATACATCGCCTGTTTCAAACATTCATCCATTCTTCTACCTATTTGTAACATATTTATGTCTGATGTGCTAAGTTCTGGACAGATTTCTGAAGAGGCCTGCTCTACATTGCCTCCTTTCTGCCACTGTACTTCTTTTTTTTTTTTATATATTTTTATTTATTTCTAGGAGAGAGAGACAGCGTGAGCAGGGGAGGGTCAGAGAGAGAGGGAGTCACAGACTGAAACAGGCTCCAGGCTCTGAGCTGGCAGTCAGCACAGAGCCCGACGCGGGGCTCGAACCCGAACCGCGAGATCATGACCCAAGCGAAAGTCGGACGCTTAACCGACTAAGCCACCCAGGCGCCCCTCTGCCACTGTACTTCTTAAGTAGTTTTCAAATATTATCATTTTTTTTCTGTCTTTCTTTGCAGCAACTTCGCTCTATTCAGAAGACATCTTGCTAGAAAACCCCATATGTAAAACAGATACAGTGTCTGGTGTAGTTGGAATCAGGGGCAGGTTTATGGAGCCTGCCCCTTCAGTCTCCCTTGGGCCTGTCCTTCCGTCCTCTGTAGGCTTGCAGGGATTCCAGAGGACCCTGCTCATTCAGAAACTAAAGAATGAGGACTCATGTGGCTCTTGCCAATGTGCAACCCTGTTTTATCAGAAGGATGAAATAATAACCATTTGCACCAACAAGCTTACAATTCCGGACTGGGAGATTTATCATTCACACAAACAGGGCAGTTTTGATGGTAAGAGTGGGATGCAGTTCCGGGTATGGGATGTTGGTGGTATGGGGAAGGCACAGGGGCGGATGCATTCACATGTCTTATGTCATGGGGTTGTCAGGCCAGCCTGTGATGTGTGAGGAAAGTAACATCAACAACCAGCAATGTGTCCATTCTGTATACCAGGAAACTGAAGCTAGTATACAGAAGTCATCTGGCTGAGAGGTGGCCAGGCTGAGATTTGAATTCAGGTCTTCTCTTTATTGTTTAGGTTTTCTTTCTTTCTTTTTTTTTTTTTTTTTTTTTAATGCTTATTTATTTTTGAGAGAGACAGAGACAGAATGCGAGTGGGGAAGGGGCAGACAGAGAGGGAGACACAGAATCCAAAGCAGACCTCAGCCTCTGAGCTGTCAACACAGATCCTAATGTGGGGCTCAAACCCATTAACCATGTGATCATGACCTAAGCTGAAGTCAAACGCTTAACCGACTGAGCCACCCAGGCGCCCCTTGCGTTCAGGTCTTCTGACTCTCTTTCCCATACATACTACAGTGCTTCCCAGGCCTCTTCCTTCACCTCTGTGAGTGTCGTATCAGCTGTCCTCTTTGCATTGAGCGTGGGGAGGATGGATGACCCCAAGAATGTACTGAGTACCCATCCAAACAGCCACTCTCCTCTCCCTTTCTGGTCATTATCCCTTTATCTTCAGCAGGGGCTGACAGATTTGTGTGTGTTTCAGGAAGATAAATATCCCCTCAGATCTTCTGACAGAGATGTCTCATCTTAGGAGAAAGGCTTACAGTATTCCTCTTAGATGCCAGAGACCAGAACTTCCAGAGGCTGTGTCCCACCCCTCCCATCCCCGTCAGCTTTCAAGGGTGAAGCTAAAGTCAGTAGAGTCAACAGTGGCTGAGGGAAGAGCTTCTAGAATCAGGAGGAGCACCTTCCTGGCCATCTATGACCCAGAGTCAGGTGAGTGAGGGAAGGAGGGGGGTTCATTATCTGAGGCCAGTTTCCCTACCTCTCCTTTGAATCTTGACTTTCAAGTGAGAAAAGAGGCTGTACCAGGATTTGAGGACAGTTATGGTTTCCCTATACTCTCAGCTAGTCTCTCAAAATGTGTGTAAACATACAGTGTGGGGCGGGGCTTTTCATTTAGGCTTGGAAGTACATGGAAATCCCAAGGGAAAGGAGCCACCAATGATAGAATTGCTCTTTGTCACGTGAACATCGATTTACTGTAGGTAGGTAGGTACGTAGGAAGGAAGGAAGGAAGGAAGGAAGGAAGGAAGGAAGAAAATCTTTCTTGTGCATTGACTCATTTGATCCTCACAACAATCCTTCCAGGCAAGATAGAGGAGGTAATTAGTCCATTTTACAGAGGAGCAAACTGAGGTTCAAAGTGGCTGTGTGACTTGCCTGAAAGCTCACAAAGTGGTGGAGCCAACATTTACATCCAAATCTTCTGTCTCAGATGCAGGAGTATTGCTATACTCATCACTGCTTAATTTTATGAGAGTATTTATCTCCATAGTGATGCCACTGAGTTTGCCAAAGATGGAGTTTTGAGGTCAAGTTGCTTAAATGTCATTTCAGGGAAATTGTAAAAGGACACTCCTTGTAGCATTTTAGAAGGAACAAGAGGGTTCCTCATCAAATCAACCTTAACTCCAATGCTTGGTCTCAGCTGAAGAGAGAAAAACACAAAAAATGGTACATATGCATTGGAAAGGACCATGGCCCTGTTTATACAGAACAAAACTTAAATTTGTCAGGGAAACTATAAGACAGCAAAATATTCTGGAGCACTAGTTCCTTACACAATAATCTTATGATTAATAAAGGGATTTAAGTATATTGATGGATGTGCTAGGAGCAGAGGAAGTATACACAAAAAGAGTAAAAGGATTTAAAATAGTGAGGAATAGTGGGGCAGCTGGGTGGCTCAGTCGGTTGAACAGTCAACTCTTGACTTTGGCTCAGGTCATGATCTCAGGGTTGTGGGATCAGGCCCCACATTGAGCTCTGCGCTGGGCATGGAGCCTGCTTAGGATTCTCTTTCTCTCTATCTCTCTCCCTCCCTCTCCTACTCATGCACATGTTCTCTCTCTCTCAAATATATATATATATATATACACACACACACACATATATACATATACATATACATATGCGCATATATATATATGCATATATATATATATATATATATATATATATAGGCTTCTCTCCTAAGAAGCCTTCTCTGATCTCTTTAGTTTCAAATGATTCTCTATCCAAGATACTTCCTTGAAATATGGTTATATGTGATGGTGACATGGTCAATGCTTGTAGAGGAAATAAAACGTACTACATGTATATATAAATATACTGAGGAATGGTGCTCACCATGTTCAGCTTCCATTTCCCTTACCACTTTTTAGGAACATATTCTGTTAGCATAGTGCAGCTGGAGTTGCGTAAGAACACAATGCCCTTTCTTGTCCAGTCCCACCTGTATGCATCAGTACCAGATTAGTCTCAAAGCACGGCTCTGGGCACATCACTAATGGCTCTGCTTGGACACCCTCATTGCTCACCACCCTCCCGCCATGCCTGCTAGGTAAAGTCAAAGCATCCTAGCCAAGTATTTAAGGCATTTAACATGCTGGCTCTAATTAATCTTTCCAAATTCATCTCCTAAAACTGCCATTCTTCTTCATAAGAAACTACTTTGTGTATTTCCCCTGTGGCTTTCTGCCTTCACTTCCCTTTTCACCCAGTGATCCCTTTCCCCAGATTACCAAATCCTAGTCTGTTCCTGCTTTTGCTTCATCTCTCCACACACTTGGTTCTACTAGAGGCTCATGTGTAGCCTCAATCTCAACTTATTTCATGCATCACAAAACTTGGGAGATGCAAAACAGAGACTAGGTCAATCTGCACTAGATTATATACTGCCCCCTTTGTTTGTCTAGCCAAGGGGCTTCTTCAATTCCCTAAGAGGGAGAGCCATTGATCTTGAGCTCCAAATATCATCCCTGGGTCCCTGCACAGTTTGACATTACCACAGGACTGATTTTTGCTTGGAGTCTAATGGCGCTGCCTCCTCTTTTCATGATGCTAGATTCCTTTTCTGGAACACCAGACTGGTGACTGGTTGGTAACAATTGTCTGTTAGGTTTTCCAATACTGACTTCTCTTAAAACACCCTCATAGCTAAGCAGGAAACTGTCAGAGCTCTGCACACTGCCTCTCTGTAAGGTTCCTCATTTGTGTTTTCCCATCACTTGTTGGCTCTCAACTCTCTGGATCCCATATGCCAACCTGCTGGATTGCACTTTTGCTCACATATCATTGGCCCAAATGCTCTCTCTCCAAAGAAGCCTTCTCTGATCTTTTTAGTTTTAAATGATTCTCCATCCAAGATACTTCCTTGAAATATGGTTATATGTGATGGTGACATGGTCAATGCTTGTGGAGGAAATAAAGGGTCCTACAGGTATAGTCAATCCCATAGTATAAACGTTCCCATTATGGCACATATTTCAAACCACTACCCAAGTAGGAACGGCAGTGCACAGTGCACTCTTGCCAGCTGGCATGAACTGGCACCAGGGCAGTCCTGTTATGCGTGTTCTGTTGTCTTTCATTCTGTCCCTATTTCTGTTACAGCCACTGGACTTCTCTGATTTTTTTTTAATGCTTATCTGTTTTGTTTGTCTGTCTGTTTGTTTGTTTTGAGAGAGAGAGAGAGAGAGAGAGAGAGAGAGAGAGAGAATCCCAAGCAGGCTCTGTGCTGTCAGTGTAGAGCCCAACGTGAGGCTTAATCTCACACACCGTGAGATCATGACTTGAGCTGAAGTCAAGAGTCAGATGCCCAACGGGCTGAGACACCCGAGTGTCACAACTTTGATTCTTGAACAGGACATGCTCTCCCACACCTCTGGGCATTTGCAAATGCTGTTCCTCTACTAGTCACCTTCTCTTGTCCCAAGCCCCAAGTTCTTAATGTGTATCTGCCTAACTTGTTTTAAGGCTATCTTGCAACTAGCCTGAAGGCTCCAAGAGGCAGGAGACATGCTGATTTAGCTCATCATCATATCCCTAGCCCCCTAGCTCTGTGACTGACAACAGAGTCAGCTCTCACAGAGTGCCTATCGACTATACTATCATCTTTTGGTGGATGATACATTTTTATCAGCATATTTCCCCTGAAGAATTGGCATGCTTTTCCTTTATACATATTAGACATCTAGTGAACAAGTGTGTTTTCCTTTTTGATTCAGCAGACAGGATGCTCAAGCTGATTTTGCTGCTTAAATTTAATAACCTGTATATGCTAGACACTGTACTAAGTTCCAGTACTTTTTTTTTTTTTTTTTTAAATATATTGGTCTGGTCTTTAATTTTGCCTACATTGGCCATTTTCAGTTTCATTGCTGGTATTTTTGAAAGCTGCCTCAAATTTGCTGGTTACAAAACAGACAAATATAATTCCTTACTGTAGTTTGTTTCGTCACTGAGCAAACACCCTTGCTGTGTCTTAAAGCAAGACCTCCCACCAGGCTTGTCAATGGGAGAGAGCAGATTGAAAGTGTTGGGACCTAGGCTTTGAAATCATAAGGATCCTTGTTAGAGTCCCCAGTTTGTCACCAGTTTGTGATATGACACCAGGCAAGTTAATTGGCTTTTCTGATTTGAAGCTCTTTATCTGTGACCTGCATGTAATATTGTACTCCTCACAGAGTAGTTATCCGAGATTAAATTAAATAATGTGTATAAAGTGCTTAGTACGATTCCTAGCACTTGGTGAGTGCTCCATAAATACAGGTATAATTACAAATATTGCTAGTGAAAAAGACATGAGTCGGAGCAGAATCATAGCAGGGGTTTGGCAAAGGTCAGCTTCTTCATGCTGCAACCCCTTCTATCTTTCCCCATCCTTCTGATGGGAACCCTCCCCCCCCTCCCCTGTCTCTGAACAACACAAAAAATACCAGTGCTTAGTCTCTGATTTGCTAAGAGTGCATCACTAACTCCTCCAGGGATAGTGCCTGGCTTAAATCCCCTGACTTTCATTTGCTGGGAGAGAAACTTTAATTCAGCACATTGAAGAAAATGTAATTTGGTACATTTCATCAATTTATTGCCACCTCAATTTGCTCAATTTATGCAAAAAAGGAGAGGTGGAGGCATGAAAAGCAAGCTATAGAATGTTTAAGATTGTACAGGACCCAGAAACGGACTTATTCCTTGGCTGCTCGCAGCAGCCACCCCTGTACATCTGCCCCACCTGACCCTGACTGGCGTGTGTGGCTTCCGATGATTTTCCTGGAGCACTATATCAGCTTCTTGGGGATCCAAGGAGAGGAAACAGAGTGGACCCATTTTGTGGCTTTCCCAACCAAGTATTTTGGGTGAATGCTACAAAGTTATTGTGGTCACCTCAGACTTCTTTGTTGAGTTTGCTGTGTGTTTATTCTCAGCATCACTTGGTGTACTTAATAATGTATTAAGTGCATGTATTAAGGACCTGATCTGTATAGGATGCTGTCATAGGCAACATCTCACTCATGAGCAATGCTTATCAATCTTCTGTTCCAAATGCATTGATTTGCCTACAGTTCCTTAAAATGAGTAGGCTCTCCACACTAACTTGCCTTTACTTGTAACCTCCCCCAAGCTTGAAATGACTCCATTCTTCTCCAAGACCAAAATCAAGACTTATCATTTTATTTTATTTTTTAAAGTTTATTATTTTAAGAGAGAGAGACAGAAAATGCGAGTGGGGGAGGAACAGACAGAAGGAGAAACAGAATCCCAAGCAGGCTCCCTGCTATCAGTTCAGAGCCCGACATAGGGCTTGAACTCACAAACTGTGAGAACTATGACCTGAGCCAAGATCAAGGGCTGGATGCTTAACTGACTGAGCCACGCAGGTGCCCCAAGACCTATCATTTTAGTTCCAATTGAGCTAATAATTAGGAATGACTGCTTTTTCATTCTGCCATTCATTCCTTTAGTGGATGTTTATTAAACATTTACTGTGTGACAGGCACAGTGCTTGATAGACATGCAAAACGTTTAAAAAAGTATATATGATCTTTTTTTCATAGACATTGAATTTTGTAGAAGCTCTGCAATTTACCCAATGTTTATCAATTATAATGGCAAAACTGGAGTTCGACACCAGATGTAGATGTTTTTAAGGTCCATGCATTTCTCACTGTGCTACCTCACTCAATATGGAACATCCTACATAGATATCATCTATTTTTGTGACAATCACTTGACTTAAAGGTCATTATCAGTTGTCAGAGCCCAGACATGAAGAATTTACAAACAGGTCCTGCAGTCTGGGGATATATTGGGGGTGTGAATGGAACATGATCATCCAATGGTAGGGCGAGAATCTGCACGATGGATGATGGATGGCCTGGAGTTAGATTCTGGTTCAAATGCAGAAGTCAAGGCCAGGTAGGGGTAAGCACCAGACTCTAAGGACCTGTCCAATGCCTGGCTAAACCTCAGTAAGGAGGAAATGGACACATATGAGGGAGACGCTTAGCAGTTCTGGAAGAATCTGTGTGGATAACATCCCAGAATCATAGGAACTTTTTGATGTTCTGTGATTGGCCTCCTAACCCCCTCTTCTCCCACATCCTTCTTTCAGCTCTTGGTTAGTTTGCAAGGTGCTGTGCTTTTAAGCCTGTGTCTACTAACATAGGGACTCCTGGACCAGTCTCTTGAGCCAGGCAAGGCCTTAAAGTTTTCTTGGAATAAAGCATGAGTGCATGGGGACCATAACAGCCTCTATCACTGTCATCTTACTCTGTGATTTGGGGCAAGTTACTCTTTTGTTTTATCCCTGAATTTCACATTCCTTATTTTCAAATGTGTGCATATGAATATAAAATGTTTAAAGGGAACACAAGTGATTGCTAACAGCAGTCAACTCTAGAGAAAACACCTTGAGGACTGAGGAAATAGAGAATTACTTCCCTTGTTACTGCATTTTAAGTGGTTTGCATTTTAGCATATCCTCTTATTTGTCTATTATCTCCCTCTCTGTGTCTTATATGTATGCACACACATAGATGTACACATAAGCATATATATATATATATATATATATATATATATATATACACACACACATATATACATAGACATGCCTATATACATACACACACACACACACACACACACACACACATATAAATTCATCAAAGTATAGTTAGCACCTATTATGTCCTAAACTTAGTATAGAATGCTGGCTTGCCAATCAAAGGATTTGCTTCCCCAGTAAACAGTGGCTCCTAGAAGGCAAGGATGGAGTCTTGATCATTTGTGTTTCTCTAGAGCCTAACATGGGATGTGACACATGACAAGTATTAAAGAGATATTTATCTAATTACTTTTTAAAAATATGTGAATCTATAGGATCAAATGTTGGGCTAGATAAGAATCTTTTGAGGTGGGCCTCCACAGCTTGGGAATCTGTATATTACACATGTATCACAAGGGGCTTTGTATCCTTCAGGCAAAATTGTGTATCTCTGACCATCTTGTTCCTTAGTGTAGGATGTCAGGGGGCGTGGTCTTGGAGGTCAAGCCAGGATTGGGAGCCAGAAGCAGTAATGGTCAATTTAGATCCTGGGTAGAGATTTCTCTAGATTTTCTGACTTCTGCTCTGGGTCAGGGCTTCTAGGTGTCTGTAGCCAAAGATCAAGGCAAAACTCAGGGGTGGTATCTTGTCCCTGAAGAAGCCAAGCGGTAAGGGTAGAAGGTGTAGACTGAGGGAAATTCTCATCCACCAAGCCTTCCCTTCAGGCACAGTGTGGGAGCTAGTGCTGTGGGGGGTGACTTCCTCCTAAGCAGCCAGGCTGTCAGCTTCCAGGCCTGTTTCTTGTGACATCTGCTCTAGCAGCCAGGAGCTGGGTCACAAGCTCCCTTCCTCTTCTGCTTCTGTGCAGCGCAGTCCGGAGGCAACAGGGAAGAAGAATGAGGGAGGGAGAATGTTGTGTACACAGAGTTTAAGTGATGTCTTCAGGGCTTGGGAGAATGTAATTCTGTTTGAGCAGTTTGCTGGCAGTTTTGCAACTCATCCCCCCAAATTAGGGACCGAATGAAGTCATTAGGCCCTAATCAAAAGCAGCTAATCAGGAGTCAGTGGGAGATCTACCAATTAATTGCGGCTGGAACCCAACGAGCTGAAGTACCCAAGGCTGGATGGATAAAAGTAATGAAATTAAATACCAGTGCCATGCAATGCCGCACAACTTCAAGAGCCTGTTATGGGCTGCTCAGCCCTTCCTGCCATATGAGAAATAGAAACTCAGTGCCAAAGCATGGATGGGTTAGTCAGGAAGCAGCTTTTGAGGTGCCCTGAGATTTTGAGAGATCCAGATATGTGTAAACAGGGAGCAGGAGGAAATGAAAAAGAAGATGGGGGTGGATTTTTTGTAGATGTGATAACATGGTAATAGCATGGTATGATATAACACTGTGGTTTGATAGTCATGTGATAATACCTCTTTCATAGCATTGAAATAATTGATGCCCATGTTCCTTGTGGATGTATCGTCCTCTCCATCTAGACTGTGAGGACAGAGGTGGTTTCAGATGAGCCTCTTGTCCCATACCCAGCATAGCACATGGTTGTTGCTAAGTACATCATTAGAGACTCATTTAATTGATTCGAGGCAGAGCCAGGATTTGAAAATGAGGCTTTTCAGTTCTAAGCACTGCATGCCTTTTCCTAGACCACTCAGGCCAAAGGATTCAGTGCCCTGACTTAATCAAAATAGAAGTTATTACCTGCTGGCAGTTTCTGGTTCAGAAACATCCAGATACTTTGAATCACAGCTTTTAGGGATCTTACAAAATAGACTGTAGAGTCTAAGCCTCTCGAACACAGGTGGAGAGATCAGGACCAGAGAGAGACAGGAATTTGCCTCAGGTCCCCCAGCCTATCTGTGGCCGAGGCAAGCCTTGAACTCAGGTCCTGACTGTGAGTTCAAGCAGTTTCACACAGCACCTGGTCCTTTGCTTTCATTATTCATGATCACCCTTCCTAGGTGGCATTTCTTTGTCATCTGAGATTTCCGGAACTATTAGTCTGTCTAGATTGGGACGAGTTAAAGGTTTGCACAAGTGTTCCTGGATTCTGTGTTGGTGGCCAGGGCAGTGAGTCTGGGCCACGAGGCAGGTGGGGGCCATCTAAGACAGAGGAATTATCTATATTAGGAGGTCTGTGTTAAAAAGAAGAGAAACCTTGTTTGTGTTGGGGGAGATTTCTGAGGTCATGTTCATCTAAGTGAAGTATAGGCTCTGGCAGGAAGGGAGCACTGGGGTCAGAATATGTGTGTGTGTGTGTATATGTATGTGTGACTATGCACAGGTATACTTTGTTATATCCTATATGTGGTTTTGTGTTTAAAAGTAGATTGATTCTACCATATATATATATATATATATATATATATATATATATATATATATATATATATATATGATTTTGTCTGAATATGTGTATGTGTGAGTGGTTCACTTGGGCACAAACATTTATGTGTGTCCATGACGTGTGTATGGACTACCAGAAGGTGGCATATGTGTAAAGAATACTGAGGAAGTGTGTTAGTATGTACATCTATATGTAGTTTATTATCATTTGTCCTTGCACATCATTTTTCTGGACTTCTGTCTTCCATGATGAGAACCTGTTTTGTCTATGTGAATAAATGGGTGTTTTCGTAGCATGGGCAGGATGGTTTAGGTAAGGATTTGAAAGTATGCACTTACAAATTTTGATTTGAGGGCATCCATGCATTCTGGTGAGTGTGTGTACATTGTAGAACAGTTGAATATCTTCATATGTGTTTGTAGGGGAGAAAGGGAGTTCAGTAGGTTGGTATACATATGCTTGTATGTGTGTGTGAATGGTATGTTTTATTGAGGATTGTATGTTAAAATGTGAAGGTGACTGTATAATTTATCATCCATATGGGACATGTTTGAGAATGAAATGTGATTGTGTGTGCGTGTGTGTGATTGATTGATAATTACACCTGGACACAAGGGGAAATCCATGACTGGCCCTTGTCATTATTATTTTTTTTTATTCATTAATGTATTTATTAAAATAAATAGAAAGATTAACAATCTATGATTAGATTTTTTTAAAATTTTTTTAAAGATATTCATTTAGAGGCAAATATGGTAAGTATTAGTTTAAAGCACCAACTTTGGAGTAGCTACATAGATCTGGTATCAAATACAGTTTTTAGTTTCAGATGTACAACATAGTGATTCAATATAGTGGTCATCATAAGTATACTCTTAATCTCCTTCACCTCTCACATTTCACTTTTTTTTTCTTTTTTAATGTATATTTATTTTTTTATTTTATTTTATTTTTTTACAAATAGTTTATTGTCAAATTAGTTTCCACATAACAGCCATGGCCCTTGTCATTATTGACATTCATGTGTGTATGTGTACATGAGAACGTATATCTCTCAATGGACATTTGTATTTAATTTTGTGTATGTTACTGGTGTCCAGAATTTATAAGAACAGTAGAAGCCATTAGATTATTCAGGTCTTTCTCAGGTTGTAGGCTTATAATGGAGGCATTAATAGAATTAACAGTCAAGAGGAGGTCAGCCCCAAAGAGATATTTTTTTTTAATTTTTTTCAAACCAGATCAATGAACTGAGAAAAGAGGCCATACATATCTTGTGGTGACAAAAACCTACCCGGTTAAAAAAAAATGAGTGCAGTCAGTAAGAACAAGAAATGCGAACTATATTGTGCTAGAAAGTGTCTTTCATGTACAACATCCGCTTTGCTGTGTCTCTTTATGCCTCCTGCCTTGTTCCCCATGAGTAACTCCAGCTTGTGATGGCCGAGATAGCGGAGACCTTTTATCCTCTTACCTTGACAGTTTGGAAAAATAGCTCAGTGTGACCTCCCTCATGTAAGAGACAGAAAGAGGCTAGAGAGAGTCAGCTGCTTCATTTCAGGTGATTCAGAAAAGAAATCCCAGGGATGCTCCTGGCATTCTCACCTGTTTTCAGAAAGTGCTGCCCCAGAGTCCTTGGTTTATATATGTACCCCCTGGGGCTGGGAAATCCACTTGCTTAGTTCTCTCTGGCTTTGCAGGGTATAGCGGAGTGGTTGGAACAGTGCTTTTCCTTCTAGTCTACCACATTGGCGTAGTAGTTTCTCAGTAGCTCCATGCCCCCAGCCCCATCATACCCTTTCCATACACACTCTCACAGCAGTGGAGTGTCTCCTATTGCTTCCTAATGTTATAAGAGCATCAGTAGCACTAGGTATATGGTAGATTAAAGATGGATGCAACTTCTTTGTTGTCCTCCCATTGAAAGGTGGAGTTTAATTGCCTCTCTGTGAATCTAGGCTGGCTTTCATGACTTATTTGACCGAGGGAATGTGTCAGAAGTGATTTTCTACAACCTTTGAGTCTATCTTGTAACAGCCTTGTGGCTTCTACTCAGATCTCTTTCCTCTCTGGGAAATGACTAGCAACTCTATGAGAAGCCCAAGCCACTGGAGACACCACTCTGGTCTATCTGGTCTTGGTAGGCTCTCTGGTCAGCAGCCTAAGTTCACTGTCTATCTGACAACTAGCATCCTTTCCCTATACAAATGCCATCGCAACCCAGATGCCAGACAAGTGAGTGAAGAAGCCACCCTACAAGTAGGTGTTCCAGTCAATGCCACACGGGTCAGAGACAAACAACCCAACTGAGCTCTTCTTGGAATCCTGACACACAAAGTCAAATGGTTGACAGGGCTATGTTTGGGAGGAGTTTCTTCCACAATAACAGATAATTGGAATATCAGTGCTCAAAATAGCTGCCATATACCGAGCCACTGTTGTTGGCCAGAGAATGTTTTTAGGAATTTGTGTACATTATTTCATGCTGTCTTCACAGTGATCAAAGGAGTTTGGAGCTTTCATTATTCCCATTATACAAATGAAGAAGTTGAGGTGAGGAAACTGCCCTGAATCACACAGCTAGAATTTGGCAGAGATGCATTTAGTCCAGGACTTTTTCTTAACCACCTCCTTTCTTTATATTGATGTCAATGTATAGGAAGACATTCTATACATTGGAATAATGTTGGAATAATGGAATGGTTCCATTGGAATGGTTGGAATAATATGCCTAATCAATGACAAATTCCTTCTGATCTTTCATGGTCTAGTTCTATAACTATAACCATTCCATACCCAAATCCATTGTAGGTTTCCCACAGCAGGTACACATGCACCACACCACCTTGTATTAACAGCATGAAAACAAACAAGATACTCAACCTCCCTGAGGCTCCTTTTTCTCCTGTGTAAGATGGGCTACAATGACCTTCTTACAGATTTGTTGTGAAGATTAAATGTTGTGAGAGATGCTAAAATGTGTCATACATAGAAGACCAGGATGCACACACTAATCTCTGACAACTAACCACTATCAAAGCTGAGCTGCAGATCTAAAGGATGAGCCAGTAGCCAATTACTTTTCAGTGTATGTGTTTCTGGATATACAGAGGCCTAAGGCACCAATTGTATCTCATGGAGGTCATATTTCGGTGGGACAGAAGACAAGTAAAACAACCAATATGTTAATGAGATTAATGGCAGAATAGAGGAGAGGGGGACAAAGAGTCTTAGCACCTCACAAAGGGGCCCTAATTCCTTTGGGATGGCATGTCATGAAAGAGATCTTAGAGGTGAAATGAGTCCTACAGGATAGGAAGGAATTAGCAAGGTTAAGAGAGAGGAAAAGTATGCATTCCAGGTAAGAATGAGCTTGAGCAAAAATTTGAAGGAATACAAATGAGAATGTCTGAGGACCAGAGTAGTGTGGTACCCTAGGGGCATAACAGGATTCGGGTGAAAGTGGCCTGGGGAATAGAGACATGAGAGAGATCCCTGAATTCTAAACTGAAGACTTTATGCCAAGGTTAGCGGGAAGCTAGCAAGGGGTTGAGGACAATAAGTGCAGATGAGTAAGTCTGCACTTTAGAACAATTACTTTGTGGATTGTTTTGGAAGGCGCAAGGCTGGAGGAAGAGAGACTGACATCGAGGATTTTGCAATATAGATCTTCCTTGACTTATGATGGGGTTATATTCTGATAAACTCATGAGTTGAAAATATCATAAGTCAAAAATGCATTTAATACACCTAACCTACTGAATGACCTAGCTCAGCTTCACCTACCTTACCTATGGTCAGAACACTTAGGTTAGCAGATAGTTGGGCAAACTCTTCTAAAACAAAGCCCATTTCATTACAAGTGTTGAGTATCTCAGGTATTTTTTTGAATACTGCACTGAAAGTGGAAAACAGAAGGGCTGTGTGGGTCCAGAATGGTGGCCAGTATATCTGTTTGCCCTCATGACTGTGTGACTGACCAGGAGCTGTGGCTCAATGCCACTCCCCAGCATCATGAGAGAGTATCCTACCACATATCACTAGCCTGAGAAAACATCAAAATTCAAAGTATAATTTCTACAGAATATGGATTGCTATTGCACCATCTTAAAATCTAAAAATTGTAAGTCAAAATATTGTACATTGGGTACTGTCTTTACTTTTAAAAAGGTGATGGTAGTGCGATTCAGGGACATGGCAGTGGGCAATGGAGAGTTGCCAAAGCAAAAGAAAGAAGGAAACTTGGTGACTGATTGTCTAAGAGGGATAAAATTGGGGGGGGGGACCTGAATTAGTACCCTGGTTTCTGACTTGGGTGACTTAGTTCATGGTGGCATGCTGTAATCAAATAGAACTAAGAGAATGAAGAAGGAGAAATAGTCTCTTCCCACTTCTGAGGGGAGGACAATGGGTCCTATGGTCCCCTCTGTGGGAGTCAAAGGTCCACAGGAGCATGGATCCAAGCAGGTCATTGCAGCACATCAACGTCCCTGATGAAAACAGAACTCTAATTGTGCCAGCCCCACTCTGGCATAATAAGTGTGATTTTTAACATAATGCACTGCTGGAGGGAAGTTGTCAGAAAAGCAGGGGGCGGAGGACGTAATCTGTGAGACTTCAAAGAAAAGAAGATTGAAGCCATTTTGTGTGGCTGGAAATGAGTCATTTGTCAGTGATGCCAACCTGCTGTCAGCCCCATAGGGAGATATGGCTGGGCACCCTAGGGGGAGGGCTGGTGAAGGTGTCAGCCTCCAGTCACCAGAGGCCACGTGTGGGGTAAGAAGTGTCAGTCACATCACATCCCTGTCCTGACCTGGGTCAGAGGGAAACCAAGGTCATGTCAGAGCATTTAGCATCACAACCGAGGAACCTTTTAACCTGCCTCTGTCAGGAAAAACTGATGTGCTCAGCATTATCAAAGACAATTCAGAGCTTTAATTCCCTAGGAGATGTGCACTTTAAAAGAACAGTGAGAGGGCAACACTTTTAGGAAGAAGCTAAGAGGTAAGAATGGATTGGCGGCACCAGGGAGAAGAGACTTCTGAGCAAGGACACTTGCTCTAAGTGTCCTTCAGCACTAAGGTCACTGAAAGAATGCCACATAGATGCACACTCTTTCTCTCTATCCAGTCTTCAGGGCTTGGTGAAGGGCCGAGATCTGTGAGTCCACACAGCTTGGAAGCCATTCCAGTAAATGATGATGACCTGCTGTATGTGCAAGAGTCCTGCTTTTGAAGCCATGACACCACCTGTTAGCCCCTCCCTCCGTATGCCATTCATCTGTCCCTGGGGTACCCCAGCTACTGCCGCAGGCTCCTCTAAGGTACTCTCTCTGCTTCTGCTGCTCTGCTACAATCCATTTTCCTCCCTGTGACCACAAGGATCATTTAAACCCTAAATTCCATCTTCTCTTCTCCCTGTTCAGTGTGTTCCACCAGGATGTATGCTGTGGTCTCTTCGACCTATATGGTGTCAATCTCAAATCAGACATCTTCTCTCTTGCTCTCTGCACTCCAGCCACACACTCCCTTTATAGTGCGTTGCACACGCTGAGGTTTGGCCTCTCCCAAGATCTTTGCACAGGCTAGCATCTCTTCTTGGGTAATATCTATCCATCCTTCAGCTCAACTTAAATATTGCTTCTTTGGAGAGATACTTCCTGACTTTCAAATTACCCCTCACCCCCAATGTAGACAGGTTTTTTGTCTCATAATTTTTTATTTTCTTGTGGAATGTTTATGGCTATTTTCTTATTGTGATTGTTTACATTCTGGGATCCCATTTTGTCTCTGAACTCCAGAGGAGTGAGGATAATGCTGGTCTTTTTTACCAATGTATCTACATGCCTGGAACAGTGCCTAATATAAATGTTCCATAAGTATTTGTAGGATGAATGAATGAATGAATGAATGAACGAACAGCTCTTCAGTAATTCTGGTGGGCAGAAAATACTGGGACTCCATGTACCAGGCAATGTTACAAAAGCACCAAGTGACTGTGTAGGCAAAGAGATAAGCTAAAACTCCAGGAACCTTAGCAGTCCCTTTCCTGCTACTTTATGGGAACCTCTGCTTCCCATTCACACTTTCTGGGCCAGGAGAGTTTTGAGGAGCTCATGGTACAGAGCACTTTCCATTAGACCAATAGTTCTCAAAATCTCCCAGAAGAGCTTATTAAAACACAGAGTCCTAGGCCCCACCACCAGTGTTTCAGAGTCAGTAGATCTAGTGTGGGATTTGAGAATATTCATTTCTAAAAAGTTTCCAGGTGTAATTGACCCTGCTGGTCCAGGAGACACACTATTAGAAAGATTGCATCAGCTTACAAACTGTAAGGTGCTGCTTTTCACATTTACTATTATTACCTACAGATGCTGTTATATAAATGAATATATATATATATATATATATATATTTTTTTTTTTTCCCATTGTATATGCTCATAAATGTTTGCTGAATAAATGAAAAACACTGGGTGGGCACCTGTGTCCATCACTTGGCTCTATACCCTTGGCCCACTCCTCTTATCCATTCCTATTCCATGTCACATGATCAACACTATCACAACCTCCCATTTTTACCAATCATCTAACTTTCTCAAGGTAGCTTTTATGTTCAATCCATCTTCCCAGAGAAACACAATCTACTTGTGGTTTTTCAGTTTCTACTAAGGCCCTGATGATGTTTGATAAGTCTCTCAAGTTACAGTGCAATGAGTAATGGCCAGACCAACATACAACTTCTCTAAAGAGAACTTTTATTTTAATTCCTGATAGAACATTTGTATCCAAAGAACACTCATTAACAGTGGTGGTCAATTTGGACCATCCTAGCTTGCAGCCTGAAATAAGCCTTCACACATACTATTTAAAATGTTTTATTTAGCAAGCCTTTTTAATAGACCATTAAAAAGATTGTGGGGTAGGCAATGATCAGACAGCTCAATAGTAGAAATTACTTCTTTGTACTTTAGAAATATCCACCCATATGATATTAAATAGTGTGCTAGTTATAAAAGTATCTTATCCGTCCCACAAGGATCTTTATTGAGAAAATATTCAGATATAGTAGGTGACTTACCACTTGTATCTGAAAAAAAATGCATACGTACACATATAGGTAGGGACACAGGTAAAGATATATATATATATATGTTTTTCATCATGAAATCCTAAAATTCCAGTGTTTCTTTTCTCACCCCATTGACTTCATATGAATTAAGTTTTATTCTATGAAATGGAACCAATTACAACTTTCATTATCTGTTCTCATATGTATTAGATTTTGTCTCCTGCCTCACACTCATTAAATAAGTATTTAGTAACATTTCTAAAGAACAACCTCTGCTAGATCAAGCTAGAAGACACTGGGGACCTAAGTCTTTTTTTTTTTAATTTTTTTAATGGAAAAGCATCACAATCCCTGAGCAATTTACCAGGTTGATTTAATTTGGAGTCACTTCCATTGCCTTCCTATAGACCTACCCTAAGTCTCTAGCTGAACAGAGTTAGAAATTGATGAAATGTTCTACCCTATGTCACATATACACATGAAGTTCAATTTCAGCACTGATACTTTCATCTACAGGCTTGGTTCTACTTGAGGAAAATCAAATATTTTCTTTCCTCTTGAGCCAGATAGATACTTCTGACAGTAAGAAATGAGGAAGAAAACGAATGCACCGAACACATGCTATACATCAGGTGCTCTTTGTGTGTCAGTAATGATCCTCACACCAACCCTGGCGGATAGATACCATTATTCCTACCAGGCAGATTAAGCAAAGTGTAGGGAAAAAAAGGAAAAGTAAAGGCCTAGGAATCAAATCATATACCTGAGGTCACACATCAAGCAAATGACAGAGAACAGATTCACAAACAGGTTCATTTGTCACTAAAAGCCATATGGTATGTTTGAGCAGGGTCATTGAATACTGAGGAAACTCTCATGGTGGCTGCATGTCAACTTTGACAGTAACAACCAAGATACAAGAGGAGTCAGCAATAGTCTTTCATCTTTTATTCTGAGGAGACTGTGTACTATGTTTTTCCTCATTGCATTTCTTTTCTTTTTAATTTATTTAATGTTTTATTTATTTCGGGGGGGGGTGGTGGTGCAGCATGAGCAGGGGAGGGTCAGAGAAAGAAGGAGACAGAGAATCTGAAGCAGGCTCAAGGCTCTCACTAGCTAGCACAGAGCCCGTAGCGGGGCTCGAACCCATGAACCGTGAGATCATGACCTAAGCCGAAGTCGGACACTTAACCGACTGAGCCACCCGGGCACCCCCCTCATTGCATTTCAACGTAAGGAGTCTACACTACTTTTCTGAAACTTCTATGAGATTTTTTTTTTTTCCAAACTCATCTCCTTTTCATTGTATCTACTTTGGAGAATCAAATTCAGTCCCTCTAACTCACGAGTCCTCTGACTCCACCACTAGAAGTAACTTTCTTTATTCAATTAATCTAGAATCCTAGCCTTTCATCCCACTTTTCATCTAGCACCAAACATGCTGCAACTTCACTTATACCGGTTTATTGTCCAGGGATATTAGAGTTGAGGGAAGAGATGTAGGAGGCTGAAATTTTGGATCAAATCAGTGACATTAATGTGTGCAATCTCGGTTTTCCTTCCCAAGATGAGGAAGGGAAGGAGAGAGGGAAGTGGGGAGGAAGTGGGGTGTGGGGGTACTATTTAATTGGCATTTCCAACCAATTGTCTCTGAAGAGAATGGGAATAAAACTACTTCCCATGGCTCACAAGGCTAATGAAGATCAGAGGAGACAATACTAGGGAAAGGATGTTTAAAAAATTGAATTACTAATATTAGTTAGGGCAACAGCAGAAACTGTTTGCAACAAAACTTTATGAATCCATAGGCTACCTGAAAAACTTCCCTAGGTTGAACTTTTAGAAGACTTCCCACAAATATCTCATATGCTTTTCTTGTTATGCGTATTCGTAAATTCCTAGTAAAGTCTACTTTATTTATATGTCTTAGTATTTTAGAAACAGTAGAGATTTTAACAAGTATTAGTCTATTAATAAGTTTTCTAGGCAGTAAAGATTGAAAACAAAGTTACCAATGGGGACAGGAAAAAGACGGTTTAAACTACCCAGGAAATCAGACGTTATTCAAGAGTTAGATAAAATCTATTTAGCTGTCTCCAACTGCTTGCCAAGAATACACAAATCATTCTTATTTATATTCAGTTCTTCATATCTTGGTAAATTTGCATGTACTAAAATGGCATTTAAAAATGAACACAGTCTAAACCCCTATTTTCCCAACACAGGGAATCTGAAAACATCAGCAGACTAGTAGTTCTTAGTTTTCCCATCTGTAAAATTAGGAAGTGGGACCAGATGGGGAATAGAAAGATGCAGCAAGTTGGTCCTCTGCTGTCCAACTCCTTGCCCGTAGCAGACATCGCTAATGGATTAAAGCACCTTCCCACTACACTAGGAAGTAGCCTCAGGATCATTCTCTCCTTACTGCTCCCTGTAGCTGCCATCAACCAATTGGAATGCTGCCATTGTAGGATTAGATGCTTTCTAAGATTGTATTTTTTAACTCTGACATTTTGGGGATATGTAAATGCAATGAGTTTGTCTAAGTTCTGAAATTCATTTTGTTAAAAGGTAATCTGTGTCTATTCTCTGGAAGATGATGACAACTTTCAGCTGGTGTTTCTCATTCAGTTGTCTGGCTTCTCTGTTCCCCGTTCTGTGAATGGCACCAGTATCTCTCAGCAGGAGATGCCAAGTAAATGAAACCACCCAGCAGGAAACCCTGTTTGGCAATTCTAACAAGACTTGAAGAATTGGTTTTCTCATTAGAAACAACAAAAGTTTCCAATCTGGTGAACATGTAAGTTCTGGGCATGATCTCATGGGTGCTCTACCTGAACAAAATATTGAAGCATAAGGAATACAAATGAAAAGCAAATTCTTGGTAATGATGGGATCTGCCATTCACCTTGACTACAGGAGATAAAAATTCCATTTTCTTGCAAGGTATTATCTGGGTTTAACAGACTCTAGCCCTAGGGGTAGAATGACTTCACCTTCTGCATGGGGATTACCACTTCATAAGCCCCCAACATGTACCTAGATCCCTCATGTGTATCATTTCATTTAATCACAGTAATACTAGTTAACACGTATTAAACCTTTCCTATGTGCCAGGGACTGTTCTAAGCACTTTACTTGAATCAACTCATGTAGTAGCTATAAGCGCTTTATAGAGCAGGTACTACTGGGATCATTAAATTAGGAAGTAGAGACCAAAGGAGGCTAAGTAACTTCCTGAGATCATACAATACAAAGTGGTATAGCTGAAAACTGAACCTGTAAAGTCTGGGTACAGAGTTTGAGCTTGTAACCACTGCATTACCCCACCTGATGATGTTCCAAATAGTTGGTTGCTATGTTTAGTTTTCTTATGGGTAAAGAAAACTTCAGAGCCTATCTCCTCTCAGCCAGAAAGTGGCATAGCAGGGCCAGCACTTTGCATTTGTTGTCTCATTAAAATCCTTGATATAGATGGTAGCATTTCCCCCCACTAACAGATGAAGAAACTTGAGGTATTGTAACTTGCCTGAGATCACATAGCTAGTAAGTGGTAGAGCCAGGCCTTGAACAAGGCAGCCTAAATCAAGGTGTGCATGATTCCAGTTTTCAAGGAGCTGATAGTCATATCTAAAAGAAGGGACAGTATAAAGATGAAAAAAGTCTTCAGGTCTGATGAACCAAAGACAACATGGGACAGTGTGAACACAGGTCAGGGGACTCTGAGAAAGATCAGAGTGTGGGGGCAGTTTCAAGAATGAGGAGGAATAGTTGACTATGTAAGAATAAATGGAGGGTAGGGGCATCTGGGTGGCTCATTCAGTTAAGTGTCCAACTTTGGCTCAGGTCATGATCTCATGGTATGTAAGTTCAACCCTTGTGTCGGGCTCTGCGCTGACAGCTCAGAGCCTGGAGCTGCTTCAGATTCTGTGTCTCCCGCTCTCTCTGCCCCTCCCCTGCTGGCACCCTGTCTCTATTTCTCTCTCAAAAATAAATAAACATTAAAAAAAAAAGAATAAATGGAGGGTATATTGAAGGGTTTTCAAAGTAAGGCAACTTTCAACATCTGCTGAGGGGGTGCTCGTATGTGTGGGAGTCACAGGGAAGGATGAGTAGTATGGAAATGGGCACCTACCAGTAGTCAGTTTAAGAGATGGTAATAATTGATTAATAAAGGAAACAAAAATGGACTAAAGATGTTTGTTCAACATTTGTTTAATAACTACTTCATCAAATGCAATGAAAATGTTTCTGAGCCTTACTTTAGAGCTCAGACAAACCTTAGAATTTACTTTTTTTCCTAACTAATTCATTCTCCCTTCCCATCTCTCTGCCTCTCTACCTCACTTCACTACCTCAGAGTATTCTTGGAACTACTTTCTAGCCCTTAACAGAATTCTGTTCCTTAAGCAGGGCTTTTAGAAATTGTGATCCCCAGTTTATTGTCATTCCATTTCAGCCTTTTGACTTTGTGGCAGTAAATTGCTTCTAAGTTCATTCCTGCCATCCCCCACCCCATTCTGCTATAAGTGGATTTATGCTTCTCCTCTGCTTGCATGTGTGAGTGTGTGAGTGTGTGTGTGTGTGTGTGTGTGTGTATACCCACACACATATATATAGATTACATACACACACACATTCACTGCTTGCTCACAGTTTTGGGGTTTGGGGGTTGTTGGGTTTTGTTTCCCAATCATAAACAATGTTTCTATTCTACTTCTACCCTCTAGAGAAGACCGATAAAATTTGACTCATGAAGAGAGAGAGAGAGGGGAAAAAAATCCAGAAGGCAAAAGTAATATGGGGAGAAAATGAAAGAGATTTAGTGCAGCTATCAACCGACCGTTGTGCTGTCTTTAAGAGTCTGTTGAAACAACATAATAAAAGGTAATAAAGTTTGGATTTATAGCCTACCTGGCGGAAATGGCTGCCTGTTTGTATCTTGCCCACTCACAGCCCACCATGGGTCTTTGTCTTGGGGTCTTTTCCCCTGGAGTGTCATCCCCACCCCCACCCCCACTTGGACTAAAGAGGTATCAGGCAACCCTGAGAACATCCAAATTGGCAGGTGAGTGAAATACGTTTCTGGCTCCTTCTTTTCCCTGGGATTTAATGACCCAGGTTTGTTTCTTTTTAAAAGCTGTATTTGGTTCAGTTTGCCTAGCAATGTCCTCAGTGATTCTCTAAAACAGGCAAAGGGAACTTTGAACCTTGAAAATGGTCATGTCAGCTCTCAAGGGATGAAGGGCTTATTGCTTCCCCTTCTAGTTCAAATCAATTTCCATAAACTAAATCAGCACTAATCAGTCTCTTGAGAGGAAAGAAGGTGGTACATATTCCCCAGGTAGTTTGAGAAATCAAAGTGATCAAGAGGACAAGAGAAAGGATGGCACCTGCCTCCCAAAGGGCTGAGTCCATGTTCCAGGAGGCAATTGGGACAGAGGATAGTCCTCTGATTCTATAGTGCTCTCTGATACTTAGCAAGTGATCGGAAAATATAGTGTGTTTGTTTAGTCATTCATTCATTCATTCATTCATTCATCAAACATGTATCTACAAACAGCATCTACTTTGTGCCAGGCCTTGTGCCAGTGTTAAGGATACACACACGAGTAAGACCAGAGCTCAATTCCAAAGATTCCAAACTAGGGAAAGAGATGCCTCCTTAGATACAAAATTATAAATGCAATGTTTAAGTCCATAATGTTGGTATTTATGTTCAGGGCTCAGGAAGTGCAAAAGGTGGGGAGGGACCAAGCTAACCCTAATTGTCTTGTTCTGGCTTCAGGATAGAGCTGCAGCTTGATCAGTGATTTAAGCATTTGCTTAAATGGGTAAATAAATTGAGAAAGTAAAATAATAGGGAGGAAAGAGGAGTCAGAAGTTAAAAGTCTGAGACCTGAAGATCATTTTCTGTGAGATCTTGGGCAAGTCTCTCCCCAACCCTGGGCCTCAGTTTCCCCATCTATGAAGTGAGCTTTTTGTCTGTCTCTTAAGTTCTAGTCCACCTCTGACATTCTAAATTACATCAAGCAAGGTAATGGAATATAAACATTTTTCCGAAGTGGGATTCTTGTAGCAGGTCCAACATACCCTTCCTGTCTCTCTAGAAGATAAGCCCCATTTTCTTCATACTGTATGTTTTGCCATTGGCTTATACACTGGGTCCAGCTGTGTGGTTCTTTGAGTCTCTGATTCCTTACAAAGAGAAGTTACAGACACCACTGTCCGTTACCCACCCTTGGTGGTGGTTGAAACCAAGAGGGAAGCTAGAAAATTCTGGGAGGAAAATGGAAATGGGGCCATGGTGAGAGGCAAGGAGGAGGGACTCTGGCAAAAAAGCACCGAGCCCTTGGAAGAGAGACCTCATTACTAAAGTATGAGTCATAGTAATAGTCTGAATAAATCCCCATAAAGTCAGGGCTAATGGTGTCTGCTGGAGCCTGCGTTGTTCCATAAACAGAGCCAAGGCTGTGCTAATTGTCAGACCCAATCAGAGGGGCTGGGGAGCATGAAATGAAGGATTAGTTCAGGGGGGTGAGCCCTAGCCTCTCTGGGGACCCTGGCTCTGCCTCCTGGCTGGCTAGCACTCCTCTGTGGGAGTAACCTGGCTTCTTTCCCTTCCTCTTCTTCCTGTCTCTTTTGTTTGTTCCTCCCCCGCCCGACCCTTGCTTCTCCTTTCCCCATTTCCTTCCCTTATGCAAGTTTGGCAGCAAGTAACCTGGGGTGTACTGGACCAGATAACTGAGCCCCCTGCCTCATCATCATCTTCAACACACTTTCATGATTTGATTTTCACAACGACCTTTTCATGAAAAGATTTTCAAGGAAATTAAAGCTCATTTTAGCTAAATGATGGGACAGAGTTACACAGCTATCAAGTGGAAGATCTGGAATTGAATCCCAAATGTCTGAAGTCAGGTTTCCTGAATAGAATTTAGAATCGGGGTGTGGGTGACAAGAGCACCCATTGTGGCTCACTGACAGTGTTACATGGGCAGAGGTATCCTCCGAAGACTAAGGGAAAAGGTGGCACATCAATCCCATCTGTCCCGTTGTCCCCTCCCACGTGCTGATTTATTTAACAAGCACTTGAGTGATCATCATGTGCAGGCAATCTTCTTGGTGCTGAAGATACAGAACCAAGTGACTCTCCATGTGGAACTTACATTCTCATGGGGGTGATGGTCAGTAAACAGGTAATGAAGTACCTCTGTGATATAATGGGCTCTGATGCTGGTGTCAGTGGCTACCAGAATGGATTGGGGAAACACTGGAAGTTGCGACAATTTTGGTGCTCATAAAATCTTCATAAAAGTCTCTTCCCATGTGCTTTAGTTTGAACCTGAGTTTTGCCTGACTTTTTCACTATAAGGTATACCATTAGCTTACAAAAATCTCCTAAAACTCTTACGCCAACTGTGCTGTGAGTCAATTTTGGTTACTCAGAGACTCAGGAGGCCACTCTGGCAGGCAAAGGGCTGTAATTGCTGTCCCACTCTTGCCTTGTCATGGAGAATTTCAGCCTTTCCTGAGTCTCCCAAATTGAGTGGGTGTGGTTTTTTGTTGTTCCCATTCCCTTCCCTTCCCTCCAGCTCTGTCCTCCTTATCTGCCTGTAGCTGGGCTGTATCATAGGCTCAGTTGCCTGTGTAATGGGCAGTGGCATCTGGGGACCTTACCATCTGGCAAAAACTGTCAGCTTTTGGTCTCAAGAACTTTCTAATGCCTAGTGTTCCCGTCTGATGTCAGGGGAAGATCATTACCCACACTGCCTTGTTTGGTATAGAACATGGTTCAGAAATAGTGAAAGAAGTACATGATGGCTGCCACTGTTACTTTGGTCATATTTTATTCCATATCTAGAATGACTGATATCTCCAAGTATAAAGTTCTCCCCTCCTTCAAAGTCCATAACAAATGGCATCTTCTTCATGGAGACTTCTTTAATAAATAAGGATCTGGGGCACCTGGGTGGCTCAGCTGGTTAAGTGTCGACTTTGGCTCAGGTCATGATTTTGGGGCTCGTGGGTTCAAGCCCCACGTTAGGCTCTCTGCTGTCAGCCTGGAGCCTGCTTCGGATACTCTGCCCGCCCCCCCCCTCCCTTGCTTGTGCTCTCTATCTCTCAAAAATTAACAGACATTAAAAAAAATAAACACAATGATCTACCAATCTTCTGAAGTCTCATAAAATCTGCCAGAGTCACATGGGTGTGAGTTCACCTTCCTGCTTCTGCCATATACCAGCCATTCAACTTAAACCTGAAATATTTGGCTGAGTGATATCTGCCATCCCACAGCCTCTTTGGCAGTATGACCCTGTCATTTTCTCACTATAACCTAGAGGCTAATTTCTAAATTAATCCGTATTTGCCTTATAGACACTTAAAATAAGGCAGAAGTGGCATTGCATAACTGTGATGCTGACTCAGTAGAACCCAGCTGACACCAGATGCCTAAGCACGTGGAGAAGCCAAATGTAGGTGTCTCTGAGACAGAGTCCCAGCTGCACCCAACCTCAGCTCACCCCAGCTCAAGCTCCAAGCCTGTGAGGCATGAAATCTTCTGATGATCCCAGCCTCTAGCTATTTGAGTCCCTCCCCACTGCATAGGTACCTTATAGCAGAGATAAGCTATCCCTGCTGTGCCTTCTCCAAATTTCTGTCCCACAAAATCTGTGAGCAGAATAAAATGGTTTTATGACCCCATGACTGGTGTGAACTACTCGGCAGCAAAAGGCAACTAGAACAATGTTTCAGTTGTTAAGTCCACGATAGAGAGTGATACTGCCAACTGTAGAGTGTAGTTGAAAAAAAAATAAATGAAATAATAGACAAGAAGTACTGCTGGCTTAGACATTTAGAGGGCATTTAATAAATATAATCCTGCTACTTCCTTTAACTATAGCATTTTCAAACATTTGCATGTCTTATTAGAATTTTTGCTTCTCTTCAGCAGGGGCTAAATCATATTCAAATTGTAAGCCCTGTATTTTATATATGTATATATGTATATATAACATATACATATATAATGTGTTTAAATTTTAAAAATATTTGTTGAATAAAAATGAATACAAAGAACACATTCCGATCGGGAATTGGAAACTTAAGTTATTAGCTGTGTGATCTTGGTTAATCACCCTCCATCTGGGGCTTAATTTCCTTATGTGTCAAATGAAAATGCTGGAAGAGGAATACTGCGGTCAGCTGAGGAACAACTATTCTCCAAGTCTTAAGGAGCTGCTGCAGGGAAAATGAACAGATTTCTCTAACTCTCAGGTGGTACTATCAGGGCCCTGGATGGGATACATAGGTGTAAGGTAATAAAGAACTATGTAAGGAGTTAGAAATACCCAAAGGTTGAAGTTGTCTTGTGAGCCAGTGAATGCCTTGCCCCTAGAGGTGTTATGTGAGGACTGAATGTTTTCTTGGAGCTTTGCCTGAGCAGAAGGACAGGGAAGTGTGGAGTGGACTCTATCCCCATATTCCTATTTGTAATACCATGGGATGACTTCTTCTGGCCCCAAAGATGCTCAAACCTGCAAAAGCTCTTCTGGTTTTGTAGTCTTTTCTGTAATCCTTAGGTTGGTGGGTCTGGAAGGGTGTAGACAGGGATCTGGCTGGTAGAGAAGCCTAGAGTCTGGGTCACCTGGGGAATATCTGGCTTGTTTATTTCAGTGGTTCAGGGGAAGGGAGGGGGAGTAGAGAAGTCGGGGAAGGAATATTGATCACAGACTGAATGTTAAGTGCACTTCCTGAGATGATTACAGGCCATGATTAATGGTCTGTAGGAGCTCACCGGAGGAGCTCTAAGTGCACAGACCTGGAAAAACCACTGGGAAGTATGGGTTCAGAGACTCTGATTCAGGGAGGGCACAGAAATTAGGTTTGCTATTCTTCATAGGAGCATCTACATTAATCAGGTGAGAATGGGTGGTGTTGCCTTAATAGCCATTTTCTAAAGGCTTTAGAATGAACACAACTAAAATTTAATTTTTAATTATATCAAGCCCCTACCTTTTGTGAGGACAGTAGCTCAGCTATCTGGGCAGCTCTGGATTTTGTAACTCTATTTTCTCAACATGAGGTTTCAACAAGGGACGAAAGGAGCAAGAGACTTGACAGGTAGGAGGTGCGAAGGAACTTGCACCAGCAATGAAATGTTTACGTCCCTGTACTTCTGCTCACAGCTCACTGGTGAGAATTAGTCACGGGGCCCTTCCTAACTATACAAAGCCAGGAAGGGTTCTCCTTCCACACATCTAGAAGAGGAAGAGGACCAGATATGGATGAGCACTAATAGTTTCTAATAAAGGAGAAAAGAGAATGAGAAAGGAGAGGCAACCTGAAAAGTATCTGAGAGACCAAGACCAAAGAAAAATAAGTAATCTCACTGAACTTCAGTTTCCTCAAAGAAAGGTGATCACACCCACCACAATAAGGGTAGTATAGAGATTAAATGAGAAAATACATAGAGACTTAACCCTAATCCTTTGCCAATGACAGGACGTTTAAAGAAATGGAATATTGTTTTTATACCTGGTGATTGTATTACTAAGAAACCATACAGTGCCAGCTTTTATGGGGTATAAATGACTATCTGATAGAGCTTTCTCTCCAGTACAAGAATTTCCATTAGAGGATTCTAAACATATCCATTAGAATCAGCTGAGGAAGGCACAAATACGCATAATCTGATTCAGAAGGACTGAGGCAGGTATTTGCCCCGTCCCAATTTTAGGCCCTGAAGCTTTGACATGAGCCTAAAAGAATGCACCAGCTAAAAAATTGGCAGGATGGCTGGACGTTTTCAAAATGCAGAGGCCAACTGCAATAAATCTGATGCTACTTTTCGGAAAGTGCATGCTAAAAATAGTCATGGTTTTCCTGGATGTGGCATTATTTTGATGTTGGTCTTTGTGACCTGTTTTTGCATCTCTGCTGTGTTCCAGTCTTTTTTTTTTTTTTTAAACCTCCTTTCACCATCTATGTCCGCAGCATCCAGAAACATTCATGCTTTCTTTCCCTGATGCTTTAATTTACGTATCCCCTTATTTAGTCATCTATTTATTCACCCATTTATCCTTTCCTTTCTTTCCATGAAGCCATCCAGTCTTTTCATTAGAAAATAAACATTTAGTGGGGTGCCTGGGAGGTTCAGTATGTTAAGTTTCTGACTTCAGCTCAGGTCATGATCTCATAGTTCGTGAGTTCGAGCCCCACATTGGGCCCTATGCTGACAGCTGGAAGCCTGGAATCTGCTTCCGATTTTGTGTCTCCCTCTCTTTTTGCCCCTTTCCCATCCATGCTCTCTCTCAAAAATAAATAAACATTTAAAAAAATAATAAAAGAAAACAAACACTTATGGGCACCTGGGTGGTTCAGTCAGTTAGGCATCTGACCCTTGATTTCAGCTCAGGTCATGATCTTGCTGCTCATGGGTTTGAGCCCCACTTCGGGCTCTGCACTGATGGTGTGAAGCCTGTTTGGGATTCTCTCTCTCTCCTGCTCTCTCTGCCCCTCCCCTGTTCTCTCTCTCAGTCTCTCTCAAAATAAACAAACTTAAATGAAAAGAACAAAAAACATTTATAGGGGTGCCTGGGTGGCTTAGGTGGTTAAGCATCTTACTTTGGTTCAGGTCATGATCCCATGGTTTGTGACTTCAAGGCCAGCGTAAGGCTCTGCACTGACAGTATGGAGTGCGCTTGGTATTCTCTTTCTCTCACTCTCTCTGCCCCTCCCTGACTCACTCTCATTCTCTCAAAATAAGTAGAGAAGCTTTTAAAAAAGAAGAAAACAAACATTTATAAAGTACCTAGTTTTCTCTGGGCACTGTGTTAGGCACCCAAGACTCCAAGGAAAACATAATGTGTGTGGTGGCGATACAGAAAGCAAACACATAATTAGATAAAATAACATGATGGGAGTACAGGGTTGAGGCTCTCAACCAACTTAAGAATAGGTGAGTGACAGAAGGCTTCCTGGAGGAGATAGCAGTTGGACTAATTCTTGACAGAGATTTAGTTCAAGTGGGGAAGATGAGAAGAACAGTCTAGGTACACACAATAAAGAAGCCAAGGGAAGGAGAGCCTGGCCTGTATGTAGACTGCAGGTATTCTAGGAGGCTCTTGCTGAGTGAGAATCTGACGCACTGAGGCAAGTGATCTAATCTGGTGTCCGTAGTAAATTATATCAGCTCTACCTTGTGAATTTATTGTAAAAATTAAATGTTATCATCTAAATCAAATCTATCAGAGTATGTGACACACAATAGGCACTAGAATAATATTATTTCTCAGTTCTCATTTCTTCACCATTGTATTGTTTGCCTTCCTAATCCCAGCGTGCCTAACAGAAAGTAGCTATTTAATAGCTTCCTTAAATTTAATTCAGCAGCTTGACAGCCAGTCTCAGTTTTAACATCTTTTTCTTTCTTTTTTTAAATACTTATTTATTTTGAGAGAGAGAACAAGAACACATGTGACGAGTGGGGGGAGGGGGAGAGCACATGGGAGAAACAGAGAGCGAGAGAGGGTGAGAGAGAATCCCAAGCAAACTCTGCACTGTCAGCACAGAGCCCAATGTGGGGGTCGACCTCACAAACTGCAAGATCATGATCTGAGCTGATATCAAGAGTCAGATGCTCAACCAACTGAGCCGCACAGGGACCCCATTAACTTCCCTTTTCTTTCTATAAGGACACTGAGGGGCACAAATATAGCAGCTTCTTCTCAAAGCCTCCTCATCCTTCCCTGCTGGGGGAAGTTGCTCCAATGTCTCCAGTGCAGTCTGTCTCTCTGCCTCTGTGGAAATCTCATCTTACACAAATCCTGTAATTAGAGGCTCCCACCCCCTTCGCTGGAGATGCATCTGTTGCCCTAGATTTGCACCCATTTGATTGTGGAGGGATAATCATGGGGCCTGCTACAGTCTACAGCTTGGCAAAGACAGAAAGAAACTAAATAAATTTTTGGTTTCAGGAGTAGGAATCCCCCACTTACATCACACCCCCACTTCCTGTTTGCCTGCACACTTGAGTTCAAGGCACAAAATCTTGTTTCTTCATTTTCCGAAAACTATGTAAATTAGACAAGTAGTGGAAATACGCCTTAGTTTTCTTTCTTTCTTTCTTTCTTTTTTTTTTTTGGATGAATGAAGATTGGGGGGCTCAGAGCAACAAAGTGTTTGACTTCAGTCAAGATTTTATTGCCTCCATGGGGGAAAATAAATTTTTTTTTTTTTAAAAGATGGTCTCTTAAGATTATCTGCTTTTGATGTGTGTGTGTATGTAAGCATATACATTATTAATTCAAATTATATATTCAAATTAACTTTAAAAATATTAGGGACATATACATATTGTAAGAAATCTATGAAACACAGGAAGGCATAAGGAAGAAACTGAAATCACACATTTTATCACCATTCAGCGATAATGTTGGTTGATATATAACTCGTGTATGTGTCCACATAAAACTTTTACAAAACCAGAATTATAACACATGCACACATAATTTTCATTTCACTTAAGTTTATACCATAAACATTTCCCAGGTCATCAAACATTCTTCAAAAACATAATTTGGTGTGGATCTATCTATGTCTGGAACTATACTGGATCATCTCCTGCTATTTGATTTGAGGGGGAAAAAGGAAACAGAAACAACTAGGGGAGAGAGAAGCTCTGGGTTCTACCCCTAGTTCTGCAACTTAAGAAGCCTCTCCCTTGCATCTTTCCATTTACCAGTCTGTGAAATGGGGATGACAGTGTCTGTTTCATTCAGAAGATCCCAGGAAGCCCTAGTGATGGACTTTCCCAGGACTGCAGAATTGCCTGGAGCTGCCTTGATTTTTGTGTTGGTAAAGATTCCTGTTGCTGTTTTCCACTGCTATATGCACATGCACCTCGCAGGAAGTAGGCTTTTATCTTTTCTGCAGGGAGGGCTTGCCCGGGCGGTACAGTTCACAGGAAGCGGCCCTGCTCCGTTTGTCCTCCTCTATTGTCTGTCTTGATGAAAAATGACCAGTTATTATTTCCTACCTTTGGGTCTGGGAGGCCTGAAAGAAATCAGTAGCCACATAAAATAGCTGCTCTTATTGTAACAGCCTTTTCATTGATGGATTTAAGTGTAAGGTGTTTGGTATTGATTCCTAGCATCTGTCCTGGGGAGGCTGCGCTGTGGGGAAAGCAGTGATAATGGTTGGAACAGCATCACCAAGGGCTACTGCCTGCTGAGTGGTTTCCTGAAAGCTGAAAAAGGGAGTGGATTTGGGCTATGGAGGTGTCTCGCTTTGCAGGATAAGTGTATACCCACAAAAGGTGTTTTCAGAAGGAAAACCCTATAAAGTAAGTGCTGCTTCCTTACAGGATTACTTTTTGATTTCAGACGATTGCAATTTTTATTCCCAATTTGCTAGTCAGTTGGTTCTTTATTCTTGTATTTTGATATTTTTGGTCTTCCTTCTCTGCAATCAGCACTTAAATGTAAAGAAGTGAGCCAATAATGATACACACTTTATATCTTAAATGAGTCCTTTATATAATAAAACACTTAAATGTATACCCCCTTCTGTACTTCCTTTATTTCTGCCTTTTTTATTTCCTTATTTTCCCTTTCATGCTTGAATTGTTCCCTCCACCAAATTGTTGACCTTCAGAAAACAAAAGCAAAGAGTGTCTACCGCATGTATAAAGATGAGATGTGAAGCATGAGGTACCAAAAGTTGATTATGATGTAGTCTTTGCCATCAGAGAAACCTGGTTATGTAGGTCATATATACATGTATACATTCTCATGAACAATAGTCTTAGTCCAGAGTGGAGGCAAAGGTAATGGAGTAGAGGGGATAGATTCAGAGGAGAAACCAAAAGCAGATGACCAGATATGAAAAGCTGAGCAGAAGCGGGGCGGGGTGGGGGGGTGGGGAGGGGGGTGGGGAGGGGCGAGATGACTAAGAAGCCTCAGTCAGTGTTGTATTTCATCACTGATGGAAAGAAACAGAGTGGTTTCCACCATAGAAAAAAATCAATTCTGTCACCCAAGTAGAAATGACGAGTCAAACATTAGAACTCTGGTGCTTAAAACCTGAATAGAGATGGGGATTTAGGAGTCACTGGCTGATATAATAAAACTGGAATTTTAGAATAGGTAGGTTCTCATGGGTGATGGGGAGAAGCAAGAGTGTCCTAATTGTCAGTTTCATGTTCTTGCCCTAACACCACTGCAATTCCCAGAAGAGGCAGACCTTGATAATTCTGGTCTCAGCTGATGGAGGGAAGAACAAATTGGCAGGAAGTCAGGGAAGTTAGTATTACAATTTCCAAGGAGCCTAGAACACTGTAAGGTGAGTGTCCCTCATCTAACAGATGGAAGAACTTGAGCCCAGGGAAACAAAGACTAGGTCTATGTTTTTGATTCACATTCTTCAGGTTTTTAAACCTGAAAGACTCACCTCTAAACCCTGGGTCAGCTACTTACCAGCCATCAACATAGCTAACCCCTTTGAAGCTCTGTTTTCTTATCCATAAAATAACACCTTGTGGGATGATTGTGAGCAACATGGTGACATCAAGTAAGTGGTGCATCTGATGTATCTGATGTGGTGTTCAGTACATAGCCTCCAGCGCTACCCCTGAGCCCGCATCCTCCTCTGAAAAGTCAGAGAGGCCATTGTAAATCACGTGCCCTCCGTTTAACAGCGTGTGTCCTCCTTCCTGTGAACCCAGATGGATGGAGATACACTTTGGTTAGGTTGTTTGGGTGTTTGTCTCAAATGCTAATGATAGCTCACTTTGGCAGAAAAACAAACTCAGGCCAGTGGGGTTCTTGGAATATTAGTCCTATTTGTTAACAAAAGAATTTATCTGTCAACAGGACCTCCTGAGCAGGCATCTCACACAGAGAGCTCCAGAGGCACAGATGTGTCAAGTGCTACCTTCTCACAGGGAGCCTGAGAACCATTATAACTCCTTTCTCTGATCTAGAAGGTGGCCCAGCATCTTCTAATACTTAACCACCCCCCCAACCTCACCAAGCAAATAATTTTAAAACATGCAGCTCGGAAATAAGAGAAAAACTTGTTCAGTATCACACAGCAAGTTGGTGGTAAAGACTACAGAAGAAATCTATCTTTCTAGATCCTAGTGAAAATGATCTCTCAATTAGAGACGCTTTGTGTGCAAAGAACTAACCACCCCAGCCGTTGAGTAAGGCTGACTGCCTTCTTGTTAAATTTCCTTAGGACAGTGAGAGGAATACTTGGTGTGTTTCTCCATTCATTTTACCAATGAATGGGTAAGGGTGTGTGAGAGAAATGGACCCAGTGGAATAAGTCAAGATACAGGAATTCAGGAATTGAGAGATTTGGAATAGAGACTAAGATAGAGAGAACTCAGTCAGAGGCTGAAATGGAGAGAGAAGGAGAAAGGTAAAGAGAAAGACACTGAAACAAAAGTGTGGGGGTTAAGACACAAGAGGCCAAGAAAGGTGAGGAAGTAGAGCCATTTAGATGACAGAGGAGGAGAGCATAAGAAGAGAAGTAAGAACTAGCACAGAGGATACAGAGACAAGGAAGACCAAGAACAAAAAGGGGATGAAGAGGTACAAACCTCCAGAATAGAGAATGTATTCAATACCATGTCAGTACGGTGACAGATGGTAACGACACTTATCATGGTGACCATTTCATAATGTATACAATTGTCAGAGCATTATGTTGTACTGCTTGTGCTGAAACTAATAGAATACTGTATGCCAGCTATACTTCAATTTAAAAAGGTTAAAAAAATAAATTACGTATTTAAAAAAAGAAAGGGAGGAGAGGTAAACAACCTGGGAAATGTGTGGTTCTTGAAGCTAGCAACCAGCAGCCAGCAGCAGGGGGCATCAGAACTCCATGGATATTAAAAGATGATAAAGAGAGAAAAGAGTATCAGAAGAGATTGAGGAGAGAGAATGAGAGAGAAATAGGACAAGAGAAAAGGTGTGAGACACGCTTCCTGTAACTTGAAATTAGGAAGAACGGTGAATGCCTCTCCTTCTGGGATCCTGCATTCAGTGGTATAGATAGCTCCCTGGGCCATCTTCCTGCTCCATGTAAACACTGGAATTGTGGAAGTAATTGTTTTAAATGATATCAAAGACTTTCCCAAAGAGAAGGAGTCCAAAGGACAAGGCCTGTGCTTGATCACCTGGTTCGCATGTAGTCAGAACTCATTCAGTTACACATGGCATATCTAACTGGAAGGAGCTTACTCCAACATCCTCCCCCAATTCACCTCCCCCAAAAAGGAATTATTAAGAGCATACTAGTATCTCTCAGATAAGGCAGTGATGGGAAAATGAGCCATGGAAAGGAAATAACAATGGACTGATGTTGGAACACTCCCCTCCCCATCCCCCCCCCCAGTTTTGTCTTTTTCTCCTCATCCTTGCTGAGTGGATCTTATTTTTCCTGCCTCCTCTATGCAGCTCCCATTTCATCTGAGGTCTCTCCTTCAACCTCCTACCACAGAGAAAAAGAAAAAGAAAAAGAAAAACAAAACAGAAATCCTTCCAGTTTCATTTTTAAAGGTTTCTGATTGGTTTAGCTTGACTCACTCCACCGACCATCCCCTTGGGCAAATCATAGTCACCAGGGCAGTGACATATTCTGATTGGCTCAGCCTGAATGGCACGCCCACTCCTGTGTAGGGCTGGAGATGTGGATATTTCATACAGGGGGGTAAAAGGATCTACTGGCAGAAGGAGGGATTAGAATCATGATTCCTGAAGCCACGCCAATTTAGGTCTACTAAGTACATGGCGAAGTAAGTTGACTGTTACTCTGAGCTCCTTTCCCTCATCTGTCAAATGGCATTCAGTTGCACCTGCCTTGCCCGCATCCAGTAGTTATGGTGGTCTGATTGGAATTCAGAGCAAATCACATCTCCTACTAGCAGGTGTTCAGACATGCAAGAAACAGACTGAATAGGAGAATCAGGAGACTTGGGTGTTATTTTTGACTATGACATATATATGCCCAGCGATAAAGATTTGAATAAGTTCTTATCTTGCTGGATTTCAGTAACCTTAACTATAAAATATACATGTAAGATATAGAGGTATACTAGGTCAGTATACCGTTCCTAGCTTTTGTGGTCATTACACTCCTCTCAGTGTCTGAGGGAAGACAGGTGTCTGTACTGTCCCCACAATGTGTCAAGAAATTCACAAATCCTCTATAAGTCTCTCCAGAGACCCCAAGATAAGAACTTCTGGATTATATTGCCCTCAAGGTGATAGCTTAGTCTATTCATTGGATTGAAAAGAGGGGCTGTGTTCTCAGGGTAAAAGACAGTTGTGAATCAAGCAGACATAATTCTTTCTTTGGTTTAAATCATCTTTCCTGAAATATCATGCATGTTTCTCATTATCTCCTTCCTCTAGTCTATTCTTTCTCTACTCTTCCTTTTTCTCCCTCCACCACCTCATCTTTCCTCCTACAGGTAGTCAAGTGTGGGTGTGATTGAAGTTTCTTTTCCATCTGTGTTAGCAGCAGGAAGTGTTGCTCTCAGGGAAACGGATGGGACATGTATCATCTCTTATCTGCATCTCCAAGAACTAAACGATTTCTTTTCCCCAACCAAAATAAATCAAAGGAGAGGAATTTTAATTGTAGTCACCAGGTGGTGAATTCAATACATCCACATGAGTCTCTGTGCTGGCAATGTTGTTGGAGGAGCTTGTCTCTCTAGGCAGGAGGATAATGGGATTGCATGCCTCAAGATCCGGGAAAGAGAGAACTCTGGGGATTATAACAGTGGCTCCCTGGTGAGACGGAAACAGTCAAGCAAGGCCTGTTAAATATAAAGGCCAGAGAAACATTGCCTTGTGTCAGGGTTTTCTCCACTCATGTTTTATTGTAAACAGTTTCACCAAGGGATGCACAGGGGTTGCTCACATCCGCGTGGCCCAGATAAGTCTATGATGGATCATATATCCATAATTTCCCTTCATCAGTCAGCTTGGAGCAGTGGACGGGCTCTAAGTTGAGGCTCAGGCAGATCTGGATACATATCCACTCTCACTCTTAATTGTTGGAGCTTTCCAATTAATAAATATTTATTGAGTGCTTACGATATGTCAGACACTTGTTGCAGACACTGGGGATATGTCAGCAAAAAACAGAGATTTAGAGCCAAGTTAAACATACACTAGCAATCCCATTCCTAAGTGTTTACTTAAGGAAACATTTTCACAGAAAGACTTGCACGTGAGTGTTCCTAGTAGCTTCATTCATAATAGTCCAAAACTTGGCAGGAAGCCAACCATCATTAGGTCAACAGGTAAACAAACTGTAATAATTCATTAGAGTGGAATACTACTTGGTAATAAAAGGAAATCACTGATATTCAGAAAAATAAAATGAATTTTGAAAGCATTACATTAAGCAAAAGGAACCAGATATAAAAGGGTACATACTGGATGATTCTATTTAAATGAGTTCTAGAAGAGGAAGAGTAAGTGACAGTTCTAGAAATCAAATCCGTTTGTTGCATGGGATGGGGAGTGAGTCACAGAGAACTTTTTGGGGGTGACTAAAAATTTCTAGATCTAATTATAGTATATTTAACTTGTCAAAACTCATCAAACTATACATTGAAATGAATATATTTAATTTCACATAAAGTACAATGTGATAAAGTTGGAAAAAAGAGAGACTTATTCCTAGCCCTTACAGAGCTGTGTTCTGGTGTTGACAAAAAGTCAGCAAACTTAAGGCTCACCTAATACTACAGCAGGGGGCAATAAGTGTTAAGATGGAAAACAACATGGTTTAGGGCTTAGAAAGTGGCAAGAAAGAGTTGTTTTTTATGTGGTGTGATCAGAGAAGCCCTCTTTGTAAGCTGACATTTGAGAAGACCTGAAGCAAAAATGTGAGCTCTGTGATGAAAATGTGAGGAAAGGCATTTTAGACCAAGGAAGGAACACGTGAAAGACCTTGTGATGGTGGCATATTTGTCATAATCAAGGAAAGGCAGAAATGAGACTTGACTGGCTGAGCAGAGTGGGAAAAGTAGAAAGCAGTGAGGCCCGACTCAAGGTCTCAGAGGAAGAAAAGAATTCAAATGCACCCAGGTCTTTGAGACCACTGCTTGGACTTTTGTTTTTTGTTCTATGATGGAAAGCCATGAGGATGTTTTGACTTGAGGACTGACGCAGGTTGATCAAGGTTGCAAAATCTTCATTCTGGAGAAGACACTTGATGTGGTTAGAGAAAGCATATGGAAAGCTTTTGCAACAATCTAGGCAAGATATGAGGGGACTTAAATGGAGGTGACATGGTGGGACATGGTCGGACGCTGGGTGTATTGTGAAAGCAGAACTAATTTTTAGAAGGATTTAATATGGTGGATGAGAAAGAGAGTCATGAGGGTTGCCTCCTATTTTGGCCCAAATAACTGAAGGACGGAGTACCACTGTGTGACATTTGGCAAGGCACTTAACTTCTCTAATTCCCAATCTTTTTCTGTAATAAAGGTACCAAATCCTGCTTCACAGAGTTCCATTATGGAGTCAGGGACTCTAGGTAGAGTACCTAAGACAGAACGGATTAAATATCTTACTACATATTTGGTCTTCATTAGTGAATTAGAAATCATCTCTTTTGTAGAGGACTTCAAATTGTGTTGTCTCAGTGATTATTATTTCCAGGTACCTGAGAACATCATTCTACCCATTTTTCTTTTCTTTTTTTTTTTAAATATTTTTATTTATTTCTAGGAGAGAGAGAGAGAGATAGCGTGAGCAGGGAGGGTCAGAGAGAGAGGGAGTCACAGACTGAAACAGGCTCCAGGCTCTGAGCTGGCAGTCAGCACAGAGCCCGACGCAGGGCCCGAACCCACGAACCGCGAGATCATGACCTAAGCGAAAGTCGGATGCTTAACTGACTAAGCCACCTAGGCGCCCCAATTCTACCCATTTTTCAAAGCCTTGCACTTCATGAGGTGAAGTAATTTGCTCAATGCCAAACATCATTGCAAACTGCTAGAACCCAAATCAAGTTTCTTAATATCACACAGTGTAAACCCTGGTGTCCCAACTCCAAACTACCCTCTCCATACGTCCAGGGTCGTCTCTTGATGCTTACTTAGTTCAATTTAAAGAAACATTTCTCAAACATCAATACCAGGGAGATTAGATAAATAAGCTACAGTTATTGCAATCCAAGTTATCTCTTTGAGCCCTCTTCTTCAGAAGAAAATCATATTGATAGTAATGATAAAATATATCCCTCTTGAGTAAATAGGTGAATGCCTTGCATTTTTGTCTGGCATAATGTCATTTAATATTCATAGCCTCCCTATAAAGTAGGTTTTAATATTCCTGTTTTATAAATGAGGATGAGGCTTTGAAAACTTATGTGAGGTCAGACATCTAGGTCTCATAAGGTTCTGCAGCTTTGTCTGACAAGAAAACTGTTACACCTCACACAATATTGTCTCTACCTCCCCCGATACATTTTCAGAGTCCCATCATTCAGGAGAGAGTCAGCAGGTGGTCCATGGCATCACTATGAGTGATGCCAGCCCATAAGTGTGGGAAAACACATGGCGGAGAACCCTGTGGGTCTTGAATGTCTGGGTCCCAAGAAGTTCTCAGGTTTACAGCTGACTGCAACCAGGTCGTGATTTGGAGAAAAAGGATATCCTGTGAGTTCCGCACCTCTAACACAGAGGCCTGGGGCGTTCCTGCAGCTGGCCTAAAGTGAGAAGTTGTTCAGCCCAGATTTGGAGCTTTCTGCTGCCTTTGTGGAGATGCCATTAGGCAAATGAGCTGGTCTGAGGGAGGCCGATAAGGCTCAGGGAGAGAATGTGTGAGTCTTTCCAGAGGGGGGTCGTTTGAAGCAGCCACAGAACAATAAAGCTGCTGGCCTGAGATAGGAAAGGCCTTAAAAAATAACCAAATGAGGGCCTCTTCCTTAATTCCTTTGAGCTGAATTTTATCAGGAAGGCCACTTGTGCTTACAGAAAGCTCTAATCGCTCACAGTGGGATGCAGATTCTCAGTGAGACTGAAGTTGCTGATCAGGTCTAAATGTTCAGGATTCTGTCTAAAGACATGTTTCTCACTGTGCAGGCTGCCTGTTCTGTTCTCACAGCTTCTTTAGGGTTTAGGAAGCATCTGGAACATCTGAGAATCATGTTTGCCAAAGACTATCCCTTTCTCCCTGAAGAATTAAGTTTTAAGTGATCCTCCGGGAGGACAACACTTGTCTTCCTCATGCTGGCCTCAACAAGGATGCATCAAGGGTCCATGACTATGTGTCTACCTTTATCCCTCAAAATGGATTATTGGAAACTATGGAATCAAGTTGATGAACTTGCCAAAAATTTTTTCTCTCTCCAAGTTCTTCTGTTGGTCATTGGAAAGAACAATGGGTTTGAAACCAGAATGCTCAAGTTCCAGTCCTTCAGATAAAGGTTTTATGTAAACCTTACATAAGTAATGACCTTTAATTGGGATTCAGCTTTCTTATTCCTGAAACAGAGACTATGACCTTAATTTATAAGGCTGTAGAAGGGGCCAATGACAATACTAATTTTAAGGTGTCTCAAATTGTTTCTGGTACTTGTAACCCTCATCATATTGGACTTCTTTTAATTCTCAGATTTTTCAGGCTCTCTCAGTGCCCAAGACTTCCTTTACCTCTATATTGTGTTTTCTGCTTTTCGCTGTCCACCATGTCCCTTCAGCTGACTCTCATTTACGCAGCCTGCACATGTAAGTTTATGCATCATTTCCTTTGGGAGATCTTGCTTGATCATTTCCCTAAATCAGGATGGGAGGTGCCTCTCTCATAGCACTCTGTTCTTCCCTGTTACAGTGATTACTTAAATGACCATTTTCTTGGCCATTTCCTGCAAGATATTAATCCATAAGTGAAAGGACAATATCTGTCACAGATTTGTGTCACAATTATGTGTTTTTCTAGTTTATAAAACTCTTCCATGATTTGTCAACCTTTGACTCTCCTAATTAAATCAACACCCCAATGAGGTAAGTTGTATTAATCAGTACATACAAATAAATAATATTTAAATAAGTTAAGAAATTTAGTCAAATGCCAGTTATTCATCGATAATGACTATAATTTGATTCCGGTTACCAATTCCAGGTAATAAAAGTAAGCATTCATTAAGTACTCTTTAACTGCCACAAAGATATATTAAAGGTTTACACTGCAACTGTACTACACAGATTATTTTCACAATACGTATTTTACAAACACAGCATCATGGTCTCAGAGAGGGTAAAAATTCAAACAAGGACACACACACAGAGTATACAGTAAAGCCTAGATTAAACTTGGTTCTATTTATAAACATAGCTTATAAATCATTTCTGCATATATTCTTCAACAGTACTCGTCTCATATCCTTTTTCAAGGGCTCAGTAAGTTCCTTTGCACCAAAAAATTCTTTCTATACTCCACCCAAGGTTTTGCTGTTTAATTTAAAGATGAACTCCATTTCTCTTATTCCTTTCTCCATAGATAAAAAGTTTTCCTCTTCAGTGTTCCTACAAATGAAACCTATGACTCTTGAATGTGGTTGCCAAGAAATTTGAAAGTTTTCTGAAGAGTTCCATAAAATAGGAAATTTCTGTGTAATGAGTGAAGTACAGAGAATGGACCTACCATCTCTGTCCAAAGGTTAACTCTTTGGTTGTTGTTGTTTTTTTAAATTTTTTAATGTTTATTTTTGAGAGGGAGAGAGAGAGAGAGAGAGAGAGACAGAGCAAGAGTGAGGGAGGGGCAGAGAAGCAGGAGACACAGAATCTGAAGCAGGTTCCAAGGCTCTAAACTGTCAGCACAGAGTCCGATGTAGGGCTCGAACCCACAAACCATGAGATCATGACCTGAGCTCAAGTCTGGTGCTTAACTGACTCAGCTACCCAGGCACCACAACTCTCAAGTTTTATTACGAGCTTATATTCAGAGAAGAGGATGACAAAGTATAACTAAGAGTCCTTCAGCTCTTTCACTGAGGATATTCAGGGGAGTTCAGGATTGTTAACTCAGGGAAAAGACTGGCGTGCGTGTGTGTTTACATTCTTGTGTGAGGCTGTGTGAGTTTTGTGACAGAAGTTAATCATGATAGCAGTCTTCAAATATCTGAGACTAATAAGTGGGAGCTATGAGAATAAAGGTCTTTTCTTAATATAAGAACATAGCTTATAAATCAGTTACTGCATATAAATAATAGACATGTAAATAATCTTGTAAGAATAGCAGACATACCAAAGGACCTAGGGTCATCCTATATACCCACTTCGTGATTTCTCAGAGTCCTTTCAATTCTGAGAGTCCATTATTATATGAATTTAAGTTAGCAACTTCTAATGATAGTGTGGATAATAAATTTTGAAGAGTTGGCTAGAAATAGGTAAAATATGACCTATTCATAAGAGCTTTGTGGACTTTTAAATGCATATTTTCTTGACTAGTATATTGACAAGTTGGTTGGAGGGTGTCTAATGGCCTCATCCACATGTTGGACAGCTCTTTGGGGTTGTTAACTTAGCCATCTTGATTCTCTTCCATGGAGCTCCCCACATGGCTAATTCAGGTTTCCTAACATGGTGCTTGGAAAGTGACTGTGAAAAGAAGCTAGAAGCCTTCTTGAGAGCTTCTTCAGAAACTATACACAACTAGTCTATTGGTCCAAGTCTGTTACAAGCGATCTCATATTTAGAGGTTTAACATCTCACAGGGATAGAAAAGTGTATTCTACCACCAAATGGGAGGATGCGAAATGCCACATGGGAAAGGTACATGCACAAAGGCATGGGAGGAGTTTGTGGCCACCATAGTCTGCAATCAGCTACACTAAGAAGAGGCATTTCTTTAGCATCTTACCTAAATTCTTGCTGACTTCATATCAATCAAAATAATTATCACTTATGCTATACTAATGCATACTTTTCAAGTTTCCAGAGTTCTTTAAATTTTTTAATGTTTATTTATTTTTGAGAGAGAGACAGAGAGAGAGGGGGACACAGATTCTGAAGCAGGCAACAGGCTCTGAGCTGTCAATACAGAGCCCAACGCGGGGCTTGAACTCATGAACTGTGAGATCATGACCTAAGCTGAAGCTGGATGTTCAACCGACTGAGCCAAGTTTCCTGAGTTCTTTAATATCCACTTCCCTCTTTAATTCCCATAGCACTATCTCTTATTATATGATTGACTTAAGGTACATTGTTTCATACATCCAAGGTTCAATTCCTCATTGATAAAATGGAGAATGTTTTTGCTCTTGCTACATTTTAAGATTACTTAAAATCCAGTGAGATAATTTAGGAATGGTTAACAGTGGCCAATACTTGAGATTTTAGTGGGTCTTTGCATCAAGAAAGGAAACTCTAGGGGATCATATCTCCAGAATGCCAAACTATCAAAAAAAGATTATGAACTACATTAATGTATGAGTTCTGGATACAGTTTAGATTTTGAAATACAAGATTTCCTGGGATACTGTATTGGTCCATTAGACAAAAGAATGGATATATGAAATTAAGATTATTCCACAATGTCTAGTTCATTTTATTCCATGCTGTGGTAGAAAGGCTCCATTTAATTCTATGTCAATCAAAATCAAATGGCCTGAGAGCACTGAGGTATTGTTTAAATCCTAAAACATGTCTTTATGGTTTGTCTACTCACCTGCTTTCTGTTCTCTATACTAAAATTCTTCAAAGAACGTTCAAATCCCTTACAGAACTTGTTTCAGGGACAGTGAGGAGTGGCAGGAGAGAATTGTCCCTTATACCTTTCCTCTGTGTCCAACATCCTATATACGATGGATTACTAAATAGTCTCACAACACCACTAAATTAGGGATGAGGATACTCAGGCTTATTATCACTTGCTCAAAGACTCAGCTAGTTAGGTCAGACCACAGAGTCAAATTTGGTCAGACTTCTAACAACCCTATATTCCTGTGCATTGAGAATGTCCGTTCTCAGAAAAAGAGATGGTAAAGATATCATCCTCTTGTAGAAAACAAATATAAGAGATCGTGTACAAGATGATCACTGTGAGTAGAACAAATCAGACAAAACGTTGGCATCTATGAGAAGAACACAGAGAGTGCCTACTAATGTGGTGTGTGCTACAGAAGCTAGATCAAGAGGAGGAAAGATCACTTGTTATGATGAGCACTGGGTGTTGTATGTGAGTGATGAATCATTGAATTCTACTCCTGAAACCAATATTACACTGTACATTAACTAACTAGAATTTAAATAAAAATTTGAAAAGAAAAAAAAAAGAGCAGAAAGATAATAATAAAATGTCCCTTTTCAATTCCTTAGAGTGGTCCCTCATTAATATCCCCATGGCCACACAATATCTACCAGATTCTCTTCCTTCTCTCTGCATCTTAGGGAAACAGAAGATATTTTCTGAGGAGAGAGCTCCCCCAGTTCTATTGGCCATTTACATATTTCATGTCTTAAAAGCTGCTGACAAATGGCAAGATTCATTTTAGCATCAGTCTACCATAAATTTATTTGCTTGTTAATGCAGCTTTCCCAGGTCATGTTTTTGCTAACTAGGAGCATCAAAATGTCAATCTGTCCTGAGGGGTGTATCAACCTCATGATCTGAACTCAGTGACAAGATTAGAGCATGAACCGCTCAAGAGCACACACTGCCTCAAGAATCAAGGCATGCTGGAATCCTAATGTCAGAGAATCCTACAAAGTAGAACAAGGCTTGTAGAATCATAGACTGATATGCTCTTCAAAGTGGATGGAGCCTTCGGGTCCATCCTGTCTTGTTTTGCTTTGTCTTTTGGCAATTGCCCCATCCTCATAACCTTAGATTCCTTGTATATGGTATTAATGTTCAGGGATGGATGAATTCAAAGTCTGGTATTATTTTAACAACATAATGGGCATCATAGCCCATTGGAAGACAGAGAGAGAAGAGATTGGGTGAAGTGGAATAATGTAATTTCATTGAGAGGCCCTTGGTACTAAACAAAGACATAAATGGACAAGATTCATCATTACCACTGTACAAGTTTTTCTTGTTCAGTGTGTCTTTGCCTATATCTCCTTACTTTGGCAAAATCTCCTTGCTTTTCCTTGGGAGCATCATCCCTCCTCAACACTCTTATATTATCTATGAGGGTTGATCCAATCCCCTGGCCACAGCCTGACAATTGGCTTATTCCATCTCCCTCACCATAATTTGTGAATAAGCATGGGACCCCAATTAATCAAATGAAAGTGAACACTGGACTTTGACAAAACATATAGAAAAGAGGTACTATCTTTTCCCTTGAGTTGCTGACGTAATGAGATGCTAGATGGACATGGTAATAACCTTCTGGCCATATTATAATAAAAGCCTGTTGAGAATGAAGCTACCAGAGAGAAAAACAGAACTAAGATACTGAAAGACGAAAGCATGGCGAGGCAGAGATAGGGATACTCCGTATTCCTCATCTGCCAGGCAAGGTCAGGTCAGTGTTCTCTGAGTAGAAGTGGTGTACCCTCTGAGGAGGTGATGAGTTATATATCTAAAAAGGAGGTAGCTAAAAGTTAAATATACAACTACCATGTGGCCCAGTCATTCAAATCCCAGGTATTACCCAGGAGAAATAAAAGTATTTGTCCATATAAAGACTTGTACACAAATATTCAAAGCACCTTTATTCCTAACAGCACCAAACTGAAAGCCATTGAAAGGTTTATCAATAAATAAATGGCTTGAAAATAATTGCAACATGTTTATAAATGGAATACTACTCAACAATTTAAAGGAATAAGTTACTGATACATACAACAGTGATGAATCTTAAAATAATTATGCTGAGTAAAAGAAGCCAGACAAAAAAGAATGCAGGATGAATGATTCCATTATAAAAACTTCTAAAAAAATGCAAACTGATCAACAGCAACAAGAAGGTATGTCAACAGTTGCTAAAGGACAAAGGTGAGAGACAAAATTGAGTTAGGAGGGATTATAGATTGGGGGATTATTTTCTTAATTGTGGTGATAGTGACTGTAGTGACGCATGGTCAAAATGTATCAAATTGTACAGTTTATATATGTGTAGTTTATTATAAATCAATTTTCTGTGATAAAGCTGATAAAAACAAGGAATATGGAGCCTATGTTCGCCTGAGTCCCCTAGTAGGGCAGAGAAACCCTCCCAGCAACAAATAAACTATATTAGAAAGAGGTCTTGCTGCAATAATGCTGTATAATAAATCATTCAAAAATTCAGTGCCTTAACCACTGACCACTGTCACATTTACAGGTCTGTGGACTGATTGCAACTTGGATGGGCTAGGCTAGACTCCATGATCTAGGCTGAAGGTTGGGTTCAGGTCTATTTCATGTGTCTTTTTCTCTTGTTAGAGCAGTAGCTATACAGGCCATGTCTGCTCTATGTCTCCTAGTCCTGGGCCAGATGGATGGGTAATAGCTACCTAAGCCATATTATTTTCAAGGTGGATGACACAAGTATGGGAACCCAAGCCAAAATGCATAACTATATGTATGGCCTCTACTCTTGTGATGTCTGCCAATGTTCCACTGTCTCAAGCAAGACATGATTAAGCCCAACTTCAGCAGGGGTAGAAAAAAGACTCAGTCACAATGGGAGAGAAAAAGCAGCGAATATTTATTTGACATAATTTATACTACCACATATCTGTACTATAAGCCATCAAACAGGCCTTTGAATGTTAATAAAATCTAATAAGCTTAGTGACTGTTTGTTTGTTTGTTTTTGACCAATAGATCTTTCTGCTTACCTTTTGGGGAATCAACAGTTGACTCTTTGAAGTACTTTATTATAAGACTAATTGTATTCCATACTTAAAAGTGCATTTTCCACTTTTTCATCTTTTCATGCATTTCCCCAAGAAATATATCTGGAGTGCCAGGAACGATCCTAGATACTGAACACAGATATCCCTGCCTTTGTGGGATATATATATTCTAGTAAGGCAAGCGATATAATTCTCTTTTTTTAATTTTTTTAATGTTTTATTTGTTTTTGAGAGAGAGAACGTGAGCAGAGGAGGGTCAGAGAGAGAGAAAGATACAGAATTGGAAGACAGGCTCCAGGCTCTGTGCTGTCAGCACAGAGCCCGACGCGGGGCTCAAACCCACGAACCGTGGGATCAAGACCTGAACCGAAGTCAGACGCTTAACCAACTGAGCCACCCAAGCGCCCCAAGAGATACAATTTTCTAAGATGACAAAAACAATTATATCATTACAGTTGCGATAAGGGTCTTAAAAAAAAAGCTACTGAGGGCTGAGAAAGCATATATATTTTAGCTTTGCATGAAACTGTGTGTTGAAGAGCATGGACAACACGCCTGAGAAGATGACATTTAAAGGAAAGAAGTTCAGGGGGAGAGGTGCCACTGACTGAAGCAATAGTATGTCCAGTACTTCAGTGTCATTCAGAGTTGCCTTGATGTGAAGAGGGACAGAGTGAAGGCCTCCAGTATAACCACAGAGAGTGGGGAGGAGATTCACTAAGAGGAACACAAGGAGGGTACTAATCAGACTTAAGACACCAGAAGTATTTATACTTGTAAATTAGTTAGTCAGGGCTGTTCCACCAGTTCTAGCAAATCTCTGTCTTCAGACCCGCATCAGCTCATAGTCAACATCTGATGGTTTTGTTCATGTTAGCATCTCCTTTCGTTCTCTCTGCTGTAGCCATCTGTCCTTTGTCCACACTTTTACCTTTTTCCCCCTTATTTTAGCAAACTTCATGTCCCTGTGTTTGTTCTGTTCGCTTTGCTATACTTTATCTAGGACAGAGCCCCCACAGCCAATATTCCATCTTACTGGCTGCCTCTTGAGGACGAGAGGATTTCTTGCCTCCCTGGTTTTAGTCCCTTGAAGATAGCCTTTAAAAGAATGTAGTCAATGAACTCTTTCTACTGTTTAAGTAACCTAATGCATTATTGACTCTTTCCAGACATAAGGTCCCCACTGCTGCCAGCATTAATGAGGGAACTTTTCCTAGTTTACAGAGTTAATGGGCCTCTGGCCTGGCTCACTGTGTTCCTCGAGCAGTTTACTTCCTGGGGAAGTGTGGTTGCCTCAGCCACATCTGAGTTGGGAGGTGATTCCAGGAACATAACGAGAGTGCATGGCAGTTTGTAGAATGATTGCAGCCGTCTGTAATTGGTTAGATGCTCATGTCATTTGACAATGAGATTCATGTTCTTCATACCAAACCCTCAGTGTTTTCTATTATAAACTTTGATGCAGCACTTTAAAACTTTATTTTAAAATACTGAGCCTTTATGTGCAGCCAATTCTTATTCAGAAGCCCAATGTTTAAAATAATAATAATAATGATGATAAACAAAGTCTTATGTTGAAAGCAAGTAAGGACTGAAAGCCAACACACTGGATTTTCCCTTATTGCTACTAACTCCTCAGGATCACCCAAGGACCCCAGGTTGAAATAACTCTTCTAAGCTCTGGGTTGGGGCAATTATGGTCAACTACAGAAACCCCAAACCTACCTACCATAAAAGCTTAGACATTCTTAACAAAATAAGGCAAACTTTCTTCTCAATGCATAGCCTAGCTTGTCACAACAAAAAGAAATCTTTCACTGCCATCAATAAAAATGGAACTATAAATCAGAGAGTAGATATGCATGAGCTAACACTATAGCTGGGAATGAGGGTGGCCCCTAAACTAGGGACTAGGGAGTAAACACATATTCAGAGACAGTAGGCATGACCTTAGACTCACCAGTGGTAAAAGTGAGAATTGGAATCTAAGATTCAGTTGGCTCCAGGATTAAAGTGGGACTCCCTCATGGAACAAAGAAAGTATATAAAACCATCCTGTAGCATGGTATAAATTCAAGAAAACATGTCCACCTGTTGCTAGTCTCTCAGTGGAAAAAAAAATCCTCTAAGAGTCTGTGAAATTAAAATTATAACCCTGTTTCACTTTTAAGTGTGGTATTTGAATATAAATATATCTTTAAGGACTGTGAGGTCATGGGCTTTGTTATTAACATATTAATGATCCCAGGTCTGTGGTCCTCTTATGGCCACCTGGAAAATTCCAACACAAGAGAGATATGTCCTCAACTCAGGCTGCATAGGAGGCCTAAAATCTCAAATCACAAAATTCAAGAGGAATTGATCCAGTATGAGCAAGAGGCAGCATATGCAAGAAACAGCTGATACAGATCTGCTAGCACTTCAGTTAAGAACCATATGATATAAACTATAAAATAAGTGTATTAAAAAAATAAGAACCTACAAAGGGAATTTAAAAACATAAGAAATTATTAAAATTCAATTATAAAAACAAATATTAATATTTAATATTTTAAATTTAAATTATTTTAAATTTAACTATATTATTTTAATAGCAGTAACATACTCAGTTGATATGCAATGCTTATCACATTTGTAAAATGGCAGTTTATTTTTTTAAAATTTTTAATGTTTATTTATTTTTTTGAGACAGAGAGATATAGTGCGAGCAGGGGAGGGCCAGAGAGAGGAAGATACAGAATCCGAAAACAGGCTCCAGGCTCTGAGCTGTCAGCACAGAGCCCGACATGGGACTTGAACCCATGAACTGTGAGATCATGACCTGAGCTGAAGTCGGATGCTTAACCAACTGAGCCACCCAGGTGCTCCTAGAACATCAGTTTAAACACAGCTAAAGAGAGAATTGATGAACAGGACCATGGCCCCTTACCTGCAAACTATGAATCAAGCTCAGTTATACTATCTCAAGTTCTTCCACGTGCTTGAAAATAACCTGGACCTAGGACATCAGAGTAAGTGCTACTTTGTATACATTCTTATAAAACTTCCCTAAGCCATCCAATTAGCAGTATACCCTTCACATTCTTTGTGAAGAATAGCACTTCTGTAACTTTCTCCTCAAAAACTAATGCACACTTATTAATAGACTCTGACACTTTAAGGTCTGTTTTAGGTCAGGTCAGACATTGTCTTTTGGTCTGACATTTCTGACTTTGGAACATAACATCTCCTGCATGGTCTGCAACTTCCTTAATGGACACAAGCTGCATTAATATCTGTACGGACACACTTGGTGGTTAGCAAAATCTCCCATCCCGGAATAGCAGTCTAACTAATGCAATAACTATTAAACTCAAATTTCATACATTTCATGAAATCTAAGTCTCTTAAGTCAAAAAAATAGCAAATATTCTTCATTGTTTCATTTAACCTTAACAACCATCCTCATAATTAGGTATTATGCCCCCAAATTACAAATAAAGAAAGTGAAGCCTATCAAGGCTAAGTGGATTTTCCAAAAATAAGCAGATCCCAGTCTTCAGCACCAAAGCTCAAGTATTCATTATTTTACATTATCTTTCCTTGAATCTTGAATCATGGTTAATCTTTAATCAGGCTTAATGATGAAATTCTGAGCACTCAGCCTGGAGTTATAAGACCAGTGACAAAGAATCTGAATGTTTGTGGCTTTATTTTATTTTTACCTAATCCAGAAGTAAACAAGAGAAACTAAAAGGGAAATTCACACCTACCACCTTCTACCAGGGTTAGCTGTTCTGCCTAAAGCACAGCTGCTGGAAACTCTCAATTCAAATATGACCTGAGGTTCAACTTATGGCAAAAATGCTTCTATCCCCAAGCTCCTTTGAGGCATCCTTAGCTACACAGTGCAGTGGTTGTGCTTACGGATGTGAAGAGTTTATCACTGAGAAGGAAACAGTGGGGCAAGAAGAATGTAGGGACTGTAAAGAGCAGCTTCCTTGCCATGGGTAAATATAAAAGTGGCAGAAAGAAATAGCCTTGTAGGTCATTGCTGGAAGGGCTACTTGGTGCAGACACGGCTCCACTGAGGAAGCAATAATAAAAAATGAGTTTAAGGAGTATATCTATTACTCTTTTTCTTTGCTTCACAACAAACCTTTTTCTGGGTCTTTTTTATCACTCTATCTTAGAGACCAAATGAAGGAAAAGTGAAATATGCAGGTATTAGTGCATGTAACCATACCAGTTCTGTAAGGTAATATTTACTGTTTCCCTTTTATAGATGAAGAAAGTGAAGTCTGAAGAGGTTAGTGTACAAGTGGAAGGATGAGCATGGAAAGGCAGGTCCTTCGTTCTGGGACCCATGCTCTTAGCCATGAGGACGTACCCCTCGAGCACATCAATAGGTGTCGAGCAACTTTAACAGAGAAGGTGCCATGGCAATCAGTTTTGAAAAAATGTCAGATTAATAGAATTAAACTGCTTAATATGAAAATATGCATGTGAGATTTCCCAAAGGAAGGTATTTCCCAAATTTATTTGACCACAGGGTCTTTTTTCACAGCATATCTCATAAGACAACTGTTCTGAGGAATGCCCATTGGGAAATGCTTTTATAGACTGACATTTCATTGGAGTAAACTTTCTTTAATTATTATTGCCAAAACGTAGGTGCTCATAGTGGGCAAAATCAGGCAATCAGCCCCCTTATAGAATATTATTCTGTCCAGATTTCTTTTTGCCTGCATATGCTGTAACTTACACTGAACATCTGGAAGTCACTTGTCTCCATATAACTCCATGTTATGTGGGATGTTAATGTTAATAGCAATCACGATTTCCTCTCCAAATTTCATGACTCACTTTCTCACTTCCCCCCCCACCCCTCAAACACCATAGGGACATTTTTATTCAACCAGAGACACTCAACTGGTATCTTTCAGAGCCCCTCCCTTGAACTCAAGTTTCAAAACTGAAGTGTGTGGAAAAAATTACCAAAAACAAAACAAATACAAAAACAAAACCACCAAACAAACCAAGAAAGCAAAATAATATTTGACTTCATCATTTTTATCAAAATGAGAACAGAAAGTTACCAAGCTTCTCACAAGTGGCCAACCCTTTATAAAGCCATTTCTCTGACCTGGACGAAATGTACAATTGATATTCACAACTTGCTTCTGATTTCCCCTTCAATCTATCAGCAATTGCCATCATGGAGATAATCAATAATGAAATGAAATGGGAGAAAGACTGACTGAATTGATTGAATTTTTCCACAAAAATAGAGTTCTCTGATAGACATGGAAAAGAGGCTGATGTATTAAAGAAGTGAAGCTCCTGTCTGTAATACTGGACCAAGCAAATAGCCTATGAACTTTTCCTAATCTCTAACAGTCTATGTTTGTGGAACAGAAGGTAAAGAGAGATAATTCTATTCACCCTATCCTTTTAGTCTTCAGCATTCTTACAGAAAACACAGTGACCCCTGACCCCTGAAAACCTAAAACACATGAAGAAAGTGACCCTAAAGATCATCCAATACATTGATTTTAGACACAGTGTGTCATGGAGCCATAGTGAAGATGCAGAGGGTCCTCTGGAGAAGCCTCTGGCTTCAGGCTCCCATCTTTCACTTCAGTGAAAGCAGCTCCATGTCCCTATTGAGGGTAAAATCTAAAGTTTCATTAAGGTGGGACTTTAGTCAGCATAGTATTTGGAGTTCATGCCACTCTCTCCATGATCTGTATCTAACACATGAAATGGCAAAATAAATAATAAATAAATAAATAAGTAAATATATACATACACACACACACACATATATAAACCTATATATACGTGTATATATATATGTATGAAAATGTATATATATGTATAAAAAACACATAGTTTTTTAATTGAGAGGCATACTCAAACTATAGCCTGGGAGCAATAGAAGACAGGCTGAGAGAGGGTAGAATTTGCCCAAAAGCAGCAGAAGCTCCAGACTGGCTGGTAACTACAGATAGCACTAGCAGGCACAGGGGCAGCACTGAGGGGGTTTCATACCCCTGCATGTGAATGCCAAGCACATACAGGAAGGAGGACATTGAAAGAGACTGAGGGGTGAACAGACTCTGTGAACCATCCTCATTCTAGGCTTTCTGAACAAGCAGTTCTGCTCAGGGGGACTATTTCTAGGTTGGAGGCAGGCAGAACCTGAGTAGCCAGTAATCGTGGAGAGATCAAGGGGAAAAGTAGCTTCTCCTGCTGCTACATCCCACCCATTTCTTTTTTTTTTTAATGTTTTATTTATTTCTAGGAGAGAGAGAGAGAGAGAGAGAGAGAGAGAGAGAGAGAGAGAGAGAGAGCAGGGAAGGGTCAGAGAGAGAGGGAGTCACAGACTCTGAAACAGGCTCCAGGCTCCGAGCTGGCAGTCAGCACAGAGCCGGACACGGGGCTTGAACCCACGAACTGTGAGATCATGACCTAAGTGAAAGTCGGACACTCAACCGACTAAGCCACCCAGGCGCCCCCACCCATTTCTTAATCTTAATGGAAATAGCAACAACCTCAGCAGAAGCTTCCACTCTTAGAAGAGTTAGCTGGTGGCCATGAAGGTAAAGTCAACTGTAAATATAGCTGATTGGCAAGAATTACAAGATGTGTGAACACTACCACTATGAAAGGGAAACAACAAAAAGAGAAAAACAGAACTACTAAGATCAGAAAAGAAATTTATAATAGGTATAATTAATGTTCTCAGTGAAAAAGAAAGGTGGAACTTCTATGAAGGAAAACCAAGAGATTATATAAAAGAGGGAGCAGGGGATTTTAGTAGTTGGATAGAAATGGTTATATAATGAAAGTCATGATAGGAAGAATAGAAAAGTCATGATAGGAAGAACAGAAAAGATAGACTGAGTAGTAGAATAGAATAGAATAGAATAGAATAGAATAGAATAGAATAGAAAAGTCATGATAGGAAGAATAGAAAAGATAGACTGAGTAACTGAATAGAGTCATACAGAAACTGGTGATCTGGAAGATCAAGCTGTAGAAATCTCCCAGAATGGATCTCTGTCTTATGAGATACATACCTATGTTCAAGAAAGGACCCAAAGTCCAGCTGCATGGGGTGGGTTTATCTGAAAGTCTTCAGTTGTCAGCTTCATAAGTGGCTACTTTGACTTTTAACTCAAGGGCATGCTATTCTTGGGGTTGCTCCCAGCCAAAGACATAACAACGGTGAGAATGTGGGACTCCTTTAATGAGCCATCTTTGTTCTGGCCTTGCAAGGACTGGCAAGGACTGTCGGGTAAGTATAGCCACTCCCCTGTGATATCATTGGCATCATCCTCTTTAAAGTGTTTGTATTCCTATTTCTATCAAAACATCTGGTTCCTGGAAAACCAAAGCTGTCAAGGCACCAGAAAGATGTAAAGACGAGGAGAGTATAGAAGAGAAACTAAGAAACACGGAGGTTGGATAAATAGGTGTGGTGGGCAGAATATGTGACTTTGACAAATTAAAGATAAGAATACTGTATTCAAGGTGGGGGAGGGTAGAGATAGGAGGGATGAATAAAGTAGGTGAAGGGGATTAAGTAGTACAAACGTCCAGCTGTAAAATAAATCAATCATGGGAATGAAAAGTACAGCATAGGGATATAGTCAACAATACTAAAATAAATTTGTATGGTGACAGATGGTAACCACACTGATTGTGATGATCACTTTGTAATGTATATAACTGTCAAATCACTATGTTGTACACTTGAAACTAATATGTCAACTATGCTTCAGTTGAAAACAAATATATGTCCAACTAAATTATACTCTAAATATGAGAGAAAATAATGGCATTTACAGATGGACAAGGAATTGGGAAATCACCAGCAAAAATATTTCAAAGTAATGATTAGAATATATACTTAAAGAATAATGAATACAGAAGACAGTAACGTTAGGTAATAAGTACTTATGAATAGAGAAAGTAATAACATATTGGTGTCCAGATTAAACATGGTAAATATATATATATGTGTTTGTGTGTGTGTATTTTCTACAACAATATTACATGGTATATAACATGTATAACAATATATATATACCAATATAACATGGTATATAACATCTATAACAATATTAACATGGTAAATATATATATATATATATATATTTATTTATATATTTATATATATATATATGTATTTTCTACAACAACCTGGAATTAAAATACCACAAACCATATAAGAAACATTGGAGACAAGGATAAAACTTAATTCTGTGTCTTGAATGGATGGAAGCTATAAATACTGATAAACTCAGCTTTCGCTAGGAAAAAAATAGTAATTATTTAGGGCAACTATTAAAATAAAAGAAATAATGCATAACCTCCAAACTAGAAGAGGGAAAAATAGAATGAAAACATTATCAATTTAATGGAAGCAGGGAGGTAAGGATTTATTTTTTAAAAAGAAAGTAGACAAAGGAAATAAATAGAAAAGAAAGTCAATAACATACTATTTACAAGAACTATTTCTCTTAAAAAAGAAAAACATATACACCAGGACTTATAAACCAAAAGAAAGCCTGCTTATATTAATATCAGATAAGCTGAAATTTAGGGCTAACAGGGGAAAAGAATATTTCATTTAATAAACCTAACAGTACACCAAGAAGATGAAATATTTATGAATTTGTCTTACCCAACAATATGGATAAAGGCCAAATGGAGTTTTAGAAAATTCTAAATAATTGTATATTACAGAGTATATTCTCTAACAAAAAAAATACATCAGAAATAAGATTGGTAAAATCTCAATATCATGGACAAAATGTCTTTGAATAAAAAGTGATTCTTTTTTTTAAGAACTTTGAAAACCAATGATTTGATCCCATATAACAGGTAAGATCCCATGTTACAGGGCCATTGAGAACTATAAGCACTAAAGTGTTTTGGATGAGGCCATATGATATAATATAGAACCCAGATATGTAAGCCCAAAATTGACAGTAAAAACCAGGCTGCTGAAATTACTTACCAACAAACTCAGACTGGAGAATTTTTTTAAAGTTAGCTCTATGCCCAATGTGAGTCTTGAACTCACTACCCTGAGATCAACAGCTGCATGCTCCATTGACTAAATTGTATAAGGGGAAAATAAAGTGAAATAAAACAAACAAATAAAACCCAAAGTGAGAAGATCCCAATTCTGCTATCAGTGCTGTGTTTTCTAATGTGGAATGAGGCCCTCTGATTTTTTTTAAATTTTTTTTTAATGTTTTATTTATTTTTAGGAGAGAGAGAGAGAGACAGCGTGAGCAGGGGAGGGTCAGAGAGAGAGGGGGTCACAGACTGAAACAGGCTCCAGGCTCTGAGCTGGCAGTCAGCACAGAGCCCGACACGGGGCTCGAACCCACGAACCGCGAGATCATGACCTAAGTGAAAGTCGGACACTTAACTGACTAAGCCACCCAGGTGCCCCAAGGCCCTCTGATTTCAAAGTGAGTGTCAAGAAGGTTGGAAGAAGACTGAACCCTGAAAAAAAATCACCAGATTTGTGGGATAATCCTGGATAATGGAAAGTGGCTATGAAGCTAGAGTGTTTGTGGAGAAGTTAAAGGATCATTGTATCAGTCTGCAAGGCTACAAAAGCTAGCATTTTTCCTTGTTAGATTTCTTTGTGAGTCATACTGGTAAATTCTCATTCTTACTTTTTTTCTGTCATGGTCACCTTTTCCCATATAAAAGTCAAATTTGGAGAACAGTGGGGTTAGGGTGATCAACAGTGTGACATGTTCCAAAAGACAAAAATAAATAAAGGATAAAAAAGCAATTGCCTTATCAACAGGGAACCATGGTTATCTTAGAGACAGAGATCAGTGTCCGAGTAGAGAAGCATAAACCATGCTTTGGGGAGTTAGAAGAAGTAAGTAGGAGGACACACAGGCAAATTAGTAGATTAATTTTGTTTGAAAAGTTAGATGAAAGAGTGGATAAGGGAATAAGATAATAGGTTATAATGAGGTCAAACCAAGTCCTGAAAATTATAAAAATGACTTGTGTAATTTTGAAGGATGAGGGAGAAAACATGATAGATAGGTTTAATTTGGAAGCATCTAGAGATGGAAGGAAGCAGTGAAGGTATAAACTTTCCTAAGGACAGTGTGAGAGACATAAGGGGGAACGACATTGTGGGAATTGATAACAATGTGGCCGTGGGCATTGCTGACTGAGGCCAAGAGAACCTGGTTGTCTGTAGGGTTGAGGTAGCAGAGTGTAACTACGAATACCCAATATTTATAAGATCAATACAATCACAATGATCATCACTGATGCGGATATCTTTGAGGATAATAGGCATGGCAACCTGTAAATTGCTGCTGATGACCTACACTAGTATAATTGGGAGGGGTCACAGGATACATGGTAAGGCTGCCGAGAGGAGGTATTTTGACTTTCTGGAAGTGGGAGACGTGAAAAGTGCTCTCCAACACCTCCTTTCTCTCTTAGGAAGAAGAGCCAAATACAAAATAAAACAAAAAAGATCTATGGTTTGCAATGACATAATGGGTTTCATTTCTGAGAACAGCTGCCCAATAACCTTTATGGATGGGTGAGGATAGGCTGAAGGCACACAGGTGGAGAAAAGGGTTGTGTGGAACTCTGGGAGAAGGAATGCTTTAAGGAAATTATATTGAATTAGTATTTAAGAAGTCTAGTGGTCTAGTCTTGTTTCTCCCACTAGGTATGGCAAGTTACTAATCTTCTCTATAATTAAGTTTCCTCACTTGAATAACAAGACACTAGCCTGAGTCATGTCTGAGGATCATTGAAGCTCATTCTGCCTCCTGCATAACTACTTAATTAATTGTGGAGTTTTGGATTTATTTGGACCTATCACATAACCACTCTGTATTTCACGTCTCTCACACATACACACACACACGCTTTATTTTGGTTCCACTCAGCATTAATATCCTACGAGGATATCCTATACATCAATCATTTAATGAGTTCATTATATGCCAACATTGTGCTAAGCACTTTACCAGCATTTTTAGCTTCTTTCTCATTCTGACAACAACCCTGGGATACCTCTGGAGATTAATATTACCATACTTCTTTTTAAGTATGAAAAACTAAAGCTCAGGGCAATCTTCTGTGTAGAGAAGATCCAGAATTCAAAGCTGGCTCTGCCTGGTTCCAAAATCCATTTTTTAAACCACTTGCTATTTAGTCTATCAGGTCATAAAATGGTATGAAATGTAATTCTTTTTGTTGACATATGTTTTAGCACTAACCAAAGACAACTCAGTGACCCAGACATATTCTTTATTCAATTATAAAAGCCTTTGTGGTGGTGTATCAATGAAGGTAAATATAAAAATGGAAGCCCTCTTAGAAATATTTATCTGATAATCCAGTTTGAGGTATGTTTTCTAGACACGTTTAAAAGACAAATGTATCCCTTCCTCTTAAGCAAAATTATTTATAAAAAAATAATGCAATTATTGGACAAAATGAAAATTGTACCAAACAGGCTCAAATTTATATGGATAGATGCAGTCAACAATTTCATGGAAAATTGCTTCCAAAATTACATCCTTAGATGGGATCCCTTCTAGGGACCTCATTAATTATGCTTCTTGAGGCCATATAAATGCATTGGATCTTTTGCTTTGTACAATTAGATGTAGTAGAAAGCATCCATCTTTTTAAGGCAGACTTAATAAAATTATACTAATAATTTTATTAATAAAAATATAGCCGGGTTTTTAAATAATGACTCTAAATAGATGCTCCCACAACTAAAGGAAGATGTATCTCCAATGAGAGAATTTAACCCAAATTATTAAAATCATGATAAAAATGATAATAAAAAGTTAAATAGCACTTTACTACTTACTAAATGTATCCAAATCCATAAACTCTTATAGTTTTCATAACAATTCTGAAAGGTGGATGAAACATCTATGTCCTTCCCTTTGTAGCAAGGAGGAAATCAAGTCTCAGAGATGGTGACTGATCTGGTCAAGGGTAGGGCTAGTAGATACCATAGCGGGGACTTGAACTTTTGCAATTACTAGAGAAAGGAAAATGAGATTGTGGATCAGGGGCTGGGTCAGATTTTTACATGTTATTTCATCCAATGCTTCAAATTATATCACTAATGTGCTTCTGCCATGAGGACAAAGAGAGAGAGTGTGTGTGCAGGAGAGCAAGTGAGTGCAAAAAGGAGAGTGAAAGAGTTATCCAAGGTCACACATTTATCTTCTAACAAATATTTATCAAATTGCCATGAAGTATTCTTGGTTCACTGGATATACTGATGAGTAAAATGGACTAGTGAAAGTAAATGTAGGGGTCAGAATTTACACCCCATTCGCATGAACACAAAGCCCTTTATCCCTTCATGGGCCCACAAAGAATACTTACTAGTATCTTCCTTTTGATTTTCTTACCAAAATTTGAGCATATTGTGTGAAAGACCACAAATGGGTATTTGCATTTCTGTAGCCAGAGAGAAAACTAAATAATGCCCAAATCACAAATGATGGTGAAATCGTGGTGGAAATTGAACACACTTGCAGGAATTAGGGAAAATATTTTTTTTTTAAATTTTATTTTTGAGAGAGAGAGAGAAAGACAGCATGAGCAGGGGAAGGGCAGAGAGAGAGGGAGACACAGAATCTGAAGGAGGCTCCAGGCTCTGAGCTGTCAGCACAGAGCCCGACATGGGGCTCGAACTCACAAACTGTGAGATCATGACCTGGGCTGAAGTTGGACGCTTGCTTAACTGACTAAACCACCCAGGTGCCCCAGGAAAAGAATTTAAGCTGAGCACCTTGTTTGCTGTGCCTTGGCTAATGTCTTCCTTCTCTTTGGTGGGGGCAGACTTGTGCCTTCTTCCCTTTTGATCAGGTACCCAAACATAGTGCCTGGTTCCTTCTCAGTTTAAGTGATGTATGCAACAAGAATGAAGCAAGAACACCATTCTCAAGAAAGAACAAGGCAGGAAGCAATGGTGGTTAGGCTCTGTGTCAGTCTCCTTGAACCTCCTTGATCATGATGTGTCTGTTCCGGTCATAGCATTCAGAATCTTAAGGTATCATTAGTAACAGAATTCAAGAAACTTCAGGGGAAAAAAGTGCCTTGTATATTTCTGCCTCATTGACTCTCCATCTCATTTCCAATCTCATCTGAAAACATATCTTTTTCTCTCCTGACCGCATCTGCTAATTGCCCTCTCCCACGGCTATTATTTAACTGAAATATATGTGATCACTTTAACAACAGTATTTAACTTCATGGGGTTGTTGAGATGCCGTTTTTAATAGTTTTAGGTTGAAATGTAAGTGGCTGAGGTTCTTAACCAGGAAAGGTCCTTATGAAAGTTCCATCAATCTTCTATCTTGGAAAGCCCTCCCTAGTCTTTTAAACCCAGGCCCTGGAGAAGATTAGTTGAGCTTTATATTTATAGCTTGTATTAGGAAAATAAAAGGACTTTATTTTAGTTTCTAAATATCCATTTGCAATATTAAAGCTTTCCAAGTGATACAGTTTTCCTACCCTCTTCTCCCTAAATCAGTCCATTATTACCCCCTCCCGGCATAGTTTCAAATTTTGGCTTTTACTACTTTGTAACATTATGAATCTTGGCATGCTATTTACATATTTGAAGCTTCATTTTTCTCATCTTCAAAATTGGAATTATATAGTTAGTTTGAGGGTTTTCCCAGCATTAAATAAAATTCTGTCTAAAAAGATCACTGTATAATTGAGGCACCTGGGTGGCTCAGTTGGTTAAGCGTCCGACTCTTAATTTCAGCTCAGGTCATGATATTGCGGTTTGTGGGTTTAAGCCCCGATTTGGGCTCAGTGCTGCTGGTGTGGAGCCTGTTTGAGATTTCCTCTCTCTCTCTCCCCCCCACCCCACTTTCAAAATAAAGAAACTTAAAAAACCCTCCCTGTATAATGAAATAGTTCAATTCATGTTAGCTCTTATTGATGGAGGAGCATATGTGATTCTCAGCAAACTTAAAATCTGAGCAGTTCTTATTAGAACATAATGCAAATTTCATGAACAATGAGTCATTGTCTGCTTAATGCTATATCCTCTGTACTTAGAATTATGCTGGGCACATAATAAGCAATCAAAACTTATCTGTGAATGAACAAATACCTTTCACTATTACATATTTGCTTTACAACTTACAAAAGTGCTTGCAGATCTATGATCTCATATGATCCCCTCAACTGTGTTGCACACAAATAGTGCAAAACATTCTAACTGGACGAGCAGAAGAGTTAATTCACTATAATCCTGCTGTCTTGGGATCCCGCTTAGAGATCCATGCTAGAGACTGGACCATCCTTGATTCCATCCCTCTCACCATTTCCTAACAGTTATGGCTCCTAGTCTTTTCTTAAAATATCACTGTTGCCACTGACACAAGTCAAAGAAAGGGTCAGCATTCATCCAAATGGTTGCAACAAGTTCTATTGTCTGATAGTCTTCCAGATGCCACTTGCTCACTCACTTGCTCATTCTGCAAATATTTATGGGGCATTTACACTGAGAAAGGCACACTGTTAGGTCCCCAGAGGAAGCAGTAAACCAGATATGACCCTTGCCCTCATGCACCTTCTTTTATCTTTTATTCTAGTTGAATCTTCTTAGGACATTAAATGGACTCCTTGCTATTGACTGGTGACCCTCCTTTGAAATGGCATTCACAATCCTTCACTGAGTTACCTTGTCACCTCTTTAACCCCACTGCCTTAATAATCTTTTAGGCGTTCTGCCATGCATCTTGATGCATGATCCTCAATGCCCTAATCAGACTTTTTTTTTTTTTTAATTCCAAGAATATGCCATGCTTTTCTATGCTCCTGAACTTGGTGTTTTCTCTATCTGGAATGCTCTGCTCAAAGCACTCTTGCCACTTCTCAATCAAAAGTAACTGCAATGGGAGATAGCTATACTTTGAATGATTTCTCTCTGAGAAGCATAGTGCTAAGTAGTATATGTGGGTGTACATATATACTCACACACATAATTACCTCTTCTGTAATTCTTAAAAGACCATTTTACTTACAATTGAAATGGAAAATGGGAAGTTAATTAACTTACCCAAGGTCATACCGACAGCCAGTGGCAGAGTATCAGCCCAAATCTGGTTTGACTTTAAAGCCCATGTTTTTAACTGCTCTGCTTTATGATGAGTGAGCTTCTAATCATCCTTCAAGACCTAGTCCAAGGACACATAATATCTGAAATCTTTCCTGGTTTGTCTAGGCAAGGAGAGCAGTCCTGTCTCTTACATTTACTTTACACATATTTCTATGGTGGCACCTTTTGCATTTATCTTATATAAACATTTGCACTCATTATCTGTTTAGAAATCTTTCTCTGCTGTTAGCTCCTTTTAGGTCACTGGTTTAGACTTATTCATCCCCATATTTCTCGAGTTTAGCACAGCATCCAGTCAATAACAGGGCTCAGTAAGTGGATGATGAATGAATGATTGACTGAGCAGCACTTCCTGTTAACAGCAGTGTCAATACAAGAGAAATCAGTGAGACAGGTAGGTGGCAGTAGCTGATGAAGGCTTGAAGGCTTTGCCCACTAGGTCATCGTGCATGAGTCTGACCTGATTTGAAAGAAAACTCAATCAGACATTGCTTGAAATAGTAGAGACAAAATATAAAAACAAAAACAAAATTCGGCTCACTGCACTTTACATTTTTCATCTAGAGGTTTTGCCATTGCACTGACACTCAGAGCTACAGGTCAGGGCTAAGTTCACCTGGGCTTAATTGGAAAGTACACAGGCTTGTTTTGGGAATGCCCTGGGGAGCAGCTGACCAAGCGACTTCTGCTATCAACTTGAAATATAGCTGTGTGAGGATTTAAAAAAAATTTTAAAAGTGACTATGTTTTTTAGCAACATGTCTTCCCTTTTTCTTCACTGTGTTTGGTATCTCTTTAGTTTAAAACAAAGAATGAAGACAGCATACACCAATTTGACCTAAACGCTGTAAGAAATGATGTGAAAAATACATAGCGCATCGGCAGTAGATTGATTACACTAATGGCCCCAGTTCTTTGTCCCTCAGATCCATACACTTTGCCCTATAGCTTTGCAGTATCTCCCACTCTCAACCAAGCTACATGACTGGAAAGGTGATGATCAGCTGTCCTGGTTTGCCCTGGACTATCTCAGTTTTAGTATTAAAGACTTCACTTTTTGGGAGGCTTGTCAGTCCTAGGGGCATCCCTCAGTCAGAAAAACCATAATGGCTAGTCACACATTTGGCCAATAGTATACGACACAAGCAGAGATCAAGAAAGAACTTGCAAGGTGGGTTTGTTTTCTTTTATGCTTCCTTCATCACCATGAAAAAAGGTCCAGAATAGCCTTCAGGAGAATGAAAAACACATGGTGGGGAGCCAAATCATTTAGTTGCCCCAAACAGGACAGCCTATGTCTGCCACCAACCTAAAGACTCTTCGGCCCTGTGAATAACACAAAGATATGTCAGATATGAATTCAGGCCACAGAGACACTTAAATATGCAAATATAAGCAGAATAATAACTAGCATATGATTTTTGTCTTTGCATACCTGAAGAATATCATTAAAAGAGACAGCAGATTCATTTTTTCTGTGCTAGCTGGGTGAAATTATGACCACCGTGTAGACTCTATATGAAGACAAATGTAGATGAAATTAGATTTGTTTGAGGAAGAATTTTCTAACAATCATAGCAGTTCAAAGCTGTCCAGAGTTGGTTTCTTGGTATAGTAATGAGCTGTCCCTCAGTAGGGACACTGATGCTGAGGCTGGAAAGAGGGATGAGAAAGCTGCTGTAAAGTATCCTACTCAAGTGATGTTCATTGAAGGGTGGAAATGTGCTGAACATTAAACCAAGCTCTGTATTCTGCACATGTCTCATTCCCATAAAGTTAGTCCTGATTGGGGGAAAGCTACTTCAGAAACCTCAGGCAGAGGGGTTAGTATATATAAAAGCACAGAGACAGGTATGCACCTGCGGTCTTGTTAAATTATGATATATGCATATGGATATGTGTAAATGGGTTTGCAGGTGTCAGTATGGAGATGTGGCAACAAAGCAGAAGTGATAGTATGGTGGGTTTGTACTGTTAGTCTAGCTATGCAAGTACTAGTTTGCCAAGGACCCCCTTCCCTGGATAAGTCAAGGTTACTGTGGGCCACAAGAGTCATTTACAAAAGTAAAAAGTTAATGTTTATTTATTTTTGAGGCAGAGAGATGCAGAACATGAGTAGGAGAGGGGTACAGAGAGAGGGAGACACAGAATTCAAAGCAGGCTCCAGACTCTGAGCTGTCAGCACAGAACCTGATTTGGGGCTTGAACTCAGGAGCCATGAGATCACCACCTGAGCCAAAGTCAGATGCCCAACCAACTGAGCCACCCAAGCACCCCAACACAAGAGTCATTTTATGTAACATTTGAAAGGAGGAACTGAAGTAGTTACCATACGCTGTTTGGAACAGGAAGGCCTATGTAGGGTACCAGGGGCTGTTGCATATCATACGCAGTGTGACTTATCTTGCAGTTCACCCTGAGGCATGGGCAGCCCTGAAACTCCTCCAGTTCCCATCAGATCTCCTAAAGCATTGCCAGCTTCCATGATGAAGGGTGCCAGCTTCTCCTGGTCACCCACAAACTCCATTAAATTAGGAAGGTTGGAGGCACTGAGAGTGCAATACAGTGTCCCACTTCATCCTTGTGGGTTCCAGTTTGTTTGTTAGGACCAAATTTATTTTTGTTCTCCCCCTCTTCATGTCTATTTTTCCTTCTTGACTGCCTGCCATACAGATAGCACTTTAGGCCTCAGCACCAGATTCCAAAGAAACTACCTTATACATACAGTACAGTGAGTATCCAGAACTCTATGAGGTCAACTTCCTATAATAAATTCCTGATTCCAGGTCACTGTTTGTGGTTCAGCTTCTCCAGTCAAACTCTGATTGGTACTGATAGGCCCCAGAAGATAAATTACATACGACCTTTAAGGAGGTAGCCAGTATGTGGTTAAAAACATGGATTATGGAGTTAGACATAACTTGAGTTTGTTACCTTACTGATACTTCATGAGCCGTTTAACCTTAATTTGTGTTAGGGAAGCCTCCAAGATGGCATCTGATGACCTTCACCTCCTGGTATGTATGCCCTGTGTAATCCCCTCCCATATTGTATCAGGGTTGGTGTGTATGACCAATAGAATACAGCATAAGTGATGTGTGTCACTTCTGAGTCAAGGTCCTAAGAGACACTGCAGCTTCTGCCTCTCTCTTTCTTGGTTTACTTGTTCTGAAGGAAACCAGCTGCCATGTTGTAAGAAGAGCCTCTTGTTCACAACTATGTGGCTGAATGACCAACTCAACCCTCCAGCCCCAATCAAGCCTTCAGATGACTTCATTCTGTCATTGTACACTGTGCGTTAGTACTTTATTATAAACTCATAAGAGACTCTGAGCTAAACTCATAAGAGACTCTGAACTACTCACCTAAGCTACTCTCAGATTCTTGCCCCTCAGAAACTGTGTGAGGTAATATTTATTGTTTTAAGCTTCTATATTTGGGGGGTAATTTGAAATATAGCAATAAATAATCAATAACCAATAAAATAATGAATTTCCTAAAAAGTAAAATGAAGGTAACTAGAATACCCACCTCATCGGGTTGTTGTCAAGAACAAGGGCAAAACTCTATATAAAGCACTGACTGCTATGCATGGCATGTAATAATGGATAAATTAATGCTGTTCCTGCTGCTACTCTTGTTAGTGTTATTGTGGTTATTACCATCTCCTCGAAACTTGGCATTCTAGGATTCCTTCACTTCAGGTTACAGTGTGGGTAGGCTTCCTACCCACAGAGGTGGGTGCAGAGGTGATACTCGTATTAGATCTGAAAATCTACCCTCATGAATTCAGGGTGCCTCCCACTGGAAAATCACTGGGGAGAGGGAGCACTCGGGTGGCTCAGTCGGTTGAGCACCCAACTCCTGATTTTGCTGCAGGTCATGATCTCAGGGTTGTGGGATAGAGCCCTGTGTTGAGTTCTGTGCTGAGTGTAGAGCCTGCTTAAGATTCTCTCTCTCCTCTCCTCCCACTCTGCACATTTGCTCTCTAGAATATATATATTTTTTTAATCACTGAGGGTGTGGTAGAGATGGACATAGCGAAGAACAGCTCCACACCTGGACTGTGTTAAGGTAGGTGTTCTTGGTGCAGAGAAGGCCCACTCTTAACCCAAAGGAAGAGTCTTAACTTGGATTCAGATGGCAGGTGACAACATCAGCTCATTTAGGTCCACCCGTGACCCAAGGGCTGGAGAATATTAAAGGTTGGGAATTAAAATCTGATGCTTGCCTGCCTGCCTGCTTGGGAAATTAACTCAGTTGGTGATAGTGAGTTATTGGAAAGTTGCAAGAAGCATGGACACTTCCCAGGGCTTGATGGTGCCAACAAATTGAATGGCATTTAACATATCTAATTGTTAATGAAATGGAGTACTAATTGTGGGGTGTTAATTCCTTCCCTTCAGCAGTAGCTGCCTGCTTTGCCTAGAAGTATTTACATCAGAATAATAAAACAGTGTGGCTTAAAGAGGTTTTCTAGATGAATGCAGTCCTCTACTTTTACAAATGAAATAATAGGATGAGGAAGATTAAAGGTATAGAGATAAAAATAGTGCTGATCCCTGTCTAATTCTTTCCTGAAGGGGTCCTTGGCTAAAGTTAACTTGTATTGAATAAATTACTTTCTCTAAGCCTCAGTTTTCTCATCTGTGAAACAGGAGTAAGATACATTTGTCATAGGTACAATAAGGATTCAAAAAATGCTTGGCCCATAGAATGTGTCCCATAAAATACAATTTTAGCATTCATTTTATATGCAGATTCACAATGTTATGGTCTATACTCCAAGTTGAAATAGAATATGCAGATATTGTTGAGACTGTTCACCCAAACTATGGACTTTACTTAAAAAAGAGTTGCTTAATTTTTCAATGAATCAAGTCAAGTTGGAAGGTATCAAGAATGGCATCTTCTTCAACAAGCATCGCCTTCCAGCTTTGCAATCTCTGAAGGTGAGGCCACCATGATTACTTTCTCCATGTTGGTTCAACACAACAAATGAGAGGTCCAGAGGCTCTTTAGGAGGAGAAGGGGATCCATCAAGAGAGATCAAAGGCCACTTCTACCATAATAACATGTACTCAGAATGCTGTTCTGAGGATGTGATCCTCAACAATACGAAAATTAATCTCCTTTGGTTTTCCGAGTCCTTCCTTGTTTATCTTATTCTTTGCCGCTTGGTGTAAAGTTTTCTTCATTAAGAGCTGAGGGATCTTTATTCTATCAGTGTTCCTCCTTTCATAGTCTTTTTCTTTGGGAAATAACTAAAACTTATGCCTAGTCAGATTGTTATGGCCAGGGGCATCTAGTATGAGGGAATAGAAGGTATCACAGAAAGCAGGAAGAACATTAAATGAGATAGGTGATGTTTCAGAGGGAAGATGGAGTAGTATGAATGAAGAGCTGGATTATGGGCAAAATTTCAGCCACTGGAAGGATTAATGAGCAGTATAAATCTGATGCAAAGAAACTGGGTCCAGGATAGCTACTAAAGCAGGGGCTCTAAAACCGAGAAGCAAGCAAGCAAGATATTATAAGCTAGGGCCTTGGCATATAGCCAATTCATGTAATGGCGCAAAGAAGGATCCACCAAGGCTATCTTATATCCATTGTTTTTAGCTTCTCATCTGGGGAAAAGGATTCAAACTGACTTTGCTGAAGCCTCATTATATATCGTGTGTGTGCGCGCGTGTGTGTGTATGTGTATATATATATATATATATATATATATATATATATATATATTCTTTATATATATTTAATATATATATATAAAGAATATTATTTACATGATCTCAATTTATGCATCAGAATATTTGGAACAGGCATTACTCTTTCAAGTACCCAGGTGAGAAAATTAAAGCTCAAATTACTTGATTCTTCACAGTTCCATAATTAACTAAAACAGGAGCCAGGATTTGGACATTGGATCTATATCGGCATAAGTACAGAGCCTCAATTCTCTCTACTATCAAGACTAGTCTTAGAGCACAATTAGAATCACAGATAGGAGTCAAGTAGCTCTACTTAGATACCTTAGTGAAGTGGAGGTGACTGAGATGAGAAGCAAGATGATCTGCTTATAGCAGGGTAGTAAGCATCCCTTTAGTAAAGTGGCAGCATTATATTTCTTTGAGTATTCCTCTAACATTGTGATGGACACTCCACCATTACTCTGAGTCTTGAGAAATCATTTGAAATGAAGGCTCAGAATTCATGCAAGATTTTTATTTCTTTAGAACAAACTGGACTACATTCCTTTGAATTGAACCCAGTATATTTATGTTCACAAATTCTTCCTTGAAGGTAGGGGAGTAATGAACGGTGTTTAGAAAGACTTTTTAAAATTTTTATTTATTTATTTTTTAAAACAACTTAATTTTTTTAAATGTTTTATTTATTTATTTCTGTGAGAGAGAGACCACATGAGCAGGGGAGGGTCAGAGAGAGAGGGAGATACAGAATCTGAAACAGGCTCCAGGCTCTGAGCTAGCTGTCAGCACAGAGCCCAACGCGGGGCTTAAATCCACGAACTGTGATATCATGACCTGAGCCTAAGTCAGACACTTAACTGACTGAGCCACCCAGGTGCTCCTAGAACGATTTTAAACATAAATTGAATCAAAACAGTTTAATTTCATTCTCAATGGCAAGTGATGGATACCTGAATAGTTTAAAAAGGCTTGAGTTTAAATACTGGTTCTGCTTCTATCCAACGGTATGGTTTAGGGCACTGTCTCATTTCTTTGTACTTACTCATTCTCTTATTAAAAAGGTAGAACATAACTGCACCATTTAAAATTATAGAATGGCTATGAAGTAACAGAATGAGGAATGTATGAAATGATTTTGTAAACTCACTGTGCCATGTAGAGGTTGACACTCATCCTTAAATGATTCTCATTTGCCTAGTACTAGAGAATGCCCAGGAAATCAGTACTTACACTCTATATCTAAAGCCAAAAGCACACAGTGCTGTCCGTGAGAACAGTGAACTGAAAGTCAAGGTGTCTGGGCTGCTTCTCACTTCTTCATCATTAGCATTGTTACCTGGGCAATTATTCCTTCACCTCTCTGACATTTATATGCCTCACTTCTTAAAAGGAGAAGGTAATCTAAAATCTTCAAGACTGGTTTTCAACCTTGGCTGCAAATTGGATTCTCCTCAGGTGCTTTTAAAAGGCTAATGCCCAGGAGGCATCCAAGATTAATTAAACCAGGATCACTGAGACACAATACAGGTATCACTATTTTTGAAACTCCCCAGGTGATTCCAAAACATAACCATGTTTGAGAACGATTGATCATCTTAATGGTTTTAAGGTCATGGCCCCTCAATGTCTAATATTCTAGTTTTTCAAGACAGTTTCTGGTTACCTCCAAGTTGGTCCATCTCCAATTCCTTAGTAGAGTTATGTAATGTCATTAAGAAGTGCACATACCAACTGTATTAGTTTCCTAGGGCTGCCACAACAAAGTACCACAAAATGGGTGGTTTAAACAACAGAAATTTATTGTCTTGCTGATCTGGAAGCTAGAGGTCTGAGGTTAAGGTGTCAGCAGGATTGGTTCCTTCTGAGGACTATGAGGGAGAATCTGTCCCTTGCCTCTTCCCTGGATCTGGTAGCTTCCTGGCAATCTTGGGCATCCCTTGGCTTGTAGAAGCATCATCCCAATTTGTCTCCATCTTCATACGCATTCTCCCTGGGCGTATAGTCTTTGCCCAAATTTCCCCTTTTTATAAGGATGCCAATTATATTAAATTAAGGGTCCGGCAGGACCACATCTCAACTAACAATGTCTATGGTGACTCTATAGCTTGTAACTTATAAAGAAGTTTACAAGCTTAGGTGCTGAAGTTTGAAAATCAGCATGTGGATTTTAGGGAAACGCAATTCAATTCATAAAGCCAATGCCTGGATTTCAGCAATTGGGAAGGGCATGGTTCATGGAGGGGACCCCTTGAAACTTCCATGGCTGGTTCCAGGGGAGGACCCATTCTCATGTATAACACAGCACACTGTACCCTTACCCTCTCCCTGAAGTCCAACCTCCACTCTTGCCAGGATTTTATAATTCTATTACCCTGACTGTCCCCTCCTAGCTTCTCTAGTGATCTGTTGTCAAAGAGGGAGACCCTGGCCCCTTTGTAAGTTTAGGAATTTTTCCTTTAAGCATCTCAACCCCCTGCCAACTACCTCTAGTTATTAAAATGCAGCTCAGGATGTCTCACTCTGCCTGTTACATTATCATTCCTCGTTAGAGACTCCTCCAGGGCCTAAGACATCCCTGCACTGACTTTATAATTACAAAGTCAATTTCTAAACAGACATTTGCAAATAAGTCAATTTAAATACTGAGATTTGCAAACAATAATTAAGCAGTAGCTTCTTTTTAAATATCTCTATATATAATTAATGCCTGTGGGCTTTTCATTTTACCTTGCAACTGGGTAGTTTGCAATTGTTTGTTGAGCTAAAGGATTCTCTGAAAGCTAATCAAAGCACTGGGGAGACTTGGGAAGAAACTGAAGACAGGGTTTTTCCTTCTCCTCCTTCATCTCTACTACTACACGTGATTGGCTGTGCTTTTCATCAGTTGGGATTACGATAGGGGAGGGAAGCTGGAGATGAAGCATTTTCTTCAGTAAAAACAGCAACAACAATACAGGATTCTGGGCTGGCTAACATGGCTTCTTAAGATATGCAGTCAGGGAGTCTCCACGCTGAAAGCCTCAGCTCCTGCCAATTTCAGCATCATCTAAAGAGACTTCTCTTCCCCCTGGTTTAAAAAAAATCTACAGTGGATCCCTGTTACATGCAGGATACGGTTCTGAGCCTGGACTTCATGGTCCTTCACAATCTGGCCTTATTCTCTCTTTTAACAAGTTTTTTTTTTTATTTTTTTTATTTTTTTTTTATTTTTAGCCTACTAGATGCTAAGGAACATAGTAGGTAACAAGGGCATGCTGGTAAACAAGATGGTCTATTTTGAGGTCTAATGGGGGATAGAAAGACTGAGAAAGTAAATTTATGGATGATGTGTGTTGCAAAAGAGGAGGTAATGCTGAAGGAACAAAGGCAAGCTGACAAGCTGCAAACACCCCCCACCCCCACCCCCTGGTGGGGTGTGTGTGATATTCCTCAGGCACTCCTGGCTGCCCAAGAACAAAGGAAAGGGGAAAAACAAATGGTTAACTAATAGAGATCATAGTCCTCCAGGACCTAATTCTCCATCACCCTCCATTGTGACTGGGAAACAAAGGCAGAAATAAATGGCACATAGAGCTAAATTTCCTTAAAACCTGCAGTCCACTGACAAATACGTGAGGCAGGCAGAGTAAAATGTTCTCTAGGAACTCCCTACTATCTTAATGCTAATACTTTGCTAGAGGGAAAAACAACCTTAGCTTGAAAATAGCTAGGCCTCCATCATCCTGTAAGTCTTCTTTAGCATATGAAAATCTCACTAGAAACTTCCCCTGGACTTTACATCCCACCCCATCCCCAACTCCACAGTATATAACCAGTCTCTCCTCATAGTCCCCGACAGCTCTTCCTGCTCAAGGGTCCTGTCCCTGTGCTTCAATAATATCAACTTTTTGCACCAAAGAAATCTCCAGGAGTCTTTCTTGGTCATCAGCTCCAGACCCCGAGAACACCACTGTCACTCCAAAAAAGCCTCATCAGTAGAGTAAAGTGTGCATTGGTCTGAAGACTTCTGAATGTCACTTGTAAAAAAAAAAAAAAAAAGTGTTATTTCCAAGGAAATCTAAAGGATAAGCAGCCTTGATTATGGGGTTGGGGATGGTGGTTATTCCAGGCAAAGGAATTCCTGTTAAAACTCAAAGATGAGCAAACAAAGTGGGGGACAAGGGGTAGCTAAAGTAAAGAGATGGTAGGAAATGAGCCATGAGTCTATACAGAGAAGTATGGACTAGAATCTTGAAGGTGTTGTAGGCCAGGTTAAGAAATTTGATACTCTGTCCTAAAGACAAGAGGGAGCTATGGAAGTGTTTCAGGAAATGATGCGACCAGTTTGGCTTATGCTGTCTTAACTGTGTCCTCAAGTCCTACGAAACAAAAGTCCTACCAGGCAACACCCTCCCAGAGAGTTGGATAATCCAGAAACTCGAGTCTGTGTTCCTAAGCTCTTCTCCAGTAAGGAGGTTCTCCCAAGCACTCTACACCCAAATGAACACACAACTTCAGAATCTGATTCAGAAGTCACAGACTCTTTAAAATGTCCTTAATCCCACTACCATGGCCTTATAAGAATAGGTTGCCCTCTAATCACTGCTTTGAAAACATTTTGTTCAACTCCCTAGTTCAACTTATACCATGTATATATTTATGTATGCATATAATAATGCAACTGTATAAATGTATATTATATATGCAACTCTCTAGTTCAGCTCATACTAATACACAATACCAGTAAAAGCTTCCATTGTTTTCAAGCTAGTGTGTATATTTCAGCAAAATGTAGCAAATAGTAGATATGAATAGTTTATTATAGTAATCATCAATTTTTGCAATATTATTAGTATTTTTCAGTGAGAATTTCCACAGGTGCTGTGGCAGGGGCTTTGCCTTCAGAGTGTCCTCAAGTACAGTCATAATCCTCCTTAGTCTGTTGGTAATACCATTCATTATATGGGACGAGAGCTTCTGTGCAGCTTTCCCTCAGGTAGAGGGGAGCTGACTGAGGTCAGCAATCCTCAGAAGAGAGGTCAAGATTCATCACTCCAGAGTTCATGAAACGTCATTCATTTACTGCTCTTATCAAGGTGCTGACATTCTGCACTTAAAATACAGGAAGGGGAATCCCACTGACCCCTAGGCCCTGTTTCACTCCATCTCTGAGATAAATGTCTTTCTCTTTGCCCATGTCTATTCTTATGAGAAGGCAGGAACAATTCAGGCCCTGGATCTGGGCCCTAGAAGAGTCAGCACTGCTCTACAAGTACAAAGCCAACCTGGAGAAATGAAGGGTATGGCCAGCTGAAGGACCTTCGCTTCCTCCTTAAGTCAGTCTTATTTCTTTAGTTCAAATAAATCACTGCTGGGGTAAGTGACCTTCAGTGGGCTATATAGTTCCCAATTCAGATAATGAACAGATTATGAGTGACCCCTATAGTCCTGTTAAATAAGAATTCTGTCTCCTTCAGTGATGTATTCTAGAGGCTTTGGTATTAATTTCTCTATGGTCTTTTCTTAGGAGACCCCACATCTCTGAAAAGGCCTTACATGATGATGGGGAAGGTTTATAAGAAATCCAAATATACAGTTCCCTAAAATAGTTAATGCTCCAGTGTAGGAGTGAATCATCAATGATCTTCCCTAATTCTGACCCTTATGTCCATTCATCCATGAGCTGCTGGCTCATGTTCCAGATGCAACTGTCTGGGATAACTCCGTGTGTGTGTGTGTGTGTGTGTGTGTGTGTGTGTGTGTTGGCGGTAATCAGATATTGGTCTGATTAAGATGACTATGGAGTTCGTTTTTTTAACCTAGGTAAATAAATGAAAAAAGCTATGAAATTTTAATTCCTACTCTCCTTAATTAAATGAGAATCCTATTTTATTTCTGAGAGAGAGAGAAATAGCGTGAACAGAAGAGGGTCAGAGAGAGGAAGACACAGAATCTGAAACAGCTAGCTGCCAGCACAGAGCCTTATGCAGGGCTCGAACCCACAAACTGTGTGATCATGACCTGAGCCAAAGTCAGATGCTTAACGACTGAGCCACCAGGCACCGATATCTCCTAAGGTGATTCAGTTCAGAATCACTCATCTAGATTGTCATTCATTGAAAACCAGCTTTATTCTAATTTGATTGCCTGTAGCTCAAAATGGGAATCCGATGCTGACAAAACCATATAGACAGACCAACTAAAGCTCTAACTTTTGGTGACCTCTCATATTTACCAGCCATCAAGACACTCAAAGAAGTGCTCAAGGGAAAGAGGGATGGGCATGGGCAGAATTCCAAATTCCTGACACTTTTGGGGTAGGTCTGAACCAGCCCTCCCACACCTGAGTGAGCATACACATCTTTACAGAATCCTAGTGGTGTTATTTTTCTGGTCCTTTTCCCCGTACCCTTATTTTTCCTTTAGTCACTCCTTTCCGTCATCCTCTTTGTTTTCCCACTCACTGCTTCCATAGAGCCCAAGAGCACCAGAATGAGGATACAGAGTGTGTACAGATCATGGTGCTTGTGGTCACTGTATGCCATTGGAAGAGTCACTTCAATTTTTAGGGCCTCTTTCCCCCTCCATGTTTACCTGATTGGATTAGATAGGAGTATATTAACTTTTCAATACTAATTCTACAGTGATATTTTATGTTTTGTCATTTTCTATTCTTCTTCCCTTTCCTTTACCATCTCTCTCTATATAAAGTTTTGATGGTTGGTTTTGAATAAACAGAGGATAATCATTTCAGTCCCTTTGGTGCCTACTTTTGGTCCAACTTCCAAGGTTCACAACCAAGCAGAAAGCTGTGGTACAGGAAAACCGACACTCATAGTTCGATGGAGATGCTGTGGTTCATGTCCTTAACTGGGATTTCATGTACTTCTATTAAGTATGGAATTCCATTTTCCTAGCCTTTCAAATTCCTCCCACCCTTCAGCATGTAGCTCAGATTTCTCTTCTACCATGGATATCTTCCTTGATCATGCAAACCCTCTTTGAATGACTTTTCTTTGGCCAACTACACCATTTATATCAGAATCTAAAAACATAACATTTAGATACAATTTTACTCCCTTTGTTTGGTGTTGTATGTCTGAGTTCTGTGAACATTATTTGTAAGATGCTGGAGGATAGAAACTTCCTTCTTTCCGTCTGTTTTCACTCCTCAGGGTGTCAAGCTCAAGGATAAGCATGTGATGTGTACTTAAGATAGAATCTGAGAATATTACAAGTTTTTCAACTTAAGAATAATCTCTTTCAATTCCCACAATTTACACACAAAGAAACTCTCATAGAAGAAAAATGACTCCCAGAGAGTTAATGCTGAACTTGACTAAAAGCTAGGTGTCCTCAATCCACTTCATTTTTTATATCATTTGCTGTTTGATTTATTTCTCTAATACTTAATCATGCCCCAGATCCTCCAAAGGGTCATTTAACCCACTGTTGTTCCATTTCTGAACAGTTTCACAGAGATATATTTCATCAAGATATACTTTTGATGCCTTTCTGTACATTAATTTAATTTTTCAAAAATGTTTATTTATTTGTGTGTGTGTGTGTGTGTGTGCATTTGAGAGAGACAGAGAGACAGAGAAACAGAGATAGCATGAGCAGGGCAGGGGCAGAGAGAGAGAGGGAGACACAGAAGCTAAAGCAGGCTCCAGGCTCCTAGCTGTCAGCACAGAGCCCAATGCAGGCCTTGAACTTAAGAACCCTGAGATCATGACTTGAGCCAAGTTGGACACTTAACTGACTTAGTCACTCAGGTGCCCCTGTACATCAATTTTAAATTAATATATTAGTTAGTCCACATACATGTCTCCTCTGTTAAGGAGGCAATGATGGTTTAAAAGAAGGGGCTTTCACAGCCTGAAATCTGAAGATCTACCCTCAGTTCTCTGTGCCTTAGGAAACTCTAGGAGTGTAGGCTTACTATTTTACTCCTCTACACTTACATTTTCTCATTCACAAAACTGAGCATAAATACAATTAACAAAATACTTAAAATTCTGGATGAATTTGGATGAGGTTTGCTCTCTGTTAACTGTGATGAGCTACCGAAATATCAACTATGTTTTTTTATGATTATTAATAAACAGTAATAAACTATAAAAATATTAGTGCCAGTTAGGAAAGCAGCACCCTCATTTTGCTTCTTGCGACTTTACTTGGCAGGGAGGAAGCCACCATCAATATTGGCGACAATTACATATACCTCCTCTCTTTTCCTTATGTGTGTGTGAGACCCATAACTTAAAACACTTGCTGCTATTCAGCACAAAAACAAATAGCAAAGCAACTCTGGCTGTGATGTATTTCAACAGCATAATTTAGACTTGCCACCATTCCGTTAAATTATGAATATCTATCACCTGATGGAGTCAATCCTTTTATTTGGAACCAGGAAGGAAATGAAAACACACACACACACACACACACACACACACACACACACACACGCGTGCACACACACACACACGGAGATGTGGTTGCTATAGCAATTAACAATGGGTATCCTTCGAACAGGGTTTAGGGATGCTGATGCAGCTAAAACAAATGTTTGTGTTTGGCCACGGTGGAGACGGTGACGGATTATGGAGCCTTGGCCTTGAGCCTTGATGTAATCCAATTCTAAATAAATCATAAATCTAAGTGCAGACTGGTAAGGCAGAAAGAATACCAATTCAGGCCAAGCAGTAGCAAGCGGGCAGTGGTGGCCAGGATTGATTATGGGGTGTGCAGCAGGGAACGTTGGCAGGAGGAGGGCCGTGACCAGCCTGCAGGGATGTACTTCTTTCTCTTCTAGCCTCAGCCAACCTCCAACTGAGCTGCCAGACCTCAGTAGTGCGAATGAGAGATCACTGCTGAATTAGCCACAAGGCCAGGCATTCTGCTGCCTTCTAAATACTCTGGGATGAAAGGATTTTTCATCGTGAAGGGTGCTGAATTGCTAATGTTTGGGCTAGTTTCATGAGATCCTTACTTGGAAGGACCCAGAAGTTAGCTGAGAGACTAAAGTCTGCTGGAGTGTGAGAAGATGCTATGGTTAAAGCACTGGGATGTGGAATAATCATATACTGTGTGAGGGGGTAGGTAGCAGGAAAAACAAAACAAAACAAAACAATTGTTAATGCAGAATGCTGACATTCTTCCTCATTTTCCATTTTCAAAGAGAAAGAAGCAATGAATGAAGGGTGAAATGGAGAACCAAAATGTTAGTTTTATGTACACTGGAAAGGACAGGGCTACTCTTGGGAGACAAGGAAGAATCTAGAAAGGTGTGAGCAGAGACTGAGAAAAATATGGGCCATCATAGATTGGGCAAGCATTAAAGAAGAATTTTAACAAATCTGCATACAGGGGTCTCCAAACTGTTGGAAAAGTTAAATAACTGAATTCTAAGAAATTTTGTTGTATTTTAAAAAGTGACTCCCTATTTGAATAATTACAAGAAACTACAAAATGAGATGTACTTTCTTTTCAAATTTCATGGATGTCAGACCAGAGTTCCTTACAAATGCAACGTATTATACCAGAATGGAATAGCTTAACATTATTTGTTTCTTTTCTTATTTTTTTAATGTTTATTTTTGACAGAGAGAGACAGAGTGCAAACAGCTGAGGGGAAGAGAGAGGGAGACACAGAATCCATAGCATAGCATCCACAGCAGGCTCCAGGCTCTGAGCTGTCAGCATAGAGCCTGACACAGGGCTCAAACCCACAAACCATGAGAACAGGACCTGAGCCAAAGTCAGATGCTTAAGCAACTGAGCCACCCAGGTACCCCTAAACATTATTTGGTTTTATTTTGGAAGATACATCAGGGGTTTGGGATAAAAAATGCAATATTCAGATTCAAGTCATTAAAAATAATTTTTAATGTTAATTTTTGAGAGAGAGAGAGAGACAGAGCATGAGAGGGGGAAGGGCAGAGAAAGAGGGAGACACAGAATCTGAAGCAGGTTCCAGGCTCTGAGCTGTCAGCATAGTGTCTGACATGGGGCTTGAACCCACCAACCATGAGATCATGACCTGAGCTGAAGTCAGATGCTTAACCTACTGAGCCACCCAGGTGACCCCAGATTCAAGTCATTTAAAACTATCACCCTCTAATTGAACAGTTTTTGTTTCATGGCTGCCAAATTAATGGACCAGTGACACATGGGATAGAGGTTGATCCAACATGAGCAACAGTGGTCCTAGGAATGCCTCCTCATTGCCAGAGAGATACCATGGACTCTACTATGAGGTCAGAATTGTGGTATTTAGTCAAAATATTTGGGCATATAAAAGTAGATGTTCCTTAAACTGATTAAAGATTATTGTGGAGCAGTGGATGCAAAGACAGGATTAGATGTGCAAGACATTAATTGGAGTAGACATTTCTACCAGGAGAAGACAGGGAGAACCTTCAGATTGGGATGCAGATCTGACTCCAGAGAAGGAGGGCAGGAAGGAAGGAGGATTGGGTAATAACTGCCTCAGGCTGCATTTGTTTCAAAAGGCTTTAAGATGGGTCAAAGCCACTCATTAGAAGAGTCTTGCATCCCCACAGGAATGAGCTGGCATTAGTACCTTCATTGACTCGGTCATTGGCTGGGAGCATCCCACTGGAAGTATGGTCTCAGAGGTGACGGATCCGGTGGGTTAGTAACTGGGGCCATCTGTCAACCAGGTTCCCCACAGCAGGAGCCATGAATTTCCATGGCTACCACAGTGAATTTTAGGCTAGATATATTTATTGTTTCAACCTGGCTTCTATAGAAATTCAATATCTTAAAGAATTATAAACCTTTCTCAAAAGGGACAGGTGGTCACTGGCAGACATAATGGGCTGATGCAAGGTTTTGTCCTGAGCCAAATTTTTAAGACAAAATTCCTGAGAATTAAGCTCCAGCTCTGGCATATTCCATCAAGCACCTTTGGAACTGATATTGTAGGCTACAGTGTGATAGCATTTTATGTGAATTTGGATTCTGCAAATTAGAAGTATCATCATATAAAATATCAATGTCTCACTTTATGCATAATATTTAACACTATGTGACTCATTCAAATTAAAAAATAATTCATCAAGAATTTCATAATTTCAAAGGAGGCTCTGTGAGTTATAAATGGTGTCTTTGATAGGGCCAAAAACAACACATCACTTCAGCTGTTAAACAGAAGGGCCTGATGTCCTGTGTCAGGATCAATCTTTAATTATGTGATATTTTTAAAGTTAAGATGTTTATATGTAAAATGCATGACCCTTATTTTACTCCAAGAAACTTGACAGTGTGCACAGGTAACTATAATAGCAATGTGAGAAGAAAAAACAAACAAAGGAAATATTGACTTGCAGGTAAAACTTGCAGTGAACCAAGAGGTAGAGGAAGGAGGAGAACTACTGGCAATTAAGTAAGTCTACAGGGTCCAGGATTAGAATTTATTTATGCACTCTATGCAATCTATTTTGCTGTGGGCTGCCTGAATCTCCTAGAAAAAGTGAAAAGAAACTGGAATATTTGTGTCTAGTTGATAGCTGTATATGGGCAGGAAAGGGACTTATGAGTTGCATTTTCTTCCAGACTGGACTTCTACAGCTGATAATTGGGCAGTAAGTGGTAGAAGGTGGCTTGGAAGATCAGAAACTACTAGATCAGGTCAGTACAGTAGCAATTTATAGCCAAGAGTTACAAAATTATTTCAGATTTCACCACCTATATGAGATGTCTGAATTCTTGCTGTTAGTAAAGCTAATTAGAGGAATGTCGGGGGGAATAGGGGAAAAAAGAAAGAGTGAGCACGATGTCTCCCTGGGAAGAAATCAAACAGTAGAACTCAGACGGAAACTCTAGATAATGCATGAGAATCGAGAGATACTATAGACTCCTGAATGTGGGTACCCCAAAATGTGACCCAAGTAGGCAGAAATGAGTGGTTTCAACTCCATCAGCTGATGTTTCAGAGATAGCCAGAGGCTGCGTCTCGTAAGTCATTTCCACCATGAGAAAGTAGTCTCCGATGGAAAATGTTTCCTGGCATATTGTCTACCCATGATTGGAAGGGAAAATGTCAGGGGCAAACATCAAGTAACTGTGGGGCCACAAACCTGATAAACATTTCATCTCTCTTCCCTCTTAGGAGAAGTACAACCAGGATTGGGAAGTGGCTGAACCTGAAAACCAACATGGCTGCTAATCTGGACTTGTCTAAGTTACTCATACCTACACTTATTAGACATAACTTTAATGGGTACAGTCAGTGCTCAGCTCTTAGAAGAGTCCTGTAAGAGAGGAGAAGGAAGGAGGTGTTCAGGCTGTGGATGAGAAAGACCAGTGGGTGGTACAAACAGACATGTTCCCTTCTTTGAGGAAGTTCTTAAAGAAGTCACTGAAGTTTTATTATAAAATGTGAGTATTCAAGGCTCCCTTCTTTTTAACCTTCTTAAAAAAAGTGATGTTCAGTGGTAAACTGAAGAATTGAAGACAAAGTAGAGAACACTTGTTTTATTTTTTTTATTTTTATTTTTTTATGTTTTATTTATTTCTAGGAGAGAGAGAGAGAGACAGCGTGAGCAGGGGAGGGTCAGAGAGAGAGAGGGAGTCACAGAATCTGAAACAGGCTCCAGGCTCTGAGCTGTCAGCACAGTGGGGCACGAACCCATGAACTGTGAGATCATGACCTAAGCGAAAGTCGGATGCTTAACCTACTAAGCCACCCAGGCACCCCAGAACACTTGTTTTAAACAAGAAAGGGCAGAGAGGTACTCTCTTAATAGTGTTAGATTAACACCTGTTAGATTTTGAAGAGATTAGGGCTTTTGAAAAGAGGAAACATTTAGGACCAGTTGCTACTCATTTAAGTATAAGAAAAATACATTGAGAAAAATTACTTTTAAGGAGTTTCTTTTTCTCTGAGTATTAGGCATCTATTTTTTAAAGAAACTTTATTAAAGATTTAAATAGCCTATTCAATTTTCAAATATTTGTTCATATGAAATTAGAGTTTCTTCTAAATGTGACACTGTGCTGAGGCAAGCCCTAGAATAGGCTAGCTTTATCTTGCTTATGCTGGCATAGTATATGGTTGAGCATCTATCTTTTTCCAATAAGAATTATATTAAAGTATAAGTTATCCAAATTCCATTCTTAACTGGAAATGTTCACTCTAAATCAAGAGAAAGTCTAAATATTAGAGAAGCAAGTCAGCTGTATAAAGACTCAGAAACAGAATTGGATTGGAAATTGCAGTAGTTACCAGGGATTTAAAATTAGAGCCTCAGGATTGGAAAAAGCATTGTAAAATCATTAAGTTCCACCTCCTAGCCAGTCAGATTTGCCTCTGCAATGAGCATGACAGATGGCCACCTAGTCTTTGCTGGAACCCTTCCAGTAACGGAGAGATCTCCACCAGGGCAGCCAATTCTGTGTTTGGACAAATCTTATCATTACAATGTTTCTTGTATTTAACCCAAATTTGTTCTCCGTGACTCACAATTATTGGTCTTCATTCTACCCTCTGGGTACAGTAGAGAAAGGCTGAGAAGAAAGGCCCCACCATTGGCTAACTGTTGACTTAGGGTGAATTCTTAATATGAACAAGAATCAATTATGGCATTTTTACAATAGAATAACTCCTAAATCATATGTTTACTTTAAGGATTAATACAATAATATGTAGAGTAGATTCAATACAGTGCCTTTTATATAACGTATTCCCAAAAATGTTAAAAAAAACTAATATTAATACTACTCATGAAAATGTAGTAGAAAGTCAAGATCACTGCCAAAGATTCCAGGTTATCTCTTTCCTGTCAAAATTTACTTTTCTGGCCTTATGTTGTTTTAAGTAATGAGTCTCCATCTTGGAATGAGTCTAATCAGAGGTGTCTATTGTCTTGATTTTGCAGTCTGACTCTGACCACTTGAGCTCCCATGCTTTCTCTCTTATTTTGTATTTTCTTAAATTCTGATCTTGATCTCTGTGCATCTAACCCAAGCTTGGTAAGTGGCAACTCCTTTCTGGTTCCATCCTGTGTCTGAGTGGAGCATGAACATTCACATTTCCAGGGTGATCAGTGAGAAGGACTGAGACCGTTCACTTGATGTTCCTATTAAGAATGCTGTGCATGCTTCATGTTCTTCACATATATTTAAATATGTGCATACTTAAATCCAATATAAAAGCAAAAGTTCCTAAGGTGCAAGGGTGAAAGGAGGGGCTGCCATGTTGTAGGAAGAGTTGTCAGCAAATATCTTCCAACTCTATCTTCTTCAGTGTTGGCTTAAACTGCAGAGAACCACCTCACTCAAGTCACAACTTTCTGCAGTCAGTTCACATATGTCTGACTCCGTTAGGGGTGTAAAGGCCTGACCATTTCAGCCCAATGTTGAACTCTCATGTCCAATGCTCACTAGAGCTTTCTACCATCTGATAGAGGCTTTGTTGAGCCTGTATTGCAGTTCACCTTCTTCCTCCACCCAATTATGCTTCCACTCTGTTTTACAGGTATTAATTCTTAACAAAGACTGTGCTACCCAAAAGTGTCTCATCATCTGTACCTGAAGAAGTAGTGACAAAGGCTCTATAAACAAGGAAGGATTTGTTGTGCTTGATTTCTCCCCACCCAGCCACACCCCAGAAGCTTCTGGGAGATGGGACAATAGAAATGACATATATTCTTTCCACCTTGTGAAAGAATTAGATTTTAGATTTTAAGAAAAGGGTGGAAAGTAGAGGAAGTGGAGCACAAGCAAAACTTGTAAGACTCTGGGATAAAGCAACTCTGCTTTGAAGCCCATCCGATGATTTTTGAATTATGGGCCGGCCCTTTCCCCTGATAGGCCACAGTGGGCCAACGTGCATCTTGATTACTCTGTGTGCTTAGGTAATCACCAGGTTTGGATAACTATATCCAATGAAGCAGGGACAACAAGAAGACAGATTGAAGAGGATGGAGAATTAGTAGACTTTCTTCTAACCCCATGCAAAAAATCACCACCCTGGTGATGGAGGAACTGGAAGAATACAGCAAGGCTCAGAATAATTGGGATCTGGGCCCCAGTATCAATGTTGCCATGTTTGTACATACTTACTGGTGGATGTCAGGTATTTGGGTTATAACCATAGGAATAAATGTGCTCTATAAATATATAGCACCATTGAAAGTAAAAATAAAAACAGCAACAAGAAATCAATAAATAGAATAAGTATATAAATACCTAGAATCTATTTTTATTTATTTTTTAACATTTATTTTTGAGAGTGTGCACCTGCACACACACACACACACACACACACACACACACACACACACACACACACACACAGGTGGGGGAGGGGCAGAGAGAGAGTGAGACAGAGAATCCAAAGCAGGCTCTGCACTAACAGCACAGAGCCTAATGGGCTTGAACTCACAAACCATGAGATCATGACCTGAGCCAAACTCAGATGATCAACCAAATGAGCCACCCAGGCGCCCCTAGAATCTATTTTTAAGTCAACTCCAGGGATTAGAAATTTTTACCTGACTTAACTGAAGGTTAGAATAATTAAAAAGAAAACAAAATTCAAAGAAAGACATCTATGAGACTCCTAAGAATCAAACTGAAGATCTATGAATTTCCAGTCATTAAATACAGATTCTCTGATGTGATACACAGTTTCAAGTGTTATGATGTCATAGTACAGCCTTATTGCAAACATTAGGAAACAATCTCTTTTCCAGAATCAGAAATCATTACTAAGCACTACAATAATTGTAGTGCTTCAGAGACACTGAAGAGGACAGTATGTATGTTCTACAGAGCCTGATGAAGTAGGCTCCAAGGATACAGAAATAAATGCATTGTGATCTGTTCTCTGCAAAGGGTCTGATATATTTAGATTTTCATTAAGATGGGCTGAAACAAAATGTCTTCAGTTATCCAGGAAATGTAATTAACCATTTCCTAAGATTCCTACTTAATCAATGCTATTTTCTCCAATATATAGTTAACTGAACTGTCAGTCTCTACTGTGGTCTAGGGTATGTGGATAATTTGGGTCAGTAACATCAGGAATATTCAAATTCAAGTTCATTTTTTTCCTATTAAAATAGCTCCCTATTTTGGCTATACACTTTTATCCTCTATATCAAATATACTTTTAGTCAACAGCCATGCTTAAAATATATTTAAAAATTAAGATGCTGAAATAGTGAGATATTTCTTGAAAAAATATGAAAGGGTTTTGCAGTTAGAAAGATCTAAAAGGATCTCCTCTTTCAGTTAATAATTAACCCAGGGAAGTTTAATTCTTGGTTTATTTCTCTGTCAAGTGGAGTTGATATTAATTGGTATTTCATAGTACTGTTGTGAGATGCCAGAAATAATGTTTGGATAGCACTAGACATACAGTAAATATTTAATAATTGATATTATGATTATTTGCTTTAAAAAATGTTTATTTATTATTTTGAGAGAGAGTGAGCATGCGAGCAGCAGAGGGACAGAGAAAGAGAGCAAGAATTCCAAACAGACTCCACACTGTCAGTACAGAGGCTGATGCAGGGCTCGATCCCATGAACCCTGAGATCATGACCTGAGCCCAAACCAAGAGTTAGATGCTTAACTGAGCCACCCAGACGCCCTGCTGTTATTATTATTTTCATTTATACTATTGCCCTTTACCTTTATTCTTAGTGTTCTAGATTGCAGTCCATATGAAAAAAGAAAAACTTTCACAATTCCATGCATATGAGATCTTATGACTCTCAGAGATACTGGTATGTTCATGTTTCAAAAGTATATTAAAGACAGGAGGCAGCCTGGGAGCCATACAGAGTGGAGAACATCAGTTTTTGTATGGTCAAGAGAAGTAAGGTCATGTGCAAGGCCCTTTCCATCCTGTTGCTCAGCTTCTTCTCAAATAGGACTCCCTGGGCATCTCTGAGGACTTCAATGTAAGGACCCTGACCTTAGAGCCACCTTCCTCAGGAGGTGCAGTCGTATTCATCTCCACCTGGGCAATTACAATGGCACAGCCAACCTTTCCTTTCTAGATGCCACTTCTCCTATCATCGAGGGGGAACAGAAATATTCATTTTTCCCTTTCTTTATTCGTTAGATTCCCTGAGAGCCTTCTAAGTGCCCAACACCCTGCTATTTGTTGTGGATACACCAGTTACCGAGACATAGTATTCACCCTCAAAGAAAACACAAATAGAGGGTGGGAGAGAGTAGGATTCAACAAACAAAAATCTATATTTAAAAGATAAATTTTGAAGTCAGACAGACTTGTTGTCTAACCTAGATCTTGCTTTGATCAAGCTCCTTGATTTGGGCAAGTAACTGTATGGCTCCCAGGCTCCCTCCTGTCTTTAAAATAGGAACAGTATCTGCCATGGCCATCAGGAGGACCTCATGAACTAATCGAACTGAATGCTTAAGCAGCGATTTGTGTAGTAAATACTAACAGCAGTAATAATAATGAAAAATGATTCTAATAACAATTATTGTTATTTGTATTATTATCCATTTGAAATATCTGATGCAGACAGAACACGGATGGGGGAGTGTACTGAAAATGAGGGAGAAGAAGTAAACAAAAGCCAGGTTATAATAAGTTTTGCAGAGCCCAAGGAGACAATGGAGGATCTTTTCAGAGTTTTAGAAAGAGGAGCTTTAAACAGCAGAAAACAACTTGGCCTTCCACTTCTGAAAGATTGCTTGCCCCTGGGGTGGAATTTTAAGTGCCTGCAAGCCCAGAATTGGTCTGTGTTCATGACCCACAGGTGTCCCCCTCCTTGATGTGTCGTGAAAAATTAAAATGAGGACAGTTCAGTCAACAGAGTGTCTGTGAAATTAATGAACCCCTTCGCCTTCAACACCTGGTAATTATATCTTTCAATTAAACCAACTCTCTAGCTGTCTGCGATCTTATAAATTAACTCACAGCCTTACATCTTTCTCAGCAGCCAGATCATTTCAAGCCTCAAATCTAAGAGACTAGAGATAAAAAGGGAGGTCAGGGAGGCTGAATGATAGTCTTCATTTTAAACGAAGGGCTCTATTTTGCTTATTACAGGGGGATCAGAGTCTTTTCCCTCTCAACTCGGCAACCAGAAGTAAAATGTCATTTTTTGTGTAACTGATAATCAGTTTGAACTGTATTTGAGCATATCCCATGACTTGCTAAAAGGGGGGAACTGAACTAATGAAGTCTGTTCAGTCTAGTTCAGATAAATTCATTTATTCATGTAATTTTTGAGAGTAAAGGAATTTTCTAGAGATAGAAGAAAGGATGTTCTGGGAGAGATGGTTCATCCCTGTCATGAAAAAAACAAACAAACTATGGTTTAAAAAACATTGAATTCCTAGGTACATTCATTTTTCATTTAGCAATTTTTTCTGTTTTTAACATGTGCAAAGTAGTACTAAACATTATAAGAAAAGCACAGGAATATTTAAGAGGACAGACCAGTGGTTCATCAAGGGGTCTAGATCTCAGCAAGTCACTCCAAGAAGTAGCATTTATGCTGGGACCCATAAGCATGGGGAGCAAGGACAAAGGAACTGGGAAGAGAATCTCTGTCATGAAAAGAAATACAAACTATGGTTTACAAAACATGCACATCCATTCTTCTTCTAGCAAATTTTTTTCCTGTTTTTGACATGTGCAAAGTAGTGCACTGCAGGCAGGGGTGTATGGAGAGTAGATGGAACAGAGTTCAAGCTGAAACACTGTAAGAAGGAGAGTTTATGTGATGAAATAAGAAAGGCTCACACTACAAGGGTTCTGTAATGCTGTCTTATTTAGGAAGTTTGCAGTTTGTCTTAAAAGCTAAGAGAAGCTGTGTAAGGAATCAAGTTTTCCTGACTCTCATGGTCACTGTATTTTTCATGTTATCTTTATGTGATTACCCTCCTTGCAGAGGCGGTAAGACTGGAAATGGAAAGACGGGGTTGAAGATGCCTATGAAAGTTCAAGAGGACTAGAAAAAAGACAGGGAAGAGAGAGAAACTGTAGAGTCACAGAGTCAGAGACTGATGCGTGGTGCACGGTGGGGAGGGGAATATTTTAAAATGCCTGCTAAGTAAAATAAGTCAGATAGAGAAAGAACACTGCACAATCTCATTTATATGTGAATAAAACTAAAACAAAAATACCTCATTAATTCTTCATAGATGACATGATACTCTACATGAAAAACCTGAAAGACTCCACCAAAAAACTATAGAATTGATACAATTCAGCAAAACTGCAGGATATAAAATCAACATACCAAAATCAGTTGCATTTCTATACACAAATAATGAAGCAGCAGAGAGAAATCAAGGAATTGATCCTATTTACAGTTGCAGCAAAACCCATAAAATATCTAGGAATAAATCACTTAATCAGATAGGGAAAAGATCTGTACACTGAAAACGATAGAAAGCTTCTGAAAGAAACTGAAGACACAAAGAAATGGAAAAACATTTCATGTTTGTGGATCAGGACAATTATTGTTAAAATATCAATACTACCCAAAGCAAATCTACACATTCAACACAATCTGTATCAAAACACCAGCATTCTTCACAGAGCTAGAACAAGCAATTCTAAAATTTGTGTGGAACCAGAAAAAAAACCCAAATAGCTAAAGTAACTTTGAAAAAGAAAACCAAAGCTGGAGGCACCATAATTCTGGACTTGACGCTGTATTATAAAGCTGTAATCATTAAGACAGTATGGTACTGGCCCAAAACCAGATACATAGATCAATGGGACAGAATAGAGAACCCAGAAATGAACCCACAAATGTATCACCAACTAATCTTTCACAAAGCAGGAAAGAATATTCAATGGAAAAATGTTTATTCAGCAAATGGTACTGGGAAAACTGGGCAGTGACATGCAGAAGAATGAACCTGAACCACTTTCCTACACCATACACAAAAATAAACTCAAAATGGATGAAAAACAGGAACCATCAAAATCCAAGAAAGGAGGCAACAACCTCTTTGACCTTGGCCACAGGAACTTCTTACTAGACATGTTTCTGGAGACAAGAGAAACAAAAGGAAAAATGAACTCTTGAGACTCATCAAGACAAAAAGCTGCACAGTGAAGGAAACAATCAAGAAAACTAATAGGCAACCAACTGAATGGGATAATATATTTGCAATGACATATCAGATTTTAAAAAAGTCTATAAAGAACTTATCAAACTCAACATCCAAAAAGCAAACAATCCAGGGAACAAATCGGCAAAAGACATGAATAGACACTTTCCAAAGAAGACACATGGGAAAGATGCTCAACATTATTCATCATTAGGGAAATACAAAACAAAACCACAATGAAGGGTGCCTGCATCACTCAGTCAGTTAAGCATCTGCCTTTGGTTTAGGTCATGATCTCACAGTTCAGGAGTTAAAGCTTCACATCAAGCTCTCTGCTGTCAGTGCACAGTCTGCTTAAGATCTTGTGCCCCCAACTCTCTGTCCCTGCCCCACTCACACTCTCTCTTTTTCTTAAAAGTAAATAAATAAACCTAAAAAATAAGAAAAAACACACACATACAATAAAATACTACATCACACCAGCCAGAATGGCTGAAATTAACAACTCAAGAAACAACAGATGTTGGCAAGAATGAGGAGAAAGGGCAATATTTTACACTGCTGGTAGGAATGCAAACTGCTGTTGTCACTCTGGAAAACAGTATTGAGGGTCCTCAAAAAATAAATAAATAAAAACAGAGCTACCCTATGATCTAGCAATTGTGCTAGATATTTATCTGAAAGAAACAAAAATGCTGATTTGAAGGGGCAGATGCACCCCAATGTTTATAGTAGCACTATCAACAATAGTCAAATTATGGAAAGAGCCCGAATATCCATTGACTAACCACCCCCCCCAACGGAATATTACTTGGCAATCAAAAAGAACAATCTCTTGTCATTTGAAACAATGTGGATAAAACTAGAATGTATTATGCTAAGTGAAATAAGCCAGTCAGAGAAAAGATAAACATATGATTTCACTCATATGTGGAATTTAAGAAACAAAGCAGATGAACATAGGAGAACGGAAGGAAAAATAAGATAAAAAACACAGAAGGAGGCATATCATAAGAGATTCTTAAATACAGAGAACAATCTGAGGGTTGCTGAAGGGTGTTGGGTAGGGGGATGGGCTAAATGGGTGATGGACATTAAGGAGGGCACTTCTTGGGATGATCACTGGGTGTTATATGTAAGTGATGAATCACTAAACTCTACTCCTGAAACCATTATTACACTATATGCTACCTAACTTATATTTAAATTAAAAAATATATAAATGAGGGGCACCTGGGTGGCTCAGTCAGTTAAGCGTCTGACTTCAGCTCATGTCATGATCTTGCAGTTTGTGAGTTGAGCCCCTCCTCAGGACTCTGTCCTGACAGCGCAGAGCTTGGAGCCTGCTTCAGATTCTGTGTCTTCCTCTCTCTCTCTCTGCCCCTTCCCCTGTGCTCGCTCACTCTCGCTCTCACTCTCAAAACTAAATAAACATTAAAAAAATTATATATATATATATGTATATGAATGAAAAAAAAAAAACAAATTAAACAAAAAACATATTGGTGGTTGCCAGAGCTGGAGGGTGGAAGTGAGGGAAATGGGTAAAGGAGTTCAAAGGGTACTAACTACCAGTTATAAGTTCGTTCTTGGGATGTCATGTACAACGTGGTGACTACAGCTAACAACACCACATTGTGTATTTGAAAAATCACTAAGAGAGTAGATCCTAAGGGTTGTCATCACAAGGGAAAAAAGACTGTAGCTATGTTAGGTGATGGATGTTGACTCAACTTATTGTGGTGATCATTTCCAAATACATATGTATATCAAATCATTATGATGTACACCTTAAACTTACACAATCTTATATGTCAGTTATAGCTCAACATTTCTATCTCAACAAAACTGGACAAAAAATTTAAATATTAAATTTTAAAAATGACTATTAGCTTCCTGGCTTGAGTTACAAACTAGTTTCACATTACCATCTACTCCTGGAAAAGGGTCCCTAAATTAAAGGTGCAGGGCTCCTTAGAAGTGAGGTGGTTGTCATCTATTACAGGTCTATCAAATGGATCATGGAGGCAGAGTTTTCTCTGATAATCTGCAAACTGAACTAAGTATTGAAACTATAGTGTATGAACCTTAGTCGTCTGTCTACTAATATATAACATATAATATATATAAATAACTCATGAGATTTATGTAGAAAATATAAATATTTTTAGAATTCTTCCTTCCTTTTCTAATACTAAAAAATGTTCTAAACCTTGATTCATAGATGAGTAAACAGAAATTAAGTTAAAATGAATTGGTATAAACAAAGTGTTAAAACTGGTCTTAATTTGAATTCTCTGCTCTTTCCACAGGAACATGGACTTGTATCATCAGCTACAGGTATTTAGGGAGCACTGACTATGGATATAGTTCTACTATGACCTGTGAAGTTTAGTCTTATCAAATCCAGGGTTTCATCACTTCATTAGTCTTTGAATCTCAGAAGACAAAAATGCTCTTGAGAAGCACTACATTGGAGAAATCAGTTGTGCCTTTCACATCTCCTACAGTAAGGTGAAACAGGTATGACTTCCTGAAGTAAGAATTCTGAAAAGTAGCATTTATGGCCTCTAATCCCATCGTCAAAACAATGTGACATAATTTGCTCATATTGCTGGGACATTCCAGTGGTCATATCTTTACCTATCACAGAGAAATCTGATCTTAAGGCAACTGACCCCAACATCACTCTCTATGTCTCTAGACCTTCCTTGACATTTGACATTATTCCTTAACTCTCCAGCATTGTCCGAGCTCTAGTTTCCATATCTGGCCTCTTTCTGAGGAAAAGAATTCAACAGCTTAAGGTTTACAACCTCTTAAACTTCACTGTAAATACAGAAGGAAAACTCAGCAAATGTTATTATTGGACATTTTATAACCCAACACTTAATGGAGCAAACTATGGAAGTCCAGATCCAGGGCCCATGCTCTCAGGGCCTATCTAGATTAAATATGATGGGAAAAAATAGGAAGTGATCTGGGGATAAGAAAACATATGATAAATCTCCAAAGTTCTTTAAAATAAAAGGCTTTGAAGTCAGCCATATCTGGATTCAAATCCTACTTAACTCAAAGGCTATAGGCAATTTATTTAACTTCTCTGAGCATCAGTTTTCCTTTCTGTAAAACGGAGTTAATGAAGAGAGCTAAATAAAAGAATGTATGTGAAGTCCCTGATATAATATTTAGCACATATAATATCTAGCATATTCCCTATTTACCAGCATTTTGACTTAATGATCTCTGCTAACATTCACCTTACTTATCTTCAGTCATTCATGAATTATAGCAATTATAATGGCTTAATTACAAACTTTTACTAATTTTTCCATGAGTTTTATCGTATAATAATATAATTGGCTAGCATTTGTTGATTACTCTGTGCCGGGCAGTGCACTAAATTTTTCGCATCCATCCATCCATCACTAGTAATGATCACAATAATCAGAGGATCTGCTATTATCACTCTCCTCCTTCTTTTTAAAGTTGAGATCATTGGGTTTCAGAGATATCAAGTGAATTATCCAAGATCACAAAGCTCAAAATTCCAGAAAATGGGATTGAATAGGACTGAAAAGCATAGCTATTTGACTCAGCAAATTTGTATGAACTATTAATTTTTTAATATCCCTCAAAATATTATTAAACTTTTCTTAAACATTTCTTGTAACTAGGACTTTTCTCTAAGTCAGACTTTATCAGTTTTAGACTAGATATTCCACATCCTTCACTCCAAATCAATAAGCATCCTGGAGAACACATTGATGAGGTTTTATTTATAAGGGTATGTCTTGCATGTTTTTCATAAGCCAGAGGAAATAGCTGTATGAAAGGATTATGATTACTTATTTCTCTACTTTTTCTAAAGGAGGGCAGAATCTGCATTTATTCTAGGACAATATCAGAACCTAGTTACTTTACAGGGCACGTGTTGTGTGCAGCCACAGGTTTTAGAAGCAGATGGCCTGTGCTAAACTGTGTATGTATGAATTAGCTCTGGGAATAACTTCTGCTCAGGGTATAAAAGAAATTAGGAGGCGAGCCAAATTAAAATTAGGCAGCAGCCTTATGCAAAATTGCACTCTTATGCCTCCTCGTCCTCCTGTGTGTATGCATGCATGCACACACACCTATGTAAATACACACCCATATATATGTCTTAGAAATCCACTCTGTACTCCAGAGAAGTCAAAACAGTGTTTCCTTGGCATTCAAGACAGAGGGCTAATAGACATTTTCTGTAGGGTTTCAGACCAGTTTGAATACACCTGATGGATATATGACCTTGAGAAATTCACTTAAAATTCCTGGGTCAAATGTACATCATATGTAAAATAAAGCCACTGAGGAATATTATCTTTGCTTCTTGTTATACTTAATGATGTGAGCACAGGAGTCTATAAACCTAATACTACCTAATACTGCAGAATTGGATTATGTTCACATAACTAATCTCCAACATTCCTGGATCTTCCAATCTACCAATAGCATTTCTGTCTACAGCTTTAGAATATTAGATGAATTCATTAGTAGACTGTAGTAGTGTGAAAAAAACAAAAACAAAAACATAGTCACATTCAGGTTCTCTGTACCCATATTCTCCAAATTTTACTGTTCCTTTACTCCTTAAACCTGAACTGGCCTAATGACTTGTTCTGACCATAGACGGTCATGGAATTGATATGGTATAATCCCATAGCCTAGGCACCAAAATATTTTGTATCTTTCTACTCTTTTCTCTCTGAAACCTGAGAAGCTACCCAAAATACCAACTAATGAAACAACAACAAAAAAACCCCAAAACTCCAAAAACAAAACAAAAAAAAACAAAACAAAAAACAAACACACACAAAAAAAAACACACCCATAAAGCCTTAAACGAAACAAAAACAAAAAACTCAGTGTAATGTGCTGGAGGATATGAGTCCACACACAGCAGAACTGAGTCATTATAGCTGAAGTCAAGAGCTACAAACCAATACTCAAGTGATGTGATGGCTGACCATAACTGCATGAGTGTGCTCAGATGAGACCAGAAAAAAAATCTCAGCTGAGCCCATACCCACAGAATTGTTGACCCACAGAATTATGAGGTAAATTAAGCCCAGTTTTTCAGAATGGATCATTATGCAGCAAAATCCAACTGATACATGAAGGTTTCTACTTGGCTTTTCTTTTATGAAGGTCTTTACACATAGTTCAAGACTTGGTTGGATTCTGTTTCTTCAATAAAGTCTACTCTTGTAATTTCAAGCTACATTGAACATGTTCATTCATTGAACAAATACTTAGTGATTGTTCATTAGTATTTTACTAGTAATAAACTTTGGTACTTCATCCCATTAAATGCTGCCTGCACTAGATTATCTGTTAGCATTTTACCATATTAGGCCATTTCTTGTATCATAGCAACTAGAAGGCAAAAATCCACATTTCCTAAACTTTTTGCCAGCCCATTCAAATTTAGGTTTTTACCAGTGAGAGTTACTGGCAAGATATTTAGAAAGTGAAAAAAAAAAAAAAAAAAAAAAAAAAAGATAAGTCATTTTTATTCTGGAACCAGTTGATGCTAGACAAGGCAAGTGTGATATTTTGTCAGTGACTTGCATATATTCTCCTATAAACTGCTTACTTCAATGGCCCTAGTGGCTGATATAATTCACAGAAATTATCTGAGATTCTTTTACTTCTTGGATTTCTAAGTAGTATCAGAATCTTCCCTGACCCTTCTGTGTCTGTCTTCCAAAGGTTTTGTCAGAACTTAATTCCCTGTGTTAAAGGCCTTCCCGTTTGCAATATCTAGATTGGTTCCTACTTCCCGCACTGAATCTGAGAGGTTTTTCAATGTATGCCTTCTTAAAAAATATGTAATTATTTAGAGCTAATATTGGTAAAGTAAATAACTATAAGTAATATGGTTCATCACTCTTATTTTTTTAAAGGGTAGATTGAGATCCAGAGGAATGAAATGACTTAATCCAAGTGAATCGTGATTTATTATCACAGCTGGCATTCCTATGGCCGTTTATTGGCATAATAAGACATGAAAAGGTACAACTTAGAATAAAACATGGAGTAAAATGTTAATAGTATCCCAGGTTTGTAGGAGAGCTAGGACTGTGGTGGAAAGTAGAGGGCAGTAAGAGTGCAGGGCTTCAGGAACATCCAACCTCACTAAAGCAGAACAACTTCATTTTAATCTGGTTTATGTATATGGCTTCCTTGTAATATTTCATTAAAGAATAGAATGGATTAAAATACTTTTCAAACTATTGTATTCATTGGGAAATATGTTGATTCCAGCATTAGATATGATTGCTATGTTTTTTAAAGCTTTTCTCATTTTTTCTTGACTGTGAGGAATAGATGACATACAATAAGTTGCATATACAATAGGCTGTATATGTAGCCATAAAACCATCACTACAATCATATATAACAAATATTTCCATCATTTTCAAAAGGTTTGCCGTGTCCTCTGTAAGCCAGTTTGTTTTCATCTATTCTATCAGGAAACCCCTGATCTGATTTCTGTCACTGTATGTTAGTTTGCATTTTTTAGAATGCAATTATATAAATGGAATCATATACAATGTACATTTTTTTCTTGTTTCTTTCACTCAGCATAACATTTTTGAGATTCATCAGTATTCTTGTATGCATCATTAGTTTCTTTGTGTTCCTTTGTGTAACAAAGTATTCTCTTGTGTGAAATAGAAGAATCTGTCTATTCACCTGCAAAGGAACATTTGGATTTTCAGTTTTTTGACCATTACAAAAAAGGCTGCTATACATACTCATGTACAAATATTTGTGTGGACATAGTACTTCATTTATTTGAGATAAACATAGAGAATTTGAATATCTGAGTCTCATGGTCAGTATGCATTTAGCTTTGTAAGAACCAAAAACCTATTTCCATTTTACCAAAAACCTGTTGTACCATTTTATAGCCTATCAATAATTTATAGGAGCTATAGTTGTTCCACATAGTCACCAGTTCTTTGCACTATCATTCTTTTTAGTTTTAACCATACTCATATTAATAGTATCTCATTTTAAAATAACTAAAGACCATATTTTATTCATATTCTTTTATTTTTCACCAGACATATTTTTTTTGCAAGTGTTCCAGAATCCATTATATTTGGTCACCATATCTACTAAGGCTCTTCTTGGCAGTAACAGTTCCTCAGACTTTGTTTCTGACCTTGGCAGCTTTTAGTACTGATCAGGGATTTTGTAGCATATTCTTCATTTGGGATTTGTCTGATGTTTTCGAGATTAGTTGAAATGGTAATTCATGATTAAAGTGGAACTGTGAGTTCTGAGGTGGAAGACCATAACAGCAAAGCATCATTCTTATCACATCATGTGAAGCATGCCAGCAACATGATTGATCACTACTGATGTTGACTTTCAGCACCTGACTGTGGTAGTTTTTTTCATGGTGAGGTTATCTCCCGCCCCTTTCAATATTGTACTCCTATTGGAAGGAAAACACAGCCCACACTTGAGGAGTTAGGAGTTATGCTTATCACCCTGGAGTATGTACACACATTTTTTCTGTTTTGAGAGACAAAGTGTGTGTGTGTGAGTGCGTGCGCGCGCGCACACACACACACACACACACACACACACACACACACACACACACACACGTGCAGGAGCAGCAAGAGGGGTCAGAGAGAGAGGGAGACAGAGGATCCAAAGCAGGCTCTTTGCTGACAGCAGAAAACCTGATGCTGGGTTGGAGCTCCTGCACTATGAGATCTTGACATGAGCTAAAGTTGAATGCTTAACCAACTGAGTCACCCAGGCATCTCCTACACAAATTATTTTGAATTCTTCTGCATTGAAGATATGTCTATTATCTCCAATTTACTTATTTATTCAAACAGTTATTTATACAGGGTTTTTGTTGTGGTGGTGGTGGTTATTCTTAACTGTCCCTTTGTTGCTAAGTACTACTGATGGTATATACTTTAAATAAGATCTGATAGTGAAAGCATATTTTGTATCTATCCCTGACATCTAATATTGTGCAAGGAACTTAGTATGTGCTTGGTAAGTCTATATTAAATGAATGAACTAAGTCCAGAAGAAAAGAATCTATTACTGAACTCAAAGTCCTAGTGAAAGAAGAACAAATCTGTCATCAAAAAGCTTTCAATGGGATACTGACTTGAATTCTAATAACAACAATGCAAATAGTCCTACTGTTTGAGCATTTAATATGTAGAAATCACCATGAAAGAGTTGTTCTACATTAACTCAATTAGTACTAACAAAACCCCCATCATACACTTGAAACTGAAGTCCAGTGAAGTTAATTGAATTGCCCAAGATTTTACAGCCGATTAATAGCAGAACCAGATTTCAATCTCAATTCTCATTTCCTTACACACTCTGCCCTTCACCATTGCCCTGCACAACAGTGTTTTTGCTACCAGTTGGTAGTGGTGAATGCATTATAATAAGCTATTGAAAGAATATTAATTGGACTAACTGAAGATTTTAAGACTAAAGGACTAGGTTAGAATCAGCCTGTGCCATGCAACAGCTCTGTAAAATTATAAATAGCCTTCAACTTGTTGAATCTGGAAAAAAAATAATCTGGAATAAAAACATTCCTTATGGTCTTATTAAGATGAAATGTGATTTGTTGCATTTAGTTAGTAGTAGGCTCTCCTTTTATTCCTTACCGTAGCTTAGAGAAAATGAAAATCAGTAAGGCTTTCTGTTCTCCCTTTAAACATTTTATTTCCTTACTTTACTCCCTGAGCTTTTTTGTTTAGTTTCCTATAAATAATGGTCCATGAGACTTCAAATTCTATCTGGCTGGCTAAAGAGAAAGGAATAAGATTTATTAATGTTAAACCTATATTGATCCTATAACTTCACTGGATGATCTGCAAGTAACTTATTGGCCTTTGAGCCGCTCATTTTGAACCACAGGATTTGTTCTTAAGTAGATTGAACATCTTGGTAATAGAAAGTTGCAGTTCATAAAACATAATCATCATCTTTAGCTGTAGATTTAGAGTGGTCAAATGGGGCAGTTCAGCATCGTGGGTAAGGGTGTGAACCCTGAATTAATATGGATACACATCAGCATTACCATTTCCTTATCTGGAAAATTGGGATCAAAAGCAACCATCAACATCAAAAGAGTTTTTATAAGTTTATATATCTATTCAATAAATATTGATTGAGTCCTCTTCTAGGAAATTAAGATAAAACAATGAACAAAGCAGACAAAAATCCCTATAATCAGGAAAGGAGGAAAATGAAATTCATAAGCCCAGTGCTGGGAGGTTGATAGATGTAGTAGTGGGATTTTATGGACGTTTTTTCCTGACTGTGGCAAAAAGTAAATGTTTTAAGGAACTCTACTACACAGGATAATTAATGCTCAGTTCTATAATGAGCAGGTCCAAAACTTTAGTAGCTGAACATAACAAAAGTTATTGCTCATAACACATTCCAACGTGTCAGGTTAGCATGGAGCCTTTGTAGAGAAACCTTTGGTCCATAACATCATTTGGAAACCAAGGGCTGACAGAGAAACTGTAATCTTCAGTGATCTTCAGTTTATGGCACTAGAGAGTGACCTGAGCATTTATATCTTTCCAGCTGATAGGGAATAAGACAGAGTGGGAGATCATGCAGGATATTTTGTGGGCATTCCTGGGTAGGACAGGTAAGGCAATACTCAATCACATGGCCCCAATTACCTACAGGTTAGGATGGGAACTGTAGTTTTTCTTGGGCCCAAAAGGGAAATGAAACAGGTTGGGTAATCTCTTAGCATTGTCTGTATCTCATGAACCAAATGGGATAATGTTTGTAAAGCACCTGGTGCTGCCTGGCACATAATAAAACTTCAATAAATGGTAGCTATTACCACTACTGGGATTTTAATTTGTTAGAATATAATGTGCTTTTACTGAATTCAGGTAATTACAGAATGGAACATTTTGCTCTGTGTCAACCTATTTGATTATAAGAATAGCAATACCATCTTACATTTGCATTACATTTTATTGTTTATGAAGCAGTTACATAGATATGATCTCATTTTGTTTTCATTTTTTCTTCCCAGTACTGTATGAAATAGGTGGATAATATTCCTATTTCAAATATGATCAAATGTTCTCAGAGAGTAGTATACTATGGCCAAGATATTATAACTAATAAATAATAGAAACCAGTCCATTTTTGTTTTGGTTTTTAAACTCTAAGGCCACAGTTTATCTCATGACGCCATGCTGCCCCAAATCACTAAAATCTACAACCGTTCTCTATTGCTGAAGGTTTAACTATGATGCCAGTGAAATCTGGGCTACCTGAGCTCCCAAGTTTGGTCTTTCTTATCATGGAATATACTTCATAAGTCCTTAATATACACTTCTTATTTCAGAAGAATGCAGACTTCCAAAAAATTAAACTTTACATTTTTGGGTAGCATATATTAAGGATTTTGAAAAACTAGATCATGTTCAGCAAAGGAAAAGTAAGAACATGAGATGATCTGGAAACATTAAATAAGTAATTTGTGGTAAACTGTATATATTTATGTAGCAGAATAAAATATCAAGAAAAGACTCAGATATTGCACTTAAGTATTTGAAGGACCCCAGAGGAGGGTACAGTTCTGTGTTCTCCACAGTTATAATTTCTACACTCTAGATCTCTTAATTATTTAAAAATATGTATTTTGTCTTTAAGTCTCTGCTAATTAAGACAGTGCCAAGCATTTGAGCATACTTTTCATGTATAGTATGAAAAAAGCAAATGCCCTCTCCTTAAAAGGAAGAGCTGTTGAACAGTGATGTATGATAATGGCATAGGGTAGAATATAAAGTAATGAGTCTCTCTTCTCTGAAAGTAAATGTATATCCATAATTTCTACATGAAATGGGGAACTGTTAATCTCTGAGACTCTTTTGACTTTAAAATTCTCTCGTGACACAGTGTTATTTCATGAAAGGTACATGGATGACCATGTGGCACGTGATTCTTCCTTCATGCATTCACAATTGAGGTGCTTGTTAAAACATTCAAGAAACTTCCCTTGAGGAAAGTAAGAAATATTGCATTGGATCTTCCTAGATTGTCTTATTATTAGCTTCTTGCATTCCATCTTTGTGTTCCATTTTATCTTTCTCTCCTCATGCAGCCCCCTTTCCCAAAGGAAGATATCTAATTATTTCTTTAATGTCCCCAGTGTTTTTCTATATATTTTCTTGGCCTAAAAGACATCTCCTATGAGGTCTTCTCACACTTTAATGATTCTCTGTGCCACAAAATACCCTTCCATTCCATTTTTAATAAATATTTCTAAATTATTCATGTTTATACTTTTACTTGCTCTACTACTGCATCCCCAAAACAGTGAGAATAAATTTTTCTCTTGATATATCTAAGCTATCATCAATGAAAATGCACATTCGCTGGCCACACATTGTCATTAATAACCTTTCAGGTTCCAATAGCAGTTGTATAACATTTTCCAAATAGCCTCTATAAGTACTATCTTATTTGCCCTCAATAGTCCTGTGAGTCACGCAAGATACATCTAATTATTCCCATTTGAAAGATAAGAAAATAGAAGCAGAGTCATATTAAATGACTAATCCAAAGTGAGCCACCCTGTTTCAGAAAATTTCAGAAATAGAAGCCACATCTTATTATTTTTGCCCCTGTGCTTTCTTCATCTGTATGCTATCTTTTAGGGTTGCTTTCCTTTTATCTCCATGCCTCCTGATGGCATGACTTGCCTCTGCTTACTCTCTCATAAAGAGTCTTCTTTCTTTTCTTTCCTTCTCCTATTATCCTTTGAGCTGGGAAACATTGCATATTTGCAGTTAAATGGAAACACAGAGACAAGCATGACACCCTGATTGAGAATCTGGGCATTTCTTTTACAAGGTCTGGCTTTAATTGAAATCGTTTTCCTATCCTCACTAAATGGCGGATGAAATTTTCATCCCAGGCATCAGGATAGCTGCCTCAGACCTAGTGGAGAGGGATAAAATGGTTAGGTCCTGGAGTAAGGGTGCTTTGATGAAGATAATACTCAGATACTTCCTATAATCATCTTATACTTGAAATAGGTAGAAGTAAAACTTCTCAAGCTGAAATATATACCTGCCTGTACAGTACAGCCATAACACAGGTTGTGGATCCTTAGAAGAGTAACATGCAAACTCTTACACCAAGGAATAGGATGTGACCAGAAACATGGACTATTTACTGCCCAGGAGATGGTATCATGGATTAGGTTGGCAGAAAATACGTAATGTAGTGGAGAAAAGGATAATAGTTTCAATTAAGCCTGTGTGCTCTTCAGGGTTCTGACTGAACATCAACCCTGGCATGGGACCTGTGGCCTTGAGTCCTATTTATCAATGGAAACACAACTAACTTTTCTACTGATTCTCTCTTGACATTGCTTACAATGACTTTTCAAATGTCTAAATAAATTAAACCCTTTGCAATTCTACCCTCTGTGATAAAGGCTTTAATTCAGTCTCTGATTCAAATCTTCTTAGTTTAGAGGTTCCTACTATTTAAAACTTGAGCTACTTTAGTGTCACCTGGGTGCCTCAGGCAGTTAAGTGCCTAACTCTGGATTTTGGCTCAGGTCATGATCTCATGGCTTGTGAGTTTGAGCACCGTGTGGGGCGCTACATTGACAGTGGGGAGCCTGCTTGGAATTCTCTCGCCCTGTCTCTCTGCTCCCACCTCCCTCCCCCCCGCCATGTGCACACTCTCTCCCTCCATCTCAAAAATAAATAAAACTTGAGCTACTTTATACTCCCTTTAACCCAAACATAAGCATCTCTCTCTCTCTCCTTTTTAATATTTATTTATTTTTGAGAGACAGAGCATGAGCAGGGGAGGGGTAGAGACAGAGGGTGTCAGAGGATCCAAAGTAGGCTCTGCGTTGACAGCAGGAGTCTGATGTGGGGCTCGAACTCCACAACCATGAGATCATGACCTGAGCTGAAGTTGGATGCTTAACCAACTGAGCCGCCCAGGTGTCCCTAAGCATATCTCTTAACTGAGCCATCTTATAATTTTGAGGTCAATCATTTGGTACCATGTTTGAAACAATGCTAGAAGTTGGAGATTCCATCCCCATCCACTGTCTCCTTATGCAAAATGGAGCACAACACACTCAAGATCAGCATCCGTTCTGCTGCCTGACTTGCCAAGGTGATTGTCTGCTGAGACCATATTTGGAAATTCAAAACTATAAGTATTCATGATACCCTAGGCTGAAATAAACTTTTACTTTATTATCTTCTTCCATACTATTTAACATAGGATTATCTTTCAAAATAATCGTGAGGCAGGACACTGGAGATGAGAACACAGGATTTGGATTCAGACTAACAGTGCCCCTCTGTATCAACTTTGCATCAACCCCTCATTATCCTTGTAAGCTTTGGCAACTTTGTCTCCTGTTGTCTCATTTTCCTCCTTTTTAAAACAGTGGTACCATTAACAATCACTTTGTAGTGTTTTGTGACAGTTAAATGTAATAATTAATGAAAAGCGCAGACTGAGGCACATAGTAAGTGCTCAACAAACAGTAAAATTAGTATGATATATGACTCCTTTACCATTTTCCCTTACTGTAGACAGTCATTGTCTCTCTAAAATTCATAGTACATAGCCATCACATATTTTATTATTTCCCCTGCATTTTACATTTAGAATCTCATTTCCTTCTCCTGATTCAGACCTATAAATGTTCTATTCAAGTGATCCCTTCCATTATACTTCCATATATTTATTTACCTATATGAAAGTCTTACAAATACATGGTTTGTATAGTAGGTATATGACATTTAAATCATGACAAGCCATATTACATTATAAATATGGCTTTCATAATTTTTTTCCTTAATATCATATTTTGAAGAACAAACCACATCACCACATACAGAGTCTGGTTCTTCTGATCACTGCATAGTGCAAATCTTAAGTATGTATTTCATTTTACTAATCTACTCTTTTATTGAGAGACCATAGATTGCCACCACATGTGGAAAAGGGACCATGCACGATAAAACACACGGCTCTTTGTGCATCTAGAAAAGCTTCTCTGGGACACACACACAGGAGCACAATTGCTGTATTTCAGAGTATGGACAAAACTCATGTGATGAATGGAACATGATTTTTTTTTTCTTCCAAGTGGCTTATTAGCTTATGTCACAACAGCACTTCATGAGGGTTCCCGTTTTGACCTATCATCACAAACTTGCCAGACTGGTTTTTCTAATTGCTGCCAGCCTGATTGTGTAAAATCATATCTTGTTACTGTTATAATTGGCATGACTCTGATCCATACTGAGGTTGAACATCTCTTCCAGATAAGCAGTCTTTCAAGTTTTTCCTCGTGTGCTATTCACATAATTAGTCCACTTTCCTTTTGGACTAATAGGCTTTTCTTGTTATTTTGCAGTAATTTTAATTAATTCTTTATTAGTTATTAATTTGACAATCATCTTTGCTGATACTGGCACCTGTCTGTTAACTTTGTTGATGCTATCTTTTGTTAAAAAGTTATATTCAATCTTGGTATAAAAATCCACCAATGTTTTCCTGTGTGGTTTATGATTTTTAGGTCTTGATTTATAAATGCTCCATAATCTTAAGGTCATAAAGATACCCCCTTTAAACTTGTATGACATATCCTTCTCATTTAGGAATTTAATTGATCTGCAGTTCATCTGTGTATAGAGTGTGTTCTAAAGTCAAGCTGACTTTTTACGTCAGTAAAGTCACTGGCTTTGTGCCTCTGGTTGTGGAAAGAGGTGCATAGCAGGCAGATAGGCTACCCATCAGGTATGGATAAAATTTATTTATTTCTCTAACTTAATCTAGTCTAACTATAATTCTATTCTGATATCCATAAAGCTCTGACAATCTCAGGGTTTTCTTTAAAATTTTTACTACTTGTATATTCTGTATGGTTACAGATACAAAATGTGGATAAAAGTAATTTTTAATTGGAAGTCTGAAATATAGCTTTCTGCATTGTATTGGTCACTAGTTGTATTTTTTTTTAAAGTTAGGATGGACACACACACACACACACACACACACACACACACACACACACGATGCAGAATAATCGAGCAGATGAGAACACAGATTTTTAAAATCAGAAAAATAAAGACTCATTTTAATACTGATTCAGTCCCTCATTATTCTTGTAACCTCTGGCAAGGGTGCCCCTTAAACCTCAATTTCCTTATCTGTAAACTAGCTATGAAGCACTTATAATGACTTATGAAATTTGAGCAGGCTTTATTCATTCATCATTGAAACTGTACTTCTAAAAATGTTTTTATTTTAATTCTGTTAGTTAACATACAGTGTAATAGTAGTTTCAGGTATATAATATAGTTATTCAGCACTTCCATACAACACCTGGTGCTCATCACGAAAGGTGCACTCCTTACTATCCATCACCTATTTAACCCATTCTGCCACCCACCTCCCCTCTGGTAACCATCAGTTTGTTCTCTGTAGTTAAAAATCTGTTTCTTGCTTTCCTTCTCTTTTCCCCCTTTGCTCATTCGTTTTGTTCCTTTAATTCCACATATGAGTTAAACCATATTTGTCTGTCTCTGACTGACTTATTTTACTTAGCATAATATTTTCTGGCTCCATCTGTGTCATTGAAAATGATAACATTTCATTCTGTCCACTGTATATTTATATATGCCAGGTCTCCTTTTTTTAAGCTTTTATTCAAATTCCACTTAATAATCAAACTACAATGAGATATCACCTCACACCTGTCATAATGGCTAAAATCAACAATACAGGAAACACTAGGTGTTGGCGAGGACACGGAGAAAGGGGTACCCTCGTGCACTGTTGTTGGCAATGCAAACGAGCTCAGACGCTGTGGGATACAGTATGGGATTTACTCGAAAAGTTAAAAATAGAACTACCCTATGATCAAGAAGTTGTAATACTGTGTATTTATCCAGAGAATACAAAAATACTAATTCAAAGGGATACATGGACCCCAATTTTCATAACAGCATTATCTATAATAGCCAAATTATATATATGTATATATATATAAACATGTATATATATACATGTATGTGTATATATATATATATATATATATACATAAAATTTTTATACACACACTGGAATATCATAGAATGGAATATATATGCATATATATACATACATACATATATGTGTGTGTGTATACAATGGAATATACACACACACACAGACACACACACACACATATATACACACATACACACAATGGAATATTACTCATCCACAAAAAGAATGAAAGTTTGCCATTTGCAGAAACATGGATACAGCTAGACAGTATTATTGTAAGCAATGTAAGTCAGAGAAGGACAAATAGAGTATGATTTTACTCATATGTCAAATTTAAGAAACAAATTGAACTTGTACCCTGTTATCAGGGTTCACACTAGAATTTTTCATCATTATTTCCCCAACAGGTATCATAATGCCGGGCACATAGTAAGTCTTCAGTATTTGTTTGCTGAATTAAAAGGAATATGCTCAGATTCTATACTGTATTTCACTTCTTAAACTCTTCCTTTTGATTTTCCATTTAATAGTAATTTTAGCTAATGTGTATGAAAGCTTACACTATGACATATGCTGTTCTACATCCTTTGTATACTTAATTTGTTCTTATAGCAATTCTCTGACATAGGTGCCAATAATAATCCCATTTTACAGATAAGGAAACTAAGACAAAGAGATGATGTAACTTACTAGAGGGTTTCATAGCTAAAGCCCACATTGAACCTACGTTGGTCTCCAAGGTTGATGCTCAAATCATTGTACGTGGCTGCTTCTCCTTAGTGTCTGAATATATCTACACCATTGTTTAGGGCCTATAAGTTGAGCTTAAATATGAGCTCTGCCTCCCACTGTGTGATCATAAACAAGCGTCTTAACTTTTCTAATATGAAAACTAATCACCCAGATTCATAGAGTTCTTTTGAGAGCTAAATGAGATAATACACATGAACTACTTATTATAGTGCCCTGAATATAAGCATCCAACACACATTTTTAATACTACATTATTAAAACTTTATGTGTTTATTTTGCCTATAACTGAAAGAGCTAAGTAAAATATTTTACTTTAGCATTTAAAAACATAAAGTACGTTCTAAATGTAGAATGATAAATTACTTTGCAGAAATCTCAGATCTGCTAACTGATAAATTGCAAGAAATATTCCTATATCACAATCTCCAGTCTGAATATGCCAAAGAATAGATTGGTATCTTACATATTGGTATCTAAGGAAAGACAGCTTATCCAGTCTAGACCTTTATAAAGAAGGGGGGTGGCTAGGTTCTAATTTGCCCTATTCTGAGCATCTATAAGTCTGTACCGAAGATCAAGTTATCTGAGTGAGAGGTATTTGGTGGGGGGTGGGGGGGGGGCGGGGAGTGAGAGTTTTTAGGGTTAGGTGGCAATGGCCTTAGACTATTTTAATTCTACTTTTACTGTTAGAAGAGTAGATCTCAATATCTCTCTGCGCTGCCCCTTTCTCCTCTTCCCTACCAACCCTGACCAAGGTCATCTTGCTCTCTTTGCAGGCCCAAGCCCCCTGCCACTGCTTTAATGGCTGTGGCAAGCAGAGAGCGAGTTATGAATGTGAAGTGTCTGTCAGCCACTAAAAGCCTGTGAATTAGTGTTTCCTGCCCTTGTCTGTTAGGCACCCTACTTTTATGGAGAAATAGCTTATCCTTGTGAAACGGCTGACCTGCCACTACTCTGCTCTGCTAGTCTCAGCACCCCTCCCTCATATTCCCCATGGAGAAGATGACCTCTCTGCTCCAAACAGGGGTCTCTCCAGTTTCTGTGTCATATCCAGGCTTCTCCCAAGTCAGAGGAGGTTTTAAAAATGAAGGTTATTCTCAATTCTAAAACTTCCATGAGTTTTATACCAAAGAACATCCCTAGCATTGCTTGCACTCAGCAATCTTGAATCTTCCCAACTTCCCTTGCCCTTATTCTCCCTGCCTCCTTTATCAGCTTTATTTTGGGGCCCTATGAGTCTGTATACGCTCCTTGTAACTGCTGGGGAACACGTGCTCTGCTCTTAGTGCTTTCTACCATTACGTCCCCTTGACAGCAGATGCTCTGCGAGTCATTTGCACTCCAAAATAGGACTTCAATTTATGGCAAGATGGGCTTTTGTCTCCTATAAAGAAATTTCAGGAATCATTGAGCACTTGCAAAGGGTGCTATTTTGGGAGGAGAGGATTGATTGAGGGATAATTAGCTATCACATCATTGTCCACAGCTCTGCAAGATCCTCCAGAACTTTGTACATTGAGTGGCGTTCCAAGCATTATCCTATCATTTTCTCAATCTAATCTCACACGACCTTTTGTTTCTTGAGAAATTCTTGAAAAGTTTTGCTTTCTCTTCTTTATAGATTTATAAACCAAGGCTCAGACTAGCTCATGAGTGGCTGGGAAAAGGACATGATATCAAGTCTTTAGCAATCCAGCCTGGTGTTCTCTATGTCTACAGTATGGCATATTTAACGAGCTTTGACAGAGTGTGTGTTACCTTGTGCCCCTTGAGCTGACTCTCTCCTAGGCAATTGTTCCAAGTCCTAGAAAAACAGGAACTGGTCACGCTATCATCGAGTATCCTAACCTGCTTCTCCATCCTGGGAGGTTGTTTGTGTTGCTGGAGGCAGGATATAATACTTAGGAATTTAATATTTCATAAAGAAGTTCTCAGAGCATTTTCAGCTCAAGACAGTCATCTCTCTAGGCATAAGAGGCAAGAAGGCTAGACATGAGGAAAGCATTGTGCTGGTAAGGTGCTGAATCAGTCTATGGAGTTACAGACCTCTAAAAGTCACCTACTCATAAGAGCCTGCAGGATGTATCTTTCATCACGGGGGAGTGATGAAACAGCAACCAACATTGTGCATTTAACTCTTGTGAAGTTGCACCCGTGGCAAGCCAAACAGAGATGAGACAAGTCCTTTTTGCAAGCCACAGCACAGAAAGTCAGGAGAACACCAAGGAAGTGCACTCTGATGTAATCAGGATTGAGAGTTAGTATGTATCTTCTGCTCTGCTTTTGTCATCAACATTAACCTAAAGGTGGTAGGGATGCTACTTTTGATCGCTGCCCATCTGTGTCTTGTATCTGAGAGATAAAAGTCTATTGCAGCCCCCCCCAAAATTTAACACTGGTTCTGAATCTCACTCCACAGAGGCACTGTGGATTGCCTGTTTATAATGCAGATATTGCACCCTACTTCCAGACACTTAAAAAATTCTTTACTCTGCATTTCTAACAAGAATCCAAGGAGATTCTGATGTAGAGACTTCACTTTCTACATATTAATAAATGATGCATTATATATTGACCTTGAATTATGTCACATATTTGGACAGGGGAAGTTTGTTAAACTTATGAAATAATATTATTCACTTAGTACTTTACAGAGTACTTTTATATATATTCTCCCACGTAATACGTTGACCATGAGTTTGGTAAAATGAATATTTGTATCTTCATTTTGTTTCTCAAATGATAACTCATATGAAATATTATGCCCAAGGCCACACAAGCAGTAAGTATTAGAGATAAGACAAGAAGGCAAGAGATCTTTCTCTAGGGCCAGTTGTCAATGTTGGCAGTCTGCTCAGGATCACCTAATGAGCTTTTGAAATATGCCCATGCCGAGGTTTACACCAAGCTAGTGAATCACAGACATGTTTTACTCATGCTTTGGTGTTTTCTGAAAATCTTCTTCCAAATGATTTATTTTTCTTTCTCTTTTCCCTTTCCTTTCCTTCCCTTCTTATTTTTGAGAGTATTTTTGAGAGAGACAGAGAGAGAGAGAGAGAAAGAGAGAGAGAGAGATCGCACAAGCAGCGGGAGGGGCATAGAGACAGAGGGAGACACAGAATCTGAAGCAGGCTCCAGGTCTGTGCAGGTTCAGCACAGAGCCTGATGCGGGGTTCAAACTCACAAACCGTGAGATCATGACCTGAGCTGAAGTCTTACACTTAACCAACTGAGCCACCCAGGTGCCCTATCTCCTCCAAATGCTTTTTAAACCAGAAGGGAGAATTACCAGAGTTTAGGTAATGACCCCATCCATGCAGTTGACTGCAGGGATCTTCTCCATGAACCCAAATGCATGGTCTCTGGCAGAGGCCAGATGAACAAATCTCAGCTCTGGCTAAGGTCCAGTATAATGAAGTGACTTTGAGCTCTAGGGACAGTTGGTGGCCCAGCCCTCCTCTGGCCTACTTTTGCAAACTTCATTAGCTGTAATTAATGCAAGTGCTTCTCTAACTCAGAGAACTTCAGGTGCTCAGAGCCCCATGGCCTCACTAGCAAGTATAACCTTCCCTGGATCCCTTCTCTCTGTCTAAAAGATGATCCCTCCAGAGTAGAACTGGGAGGGGGCTTCATCTTTTCACTTCTTGGGAAACTAGAGCATCACTGGCATTTTTGTTTCTTGCCTTTTCATCTGGGCTTACTGGAGCAGAAATTCTATGTGCCAGTGGACAGGTATTTCACTTTTTCTCTAAATGAATTTGATTTGTCTAATTATAAAAACAATACATGCTAATTGTTTTTGAAATGTAAAGAATTCTGACAAGAAAATAGAATAAAAGCAAAATTTGTTTCCCAAATCCCATATATTTATGATTATACGAACAATCCTTTAGATCTCTCTCTCTTGCTGTGTGTGTATAAAATAGAAGTGCACACAAAATACTCGTGATACAAATTTAAGTGCATCAGAGCAATGCTTGGAATTTAATCTTTGTTCAACCAACATTTGTTGCATTCATATACACACATGCATACTTGCCCATAATCTGTTTTTCTACTTATCAAAAATTCTTAAACATCTTTCCTTGCATTTACATACAGCATTACTTTTTAAAAACCTTATAAATCTACTGAACTGATTTGTGTGGTGTATTCAACTAGTTTCCTAACTCATATTTAGCTTCCTTCCTGTCTGTCAATATTTCAACCTCCCTATGTCCCTCCCCTTCCTCCTACTCTTATTCAAACTCTTCCTTATAATTTGCTTCTATAGTAGAATCATTGGGTTAAGGATCTGCACACCTTTAGTTTGGTCTATGTTGCCACATCGCCCTCCAGAAATGGTGCTTTCTTTACCCTCCCACTAACAAGCACCATCATTTTAAACACTTTCTGCTCCATAATGTATCACAGCAAAAAGGCCCAATGGGTTAGAGGATAAGTAGATTTTAAAGGCAAGGTCTCTCAGTTTGTCCCTTTAAAACAACAACCCAGAGAGGTCCCATAGGAAGTTATTATATCTTTCAGGTTCAGCTAGTGGCCACTTAGAATCTACAGAGTAAGAAAACGAAAGCTCTAGGTATTTGGGACACCATGCTTTTTAAAAAATTATTTCCACTGCTCTGAATCATTTTTAATTGAGTGTAGAGATGAAGAAAAGGGTGTAAGGACAGGGAAACTGGTACACTGCATTTTTTCATGAAAGTTAAATTCAATTATTATGATTATTGGATGATAGCTTGAATCTAAGTAGAAAAGAGATGAAATCTATCAAATAGCTGTTTGACCTTGAACAACATACTCAAGCTGGAAAACAATTCAAACACGAAAGCAGCAATGGCTTCCAGTGGGGAGTTAGTATGAAAATCTTCCATGGTGAAGCTCTCTGTTCTTACTCTTCAGGCATTGTGGTAGAGTGGGAGAGAATTAACTGCCACAGTACAATGACTGAATTCATGCGCGTGTTTCTAAACTTCTTTTCTATTACATCTTGAGTAATTTATTTAAATTCTCTGGGCCTTTTTTCTTTATCAAATATATATTTACACATACATGCACATACACCTTAAAAGTTTGTGTCAAAGCTTCAGTGAGTTATGAGACATAAAACTCTGGAAAGAGTGTTGAGCAAATACTGAAACTGTCCTTAAATGAGAGGCATTATAATTCATGTGTTAAGTAATGTGTCTAAAAGATCACTGAACTTGACATTAGAAGGGCTCAAGTCAAAATTTCATCACTTACCAGATGTGTGGCCTTGAAGTCAGGCTGTTGAGAACCAAGCAAAGTCAAAGAACACGCTGAATCCTTACCTCTTTGTCTTCTGTAAACTGGCATCATAGTGCATTTTCCGTCCAGATGAAGATAGACTGGGTAGTTCCAGAACTGAAATACATAAAATTTGTAAAAACTTGTTAGAACCAAATTTCAATGGGAGTATTAAGGACTTAAAATTACATTTCCAATATTACTAGTAATGGTTCCTTACAGCTCTATAATTCCAAGATTCCTTAGTTCTAAAATGTCACAAGAAGATGGCAGGTCTAGGTTTATCTGTGCTTGTGTGTTTGTGAGTTGAAAACATGTATATCAGAGAGAGGAAAGGAGTTAGCAGAATGTCACAGCCAAAGGCGGGATTGAGTCTGGAATCTTATAACTTACTAGCTGCATAAACTCAAATAATCATCTAAATTTTCTCAGTCTAAGTTTCTTCATATGGAAAAAAAAAATGATGATGGCAAATGAATTCATGCTACTTTGTAAGTACTCTTTTTTTTTTTAATTTTTTTTAATGTTTTATTTATTTCTAGGAGAGAGAGAGAGAGACAGCGTGAGCAGGGGAGGGTCAGAGAGAGAGGGAGTCACAGACTGAAACAGGCTCCAGGCTCTGAGCTGGCAGTCAGCACAGAGCCCAACGTGGGGCTCGAACCCACGAACCGCGAGATCATGACCTAAGCGAAAGTCGGACGCTTAACCAACTAAGCCACCCAGGCGTCCCTACTTTGTAAGTACTCTTAATACTCAGTGAGGCAGATTCTTATGCTTCCCACTTTTCAGATGAGAATGGTGAGGCCAACAGGAGATAAATAGACTTGTGTCAGATCACAAAGCTGGTGAGTTGACACAGATAATACTGATCCCAGGTCAATGAGACTTAAAAGGCAGGAATATTAGCCACTATACTTCTAAATAATACTGTAAATGCAAGCTCCTCTTCCACCACCCACTTGTAAAAGTAGAGCCTATTTCAGAATGTCCACTGTGTTCCTTCCCCAAGCTGTAAATAGTACATTCCATATGTGTGGGTGCGTATGTATGTATAAACATACACATACACATATTTGACAAACCTACACATAGGTAATTTAAGGCAATGGATAGAGATGTCCTGTGAATACAGGATCAGAGCATAATATGTAGAACCTATAAATGGGTTATCCGCAATAAGAGTTGTCAGACTACGAAACAAATAATGACAAAATCGTAGAATGTTTTAGATGATGATGTTGATGACGATGGTAACTGCAATTAAAAAGGTTCTCTACTGAGTCCCTAGCTCAAGGTATTGCTCAAAATAGATTTTCCACAAATGCTTACTTATTTAATGACTAAATCTTTTTCTGGGGGAACATTTTATGACTATCAAGCTGAAAGGTAGAAAAACTAATGAAATAATTCCTCCAAAAGTCTTGTGATTTCTTATGACTTCTAGAATCTTTATCTCATCTATTCTTCCTGCTAATAATCATTGTATTTCCACAGAATATAAAGTAACTTGGTGACTGGGGAGGCAGGTAGAGGGGGTCAGTACACTCATGGAATGGCTTTGGCCATTAGAAAGAAAGTAAATTTGAATAAGAAAAAAAATTGATCTCAGAAACTTTAAAAGTGTTTAAGTGGTTTTCAGATGAGGAAAAAAAAAATAAGTTTACTAAAATATCCCAAGGTTGATGTACATGTAATCAGCCCTCAGAGTTCTGAAAACATCACCTGACTCAAACTGTCTCCTTTAGGGTGTTTAAAGACCACTGAGTAATAGCTTTTAGGACTGTAGAATGTCACAGCTGGATACTGGATTTAGAGTTAAGGTAACATGCTCACCAATGTGTCAGATGAAAAACAGGAAAGAACAAGTAAGCTTCTAAGGGCTTTTTTTCCCCACCAGATTATTAAAAAATACAAGTTTTTCAACATCAACCATTATTTCAATATCATATTTGATAAAATAAGCCATTTTTGACAGAAGTTAACCCAAGAATATAAACAGAGGACAGCTTTATTATTCTTCCACAGCCCATTCAAACACAATCCATGGACATATTTTCCCCCATATCTTGTATGGAATTCGGGGCAATTTTTCCTCCCATTTTTAAAGAAAATAAAGTAGTCCTTTGGTAACTTTCAGTTGTAGAATGAATCTCATTTCTGTTATTAAAATCTACAACCCAATGCAATAATCCCAAAGCTGCCAAATCTTACCTAGTTTAGAAATTCTTCCCCTGGAAGTTTATATGGCTTTCAGCCTATACATCTATTGGACAACTATATATTGGACAGTGGGACTGTGATCAACTGATTCTCCTTCTGCTTGCTGCTTCTGATCTCCCCCTTGAAGCCCTTGGTTTTTAATCCCTCTATAGAGAACCTCAGGAGAACATGGTTTTTGGTGGCCAGGGGCACTGTAATCTGAACTTGGCTGATACTGAAAGCTGTTTTCTTTATTTCATGGGGAGTTTTAGGACCTCTAGCTTAAAGCTCCTTCTACAACTGACCTATAGTTGGGAGTTGCAGGGATTTGAAAGGATAGGTAAATTACATACATCAAAAATTGTCATCAATAAATTTATTCTTTAGAGTCTCTTTGATCTAGGTCTTTGTAGAGGCTGGAATTGATAATACTAGCTGGAAAAACTGGGTTCACAATCCTACAGCATTTCCTATAATTGGTCTACTATCTTTCTGAAATGTGAGGTTCTGGACACCTATAGGTGTTCATCTAATCCTTGGTAAGTCTGATAAAACTGAGATAAAGAAAGTAAACTTTTAACAACTCCTAATAAGAGTAGATTTTTTTTTGAATGTTTTGAAGATCTATTATGGTCTATTATGAGACTTGTAAAAGTATTTTAAGGAGAACACTTAGGTCATCACTCTACTTTTTGACTAAATAATTATAAACTTGGTGCTTTTTAACTTATTTAGAGTTCAGGTATCTCTTTTAAGAAAGTGATAAAATCTATGGCTCTATACCCTGGGGAAGCAAACATAAGTACTGCTTTTCCAGAAAATTCTGGGGGTGGGCTATGCAATACAACTCTTCAAGGTCTATCCATAGACACCTGGGGGAAAAATGCAAGATTTGACTGCTATTCTTTCCTCTAACCTTCTTCCCTCCTTTCCTCTCTTCCTTCCTTCCATAATCACTTAGTTAAGGGTCATTAGCAGTGGTGATTGGACAGAAGGGTAGAGTCCAAGTGAGAAAGGTAGCCACACAGGTCAGTGGCCTAGTGGATTTGAGATTAGGATTAATCAAATAAATAAATATATTGAACATGGTGGGGGTCATGTTTCTCAGTGCTGGAAAAGGTAGTTACAAATAGGGAAAGGATAAAATAACCTCTATGATATTGGACTTAAATCACTGGAATCAGTTTAAACACATTATGTTACTTCTCTATTGTCACTGTAACAAATTATACAAGCTCACTAGCTTAAAAAATGCAAATTTATTACTTTATGCTTCTGTAAGTAGGAAGTACAACATAGGTCTCATTGGAAAATAAGAAAAACAAAAACCTAGGTTCCTTTTTGGAGCTTGTAGGGAATTACTTCCCTTGTTTCTAATTGCTAGAAACCACAAACATTCTTTGGGTTATTGCCCCTTTCCTTCACCTTTAAATCCAGCCTCTGTGAGTGAAGTCTGTACACTGAATCACTCTCACCATTTTCAGTTACATCTCCTTCTAACTTCCTTCTTCTACCTACCATTTCCAATTTTTAAGAACTCTTGTTACTGAAGGAAAGGCTAGAAAGATTGAGGAGTAGGAGGACTGTAAGCTCATCTCCTCCCATCTGGATACAACTAGATAACACTCACAACAGTGTAAATAACCCAGAAAGTGACCCAAAGACTGGAAGAACAAATTCCACAACTAAAGGTAGAGAAGAGGCCACACTGAAGAAGGTAGGAAGGGTGGAGACATGGTTTGGGAGTGAAGGAGACCATGGCTGTGGGTGATTAGGAGTGAGTTGGGGTGCAGTGAGAGGTGAGACAGACTAGCATACTGGAAAGCCTGCATAGGGAAGACAAGACCCCAGAATACTTGGCTTTGAAAGTGAAAGGAGATGAATCTTGTGAATTCTTACAACTAGTAGGACTTAAACCCAGGAATTTTAAAAAACAGCAGGTTAAGCTCTGGGGGAGCTCAAAGGACTTTAGGAAGCTGAGTTTCCACCTTAAAGTGGCAGCAGAGATACAGCCTAGAAGCAGTAGTCTGAAAAGCACCCAGGGCACATGGGAGGAGTTATTTACTCATCTCAGAGCATGTCTCAGAGAGGCAGGTATTGCAGCGAAACCCCTTCAGGAACACTGCAACTGGCATTCCCATCCCCTGCTCCCATGTATAAACATGGAGACACATGCAGAAATGAGCACAAGGCCAGCCCTCACTACCTATCTTGCTTACACCAAGCCCTGCCTCTTCCACACTTTGGTGGATACACCCAGTCATGCTTGTCTAAGTGTTGGCACTGGGGTCTCCTCCCCCAGAAGACCAGTGCAAACCCTGCCAACATGTGTCCTGACTTGCAATGTGCTGTGGGGTTTCTGCTGCAGCTGTGGGGGCAGGTTTCATTTCTCAAGCAGACCAGTCCACACCACGTTAATATATGCCTCGCCCTGGCCAGACAAAATATTGCCTACAACAGGCAAAGAGAATTTCTGCAGATGACTAGACTGAAGGGAAAAGTGGCCAGGACACAATAGTAGGGCACATACAACACACATTGAGACACTCCCTGAGGTACCAAGTCCTAGGGAGCAGAGGACATTGCACTTCAGGGTACTACAAGACCTCTTGTTCATCAAGACATGAACTTCAAGAGCAGGGGATCTAGCTGACTTTCTTTTTTTTTTTTTTTTTTTTAAATGTTTTATTTATTTCTAGGAGAGAGAGAGACACACACAGCATGAGCAGGGGAGGGTCAGAGAGAGGAGTCACAGTCTGAAACAGGCTCCAGGCTCTGAGCTGGCAGTCAGCACAGAGCCCGACGCGGGGCTCGAACCCACGAACCGCGAGATCATGACCCGAGCGAAAGTCGGACGCTTAACCGACTAAGCCACCCAGGCGCCCCTAGCTGACTTTCTTAATAGAGAAGTAGACACAGAAAGTTAGATGGAATGAGAAGACAGAGGAATATGTTGCAAATAAAGGAGGACAAAACCACATCAAAAGACCTAAGCAAAATGCATATAAGTAACATGGCTGATAGAGAATTTAAAGTAATGATCTTAGAGATACTCAGTGAACTTCAGAAAAGAATGGAGGACATTGGTGGGAACCTTAACAGAGAGATTACAAGAGAATCAATCAGAGTTAAAGAATACAATAGATGAAATTAAAAATACACTTGATGGAATAAAGAACAGGCTAGAGGAAGCACAGGAACAAATTAATGACCTGGAAAACAGATTAATGGAAAGTAACCAAGGTAAACAAATGAGAGAAAAAAATACACAAAATGAGAAAGACTTAAGGAACTCAGTGACTCCATCAAGTACAATAACATTCATATTACTAGGATTCAAGAAGACAAAAAATAAAGGAAGCAGAAAATTTATTTGGAGGAATAATAGTTGAAAGCTTCCCTAATCTGGGAAAGGAAATAGACATCCAGATCCAGGAGCCACAGAAATTGCCCAAGAAAATCATCCCAAGGAAATCCACACCAAGGCACATAGTAATTAAAATGGCAAAAAGTACTAATAAAGGAAAAAAAAAATAAGCATCAAGACGAAAGAAGGCAGTTACATACAAGGGAAACCCCATAAGGCTATCAGAAGATTTTTCACCAAATGTTTTACAGGCCAGAAGGCAGCGGCATGGTATATTCAAAGTGCTGAAAGGGAAAAATCTGCAGCCTAGAATATTCTATTCAGCAAGGCTAACATTCAGAACAGAAGAAAAGATAAAAGATAAAGAGTTTCTCAAACAAAAACTAAAGGAGGTGATGACCACTAAACCAGTCCTAATAGAAATATTAAAGGGTACCCTTTGAGTGGGAAGGAAATACCATAGTGAGAAAATGAAAATTAGGAAACAAAAAAGCAGTAAAAATAACTGTATCTGTAAAAATTAGTCAAGGGATTTACAAAATAAAAGAATGTTAAAATATTTTATATACCTAAAACGTGTGGGAAGAGGAATAAGAATGGGTTCAAACTTAAGAGACCATCAACAATATAGATTGCTATACATAGATGTTATATACAAACCTACGTGTTACCTAATGGTAACAAATCAAAAACCAGTAATAGATATGCAAAGAATAAAGAAAAAGTAATCCAAGTATTTCACTAAAGAAAGTAAGCAAGCCATGAAAGAGAACAAGGACCAGAGAAAAACTACAAATACAGTCACAAAATAAGTAACAAAATGACAATAAGTATGTTATCTAGCAGTAAATACTTTGAATTTAAATGGACTAAATACTCCAATCAAAAGATATAAGGTGATAGAATGGATAAAAAATGAGACCTATTTATATGCTGCCTACAAGAGATGCATTTCAGATCTAAAGACACCTGTAGACTGAAACGGAGGGGATGGAGAAACATTTATCATGCAAATAGATGTTAAAAGAAAGCTGGGGTAGTAATACTTATATCAGACAAAATAGACTTAAAAACAAGGACTGTAACAAAAGATAAAGAAGGACACTACATAATAACAAAGGGGGGCAATCCAAAACAATATGACAATTGTAAATATTTATGCACCCAATATGGAAACACCCAAATACATAAAATAGTTAATAACAAACATAAAAGAACTAACTGATAGTGATACAAATATATTAGGGGACCTTAATACCCCACTTATATCAGTGGACAGACCATTCATACAGAAAATCAACAAAGAATCAATGACTTTGAATGACATACTGGACCAGATCGATTCAACAGATACATTCAGAACATTCCAACCCTGAACAGAAGAATACACATTCTCTTGAAGTATACATAAAACATTCTCTAGAATAGATGGCGTATTAGGCCACAAAACAAGTCTTAACAAATTCATATCATGTATCTTTTCTGATTACAATGCTATGAAACTAGAAATCAACTGTAAGAAAAAATCTGGAAAGAGCATAAATACACGGAGGTTAAATAACATGCTAGTAAACAAGGAATTGGTCAACCAAAAAACCAAGGAAGAAATTTAAAAATTACATAGAAACAAGTGAAAATGAAAACACAGTGGTCCGAAACCTCTGGGATGCAGCTAAAGTGGTTCTAAGAGGGAAGTTTAGGGGCGCCTGGGTGGCTTAGTCAGTTAAGCGTCCGACTTTCGCTTGGGTCATGATCTCGCGGTTCGTGGGTTCGAGCCCTGCATCGGGCTCTGTGCTGACTGCCAGCTCAGAGCCTGGAGCCTGTTTCAGTCTGTGACTCCCTCTCTCTGACCTTCCCCTGTTCACGCTGTCTCTCTCTCTCTCCTAGAAATAAATAAAACATAAAAAAAAAAAAAATAGGAGGGAAGTTTATAGCAATGCACCCTACTTTGGAAGCAAGAAACACCTCAAAGAAACTAGCTAACCTTACATCTAAAGGAGATAGGAAAAGAAGCACAAGCAAAACCCAAAAACAACAGAAGGAAGGAAATAATAAAGATTAGACTAGAAATTGATAAACCTCTAGTCAGACTCATCAAAAGAAGAAGAAGGGAGGAGGAGAAGGAGGAGGAGGAGGAGCAGCAGCAGAAGGAGATGGAGGAGGAGAAATTCCTAGAAACATATAACCTACACGAATGAAGCAGGAAGAAATAGAAAATTTAAACAAACTGATTACAAGCAACGAAAATTGAATCAACAAAGAAAAGTCTACGACCAGACAGCTCCACAGGAGAAGAATTAATACCTATTCTTCTCAAACTATTCCAAAAAACAGAAGAAGAAAAACTTCCAAACTCATTCTGTGAAGCCACTATTACCCTGATACCAAAACCAGATAAAGATACCACACAAAAAAGAACTATAGGCCAATATTTCTGATAAGCATAGATGCAAAAATGCTCAACAGGATACAAACAGAATCCAACAATACCTTTAAAAAAATCATTCACTACTATCAAGTGGGATTATTCCCGGGATGCAAGAGGGGTTCAATATTCACAAATCAAGCAACGTGATACATCACATCAATAAGAGAAAGGATAAAGACCATATGATCACTTCAATATGTGCAGAAAAATAATTTGACAGAGTACAACATAATTCCAACACCTACAAACAAAGCAGGTTTAGAAAGAACATACCTCAACATGATAAAAGCCATCTATGAGAAATCCACAGCTAACATCATCCTTAATGGGGATACACTGAGAGTTCTTCCTCTAAGATCAGGAACATGACAAGGGCATCCACTCTCCTTCTATTCAACACAGTAATGCAAGTCCTAGCCACAGCAACCAGACAACAAAAAGACAGAGAAGACATCCAAACTGGTAAAAAAGAAAAAATCCCCACTATTTGCAGGTAACATTATACTATATATAGAAAATCCTAAAGACTTCACCAAAAAACTACTACAACTGATAAATGAATTCAGTAAAGTTGCATGATACAAAATCAATGTAGAGAAATATGTTGCATTTCTATACACTAATAATGAAGAGAAAGAGAAATTAAGAAAATAATTCAATTTACAACTGCACCAAAAATAATAAAATACTAGGAATAAACCTACCTGAACAGGTGAAAGAACTGTATTCTGAAGGCTAAAACATTGATGAAAGAAACTGAAGATGAGACTCTATGTTCATGGCTTGGAAGAACAGATTTTTAAAATGACTATACTACGTAAAGCTATCTACAGATTTAATGCAATCCCTATCAAAATCCCAACAGCATTTCTCACAGAACTAAAATAAATGACGCTGAAGTATGTCTGGAATAGCAAAAGACCTTGAAGAGCCAAAGCAATCTCAAAAAAGAGAAACAAAAAGGAAGTATCACAATTCCAGACTTCAGTTATATTACAAAGCAGTAGTAATTAATACAGTGTGGTACTGGCACAAAAATAGACACATAGATCAATGGAACAGAATAAAAAATCCAGACATAAATCCACAATGGCATGGCCAATAAATCTTTGACAACAGAGAAAAGAATATATAATGGGAAAAACGACAGTCTCTTCAACAAATGGTGTTGGGAAAATTGGATAGCCAAATTGGTAGGCAAAAGAATGAAACTATGCCACTTCTTTCACCACAGAAAAAAATAAACTCAAAATAGATTAAAGACCTAAATGTAAGACCTGAAACCATAAAAATCCTAGACTAGAACACAGATAGTAGTTTCTTTGTCATTGGCCCTAGCAACACTTCTCTAGATGTCTCCTGAGACAAGGGAAACAAAAGCAAACAAACTATTGGGACTACATTAAAATAAAAAGGTTCTACACAGTAAACAAAGTAATCAACAAAACTAAAAGGCAACCTACTGAACAGGAGAAGATATTTGCAAATGACTTATCTCATAGAGGGTTAGTGTCCATAATTTAAGTAGCTGTATACAACTCAACGCCCAAAAACAACCCAATCAAAAGATAGGCAGAAGACACGAACAGACGTTTCTCCAAAGAAGACATCCAGGTGGCCAATGAATACAAAAAAAGATGCTCAACATCAGCGACCATCAGGGAAATGCAAATTAAAACTGCAATGAGATATCACCAAACACCTGTCAGAATGGCTAAAATCATTAACAAAAGAAACAGTGTTGGTGAGGATGTGGAGAAAAAGGAACCCTCATGCACTGTTGGTGGAATGCAAACTTGTGCAGCCACTGTGGAAGACAGTATGGAGGTTCCTCAAAAAGTTAAAAATAGAACTATCCTATGATCAAGCAATTGCAGTACTGGGAATTTACCCCAAAAATACAAAACCACTAATTCAAAGGGATACTATGTCCCTATGTTTACTGTAGCATTACTAGTCATATTATGGAAGCAACCCACGCCCATCGATAGAGGTATGGATAAAGAAGTTGTGGCATGTATACACAATGGCATAATATTCAGTCATTAAAAAGAATGAAATCTTGCCATTTGCAACAACACAGAGCTAGAGAGTATAACACTAATCATAGGTCAGAAGAAGATAAGTATCATATGATTTCTCTCATATGTAGAATATAAGAAATAAAACAAACGAACAAAGGAAAAAAAGAGGCAAACCAAAAAAACAGAAACTTAACTACAGAAAACAGATGGTTATCAGAGGGGAGGTATGTGGGGCATATAGGTGAAATAGGTGATGGGGATTAAAGAGTACACTTATGATGAGCACTGAGTATTACTGAATCACTATATTGTAGCCTGAAGTCAATATAACACTGTATATTTACTATACAGGAATTAAAATAAAAAGCTTAATAAGAAGAGAATTTTTGTTACTACATTGTATCTACACAGATACTCCAGGTTAACATCCCTATTTTAAGGTCAGCAAAATAGTAATTTTAATCTTATCTACAACCTTAATTTTTCCTAAACATGCAACCTAACATATTCACAGTCTCCGGAGATGTGGAGTTCTCAGGAGGGCCATTTTCTTCCTGCCACTTTTGTGATATTCAATATATAGATAAATATATAGAGAAATGGCTAGAGATAAAGATTTAAGTAGAGAAAATGCATACATGTATTTCCTAGCTCTGTCCATTGACAGGACATGAGCACAGTGACACACCACACCTCCTAGGGTTGTATTCCCTAGAAAGCAAACTTTGAGACACGACTTTGGGAAATCACACTAGTGGAAGGAAGGGAAAAGAAGTAGAATTGGGAAAAAAAAAAAAAGAAGTTAAACTAGTATGCAAACCCAATGTAGGCTCCAGCTGGCCTCACGGGAAGCTCTGGAACTAAGATTGTAATTCAGAATATTCCTGATTTGAAGCAAGGAGCCCAAGCTTTTAAAATCAGTAACTCACTGTGGGGGCCCCTCTAATAGTGAAGATGGCATTAGGCAAGATAGCTTTCTTCAGGTGAGGTAGTCCCCGAAAGGGTTTGACAGCCAAGGCGTATTTGGGGGCAGCATTCTCAAAGCAGCTATAATCCATGTGTGGTATCACATTATCCAGCTCAATTAGTGCATGGTGCATCCAGATATTGGCTTCAAACTCCTATCCTCCACTAAAAAGAGAAAAGGGGAGGGGCACCTGGGTGGCTCAGTTGGTTAAGCGTCCGACTTCGGCTCAGGTCATGATCTCACAGTATGTGGGTTCGAGCTCCACATCAGGCTCTGCGCTGACAGCTAGCTCAGTGCCTGGAGCCTGCTTCGGATTCTGTGTCTCCTTCTCTCTCAGACCTTCCCCTGTTCACACTGTCTCTATTTCTCTCTCAAAAATAAATAAAACTTTAAAAAAAAGAGAGAGAGAGAAAAGGGGATCTCTGAATAATTGGCTGACTCCAAAGCTGGGGCAGAAGTACGAGAAGTGCCTGAACGTCTTCTTGTGCCAATAGTTAAGTAGTGCTCAGAGAGCTATGGATACACGTTTAAAAAAAAAAAAAAAAGAACCCATTTCAAGGAGATCCGACAGCCAAATTTAAAATAATTCAAATAAATAAAATAATAGCTGATTACACCTTGAATAGGAATTGATGAGTTCATAAAGGTATAACTTAAATGAACAAACTAGAAGAAGAGAAGGCATCTCATTATAGTAAAATGCCAAAATAATAAACTTCAAACAAATGAAGGAATTTCAAAAAATACTATTTCAAGCATCTGAGTGATAATGGAATCAGGCAAATAAAAAATAAATGAACGGGGCACCTGGGTGGCTGTGTCAGTTAAGTTTCTGACTCTTGGTTTTGGCCCAGGTCATGATCTCATGGTTCATGGGGTCAAGCCTCATGTCAAGCTCAGTGTTAACAGTGTACAGCCTGCTTGGAATTCTCTTTCTCCCTCTCTCTATCCCTCCCTCACTCACATGCACACACACTCTCTCAAAATAAATAAACTTTAAAACAAACAAACAAACATGAAAGCAAGTGGATAAAAAAAGTCTGAAGATAAATGGGCTGTTTGTATATCTTAAATATCTCCCCACAAATACTGATTTATTTCAAAGAGAAAAAGAATAGCTTTGAAAAAGAGAAACTTGGCAGAAACCACCCTAATCACTGGTTCAAACTGAAACCATGTACACCCCACAAAATGCAGTAAGAGCACATTAACTGTTATATTTCTGCTTCCTCCCTCAACCAAAAAACAAATAAAAGGCAAGGTTAAATGTAATTATGAGAAAAGATCAGACAAATCCAAATTGAGGGACAATTCATAAAGCAATTGGCTTATAATGTTCAAAAGTATCAAGGTTATGAAAGTCAAGGAAAGACTGACCAGCTTTTCCAAATTGAAGGAGACTGAAAGTATGTGTAGACCAAGTAGAATACATGATCCTACATGGAATCTTTTTGCTACAAAACATGTCACTGGAAAAACTGATAAACATCTAATGTGCGCTGTATGTTAAACAGTAGGAACAGATTGTATCAGTATTAATTTCTTAACATTTATGGCCATGAAATGACTATACAGAATAACACCATGTTAGTAGGAAAACATCTTGAAGTATTCAGAGGTAATAGGACATTATGTCTACAACTTCTTTTCACATGATTCAGTTGGGGCAGGGGCAGTTGCTCTTTTTCTGTGCAACTCTTGAAAATACTTCAAAATAAAAAGTAAAAAAGAAAAAAATGTTCTTAAATATTCCTAAGTAAACGAAAAGCAATCATTTCTGATGCTTTTGAAGAGGCCATTACAAATGTTAATATCCCTGTACAAATAATGGGGAAACTCCATTGAAAAGAAGATTGATAACTTTACCCAAAGTCACAAAGCTAGTTCTTAGAAGATGAGGAATTGTAGCCCTAGTTGCTAATACTTTAATAAAGACTTCTCTATCAGGTATTACCAAGTCAAGAATAAGAAGGAAAAAAAAAGTAAAGGAAAAAAAAAGACTAAATTATTCTCTGATATTAAAAATGACTTGTTTATTTTGTAATAGCTTTCCAGGTATGTTCAAATACAATGATAAAGAGAAGGCATTGATGAAATGAAACAGTATTTAGAAACAGTGTTTGATTTATGAATCACCCTCATCCTCCATGCTATAGATGGAAGGGTAATTACAGCCCATTACCAAATTACTCACAGTTATCCCTTGATCTTGTAGTTAATACAGTGAACCTTCATTTGCATAAATGTTATTAGCATATTTCACACCACATTCTGATCTTTTTTAGCAGTATCTGTTGCCTAGCTGAAGTATATCAACTTTGATTTTTTTTTTTTTTTCTTTGCTTCCTTCCAGCCATTCCTGAACAAAGTTTAACCTTCAGATCTGGTAGTAGATTCAGAATGAGAAAGGTGCTATAGCAATGTAGAGTATGAGCTGCTAAAAATATGAACTTTTAGAGGGCAGAAGGTGACTTTTATTATCTCGCTATTGACAGAACACAACACAGTGCTTGGCTGGCATTTGGTACATTATGTTATCTTCACCTGAAAATCTCACTGACATCTAATTGGCATTGTATTTGTCCAGTGCTAACTCATTTTTTGACTCTAAAACCTTCTCTTCTTTATAAGGGCACCACCATCAACCTATATATTCTAATGCAAATCCTTAAAGTCATCCTCTAAAGTCTGTCTCTCTCTCTCTCTCTTACAAACCACCTACCACCATATTCTATCAATTCACACACTCTTGGATATCTCTCAAATCCATCTAATTCTCCCCATCTCTCCATAAATCAACTTAGTGTATGCTACCATCATTTCACATATCTATTACTTTAATAGTATTCCAACGAGTTTCTCTGCATATATAATGTAGTTATCCTTTTGCAACACAAATCTGTCCTAGCTGATCCATAGCTTAAAGTAATTTCTTCTCAATATTCTCTAGGCAAAATATGAACTTTTAATTACATCCCTATGTAATATGACCACTGCCTATTCCTGGAACTTAGATTCTTTCTTCTTGGTTCTCATTTCCCTTGTCCCACTTGAATATTTTGAGGTGCTCTTGTAGGGTATTTGTGCTTCCTTCAGTGTTTTTAGTCATGCTTCCTAGACTTTAATTTGCACATGAGTCCTACTTATTCTTCAAATCTCAGATTATCAATTATTTCTCATTCCCCACTACCTTAGGTCAGCCTTCATATTTTGTTACTGCATACTCATCTTGTTTTTGTAGAACTTATGTCAACTCAAATTAATTAATTATGCAAATATGCTTGTCTCACAGTTTAGATTAAAATATACTGAAAGAAATCATATTGTTCACTACTTATTCCTAGTGTCTAGAAGAGTTCTTGGCAAATGGGTTTCAATAACTATCTACTAAATGTGTGAGTGAACTAAATATTGCATATATAATCATCAGAAGACTAAATTTCTGGCCCTGAATGTGTCTGTAATTTTCTAAATCACATTGGGAAATCACCCCCTCCATTATTTAATGGGGTCAGTTACATGAGGGTACTGGGGTATAATCATGGAATTTGAGATCTGGAAAGGCAGGGAATAATATAAAAGCTTCCCTCCCTAAATGTACATTTAGTACACTTAGTAGTAACATATCTGCTACTTTATCCACATATGCTCTTTTATTTTCAGCTCTAGTGGACTAGCTGCCCATGGTCCTCTCTTGGGCCAACTTTTCACATCTTAGTCGCTAAAGAACATCACTTCTTCACTGTCAATTTTTTCCTTTCTACTAGGCCATTCCCATTGGCATATAGTCAGGCTACATAGTTTTGAATTTTGCTTTTTGTTTTTCAAATTTTTATTTAAATTATAGTTAGTTAACATGCAGTGCAATATAGGTTTCAGGAATAGAATTTAGTGATTCCTCACTTATACAGAGCACTCCATGCTCATCTATAAGTGATCACTCAACCAGTCCCATCTATAATACTCATCACCCATTTAGTCCCTGGGCCACCCACCTCCCTCTGTAACCTCTCAGTTTGTTCCCTACCATTAAGAGTCTCTTATGGTTTGTTATCCTCTCTTCTTTTCGCCCTTCTCCTATATTCATCTGTTTTATTTCTAAAATTTCACATATGAGCGAAATCATATGGTATTTGTCTTTCTCTGACTTATTTCACTTAGCATAATACCCTCTAACTCTATTCACATCATTGCAAATGGCAAGATTTCAATATTTTAGATGGCTGAGTAATATTCTATTGTATATATATATACACACACACATATATATATATATACACACACCACATCTTCATTATCCATTCATCAGTCGATGGACATTTGTGCTTTTTCTATAATTTGGCTATTTTTGATAATGCTGTTATAAAAATTGGGGTCCACATATTCCTTTGAATTAGTATTTTTGTATTCTTTGGATAAATACATAGTAGTGCAATTGCTGTTCTCTTTATAAAACAGAAAAATAAAACAAACAAACAAAAAAAAACCCAAAACTACCTTGTTATCAAATTCCATGGAACTACTGCTACATTTCCCTATTGCCCTAAAAGAAAAGTTATGAATAAAAACCTTTCCCACAAAAATTATTTATACTTTCCCCATCCTCTAGCTTTGCAATCTTTCTCAAACCACTCTAGTCAAACCTCATTCACCAAAATGCTCTGTATTTATTTCTGTCAAGTTTTCCAAAAACTTCCATATTGCCAAATGTAATGGTAATTTTTTATCTTGCTCTTTTACCTGGACAGAGTTGATCACTCTCTTATCTTTATAAATCACCTCTCTTTGGATTCTGAAGCACTGCTTTCTCTTTCTTACCCACCACCTATTTCACTGGCTCCTCCCTCCCTCCCTCCCTTCCCCTTCCTTCCTTTTCCTTCCTTCCTTCCTTCCTTCCTTCCTTCCTTCCCTCCCTCCCTCCTTCCTGCCTTCCTGCCTTCCTTTTCTTTTTCCTTTCTTTCTCTCTTTCTCTCTCTCTCTCCCTCTCTCTTCCAGTTTCTTTTGACCTGATTAGGACATATTAGAGTCCCTCAGGGCTCAGTCTTTAAACTTTTTTTCTCTGCACTCTTTACCAAATTCTATAAGTATGTGTATTTTATCCCATAGTTTGAAATGCCTTCTGTATGCTGTCGACTTCCAAATGTTCATGTCTAAATTTTCTCCCATGAACTCAGTTACGCATATCCATGTACCTCATCTATTTGCTTTTAGATATCTGATAAATATCTCAAAATTAGCATGACCAAAACCAAACTCATGATTTTTTCCCAAATATGCTCCTCTACTTTTGTAATTTCAACAAATTACTAATTCGTCTAATTGGCCAAGCCCAAAATCTTAAAGTCATATTTGGCTCCTCTTTCCTTCATTATGTACCTTCCCTATCCCTAATTCATCTTGAAGTTCTTCCCATTCTAGTCTCAAATTATCCAGATTCCAACTATTTCTTCCCAATTTGATAGCCACTAACCAATAGTCTCCTAATTGCTCTTCAGGATTCCACCTTGACAAGGAAAGACTGATTTGTGATTGTTTATTAATGTAGGGTGAATCAGCATATGTCCAATGATAATAGAAAAAACAATTTTAAAGGTAGTAGAATAATGAATGGAGGATAATGAATTCAGCAAATTCTTAGTGCAGACACTGTGGCTGACAGAATGTTAGTCAGAAGAGACATTTAAAGAATACATTTGTGGGGTCCGTGGGTGGCTCAGTCAGTTAAGCATCTGACTCGATTTCGGCTCAGGTCATGATCTCATGACTCACGAGTTCGAGCCTTGCATCAGGCTCTGCAGTGTCAACAGAGATTCTGTCTCCCTCATTCTCTGACCTCCCCCACTCCAGTTCCCTCTCGATCTCAAAATAAATACATTTTTAAAAAGTATATATTTGTGATCATAAATGATTGATATAATAAATCTGATTAAATACCTTAAGAAAATAAAGAAAAAATCATATAGAGGTCTATAAGCAGAATATTCTAGAATAAAGAAGGATAAGTGCAAAGGCTCTGAGGTCAGAACAAGCTTAGCCTATCTCAGGAAGAGCAAGGATACCAGTGTGTCTGAAGTAGTTTGACTGATGGCAAAGGAAACTTTACCAGTTGCAGTCAGGCAAGCAGTCTGTGGTAGAACCATGAAGCACCTTAATAAGCTTTATTAAGGATTTTGGATTATATTGCTAATAAGGTTGATAAGCATTAAATAATTTTAAGCTGTTGTGTTCTTAATTATTTTTAGAAGTATCACTAATATTGCAGTGTTGAAATGAGACATAGGGGTTAAGGTAAAATTATAGAGACTGTGAGGATGCTATTGGCCAAATTTCAGATAAATAGCTACATTCGGGACTTTTTACATTTTTTAAAATGTTTGTTTATTTTTGAGAGAGAGAGACAAAGCATAAGTGGGGAAAGGGCAGAGAGAGGGAGATACAGAATCTGAAGCAGGCTCCAGGCTCTGAGCTGTCAGCATATAGCCTGCTATGGGGCTCGAACCTATAAGCCACGAGATCATGACTTGAGCTGAAGTCAGTCACTTAACTGACTGAGCACTCCCACCCCCACCCAGGCACTCCTAGATCCTGGACTTTTTAAATAAGTCTTTCCCTTTCTAATTATAATGTATAGGAAGTGACAGAGTTGTCTGATTTTATCCTTTTCTATAAGAATAAACATTTTATTAACTTAACTGAAAATAGTCTCTTCTTTTTTTTTAAAAAAATTAATGTTTGTTTTTGAGAGAGAGAGAGAGAGAGAGAACATGCAAGCAAGCATGAACGGGGGAGGGGCAGAGAGAGAGGGGGTCACAGAATCTGAAGCAGGCTCCAGACTCTGAGCTTTCAGCACAGAGGTCAATGTGGAGATTGAACCCACGAACTGGGAGATCATGACCTGAGCTGAAGTTGGACACTTAACTAAGCCCTCCAGGTGCCCTGAAAATGGTCTCTGCTTTCTTCACTTATCTGACATGCCTTTTATACACTGAAGTTCCAAATATGTTTGTATATTGTATACATGTAAGTCTTATTTTTTTTAACCTTTATCTTTGAAAGAGAGACACAGAGTGTGAGTGGGGGAGGGAAAGAGAGAGAGAGAGGGAGACACAGAATCTGAAGCAGGCTCCAGGCTGTGAGCCTGACATGGGGCTTGAACTCCCAAACCATGAAATCATGAACTGAACTGAATTTAGATGCTTAACTGACTGAGTCACTCAGGTGCCCCCATGTAAGTCTTATTAAGAAGAGGCAAGAGATGCATGCAGGTTTTAATCTTTGGGGCAGAGTAAAACCACACAATTGTAAAATACGGCCCAGTAGAAGCCCTGCACTCCAAATGATCAAATCAACACTTCTTTCTCCTTGGAGAGGGATCTGATTATTAGAAGGACAGGGGCAACAAACATGAGCAGAAGGGCAACCCTCCACGTGACAGTGATAGTTCAGAACCAACAACCTTGGCACGTGTGTGCACAGTTCATTCCCATCCTCTCCTTTTTCTTGAATTGAGACTGTGTGATCTAACATTTTTTTGTATTGGTAATGGGTCTAAGTCATTGCCTGGGAAGAAAGAGGCAGTAACAGAGATGAGAAAGAAAAAAAAAATAGAAATAGAAGAAGGCTTTTACAGGGCTTCCCCAACAGGAGGGCTAGGGGACTGGGTGGCTCAGTTGGTTAAGCATCCAACTTCAGCTCAGACCTTGATTTCACAGTTCACAAGCTGTGAAAGTTCGAGCCCTGAGTCTGGCTCGGTGCTGACAGCTCAGAGCCCGAAGCCTGCTTCAGATTCTGTCTGTCTGTCTATCCTTGCGCTTCCCCTGCTCACTCTCTGTCACTCTCAAAACTAAGCAGTAAATTAAAAAAAAATAAATAAAGGTCTTCCCCACCATATAAACTTTTCTTGCTCGTGTAGTTTTTTTTTTTTTTTTAATATTTTTATTTATTTCTAGAGAGAGAGAGAGACAGCATGAGCAGGGGAGTGTCAGAGAGAGGGAGATATAGACTCGGAAATAGGCTCCAGGCTCTGAGCTGGCAGTCAGCACAGAGCCCGACGCGGGGCTCGAACCCACGAACCCCAAGATCATGACCCAAGTGAAAGTCAGACGCTTAACCGACTAAGCCACCCAGGCGCCCCTCGTGTCGTTTTCTTCTTCTGAAAATGTACTACCCCAGTTTTCTCATCCTCTTTGTCACAACATGATAAATCAGTTCATGCTAATTTGTTGGTAACTACAGTTGTCAGATTTCAAAGTGCACAGTGGGCAGGCTTTGGACCGGGATTCAGACGACCCGAGCTTATGTTCTAACTGAAGACAGAAGTTAGGACTCATGCTAGGTTAAGTCGTCAGATCTCTCCAAGCTTTGGTTTCTCATTCCTAAAATGGAACTACTATTCCTAGCTATGTCTGTAAACACCAAATGAAATAATAGCTGATGTTAAATTGCTTTTCAGTCTGCAATAGGCTTCCAGAAGTTCTAAACCCTAGCTACAAATAAAAATCACATAGGGAACTTTTAAAAATACACAGTGTTGAGCCTCACCCCGGAAATTCTCTACAGATGGTTTGTGGAAATCTGTATTTTTAAAACAAATCTCCCAGGTTAGTGAGCTGTGTCTGGCCTGTCAAATTTGTTGTTTTTAAAAAGAGTTTTTAAAAAAGTGCATTATAAAGCTTGGAAAAGGAGGGCATTTGAGGATAATAGCATGCACAGGCCTCACGACCAGCATGTTTGTTTCTTCTCCAGCTGATGTCTTTAAACGGGATTCTTGAGTTCAGGACAGCCTGTTTCCTATCTCAGAAGAAGTGACACTCCATGGCCTCCTGTCATTCCACAGGGTCATTCTGGAGGTCCTGAAGGCCGATCTTAAGACCTGGACTGAAAGCACCAGCTTGCCTTGAGTGTAGAGCAGAGCTACAGGATTGATGTTGTCTTAATAGTGTTCTCAGCTTTGAGAGAAGCTGTAAGACTTTTAATGGACTTAAAAACTTGGCTCTGATATAGTACCACTTAACACAAATTAACAGGACAGACGAATGATCTCAGAGAAACAGCCTCTTCACTCGGCTTTTGACAGACTCAGAAGTTGAGAAACATGAACAAGGAACATCCAGGGGGAGAGGTCAGCTGAGATAAGAGTCTATTCCAGTTGTTCCTGTTTTAATCTGCCTCTCTGATAATACTTCACAGTCATTCACTCAGCAAACACTCGCTGTGACTCTAATCAAGCCACGCTTTTCACCACTGAAGGCTTATTCCTTGTCCTCATGTTGCCTACAAGCCAGATGGGGTGATGAGGCATGTGCATACGTACTTTTAACCAACCTTAAGAAGTGATAAGTATTCTGAAAGGGCGGTGCAAAGCAAAAGATCACATTGGTTTGAATGGATAGAAGTCAGGAAAGTTTAGTCAGAAAGTAGGAATCTGAGCTTTTCTGTGAAGGAGTGCATCTTATAAAATCCCCAAATCTGGCTCAAGCAAAAAGCAAGGACTTTTTAATGCAGAGCTATAGAAATATACTCCTTAAGGTGGGGAGAAAAGTTTTTGAAACTCATTGGTAGGAGACAACAGCAGTGGTGGTGGTAATGGTTAAGGGACTGAGGGATCTGAAGATGACTGAGTTTTAAAGTAAAAAGGAAATGGGGCGCCTGGGTGGCTCAGCTGGTTAAGCGTCCAACTTTGGCTCAGGTCATGATCACATGGTTCCTGGGTTCGAGCCCCACATTGGGCTCTGTGCTGACAGCTTAGAGCCTGGAGTCTGTCTTCAGATTCTGTGTCGTCTTCTCTCTCTGACCCTCCCCTGCACATGCTGTCTCTCTCTTTCTCAGAAATAAACAAAACATTTTAAAAACATTAAAGTAAAAAGGAAAGAAATCAGTCTGGACTCAGGAATGGGAGTGAGATAAAAGCAGAATAAACTTATTTATTTTTAGTGGGAAAGACAAGTGGAGGAAAATTGGAGATGGAGAAAAGATAAGTTGGGTTCGTATCACTATAATTTTTCACAAGATAGAGGTTATGGTTTGAAGACAGACTTTTATTTTGAAGTACACCTAAATAAGAAATTTTAGTATGGCTTTGCTTATCTTCATGATACAGAAATCTTTGTTTAAAAAAAAAAAAGAAAGAAATACATGATTTTAACAAATGTGTCCCTGAGGGGAAAATCTCCTGCTATTTCCTGACACTATCACGGAGTTGGTAGAATAAATAAACAGGAACATTTTTTTTTCCTGCCTCTTTAACAATCTTAAAATAACTTTCTTCAAGTGGCCCAGGGTAGGCATCTGAGTTGATAAGAAGATGTGGCATGAACTATGGTGACTTGGTAACTGCCGTGGGAGTAGTATTTCCCCAGCATAGTGATGAGGCTGGGAAAAGCGAACGACCCTGGTTGATTGTGGTACAGTATCAGGGAGGCTAACCAGTTGCACACTTGCTTTTGCAGCAAGGGAAATTGAAAAGATAAATGAGGCAGAGCAAGGGAAGCAACTGGACGGCCTATGCAGTGTAGGCTGGGACAGTCTGGGTGGACTTTACAGACTGTGAGAATGCGTAGCATCAGAGGTTAAGTGACAAACTTCAAATTAAAATGCTAGTTAACCATACACCCTAAACCAAGACCAAGGGCTATAAGCCTTAGTCTAACATCCTTTCTACCCTGGATTATATAAGAATAAGGTGGAGGAAAACCTCCACCTTTCTTGTAGATTTAGACAATCAGAGCCAGCTTCATGGTCATGTGACCTGTGCAAGTGCCCAGTATCCTGCACTCAGAAGGCTCTCATGCTTTAATGCTCTATCATTGCTGGACTGACATTCTTAATAATTTGGAAACAAGGTACCATGCATTTTTATTTTGCTTTGGATCCTGTAAATTATGCTCCTGGACCCGCCTGGTCTTTGACTTTATGGAACCCAGAATGCTGAACCATCATGAGATAGCTCCAGTACACTGCTGGACAAAGTATGTGCACCTGGGCTCTGCAGATTGGTGAAGGGGGAAGGGGAGCAAGGCTGAGGCTCATTCCTCGTTTAGAAAAGATTTGTCCAGTTTATTAGGATCTTGGACAGGTATTCATGGCTAAATTTTGTTTAGCAAAAGCTTTGGGCTGGGACACAAAAAGACCTATCCTACTGAGATTCTGCTGAATAATTCTGTACAAAATAGTGCAACCTTCTGAACCAGAGTTTGTTTTTGTTCGTTGGTTGTTTTTTGTTGTTTTATAAAAGGGATAATTAAGGGAAAAGAAACAATCACAGTGAAAATAAAAAGGCTACAATATTGTAAGCCACATCATATAAGATAAAATTATCACTGAAATCAGCCCATTGTTAATATCTCCATGGCATTATGAAACTTGACAAGTGGACAGGTAATATAGCTATTGAGGGTATAGGATTGACTGTCAAACAAACACAAGTTCAAATGCAGATTCTGTCATCTAATAGCTGTGACCATGGGATAATGACACCGGAGTCTCATTTAGTTGATCTATCTATAAAATGGGAATGTAGGCTACTACACAGAAAGTTTAAGAATTAAAAGGAGATTATGTAAAGTGCTTATTAATGTGGTCCTAATTCACAGTAAGAACCAATAAAATGATAGTCTTATTTCTAATAATAAATGACACAGTTGATCTTGATTCATCTTCTAAGTGTTGTAATTCACAGCCCCTTCATCGAGGAGGCTCTGAAATATTTCTTAGACTTTCTATAGGGATTGGTAAGCATTTTGAGTTAAGTGAGGAGAGGAAGAAAGCATTTGTTTCCACCAAGTGGGAGCCGTTCTCCTTTTAGATCCAGGATTTTGCCCAGCAAGACCTGCTATGCACATTCACAGCATCCAACAGCTTGTTCTGTCATGCCCAAAAGATGAATTATTGCACTGGCCCCCAACATTCCACTTGCAAGCTGTCCACTACTATACCAAAATCTGATTGGGACCATGGCAGAAGGTATGGAGGGATGTTTAGGACTGGGAGAGGCAGGGATGAAAACAGATGGTGGTTTGCCAGAGTGATTAAAACACTAGATATCTGTTTTAATGAACTGGACACCCGGCAGATAAAATACTGTAATAGTGAATCCCCATCTTCTCAGCCACTAATGGCAGTGTTATTTACAGGGTATGTTTGCTGCTGGTAAAGCCATGCATTTTCCACTGTCTTCTTGAATGTCATGGGATGTAGAATTATAAGGGCAGAGAAGAGATACTTAGATAAGCAAGAAGATATAGATGGATCAGTTTCTTCCAAATCTTCCACCAATCTGGAAGATCCATGGAGCAGTCAACTTTTCTCTGTGACCTTTGGTGAGTCATTTAACCTCTCTGGGATTCTTTTCCTATGTTAGAAGAATGCAGTTGATAATCCGGTTTCCTAGCTACCTCACAGTTAAGCAAAAATGAAAAGTTAAAGTTCAGGTCATAATTCACTATGGAAGAAAGATACTATGGTAACCATTAAACCATGTTGTAAAGTGACCAGCAGGAAACCAAAACAATCTGATATGCAACTGTTGACCTTCAGGCTCAGAATGATTTTTATGCATTTGGGAGCTAATATTTCCACCTGCAAATTAGGAACTATTATGTGTAATAATGATTTAATGTCCTCCACTTAGCAGGAGGACAAGAAGAAACCCGCTGACATTTCCCTGCCTGCAAAAGCTAATTTGGAGTTGTATATTAATTAACTGTATTGATGCAGAACAAACCAATTGGAATTAAGAATCCCAGGTTAATGCTACTTTTTCTGATTTGGTGGCTGAGGTAATTCTCCCTGGATTTGCACGTTTCTAATTTTTTCTCTTTTATAGGCAAACTAACCTTAGAAAGATAAAAGTGTCAATATGCATAATTTTTCATATCTTCAACATTTTCTTTATAAATCTCAGCTTCTTTATCTGTAAAATGGGAATTGCTGAGCACATTACAGGATTATGGAGGATCAAGTGTAACAGGCATGAAAATACTTGGTAAATTATAAAACACTATAACACTGGTTATCTAGTCAGTCATTTTATTATTACAATTACCAGATATTTTGGTACAAATTTTTTTAATGTTTATTTTATTTTTGAGAGCAACAGAGTGTGAGTAGGGGAGGGGCTGGTGAGGTCTTTTTAAAAATTTTTTTTCAACATTTATTTATTTTTGAGAGAGAGACAGAGTGTGAATGGGAAAGGGGCAGAAAGACAGGGAGACACAGAATCCAAAGCGGGCTCCAGGCTCCGAGGTGTCAGCACAGAGCCTGACTCAGGGCTCGAACCCACGAGCTGCGAGATCATGACCTGAGCTGAAGTTGGATGCTTAACTGACTGAGCCACCCAGGTGCCCCAGGTGAGTTTTAAATAAGATTGAGTGAAAGCCAGGGATTAAATAACTATGTTGATATCTGAAGGCGCTTTTAAAATAAGACTTTATAGGGGCCTGGTGACTCAGTCAGTTACATGTCTGACTCTTGATTTTGTCTCAAGTCATGATCTTGCAATTCATGAAATTGAGCCCCACACTGGGTTCAGTGTGGAGCCTGCTTGGGATCCTCTCTCTTCCTGCCCCTACTTGGCTCATTGTGTACTCATGTACATGCTTGCTCTCTCTCAAAATAAATAAACATTAATTTTTTTAAATATGACCTTATAAAGATAACCCCCACACACAAATATTATGTGATATGTGGATAAACCAACGGTCTAAATCATAGTATTGTGGGAGCCTGTGAGACTTTATCTGTCTTGAAGATAGACATTAAAATTAGTCTTAAAAATAATAGTTAAGGTGTAAAAGTTTGCAATAGCTTACTTTTTATGATCACGTAAATTTAAGTTTATGCATTACATTGTCACTTGAATTCTATGCTTTTTCTGAGTGAGAAAGAAGTTGAATTACAGTTAATTGGGTGGCAATTTCACACAACCTTGAGTACAATCTCAAGAATCTGTTTCATGTTAACATTCAGAACTCATGATCTAGTCAGTTAAATAACTTTGAGTTATATAACTTTGAAGATTGTTATTATTTTCAATTATAACAGCATATAAGTTCTAATGGGGCTATTAGGCTGATAGGTTTTGTTTAAGAATAGTTTTGATGTCAACTCCAGAATAACTTGAGAAGGTAACTCTAACTCACAAATAATAATGGCCCTAAGTCACAATTTTTACTTAGGATGCTTTCTTGGTAGTTCAGTATTTAGACAGATTGTCTTCACAAAATTTGGTCAGAAGAAAACAAAATATCTAACTTAGGTCAAATGACTGGCAACTGTGCATTGGTGCCATTGATTTGTAGCATACATGCCATTGTGTGACATGAAGTTACTTATTTGATATCACTGAGCCTTAGTACCCTCAATTATGCAATGTAGATTATAGAAACTAACAAGCAGGATTTAGGTTCAAATTAAACACTGGAATATAGGAAATTACAAAATGTAATGTAGAATCACTATTATTACCAATAACATCAATGTTTTTCAGGGATACGTTTTCCAAGAATTGGGTTTAACTAAGGGAAGCATGGTAGGGAAAATGGTTTTGAGGGTTATCAGATGGGGTGGTAATTTGGCGTGAAGATATGTTATCCAGTGCTACTTTTTTTGAGGTGGAATTCCAAGTGTGTTTGTAGGTATTTCTTTTTCAGGTGACCATAGTCTCCCCTCAAAGTGCAATAGCTCTCATAGCTTCTATTAAGCGATAAGTCTTCAGCCAGTCACTCCTGGAAAGGTTTTGAGGTAGATAAGAGAAGTTCAAGTATTCTGACCTACTGTTGTCATGATGTTCTCTTATTTCTTTCTAAGCTCTAAGTAGAAGGGGATTTGGTTTAAACAGTATCCACTCAGTTGTAATAAATCAGTTGCCTTGGTCATAAGCATTTTTTCCAGATATTTGCCCAACCGGATAATCACTTCCTTTCCTGTGACTTATTTCTAATATTTACTTATTATATTATAATTGCCTATTAACATAACTGTCATCTGTATTAGACTATAAGCTCCTTGAGGCATGAGCCATAATTTAATTATCTTTCTTCAATGCCTACTATATAGCACATGTATTATAATAGACACCCAAATCATATTTGATGAATGCAAATTTATGGAGTTCATTTGTTAGCTGTCACTCAAAGATCAGTGGTATTTTGCAGCAGAGACAAATAAAAGACCTAAATGAAATAATTCAAACACTGAATATTGGCTGCAATGTCTCTTGATATCCTTAAACTGAAAATAAAATTAGCTTGTCTATCCACAGATTTAAAAATTAAAATTATTTCTCACTTTTCCAGGAAGAGACACATAATCTTATAAGCCATGTGTTCAAAACAATGTTCACTAAATATGTTAGTGAAAGCCATGAGATAAGAGTAATAGGTACGTAAGAGTTTACCGGCATTTGTTATTAAGTCGGATGTAATGGGAAAAATATTTTTTTAAGAGGGCACCCAGATAAAATTTATTTGTGAAATGCTCAATACAGTGTATCAGTCTTTTAGAGAATCCGAATGCACATTAAAGATCCAGGAAAGTCTTGCATTTCCTAAGCACTTTTTACTGCGAAATCATTTTTTTCAGGTAATAGACCAAGGAGCTTTACAAATTTAATAATGAGAAAAATCAAGGCAACCATGAGTAAGTACTGTGCCTATTGGTATTCATGCTATTGAGGCATATAGGTAACTTATACATGTGTGTGCTATATTATAGAAAATGAAATTCCTGGATTAAATGAACTTGGGGATGCATCCTTTCTTTGCATAAGCAATAAAGCTGATGAATAGAAATATTTCAATAGGTCTAGGATGATGTTCCTAGAAGTTGTAAAAGCAAGTTTGGCATATGCAGCCCATGGTCACTAGTTCTTATAGAGATACAAGGCAAATGCCTCCAGAGTGCCAACTCTAGTTCATCTTCATTCATATGTAGGCGGCTATTACAGTGTGTGGTATGCAACAGCAACCCAAGAAGTATTTGTGGAATGAATGAAAACATACATTAGGGCCATTGTATTCTGTGGTCACAAAGCTGCCCACTTATCCACCAGACCAAAACTTAATTATCTTCCAAGGCCCAGATCCAGAATTGCATTTCCTATTTTATTACAGTAGGAAAATCCAATATATATCCTCTGCATGATGAAAAGAATAGTGGAAATGACTATGGATACCATTTATGGAGATACAAATCTGTGCCAGCCTTTCCAAATACAGTCACTTTAATTCTTACAACATCTTTAAAACAGACTCTGTTGCACCAATTTCCCATTTGGGAAAACAGTGTCCCACAAAGGTAAATGATATGCCCAACCTGACCTAGCTCATAATTAATAGAGTCAGAATTGGGAAATGGTTTCTCTGATTCCAGACTGTACTTTTCCAACTATGCCACCCTGCTTCCCACACTTTAAAAAGGCAATGCAATACACTATTTTAAATAGGCATCATTTACATTATTGAGCAGCTGTGTGGCTCTCCAAATTGACTTGTCTTCCAGGCTGCATGGAAAATAGTATCTAATCCATATTAATTATAAATACATAACCCTATGTTTTAAATACTGGCTAGTTGATGAAGACTGCTGAGCTGATTTTTTAGTAAGTGATAAAGGTTAGAACTTTTGACAGGAGATCATCTCTTAGCCAAAAGCCTAATATTAATGCTGTGGTGTTTAAAATTTTGAAGGGACCTTAAAAAGACTTGGCTCAGTGTTACTTAGTGAGAGTGCTATTTTAATTTTGGGCAAGAATGACCTCTGTTGTATATGTCTGAAAAGAGCTCAGTATTTAGCATCCTTGTCCTTCCCACGTGCTCAAGGCCAGGAGCACCTCAGTCATTTTGGTAACCAGAGATGTTCCTCATATGAAAATAACTCTCCCATGCACTTGAAATGCCCCTGCTGACTGTCCACCTCCAACCACATGTGGAGCCTGTGGTAACAGAGATTATTGGTGATCTATGAAAGACCACACAATAAGAAGCAGAGCCCAGACTGTTGTATGTAATAACAATATCTACCCTTGACTGAGGAATTGTGTGCCAAGCTCAGGACTAAGTGACTTACACTACCATCTTCTTTGTTTTTCATAATCACACAAAGAGCACATAAGTACTACCGCACAGTGACTTAAAGCATGGGCTCTGAAGTTAGATGGCCCAGGATGGTCCCACCACTTACTAGCTGTGTAAAATTGAGTTAGTTGATTTCTCTGTGTATCTTTTTCTCTGTAATATGAGGATAACCTCCTACGGTTGTTAGGATTAAACCTGTCAATCTTAGAAGATGCTTACAATAAAATCTAGCACAGAGTCAGTGAGCAGCACTTCTGGCTTCTGATAATCATGTTATTGTTTTCCCAGGACAGTACTGGAAAGACACTGGGGATAGAGAAGTAGTAGAAGAAAGATCTCATATCTTGAGCTTACATTCTGGTTGGAAAAAGAATAAAAATAGTTTCTTACTAACACTATGTTGAGTGCTCACCTGATGGGACAGGTGATTTTGAATCAGTTGTGTTGAGATGACAGATATCAACAGAGGCTAGGGAGGTGGAGGTCAGAGAAGTCTTTTTTAAAATTTTTAATGTTTTTTTTTTTTTAAAGAGAGTGAGAGAGCAAGAGAGAGAGCGTGTACATGCATGGTGCAAAGAGGCAGAGAGAGAGGGAGACAGAAGATCTGGAGCAGGCTCTGAGCTGTCAGCACAGAGCTTGACAAGGGATTCTAATTCACGAAACATGAGATCATGACCTGAGCCAAAGTTGGACACTCAACCCATTGAGCCACCCAGGTGCCTCCGGAATGACTTTAAAGAAAGAAAAAAAAGAGCTAGAATCTTACTTGCCCCTGAAATATGGGAAGAAGGACGTTTAACAACAAAAAAAAGTGGGTATTGAATAAATAGCAAGAGCGTTTAAAGTCAGTGTACTATAAGATAGGTGTGTGTGTGTGTTAAATGGACTGGCAGGTGGAAGACAGACAATATTCACAGCAAAAAGCAACATGTAACTGGATAACAGAACATAAGCAAGTGTCAGAATAGACAACAGATTTGGGGCTGACTCAGGAATTTCATTTGCTTCCTTGTAGAAAAGAGCTTATCCATTCATGGCCCTTTAACCGCAATCCCAAGAATAATAAGTGAAGAGTGAAACTAATCCCAAGATACCCAAGAGGCATTAATTGTTTTAGTCATTGTGGCTGGTGATTTGGGGGTACGCTAAAAGGGTTAGGTTCCTTTGCCTAAGAAAAAGAAAATAACATGTGGCAGAGATGGAAGACCTAAAACATTAAAGTAATGAGGGGGAATAAAGGAACATGGGTGAATTGTGCAGAAGACAAGATAGCTTGGGGTAAAGAAAGTAGGGAAGAAGTTACGAGGTGTATAAGAAGCAGGTAGGAAGAGAAGGATTGGTGAAACCTACTGTTCAGCATGTACTTCTTTGTTCACTACCTGGTAGCACAATCCCTAGGCAAGAGGGAAAGTGCAGACTGATGTAGATGTGGTCTACACTCGTGAGAAGTTCGCATTCTTACAGAGCCTATACAAAGGATGCAAACAAATCTCTTGAAGTGATAACTGCTCTGGTAACTGAATGGAGGGAGAAACTGCACCTAGCTGGATGGAATAGAGTGGGTCATTTGCCCAATGAAGATAAAGAAACAGCATTGTATTAAAATAGGTTAAATATGTGTTCATATCCCAATTGTGTTCTTCAGGAGCTCCTTTAGCAGATATTGAGCAGTGTGTCTCTTCTCTATAGGCCATGTTTTGGTGTTATTCTCTGTGTTGTTTTGCCCTCAGGTTGCCCTTTAGCATCACTGAGGGAGCCTTTAAAAAGACCAATATGAAGCTTGTCCCAGATTATTTAAGTGGGCATTTCTGTAAACTGGTCTTGGGCATGGGTACTCTCATAAAAAGCTTCCCAGGTAAGTCTAAGGAGCAGCAGGTTTGTGAAACTCTTTGCATTAGTTTGCTTGTAAGATGGCAAGAAAGTTAGGATATGTGATGTTTAAAGTCAGTTCCAATCCCTTAATTTTATCATTCTGGTCGACCTGTCATTTGCAGATTTCTCTCTCCTTTTAAAGGTGAAGACATTGACATCTAGGTAGTGACTGTGACCTCCCGAAGGCAACAAGCCATACACCCAGAGGGTGACAAAGTCTGAATGGGGAGCCCTGGCTTCAGCTAACTCTGCCTTCCTCCTCCATCACTTAGTCAGTCATCCCCCTGATAAATTCTGAGATTGTTACGAAGGAGAATGGTTCTTTTAAAAGCTTTGAGAGTTTGTGAAAGCAAAATGTATGTCATCAGCTCTTTAGAGTTGAATTTTGCATCAGCCATGGCAGCAGTAGGGTTATCCTAAAGTGATGGATCCAAACAAGAATGCTCTTCTCCTCCCCACCCTTCTCCTAGGTTTTGCCCTATTTACAGAGGCCATCAGGCACCAGTCAATGCAGCTGGGACTAAGCAAGCAGAAATAAATGTGATGATTCCCTGGTTGAACAGTGGAGGGAGACAAACCTCGGAGATTGCCCTGATGGGCTTTTTGACCGACCACCAAGGTTCTGGTTTTCATTTTCTCTGAAATACTGTTTTTATGAAAAATATCTATAAATGACCCTCACCTCAGTGTTACAAAGAATGATTAGATTAAAAGTGCTGCAGGGAGCCCTGAGTGAGCAATCTCGGAGTAACTAACTTGGGAAGGGAAGAGGAAGAAGGATATAAGATCTAGCAGGGAATGGGCACAGGGGCTATGTCGATGTCCATCTGTCACCAAAAATGAATGCACAGGGCTATGTGTGCACCTAGGCAACAGGGGTGAGAAGGCTGTGAGTAAGGGAGGTGAACTGATGTTGGCAAATACGGAGTGACTTCTGACCTTATGTTTTTGGGCTAAGAGTACAGTCTTTCACGACCAAAGTCGCTCTGATTTTTATTTCCCTCCTAGCTTTCCTCAAAGGAATTTCTTTTTTTTTTTAATTTTTTTTAATGTTTTATTTATTTTTTAGGAGAGAGAGAGAGACAGCTTGAGCAGGGGAGGGTCAGAGAGAGAGGGAGTCACAGACTGAAACAGGCTGCAGGCTCTGAGCTGGCAGTCAGCACAGAGCCCGACGCGGGGCTCGAACCCACGAACCGCGAGATCATGACCTAAGCGAAAGTCGGACGCTTAACTGACTAAGCCACCCAGGCGCCCCAACTATCCTCAAAGGAATTTCTTATGAAGTGTATACTAAATACAGGGTTGTGTGTTTCAAGAGGGCTGGGTTCTGATAGGTCTATTCCCATGTGACAAGGATCTAGTTCAGTGCCTGATCTACAATAAATCCCCTGTGTCTGATCCTATTGAATCCATGCACATACACTTACCCACCAGTCCAGGTAGCCTTTCAATTTTTTCTTAAACCACCTCGATACTTATACACCCCATCATCATAGGTAAGCAAATTACATATTTGCCTGTATGATATTAGAGCTTAGTCACAGTCCACTTAGCAGCACATGATGTGGAGTTCTCCCACAGTGCTTTTGTTCTTGGTACTTATTTGATGCTGATCTCTACTCAGTTTGCTTCTCATCCTCTGTGATCCTGCAGACAGTGTTTTATCTAAAGGTATCACCTTTATTCTAGGCAAAAATGGCTCTCAGGTTTATTGTGTTTCATGCCAATTGTGCTAATTTTCTCAGCCTCTAAACAACTGGCAAAATAACTGCTGATATAGCAGCTGCTGTAGTGCTCCCAAGTAATTCAGGTATTTCTACGTGTTACTGGTGCTTGATGATGTCGTTCAGAGCTATAAACAGTCTTTAATACTGGATATGTAGCATTCACGGATTCATTCAACAAACATTTATTGCCAATTGCATCTGAATATTTGAGCTTACTCTTCTATTCCTAAAAGATTACATTTTAAAGACATTAAGTCTAAAATATGAGTGGTCACTGATAGAGAATCCTTCTCTGAACAATTAACGGGAAGCTCTGCAGGAGATGAAGATTATGTGAGTTTTGCTTGTTTATTGATTGGTTTCTGTTCTGTTTTGCTTGGCTTTACCTAGGAGAGGTCTGTGACAGACAGTCGACATGGTCACATCTATGGGAATAAATTCATTTTGAGTTCATGAAAGCAGCATTCTCCTAATCTCCCCACATATGAGATCTTAGAAGGGTGTCAACAGCCTCTAAAAAGATATGGGTGTATTCCCATTATCTGAGAAAGGATATGAAATAGGACTGTTAGGATTTTAAACATTGGAAAGATGAGACACCACAAGTCTTGGTGGTATGGACGCCCCCCCACCCCCGCCCAAGAAAAAGGGAAAATAGTTCTTAGTCTCCAAGGGACAAAGACATAAGCCAAATATGACATCATTATTTAAAAAAATGTTAATGTTTATTTTTGAGAGAGAGACAGAGACAAAGAAAGAGCACAAGTGGGGAAGGGGCAGAGAGAGGTAGACACAGAATCCGAAGCAATCTCCAGGCCCTGATCTGTCAGCAGAGAGCTCGATGTGGGCCCCAAACTCATGAACCAGGAGATCATGACCTAAACCGAAGTCTGACACTTAACCGACTGAGCCACTCAAGTGCCCCTGAATGTGAGTATTTCAAGGCATGGCTTGTATATGAGACGGAAAGAAGCAAATTCCAAGATGTACAATCTAAGAACGCTAGTGAGGAATACCTACAGTTGGTTTTAGCACTAAAGGAATAGAATGAGCCTTCCTTCACAGTCTAAGAACCTGGTCAGAGAACTGTATCAGCAGTTGATGGACATCATTTGTGGGGCTGAGTCTCTTTATTTTTACAAGACTCTGTGTGGTAGTGATAGAAACCAGCAGTGGTTAACTTCTACTGAGAAAGTTGGACCTTTCTTTCAAGCTGTGTGGGCCTCCAAATTTCTTCCACAATTCAGGTGAACTGAAAAAGTTCTGAATGAAAAATATGGAGCTTACTGTCAGTTTTCAGTAGAGATCTGGGTCTATCTACTTGAAAATTAAAAGACTGATTTCCACACATTGGAATAACAAGTCTATAGAAATGTTCATAGTTGATGTAGGCAAACTTTCAGGCCATCTAGGTGAATTTTAACCTGTATTAATGAGGGTGAGATGATATCTGTCTCTCAGTGTTCCTGGCATAGTCAGAATCTTATTCCTCAAATATTACCAATCATGTCAGCATTTTATCTACAAGTCTTCATCTTTATTTCTCACTCATATTTGTTATTGCCGATGGCATTCTACTCCTTTATATTTCCACCCTCTGACTTGCAGGATAATTGCTATTTTCCCTTTCTTGCCTCTCCTCATTTTGCATTATGATTCTTTTGCTTCTACCCAACTTTTAAGTTGTCCATGGTCATCTGACTTGGTTTGGCCAACAGAATTTGAAAGGAAGTGATTTGCATATCTTCTAGCCAGCAGCTAGAAGGCAAAATCCAAGTGGCAGTTCCTTCAGCATGCTGGATCCTGGATTGAGAATGACATGGAGCTGAGCCCTCAGGTGACGTGAAGTAGACATGGAAAATGAATGAAAAAAAAATATTTGGCTTAATTCAGAGTTTTATTTTGTCGATAAAACTGGAAGCACAACTTTCCCTAACCTAATGTAGTAATGGGATCTACAAACGAGATACTCCTGCAGCAAAAACTCTGAAATAGGAATAATTGGCAGGTGCTTAGAAAAAGGATCAGAAGTTGGAAAGATCATATTTTCTATTTTACAGAGGCAAAGCATTTGGTAGGGAAACAAAGTTATTTGTGGTAACTTGGGGGAAAAATCATGTATCTTACGAACCTGTGAGTCTAAGAGAAACAGCCATGAAAGAGAATTTAGTACTTCTGGATCCATCTGGCAATGTATTAATAAAGAGATGGTTTCAGAAAAGTGTTGCCCAGCTTGTAAGAGAAAATGGAAGGGAACAGAGAGAATTCATTAATTCACAGATTTTTAGAATTGGAAAAAGAAATTACTTCTCAATACCAACAGCAAAGAATAAAATTGAGAAGGCTTTTGAGTAGTAAAGGATGGTTAAAACTCAGACATGTAGCAAGGATAAAATTAAAGATATGACCTTTGTACCCATTGATATAACCTCTGAAAGGATGAAATATTTGAAAGGTTTAGGACCAAGTAAAGATGTTATACATAGCAAATTCATTCAGCTACATGAACGAAAGGGCTCAGGGAAGAATGTGACTCTCAGAGGTGCAGAGTACATATGATTATCCTGAGATAGAGACAGAGAAAGAGAGAAGAGAGAGAAAGAGGGCAATATGGAAGTGAGAAAACAAAGAAGATTGTATTTAAGAAGTAAGTCTAGAAGAGAAATGGGTATTCTTCTATTGGCAATAAAACTGGTGGGATCGAATAAATTAAACAAGCAAACCAGTTTTAATTTTTCTGAAATATTTATTTTGAAAGAGAGAGAGAGAGCACGCACACATGCACATATGAAGGATGACCAGAGAGAGAATGGAAAGAATCCTAAGCAGGCTCCACACTATCAGCATAGAGCCAGACACAGGGCTCAGTCCCTCAAGCTGTGAGATCATGATCTAAGCTGAAATCAAGAGTTGGCCATTTAACTGATGGAGCCACCAAGGTGCCCCAGTTTTTATCTTTTGAAAGGTTGTGCTAACAATGAGTCACCTAGAAAACCATCTCAATATAATATTACTTAATAAACCAGTTGAGGAACCTTGAAATGTTAAACTTAAAGAAGATTAGGTATGATATGATACATATTTTGGATATATTAAGAACAGAAATTCAAAGAAAATATCATATGTTGAAATAGTGTATAGAGTCTATTTTCCATTGAACAATGAACACATTTGGCCACATTTAAACTCAGTATAAGAAGGCCATTCCTAATGACTGCTCTCTAGCAATTGAGTAAGTTGCCCTAAAAGATCTGAGCTATTTATCACTGGTTTGGCCAAACCAAATGCTGACTGTATGGCTTTGGGAGGTAGAGAGGGGGAGTGTACAGTTGAATTCATTGGATGAAACTTTAGTTATTTGTACCTTTCATATATTAATACTTACTAGCCAGGCATAATTATCATAGCTCACTGCAAATTTATGAGATTCCTATCTACTTCATGCAACTGGCAATATTCAGAGCTAGAATTTAAAGCTGGCTTTATTTGAAATCTTCCAACTCATGGCATCTATGAGTCTGTTATTTATAGCTTATGCTTGTTTATATTCTCTACCTAATTGTTTGCTTTAATGAAACGGTGTAAAGCATGCTTATTCCTCAATGTAATAAGACATTGGACAACACTTCTCAGCAAAAATGTGGATGGATCTAGTAGAAAGAATTTTGTAGTCCAAATCAGAAGATTTACCTTGCTGGGCCAACCACGTTTTACTGGATGGTCAGGGCCTGAAAGTTGAAACTGTTCTTTGGTTCTCTGTTTCTTAATTTGTAGGAGAGATTCTATCATCTATCACTGCTTTTCTCACAGATTTCCAGTGAGGATAGGATCACATTGCATGAATGAATAGACTTTTTCTAAAGAGAATGTGATCTGCTGGCAGATGTTTCAGTTAAAGTTTTCATAGCTTACAATCGAAATATTTAACAAGACATACTTGTGATCTAAATTCTATGTCTGTCATACTTTAGCAAACCACTTCTTTTCTCTCCTTTGTTCTCTCCAGCAAAGCAAGGTGCATCCCCCAAAGCTTCTCAGCTTAGGGAGAAGGACCCCTCTTTTGTTGCTTGGTATAATTCTTTGTTCATATCCTTCTTTGGTAACATCTGCCAAGGTTCTCCCTTCTGCAAGTTCTCACCTAAGCTCTTAACCTACCTAAGAGAAGCTGGCCCTAAAATACCCTATTACAATTTATTAAGCAATTAGGTACTGGGCACTTTGCTAGATTTGCGTGGAGCAATCCTCTAAGTTAATCCTCATAATAAGCAGATAAATTGGGTTTTATTTGACAAGAGAAGAAACGAACACTCAGGGAAATTAAATAACTCCTTTGGAGTCCCACAACTAGAAAATATCAATCTGACTCCAAAGACTGAGATATTTCCACCATGGATGGATGGCTTTCTCTTCTCCTTTAGCCAACTCACATCTATAGTTCCACTGTCTATGATCACTTTCAAGAGGTCATAAGGCACCTTCTTCCCTGGATTGTTACTCTAGTTAGGAAAGATTCTCTTGATCCCAATGACCCAGTAGCAGGTTTTAAGAATAGCACCAACGTGGGGTGCCTGGGTGACTCAGCTGGTTAAGCATCAGGCTTTGGCTCAGTTCATGATCTCACAGTTCGTGGGTTCAAGCCCCACACTGGGCTCTGTGCTAACAGCTCAGAACCTGGAGCCTGCCTCGGATTCTGTGTCCCCTTCTTTCTGCCCTTCCCCCATTTGTTTTCTGTTTCTGTCTCTCAAAAATAAACAAACATAAAAAAATAAAAATAAAAAAATAGCACCAATGCAGCACCATGAAACTCAAACTTAGGCTGGAACTGAAGGTCCTCCAATTGTCCAACCCCAGTATAATACCACACAACTACCATTGTTCTCTTGAATTCATTCTCTGCTCCAGCTGAATGGAACTGAAAGTCTTCTTCCAACTAGAATGCAAACTCCATGATAACTTAATGATTTTTGCCTGTGTTGTTCACTGCTGAATCCCCAGACCCTAGAATTGTAACTGTCAGAGTGGACACTCTGGATGAGTGAATAGATGACTATGCTGTTCTATCCTATCTATGGACATCATCTGGAATGCCTTACATTCACCTGTAGCCATATGACTCCTACTTAACATTCAAGGTCTAGTTAAGAGACCACTTCTTCCATTCTTCAATTCTTAGCCTGAAGCAATATAAGATTAGTGTCTTCTTAGTCCATATGGCCTGCTATAACAAAATTACCACAGCAGGAGTGGCTTAAAGAGTATATATTCCTTACAGTACTTCAGACTCACAGATGGCTATCTTCTCACTGTGTCCTCACAGAACAAATGAGGTGAGAACTCTGTGGTGTCTTTTTTATAAGGGTGATGATCCCATTCATGAGTGTAGAATCTAATCACCTGCCAAAGGGTCCACCTTCTAATACCATCATATTGGGAGTTAGGGTTTCAACATACATATTTTGGGGGATGTGAACATTCAACCCAAAACAATTAGTAATTATATAAAATTCCTGGTATTAGATTGGCTTCTATAGACTTGGAGGTAGGAAGTAACAACACCCTTGCCACATCTCTCTCACCACTGAGTCCCTCTCTTTAACTTTATATATGGAAAACTTGGAGGCGGCAAGAAGATACTACCCCCAAATCACATAGACAGCAGCCAGTTACTGACAGGAACAGAAAGAAATTCAGACTTCTATCCCCCATCCAAGTTCACTACTCTTTTCCACTTATCTAAAGAGTAATGAATTATAAAGCTTCAACACTTTGGAGTGCTAAAGGCTAATTATTATGTTTAAATGCATATAAAGATACATCCATATGGTATATTTCCATAGGTCACCATGTGAGAAAGTGTAAGTGGGAAGGATCTTAGATAGTTCATTGGGAAGACAATCTGTCTGTATATGAGATGAGGATGGTAAGAAGGCAGCCAACTGTAAGCCCCGCCACCCTCACCCCCCACCGCCCTTTTTCCTGCACTGCCTGAAAATCCATGACAGACAGGGTAGCTGATAAGGCTGAGAAGCAGCAGGGGTCTGATCCAGCACATTTGAATGAAAGGATAAAGCAAATGAAACAAACTTTTTATGAAGCCAGAGCAGTAGCAATCCCTCTTGTGTATGCTTTGGTGAATTTGGCCTCCCAGATATAGGTCTATAAAGAACAAAGTAGCAGGCCATGGATGACAATGGGAAAACAGACTTTACAGGCACAATCTCAGAAGGAAGGTGAGGAAAAGGAAGAGTGGGATGCAGTGTGGAGGATGGATTGGGGCATCTGTTTCCTCACACACAAATTTTAGAACGATGATACTATAATGCATATGAAAACAGTAGTTACAAAGTGCTATTTTTAAGATGACAACATCTCACAGTGGTAAAAATGTACATGCTAGAGAGGGCTATTTGTAAGTTACATTCATGATCTCATTCAGTTCTCCAAACAATATCATGAGGAAGGTTATTCTTTTGGGGGTGGGGGTAGGGAGGTCCTAAACTTATCCTGATGATATAATGAAGGACACTGAGGCAGCAGAGTGGCCAGGCAGGCACAGCAACACAAGTTCAAGTCTTACAACTGTGCTATGACATGAGCTAGCTTAGTGGTTTCCAGATCTGATCTGCGGCACATAGGCCATTATTGAACTGGTTCCAAAAATGTAAACTTGCCTTTTGCCTCTGTCTCCTCTACCCCTCACTTCCTCGAACCTTCTTACCCCTTTTCTCTTCCCTCACATTCCCCTCCACATGAGCATTCTGGCTTCGTCTCCATCTATTTTATTTTCTCTTCTCAGTCTTTCTATTTCTACTAGGAGAAATTAAAGTATGAACGTTTTGTTTAATCCAACTTTAAAGGGTATGATTTTGAAATTCTAAAAAGTTAATGATGTTTCTCCTAGCAATACAGAAGCAAAAAAAGAAAAAAAGAAAAAAGAAAAAAAAAAAGAAAAATACAGATCTTGATTTATGTCCTGTAATATGTGATAATTATGATGTTTTATTTTTATGTCATGATTAATAAAGACAAATTGATATGATATATTCAAAAGCCATATTTGTGTATGATATATACAAAAACCACTCAGACTGGAATGGTTGTAAAGAAAGGGACATAATGAGTTCCAAAGAAATAAAGTAAAAGACTCAGAAAGCAATGATGCCTAACATGTAAAATGATGCTTCCCTAAAAACATTTCTCATATTGAGTCCTTTTAGGTTATTGCTAATAAAGCATGTATTGTGTTTCTGCAACCGTATGTTCCTATTGATATTTTGATCAGTCAGAATGGCATCAGGAGCTATATACAGTGCACATCCAGAAGTTCCTTACAAGGTGAGCAGAAGATCACGTCACACCAACCAGTACACACAGAACTAAAAGGACAACAGAGAAATAAAAGCAAATGTACTACACGGTATCACTTATACGTGATAGCTAAAGAAAAGTCAACTCTTAGAAACAGGGTGGAAAAGTAGTCGTCAGGAGCTGGGCGGTGGGAGAAAGACGGTGGCCAAAGGGCAAGCTTTCAGCTATATAAAATGAGTAAGTTCTGAAGTTCTACTGTATAAGATGATGACTAGAGTGGATAAGACTATATTGTAACAATTGAAATTTGCTAAGAGAGTAAAACCTAAATGTTCTCAACAACAACATCATTTTTTTAAAGTACCACTATTTCTATTTCTGTTTCTTTTTTGCTTTACCTGGAATGCAACCATCCAGGGCTTTAAAATCCAGTCATGATTTGCAGAAAGCTGCTGACTTTAAACTGCTAAGAGATAAAAGTGTAATTCTTGGCCCAAGAACAAGGAAGTGCACTCTCTACTTGTTACCTATGAAGCAGATAACTTGGAGTTCTCTTCTTTAATCCCTGCAATGCGCCTACTGTAATGGCTCCTATCTGGAGAAAAGGAAAGGCAGCAGCGGGAGGACACCTTTCCCAAGCTCACGGCCAAAACGCTGCATCTACAACATGTGGGAATTATACTCAAATTCGCAGGACATGTAGAGTAGAGCAGATAAGAGTCTAGTGTTTCATGATATAACAGAACTTCCAAAGGCAGAGGTAGATATTGTTGGTTAGTGGAATCCATGGTCACCAGACACCACACCTTCAGTCTCTACCCATTTTCCCCATGAGTGATAATGCAAGATCTTTTGGGGTGGTGGTTTCGCACATGCCATTTTAGGAGTTGTCACTGCTAGCTTGCTTTTTCTCTCTCTGCGTCCTCAACCTGGAACAAACATTCTGCTAAGAACACACTGTGCCAAAGGAAAGAGCTGAAGCCGGTTAGAAGTATGTGGACAAGATCACAACCTGAGCTTTGGGAGCTGTTTTTATTTCACAAGCTGCTGTTGTCTTAAGCACTTATGATGTGGCCTGGAAAAGACAAATAGTCTTCTGAAAATATCTCTACAGGAAGAGCCTTCTCCCCAGTACCTATAAAACATTCATAACACCTTCATTGTGCTGTAAATCCTTAGCAGGAGTTGATAATAGTGCATGAATTTTTAATGTAACATTTATAAATGGTTATTAAAACTATCCTTAAAGTAAAGTGTCAGTTTATTTTTAATTAACTGTTGGCTACTTAAGCTCCCAGACCGCCTGGGGAAAGACCAATAGGCCCACATGTCAATTATCCTCCCTGTTGCCCCATCTTTAACCCCTTGTAGTCTGCTGTCATGAAGAACAGCACATGTAAGCTCAAAGGGCTTAAATAAACTATAGATTTGGTCTTGGGAACATTGCATTTCTTATAAAATAGTCCTGGAATACCTGTCAACTACCATGGCTACCACAAAACCATGAGGTAACCACTACTTGTTGAGGATGCTCATAGCCCAAACCCACCTCCACACACCTACACTCAGCAAGAGAGAAAATCAAGGCAAATAACGATGGGCGGATTCTAGAACACTAGATCTGAGAATTAGGATTCCAACTCTGGTTCAGTGACATTCTACTTTTGTGATCTTGAGCACATTTCAGCTTCCTGGAATGTACTTCTAGATCTGTGAAGGTAGAGATGGTGCAAATCGCTCTGCCTCTCTCAAGAGGTCATAAGCATCGAATTGAAAGCTAGGTATGAAAATATTTTACAAGCCATAATAAGCGGTCCACACAAATGGTCTCTTTATTGTCTTCCAATTATTGATCACTGCCCTCATGGTCTCCTGGTATGGGCTTCCCCAAAATCTATGTTTGCTGTTTCCTTCTTCTTCTTTTTTTTAATGTTTGTTATTTATTTCTGAGAGAGAGAGACAGCTTGAGCAGGGGAGGGTCAGAGAGAGAGGGAGACACAGAATCTAAAACAGTCTTCAGGCTCTAAACTGGCTGTCAGCACAGAGCCTGACGTGGGACTTGAACCCACGAACTGTGTGATCATGACCTGAGCCGAAGTCGGATGCTTAACCAACTGAGCCACCAGGTGCCCCTGCCATTTCCTTCTAGAACCCAGAAATCAGGGAAAAACTCACTGTGTCCATATACTCTAGAGTTCTCATCTTTCCTAGGGCTGGAAAGATGACTTTACTCAGGGTACAAATTCTTTCTGCATCATCCCCTGAAAACACCTGTGTGGCTTCCAATGGCAGCCCCAGAGCAAGGAGCTCACTATATGAAAACCCAATTGTTAGCGAGATCATTGTGGGTCCTTTGGAGCCTCATAGTTCCACAGTGTGTTCTGCCGATTTTCAACAAGGACTTAGAATAGACTCTCCTGTCAGTTATCCTGGTGCAACTGTTTGCCTATACTAGGTCACACAACCCAAGAAGCGCAAGACACAACATCCTTGCTTTTCCTTCATTTGTCTCAGGAGGTAGCAAATTAACCCCATCAGCATGGGAAATATAAAAATCTGGGAATCTGGAACCTACAGAATACATGTAAGGGCAGAACTGTGTGAACACATGTGTTAGTACAAACACTGGAATGTCCAATGTTAGACTGGAGGATCCATTAATATATCTTAGCAAATGGAAAATGAAATCTTCTAAATTTCTTTTTCAATGTTTATTTTTGAGAGACACACACACAGAGAGAGAGAGAGAGAGAGAGACAGGCAGAGAGAGAGGGAGAGAATCCGAAGCAGGTTCCTGACTCTGAGCTGTCAGCCTGATGTGGGGCTTGAACTCATGAACCACGAGATCATGACCTGAGCTCTAGTCGAATGCTTAACTGACTGAGCTATCCAGGAGCCTCAATTTTTTTTTTTAAGTTTATTTATTTGGGGGGGGGAGATAGAGAGAGAGAGACACCAAAGCAGTTTCCTGGCTCTGAGCTGTCAGCCTGATGTGGGGGCTCGCACTCATGAATCATGAGATCATGACCTGAGCTGAAGTCAAATGCTTAACTGATTAAGCCACCCAGGAGCCTCAATCTTTTTTTTTTAAAGCGTATTTATTTATTTTGATAGAGAGAATATGAATCAATATAAATCCCAAGGAGGCTCCACACTGTCAGCGCAGGCTGATACAGGGCTCCAACTGTGAGATCATGACCTGGCCTGAAATCAAGAGTCTAACGCTTAACTAACCCAGCTACCCAGGTGCCCCTTAAATCTTCTGAACATGGCACCTAAATTTGTTAGGATAGCATTCAGAGCCCTTTATGGTCTACCCTGGGATGTACCTCTGGTTTATCTCTTATCACCCCAACTCTACCACTCTGGGCTCTATGAGGACTGAATTATTTTTCCTCTCAGTGAACCACACTTGCTTTAACTTCCTATAATTTGTACATATCACCCTTATGCCAAGAGTGCTCTTCATGTCATTCTACAGCTGGAGAACTTCTAATAATTCTTCAATATTTCACTTAGGTGCTGTTCTCTGGGAAGTCTTCCTGCCCATATAACCCCTTGTGCTCACTTCTATTATGGCATTTATCACATTACATGGTAATTTCTTGCTTACATTTTTGTTTCTTTTATGAGAACATGAGCTCTGTGAAACTAAATGGCATATGTGTTTATCAGTTGGTTTTAACACAGCATTAGACACCAAGCAATCACTTGTCGAGTAAAAGTACAAATCCATTTCTATGGATCCCACTTAAAGGCAAAATGACTAATTCTCATTTGGATTATGCCGTTGAACATTAACCAAGGGTTTATTTCATGGTCATTAATAATGATGCATTCATTCTAATTTAGACACAGTACACAGTGTTGCAAAATGTTGAGTTCTAACTAGAAGATACCTTTCGTATATAGAACTAGTTTGGGCTATGACTGTGCATGCAAGGCTTCTCTGGGCTTAAAATGACTAAATGCTCATGAAAAGGAAAAAGACAATTGAAGACAAAACCATAGACTGGAGTTAAATATAGTAGTAAATTGAAACCACATTCCACATTCTAACTAAAATCAAAGTTACTGACCAATAAAAGAACAAAATCTATGGAGTAAAAGAGAATGAGAGAAGAGTAGGTAAATAATGAGGAATGTCAATGAAATTACAGTTGTTGAGTAATAAAGGGTAAAAGTGTCCAGATAAGGAGTGATTGACTTGGTCTGTGAATGTTGAGTGACCGGCATCATGGAAACCTGGAGAGAGTCAGGACTTGGAGATGCCATGTAGCAGCAAAGGGAGGGATGATAGATGGGACTGGTAATAAAAGGGTTGGTTGGCTCAGGTGACTCAGTTGGTTAAGCATCTGACTTTTGGTTTAGGCTCAGGTCATGACCTCACAGTTTCATGAGTTCGAGCCCCATGGCAGGCTCTGTGCTAATAGCATGGAGTCTGATTGGGATTCTCTCCCATTTCTCTCTCTGCCCCTCCCCTACTCATGCTGTCTGTCTGTCTCTTTCTCTCTCTCCCTTTTCTTCTCCCTCTCTCAAAATAAATAAACTTTAAAAGAAAAAAAAAAAAAAGAGGGTTGGTTGAAATTGCGTATAAATCAATGAGACCCTGAGAAAAACTCCTTCAAAAGTTTGATACTCCTTTCCAAAATAAGACAGGAGATGTAGTCCCTTAAAAGGTTGAATCAGAAGGACTGTACTCTTAGGGACACTAGGTACAACTGAGGGTAGACAAAGGACAATGCATGAGAAACAGAAGTACTGATTAGAAATCTGCCCTCCTTCCAGGGAATTTACTTTCTTCTCAAGTGCGCATGGCACATTCTCCAAGATAGATCACATACTGGGACATAAAGCAGCCCTCAAGAAATATAAAAGAATAGAGATCATACCATGCACACTGTCAGATCACAATGCTTTGAAACTTGAAATCAATTACAGGAAGAAGTCTGGAAAACTTCCAAAAACATGGAGGTTAAAGAACACCCTTCTAAAGAATGAATGGGCCAATCAGGCAATTAGAGATGAAATTTAAAAATATATGGAAACAAATGAAAATGAAAACACAACAATTCAAAATCTATGGGATGCGGCAAAGGCAGTGCTAAGAGGAAAGTACATTGCTCTCCAGGCCTATTTCAAGAGATTAGAAAAAGCGCAAGTCCAAAATCTAACAGCTCACCTACAGGAACTAGAGGCAGAGCAACAAGAATGCCCTAAACCCAGTAGAAGAAGAGAAATAGTAAAAATTAGAGCAGAAATAAACAACATAGAGACCAAAGAAACAATTGAACAGATCAATGAAACCAAGAGTTGGTTTTTTGAAAAAGTAAACAAAATTGACAAACCTCTAGCCAGACTTATCCAAAAGAAAAGAGAGAGCACCCAAATAGACAAAATTATGAATGAAAATGGACTTATTACCACCAACCCCTCAGAAATACAAGCAATTATCAGGGAATACTATGAAAAATTATATGCCAATAAATTGGACAACTTAGAAGAAATGGACAAATTCCTAAACACACACTCACTACCAAAATTCACACGGGAAGAAATAGAAAACCTGAACAGACCCATAACAAGTGAAGAAATTGAATCAGTGATCAAAAATCTCCCAACAAATAAGAGCCCTGGACCTGATGGCTTCCCTGGGGAATTCTACCAGACATTTAAAACAGAATTAATCCCAATTCTTCTCAAGTTATTCCAAAAAATAGAAAGCGAAGGAAAACTCACGGACTCATTTTATGAAGCCAGCATCACACTGATTCCCAAGCCAGACAGAGATCCAGCAAAAAAAGAGAACTACAGGCCAATATCCTTAATGAATACAGATGCAAAAATTCTCAACAAGATCCTTGCAAATCGAATCCAGCAGCATATCAAAAGAATCATCCACCAAGATCAAGTGGGATTCATTCCTGGGTTACAGGGCTGGTTCAACATTCGCAAATCAATCAATGTGATACATCATATTAATAAAAGAAAACATAAAAACCATATGATCCTGTCAATAGATGCAGAAAAAGCATTTGACAAAATACAACATCCCTTCTTAATAAAGACTCTCGAGAAAGTTGGGATAGAAGGAACCTACTTAAACATCATCAAAGCCATCTATGAGAAGCCTTCAGCTAACATCATCCTCAACGGGGAAAAACTCAGAGCTTTCCCCCTGAGATCAGGAACACGACAGGGATGCCCACTCTCACCACTGCTGTTTAACATAGTGCTGGAAGTCCTAGCATCAGCCATCAGACACCAAAAGGAAATCAAAGGCATCAGAATTGGCAAAGAGGAAGTCAAACTTTCACTCTTCGCAGATGACATGATACTCTACATAGAAAACCCGACAGACTCCACCAGAAGCCTACTAGAACTGATCCAAGAATTCAGCCAAGTTGCAGGGTACACAATCAACGTACAGAAATCGGTTGCATTTTTATACACCAACAATGAAGCAACAGAAAGAGAAATCAAGAAACTGATCCCATTCACAATTGCACAAAAACCATAAAATACCTTGGAATAAACCTAACCAAGGATACAAGAGATCTGTATGATGAAAACTATAGAAAACTTATGAAGGAAATTGAAGAAGACACAAAGAAGTGGAAAAACATTCCATGCTCATGGATAGGAAGAATAAATATAGTTAAGATGTCATTACTACCTAAGGCACTCTACACATTCAATGCAATTCCAATCAAAATTGCACCAGCATACTTCTCAAAACTAGAACAAACTATCCAAAAATTTGTATGGAACCACAAAAGACCCCGAATAGCCAAAGTAATCCTGAAAAATAAAACCAAAACGGGAGGGATCACCATCCCAGACTTTAGCCTCTACTACAAAGCTGTCATCATCAAGACAGTATGGTATTGGCACAAAAACAGACACATAGACCAATGGAACAGAATTGAGAACTCAGAAGTGGACCCAAAAGTATACAGCCAACTAATCTTTGACAAAGCAGGAAAGAATATCCGATGGAAAAAGACAGCCTTTTTAACAGATGGTGTTGGGAGAACTGGACAGCAACATGCAGAAGAATGAAACTAGATCATTTTCTCACACCATGCACAAAAATAAACTCAAAATGGATAAAGGACCTGAACGTGAGACAGGAAACTATCAACACCCTAGAGGAGAAAGCAGGAAACAACCTCCTTAACCTCCACCGCAGCAACTTCTTACTTGACACATCCCCAAAAGCAAGGGAATCAAGAGCAAAAATAAACTGTTGGGACCTCCTCAAGATTAAAAGCTTCTGCACAGCCAAGGAAACAACCCAGAAAATTAATAGGCAACCAACGGAATGGGAAAAGATAGTTGCAAATGACATATCAGATAAAGGGTTGATATCCAGAATCTACAAGGAACTCACCAAACTACACGCCCGAAAAACAAACAACCCAGTGAAGAAATGGGCAGAAGATATGAACAGACACTTCTCCAAAGAGGACATCCAGATGGCCAACAGACACATGAAACGATGCTCAGCATCCCTCCTCATCAGGGAAATACAAATCAAAACCACACTGAGATACCACCTCACGCCAGTCAGAGTGGCTAAAATGAGCCAATCAGAGAACTCTAGATGCTGGTGAGGATGTGGAGAAACGGGCACCCTCCTACACTGTTGGTGGGAATGTAAACTGGTACAGCCCCTCTGGAAAACAGTGTGGAGGTTCCTAAGGAAACTAACAATAGAACTCCCCTATGACCCAGCAATAGCACTGCTAGGAATTTACCCAAGGGATACAGAAATGCTGATGCATAGGAGCACATGTACCCCAATGTTCATAGCAGCACTCTCCACAATAGCTAAAACATGGAAAGAGCCTAAGTGTCCATCAACAGATGAATGGATCAAGAAGATGTGGTTTATCTATACCATGGAATACTACATGGCAATGAGAAACAATGAAATCTGGCCATGTGTAGCAACATGGATGGACCTTGAGGGTGTTATGCTGAGCGAAATAAGTCAGGCAGAGAAAGACAAATATCATATGTGTGCATGTATAGGAGGATTAGGAGGAACTTAACAGAGGACCAAGGGGGAGAAGAAGGGCGGAAATGGTGGGGGAAAGGGAGAGAGGCAAACCATGAGAGACTCTTGAATGCTGACAAAAACTGAGGACTGGTGGATGTGGGGGGGAGGAGGGGTGGGCATGGAAGAGGGCACTTGTGGGGATGAGCACTGGGTGTTATGTGGAAACTAATTTGACAATAAACTATTTGCAAAAAAAAAAAAAAGAAATCTGCCCTCCTTGGTTTCCGGATTTCTGGAATCCAAGCTTAGGTCTCCCAGACATTCATCTTGGGCAAGTGGCTGGTCCCACAGAAGACCAATATGAGCAGACATCTGCCAACATAAAGGCCAGGAATTAGCTCAACCACCTTTCAGTGAAACCCACCATTTGACAAGCTTTACCACACACAGTCCTCCAAAGAAGATTCTTAGTGAGATACTTAGATAAGAGATATAAAATTCAAGCCTATATGAAAAAAAAAAAGATCAAAACAAACTTTAGAAAAGGAACATGAACAAAATAGCAATCATGTAGAGAATAAAGAGAAATGTCTAAAAAATATATAATTGGTCCTTAGAGAAAAAAAGATATTTGATCATTGAAATGGAAAACAATGTTGTAAAAATGTTGTGAAGAAAAAGATTTTGAAATTTGAAAAATGGTAGCAAAAATTAAATATATTTATAATTCAAAAGAAAGATAACATTAAGGCCACAAAAATCCCCCTGAAAGTAAATAGAAAAATGGATAGAAAATAGAAAATAAAAGCTAACAAAGACTACTAACACAGCAAGCCTAATATCTGACTAAAGTAAGTTACAAATAAAGACAAAATGGAAGAAAGGTATTTACCAAAGAAATAATTCAACAAAGGCTTCTGGAGTATCCAGCATATCAAAGCATATCATTATAAGATTTCAGAACATGACAAATCAAATATTCTTAAAGCTTCAAAGAGATATAAAACAGATCATATACAAAGGACTGGGAATCAGAATGGCATTAGGCTTTCTAAAAACAATATTGGAACCTGTCAGACAGTAGAGCAATAATTTAGAAATTCTGAGAGAAACTGATTTCAAACACAGAATTCCACACGCAAACCATTATTGAATATTAATAACAATATTTCAGACATAAAGGAAGCAACTCAAATACTTAACCCCTATGTACGCTTTTTCAGGAGGATGGAGTTTGCATGTCACCTAAATGAAAGAGTGATCCATGAAAGAAGATGCAAGAATCAGGAAGCAGGCAATCTTACATGCAAAAGGTGAAAGCAAGCCCCGGTACAATGGCGAGGACTCTTCTAGGTCAAAAGCTGTGACCAACCTCTGCACCAACAGTGTTGACTACAGGAGATGGAGGGCTCCTGGTAGTTTGCTCCAAGACAAAGGGAAGAGAGAGGACACAATGCATTAGTCTTACCTGATGTATTTCAGTACATTGAGTAAAAAAACATCTGAGACAGAATTAGTCATAAGAACATGGAAAAGCCAACAAAAAAAAAACAAGAGTCGATTGCTAATTGCAGGAGTCATATCTATGTGCATACGTATGTATAAACACACAAACACAACCAAAGTTGTGGCATGCTGCATTTTCCAGCTGTGAACTATATATTGTTATAAGGTGTGAATATAAATTTAGCATAAAATTGATAAAACCACATTCAGAGGATGGAGGGAAGAATTTTAATTGGTGGCTCATATAAGAGAACCAAATTATTTTCTTTCAGAGTGTGATTTCAAGAAAGCTAAGCAATTTTTATAAACAAAGCACCATGCCCTGCATTTTAGAGGTGAGATAAATACTTAGGAAACCATTAAAAAATGTTGAAAGAAGTCCAATCAGGGGAGAAATGGGGGTAGGGGACTACTTTTTTTTTTTTAAGCTTGAATTACTGCCTTTATAACTATAAATGTTTTGTTTACATGCATTAATAATGAGGGAGAAGGGACATCTAGAAAGGTGAAGGAGTTACCAGAAGATAAACACAGAATCATAATCAAACATTCTTAAAATAATATGGGAGAGAATGGAATTTCAAAAATATGTGAGGAGGGAAGATCAACTAAGAAATCCCTTAGAGATTCAAGCAGGTGAGCAAACATCCTTGAATTTGGCTACTAAAATGTCAGGGATAGCGAGGAAGAGTGTCAGCTGGCTGGTTCTGATTCTGGCTGGGACAGGTTTTCCAATAAATCACTAGTGCAACCCCTCCCATGCTCCACCCTTTTGCCCTCACACCACCATTCACCCAATCAACTCAGCAATAGCCAGTCTCTCAGAATTTTCAGATCTTATAGGTAAACAAAAGGGAGTTAAGAATCCTTTCCATTCAGGTGAGGGAATTGCTGTTTCTCCCAGGGATCAATCCATCAACAAGTGTTTATTTACTGTCTCCTGGGCTTTGTGTACTGGCTGCAGGGAGAGGGGAGGAAAAAGGAGGGGAGGAAAAAGGAACAAACACATGGTTTTTGCCCTCATGGGAATATGCTCTATTTAGAGCAGATAGGCACACCGTCAGAAGAAACAACAGAACACGAAGGGCATGAAGAGTCAAGTGATTAAATGTGCAGTGCGGACTTGAGCAGCTATAAAGGCTCATGGGGGCTAACACAGCTGGGAAGCTCATAAAACAAGTCCAGTCTTGAACTGAGACCTGTGGGTACCATGGAGCGACAAGGGGGGAAGGGGATGAAGACAGAGAGAGAACTGCTATAGGAGATAAGGTTGGAAATGTTTGTTTAGAAACACTGCAATATTCAGATAACAAGCTCCTTTCTGGGTGACTGTGAACCTCTCCCTCTGTCTCAGCTCTGGCACTGCAGTGGTAGGAGTTTGGACAAAGACAATGTCCCCTTGGCTTAAAGGCAATAATTATACCTGCCTTGGGTGATGTCACCGAGGGCTACATTGTATGGTAAAAAGTTTTTTTTTTTTGAATTGTAAATTAGTACAAAAAGAAAAAAAAACAAGCAGTGCTGGAACTTGGGTGTTGGACTTTGTGACTGTCATTCCTCATTTATTCAGCTGATCCATTCAATGTATGTCAGTTCAGTGCTCAGGTTTTAGAAGGGAGTAAGACAGGCTGAGCAAAATAAGTCAGGCAGAGAAGGACAAATATCATATGTGTGCACGTATAGGAGGATTAGGAGGAACTTGATGGAGGAACAAGGGGGAGAAGAAGGGCGGAAATGGTGGGGGAAAGGGAGAGAGGCAAATCATGAGAGACTCTTGAATGATGACAAAAACTGAGGACTGATGGATGTGGGGGGGAGGGGGGATGGGCATGGAGGAGGGCACTTGTGGGGATGAGCACTGGTGTTATGTGGAAACTAATTTGACAATAAACTATTTGTAAAAATAAATAAAGATGTATATGCAATCAAAAAAAGAAAAAAAGGGAGTAAGACAGATACTGTACCACCACAAACACTGTACAACTAATTACATAGGTGTGTAGCCCCTTAACATGGCCCACCAGGGTTTGCATTATCTAATTTTCAACGACTTCGTACTCTCATGCCCCAGAGCTCTTGGGGAGTCATCGCACAGACCTTCTCTCATTCCGCGAATCCACTGTGCCTCCTCCCAGCCCGAGACTTTGTGCCCTTATGTCTATCGCCGCTTGCTCCTCACTCTTCCTCCTGCTCCTTCAGACTTTAATGAAAATGTCCATACCTCGGGGATACCTTTCCTGATAACCCAGTTGAGGTCAGGTCACCCTGCTATCATCACAGCATCTTATGACTCTCTAGTGCAGCAGTAAGCAAAAGTGTAACTACAAATTAAGTATGTGATTTGTTTAAATTCTGTGGTTCCTTGCTAGAATGTATACCTGGAGAGCAGAAATCTTTTCATCGTTACCACTGTAACCCTGCAACTTAGTATGATGTCTGCCCATAATAAGCCTTCAATACACATCTTCTCAATGATTGATCAGACATACGTAAAAGCTATTTTCAGAATGTTGGCCACGGGCAGCAATTTACTCTCATGAATCTCTAACTTTTTAACCACCTGTTACAGATCCATCTTCTGCAGGTTTATCCAGCCATCTCTGATTCTATTTTTATATGCTTGCAAGTTCTTTAAGTTATCTCAGAAATGTCAGACCCAGAATCAAATTACATAATCTTTGTCCACTGTCACAGGAATCAAAGCCTTTTCTTTTCCTTTATTTTTCAATTTACTTGTAAAATCAGGGGGTGAGAGGAAGGCTACTCTAATAGGGTCATTTATTGCAGTACAGAAATAACTGGTAATTATGCTCTCTAAATGAACTTGACTCTATGGCTGGTGTCAGGTTTTGCTAAGTGCCCTGGGCCCAAGTGAGACTAATTAGGCTCACATTAAATATTAAAGCTTTCTGACACCCAGGTTTTGATGGTGACAGAAAAAAAGAAATCCTATAACCTAACCTGCACCCGACAGGAGTAATTTATGTTCGCTTCTTGTAACAAAAGAAAATTCAATCACGAAGCTGGCTGGAAGACATATTTAAGAGAGAAGTTAATATAAAAAAAATGCATAAACACACACACATACACAGAGTACATAAAATAACACAAAAATGTCAACAGATATTTCCTGTTTGCCATCGACTACATCAAATGCCTGTTGATTGTTCTATCAACTTGTGTTTACATGGGAAATAGCTTTTCGCCTATAAATGTGTTTAATATAGTGTAGGGGCATGGAGTCAGGATGGACCCATGGATGGCAGAACTACGATAATGCCATTTCCTCCCAGGAAGGGCCTATTATACGTAGACTCCATTTACAATCTATCGTATGACCATAATTTTTTGTGCCTTCGATTACTGAACTTTTAAAGGGCACTTGCTTTTTCTCTCAGATAAGGGACAGCTCAAGGTTAGGAAACGTGGTCTAGGTCCCAGCTTGTCCCTAGCTGAATGTGTGGTCTTAGACAAATCACAGAGTTCTCTGGGCCCTTTTGTTTTCCTTTCCTTCTGTCCTGCGGCTGACACCCATCTCTGAGAGGGCGAGACACAAATGAGATGCACTCTGGTTTTTACTCTCCACACCAATCTTACTGTAGGAGGTGAAACAAAAACCAAGCCCAGGGTTTCAGTTGGACAAACATATTTTATAAACCCAAATATGTGCTTTTTTTCCTATTTGGAATCTCAGTGAGAAAAAAAAAATTAAGCTGCTTTTACTGTAATGTTTTTATAACCATGGAGCAATAACCCCCTAGGAGCTCACCACCCAGATTCAGTAACTGTCAACTTGTGGCAAATGCCCTATGACTTCTCCTTCCTGACACCTCTTTTTCTAGCAGATCCACCTTCACTATATCATGTCATTCATAAACATTTCACGTGCACATGGTAAATATGAGGACTACTTAAAAAGTGGTGATGTGAAACTAAAAATTAACATGAGTGGTGCCTATGTGGCTCAGTCAGTTAAGTGTGTGACTTTGGCTCAGGTCATGATCTCATGGTTTGTGAGTTCAGGTCCTGCACTGGGTTCTGTGGTGACAGCTCAGAGCCTGGAGCCTGCTTCAGATTCTGTGTCTCCCTCTCTCTCTGCCTCTCCCTTTCTTTTGCCCTCTCTCTCTCTCTCTAAGATAAACATTTAATTAAAAAAAAATTAACATGAATTTCTAAATAAAAATAGGGTTATTTTGGTGAGTAAAAATATTACAGGAATGAGAAATTTGAGAAGGTCATTATTGTTGAGTCGACCACAACAATTTTTTAATGCTTTTATTTTTTTAATGTTAGAATGGAAAATTCTGATAGCACAGAAAAGTAACTTCAAATAGTAACAGTCTTTCTTTCAGCAATGCACCTGACAATAAATGTCAAGAATACCTTTCAAGTAAACAAGATTAAGGAAATAATTTTCACACAAAAACAAGTTAATTGAACAGCTAAGGTTAAGAATCAAAGTTTTCATGTCTTGTTAAAATGTGGCTTGTAACATTTGGGGTGCATGATATTATTTTTGTTGTGATTATAGCTTTCAGTAGGTTACTTGGTGTTTCTTAAAGGTCTCATACAGGACTCGGCACAGAGTATGCATTCAATAAGTGTTTAGTGAAAAAAATGAATAAAATATTTTAAATATGGGTGAAACAGAGACTTCTGTTGAAAATTCTTGACAATGAGTTTTTAAAACTCCTAGAATCAAAGATGAGCAAAATGTCTTAGAGTAAAATAAATAAATCTAAGACATCTCATTATTATTTCATTACTCATTATTAAAGCTAGATTAGTGGATGTACACTGTTATCCATTAAATTTACTGAAATCTGAAAACAAAGAGAGGCTGTATTCAGAAAATAGAAGCAGCAAATGGGACCGTCCAAAAGAAAAAGTAGAAGAATACCTTATTGTAAATCAGGAGACAAGAGTTTCTGGAACTTCTTGGCCATTCTTGAAGTTATGTGTCTTGGATGGCTATTTCTATCCATCAACCCCAGTAATATAACACAATTAAGGGTTGAACAAGATATTCAACCTTGCCTCTTATAGTTCTCAGTTCTGTGATTCTTAGTATATCGGTGGTGGGGACTAACTATGGTGTCTTGAGGAAGGTACATCATTTGGAAAAATAACTTTCCAGTGTTATTCTAAGGACCTATCTCAAAATTTGGGGACAACTCAGAGCTGGCATCAGTCCATCTCTCCAAATTGGGCCACCACACTTGTGTTAAAAATAGTTAGAATGTGGGTAGTTCTAGACCTCATTTAAATGGCACAGTAAGAAAGGCCTTTCTAAATTTATTGGAAGAGAGTGATTTCCCTATGAAAGGGCAGTGTAATCAACTTGGAGAATATTATAAGCCTTCACCCCCCCCCCCCCATCCAGTATAACAGCCTTCAGAGCCAGACTTATTTACTTTCCCATTTTCTTCCCCTGCCCCCTCCACTAAAGTACATTATGAAATTATGGAAAAGCCATTTTCTAGCCAAAGGCAGCTGGTTGCCACGGGTTACAAGAGCCTTATCAGTCCCCAGGGTGATTTGCTGACTGAAACCACTGCAGGAGGGAGGGGCTGAAGAAGAGAAGCAGAGGGAGGCAGGCCAGACCTAATCCTGCACACCTGTGCCCCCCTGCCCTCCAGTGGGGGTCTCATTCAGATCTGACATGGGATGTGAACTTGTCTGGGGCAAGATAGTTGGAACACAGGGTAAGAGAGTGGTTTTTGGGGTGCCTAGAGAGGTGCTTTGATGATGAATTGACTAAAAACCTGTTGGAAGATGGAAAGCAGCTCATGGACGACTGGACAGCTCTCTTTTTCTCTTTCTGTCCTCTGCCCATTATTTTAAAATAATAGCAAATCAGAGTTGCAAGTCACTATAGTTTTCTGATATTGAATTTCTTGCACATCTCTGCAACCCTAAAATGTGTTCATTCAATGTCTGTTTGAATTCCTAGACTGACAAGAAGCTTACTTCCTCTTAAATGCAGTCATTCCATGATAATGTTATTTGCATTAATAGTAACAATGACATCTAAGAGTTATTGGATAATTGCTACATCTTTGAGTCTGGACTAATTGCTTTCATTTTATCCTCACAAGCAATTAATGAAGTTGATATACCTGTTTCTCAAATGAGAAAGCTAAAATACAGGGTCATATATCCAGAAACTAGAGGAGTTTGAATTTAAATTAATATTTGAAGGATCCCAAAGCTTTGCTCTTTAGATCATGCTATTCTGCCTACTTCATGCTTTATTTTCTGTCTTCTAAGATCTATATCTCTTACTCCAGTTTCATGTTTTTATACCTCTCACCTTCCTGGTGACCTTCTGTGTCTCACCCTTTGCAAATATGTTCCTTAAATTATCATGTCCTGAATTGTTTACATTGTCTGATCACATATTCTCCATATTCTACTTCTATTAATTCATTTCAAAGCAAATATATTTTTTCTGAACTCCAAATGTATTATATTCCTGAAACATATTGAGTCAGCTGAAAACCCCAAGCCTATTTCACTCATGCTGAGTTTAACTTCTGTTCCTCCCATCCTCTATATCTTCTTAAGTGAATAGTGGCAGATTTTTGCATGTCTTCATGTGAAATCCCATCTAATTGGTTAGTTTTATCAATCCAGGTTATGGAAACCTCTTTAGATACTAATATTTTCATGTAACATATTTGATATGACCAAATATGACTTTAATCCATGTCATGAAAATATGATTATAAAGAATGTAGACAAAAATATAATCTCATGTCCAAAATCTGAAACTGACATGAATCTGACATTTCTCTTTACAGATTAGCTAATAAAAGGATACTGGGAACAGGACACTCAAAGGAGATGTGCTTTGGGGAGAAGCTTGGCTAAGAACACCATCAGATTCCAGTGATGTGGCTGCTGGTGGTAAGAAGGGCCAAGGAAGGCATTCTGGGTTCTGAACCAAAACTGCAAAGATTGGAGTGTCTATGGATACTGGCTCTGTTTATTTAATACTAAGTATATTTTTAATTACTTTAAAAATCAGATAAACATTAATTCAGCTAGCAATTAACAGTACCTATCAGATAGGTATCAAGAGGTTTTTTTTTATCATCAATTTATTGCATGTTCACTAGTTCACTGTAACAGTTGTTGCCGTGCCCTCATACAGCTCACAGTCTAATGAGAGGATAAAGGTAAATCCTCAAACAGATTGTGATAAGTACTATTAAGTTACACACTTGTAACTTGTTTTTAGAGATAAGGCGACAGGTGAAATAATTTAGATAATTCCATATCTAAAGGGATAACATTTCAAGTGAGACTTGGAGGATATATAGTTTTATTTGAGCAAAGAATGAGGGGGAAATGATTGCTTCTGGTAGAATGCTTTGAGGAAAAAACAGAAATTGTAAGGAACTAAAAAAGAACCAAAGTAGCTGAAGGGCAGTGTATGAGGAGGCTGGCGAGTTGTAATGTGTGAAATGCAGACAGGGCCAGGTCACACAGGGCTTTGCATAAGGAGCTTGCATATTATTATAAGTCTAATGAGAATCTACAGAAGGGTTTAAGAAAAAAAAGATACAACTTAATTAGATTCATATTTAAGGAAGATAGTGTTGGCTGGGAGGTGGAAAGATGTGAAAGAAGTTAGGAATGAAAATAAGGAGCTCATTTAAAGGATGTTGCAGGGTCAGAGATCAAATGAGAGCTAGTGACTGCTTACATTTGAGTAGTATCGTTGAAAAATGGGCAATACTGAGAGCTACTTTGCAGGTAGGTTCTATGCCACTTGGGTTTAGATTATATGTGAATGGTGAGTAAAACATCAAAAATTAGAAAATACCAACAATCACAGATTTTTTTTCCCCTCAAAGAAGTTACAGCCTTAGCAGGGAGATGATAATGCTCACAAGAGATAAATGTAAAGAGGCTTGAGGAGCGCAGAAGAAGCCTTCACAAAGGTGGTGGTATTTGAAGTATGTCTTAATGTATGGCTGTATTAGGATGCAGAAATGCAAGAGTAAATACAATTACAACTGTGCAGATACGTGAGTACTTTTACCTCTGTAGATTTTTATGTGGTCGTGTATCCGGTACAATATACTGAATGCCTACAGTGTGTCAGGAATTGTATATGTTATAATGCAATACTCAGTGTGGAAGTAGATCCTCGTTTTTGCCCATTTTATAGAAAGTTATAAAGTTTAAGTACACTATTCAGTAGTGCACAAACTGTAATAAATGATTAAGCCTGTTTTGAACCTAATTCTGCTGGAATTAAAAATTTTCAGTTCATAATTGTAGCATCTGTCCCCCAGTATGCCTCATTTCTCTTCAGAATACTTATACTACTTGACATAATACATACTGTTTACTTGTTTTCATTTGCCTCTACCACTAAAATTTTAAGCCCTCTAAAGGCCAAAATTTTCCAGTGGTGTTTGCCACTAGATTCTCAGCATCTAGGTATAGCCTATACTGAAAGTCACTCAAGAGTAATGAATCTGTAAAGTGGGCACTTCCAAGCCCATTTTCCTTCTACAAACCAAGGTCTATTATTAAATTCAAGTATATCAGTTTTTAATGTTATTAATCTAGTTTTACTAACTCAATTCATATTTGATATCATCCTGCTTTCTTTTTATTATGCACCAGTCAGTCAAAAATAATTTATTGACCCGTATGCTAGGCTCCACTGTGACTATGAAGACATACACGACAGGCTGTGCCCTCAGGGAGCATATGATATATTTGAAGACACATGACATAATCTTTTGAAAGGTTAAGTAATACTTACACAGTGATATAATCAATATCACAAGACTGCATTAAGACCAAATTGAAGTGCCAAAGAGAACAATAAGGATAATAAATATTATGGGAGATAAGAAGACATTATTGAGGATTGAGTTGATCTATTTTTGTTGCATAGAGCAAATGGACTTTGACCAAGATACTAAAGATAGGTAAGATTTTCTTAAAAGAGAAGATATAAGGATATCTAATATCCTAATATGAAAAGACAGGTAGAAGCAGAAGTATACAGGTGAACCTAAATAAATCAGAGGGACAATTATCTGGATTAGAGAATGGTGAAACATAGGTTTCTGGGATACTATGCCCCTACTGTGGGAACTGGAATTCATAAAATGAGGTTTCCAAAACCACCTCAATATTAAATACTGACTTGGGATGACTGATAAGTTTTACTTTTGACTACTACATTATGGTAAGGTATGTGAAGACAATACCTCACTGTCAAATACTAAGGGATATGGGCAGGTTTTATTAAGGACAGCTACAAGCCAAAGGTCAGAAAGATCCTTTGTTCTGTAAATATCATGAAGAGAAGTCTCTGGGGGTATGAATGATCTGTTAGAAATATAATTGGTTTGAGTCTTAGGGCCAAGACCCTGGTCTCTTGCTACTATAGTGTGAGAACGGGGATGACTCTAAAGGAGAGCTTTCTCACAGGCATTCTGGGGCCAATGACAGCTGCATGGGTACTTGAGAATGGCAGCCCCCAGTACCTACAACCTTGATAAACATAGATTTGAGTCACTGGGCAAAAGGTGTTTCTGGTTCTCTTGGAAAACTGGAATCAGGCATCTATTTCCAAGCAACTGGAGTCTTTAGTGACAGCCCCCAAAACAATCCTATATATCTCAGATATGTTCTATTGATTTAAAAGAATATTGATTGATGCATTTATTTATTCAAAAATGTGTATGTTGTATTTCAGTTTAAAAGCATTGTAACCACTATGTGACAAGCACTAATATAGGCATTAGGTACACATCAGTGAACAAATAGGGCCCCTTCTCAGGGATGATAATGGGTGGGGGTGCGGCTATCAAACAATATGATAAGGGTCATGAAAAGTCCAAGCACAGGACACTGTGGAAGGTTGAGGAAGCTCACTTAGAGTATAGTGGCATCTAAACTAAAATATAAAGAGGAGCCAGGGATGGATCATGGGAAGAAACGACTTTACAGGTAAAGAAATTGGCATGAGCAAAGGTCCAGACGTGAGAAGAAACAACCCATTCACATGGCTGCAAGTGACTCAGTATGGGAGAATCAGAGGAAGATATGAAGAAGCAAACAGGGCCCAGATCAGAAAATGTTCAAGTTATGCTAGGAAATCTGACCACTATCCGAAGAAACCCTTGAAGGATTTTAATCAGGAGAAAAGAATGGTCAGACTATGTTTTTAAAGGGTCTGCTTAACAGCACTCTCCAATAAAAATATAATGTGGATGAAAATTTGAGTGACATCTGTAATTTTAAATGTCCTAGTAGCATTTTAAAAAAAGGAGGTAGGTTAAAATAATTTTAATGTAGATCATATAATACAGGATAACTAAAATTTAATGTTTCAATGTGAAATCAACACAAACATTATTAAGGAAGTATTTCACATGCTTTTGTTTGTACTGAGGCTTCAATATTCAATGTGCTTTTTACACTTACTGCACATCTCAAATTGAACCACGTGTGGCCAGAGGCTATTATAGGGGTACAGGCTTACAGGGTGATGGATTGAAATGGGTTTAGGGTGGAGATGGTCTGAAAGTGGGGTAGGGAGAAGACCTGAAGGAAGTGGGAAACATAATGCTCATTTTGGGGAAGACTCAGGCACAAGTGTGTCTGCATGGAGTTGGTCCTGAGAAATATCCAGGTAGGAGGAAGCAAGCAATTCAGTAGAACTGAGCACTGGGCAGGGACTGAAACCAACAAGACACCTTTGTAATATACACTGAAATCTGCCTCCAGAAGGCCCCATATTACTTTGTTTCATCCTGAGTAAACTTCAGCTTCTTGGAATGTTATCACAGCAAGGAAAGGCGATAAAGGTGCAAGAAGTTAGCCAGGGAGGCAGGCAGGCAGGGAGCAGCTTGGTGCGGTGAGAGCCAAGCACGGGATTGGGACTCAGGACAGATCTTCATACCCTGGAAGGGAAAGTATGGCAAGACCACACCAGGGAAGTATCTAGAAAGGAAAGGAAAGGCAAGGCAAGGCGAAGAATTAAAATATATAAAGTTTGAGTACTTATCATGTGCCAAATAATGCAAACAAAATATAACCAGACAGATCACGAAGTCCTACGCAGAGATATATGTAAAGCCACTGCAATCCACACCCCCCAGTCATCATATTACAGTTATGGGTCCCCATTGTATTCCAGTTGTAGTCAGTGATAATCAAATCTGAAATCCACCAGGCTGACTGCCCTCACACTGCTGAAGTGCACATTCTGACTTCACAGGCCCCTGATGTTTTCAAACCCATCCTTGCTGCGAAGGGAGAAAGGAACTACCCTCCCTTTGGGTTATTTTGACTTAGAGAGGAATGCACAGCATGACAATGCAGCTGGAGGAGATGGAGCCTAATGCTACATCTCCTCATGGATGAGCACAGCCCTTCCTTCCCAGAGACATACATGCTAACAAAGGGACTCAGTGGGGACAGGTTTAGTTGTCAGAACCACACCTTACCAACCCACCTTCAGATCCTATTGCCCAAGCTTTTTAAACTCTCTGGATTCTTCTCCGATGAAGAGAAAGGAAAACTCTCTCTCTCAGGAGACACATAGGACCTTCCCAGTGACTTACGTGTTTTAGGTGTGCTTTTTTCCCCACGCCCACAGGGAACTCCCAGCTTCCATGTTAATCCCTGGATCCAAATAGAATCTATGTGGATGGAAACTCAAGTAGGACCCTCAGTTCCACATGCCAGAAAAGGTTTAACCCCAGTTCTGCTCCAATCAGAATGCCTGAATGTACTTTTATTCTTTTTCTTCCACCTTCTCAATTTATGGATGGGAAAACTGAGGTATGGGACCGTCAAGTAACATGTCTGACTTAATAATGTGACAGATCCAGGATTCACACTGAAGTTTACTCTGTAGTCCATTATTTTCCTCTTGGACAATTCTGCCTTGCTATTTGTATGGAACAAATCAAGGACCCAGCCAGCAGAATTGGGTCACACCAGGGTTATAAAGGCCCAAGGCTTAGGATTAGAACTGAGCTTCAAGGCCAAGGCAAAGATAAACTGAAGAAGGGACTGAATTCTGCATGTTAGAGTATATAGTAAAAATTATACAATCATTGTTCCACCATCAGATGATGTTTAGAAGGGTCATGATTTAGTAGCATAATGGTTACAATCTCAGCTGGCCTCCAAGGCTGGACTCTGAGTTTGAATCCTGACTCCACCACTTGCAGGCTGTGTGGTTTGGGGCCAATTACTCAATCTCTTTGTGCATCAATTTCCTCATCTGCAAATATGGAAAAAAGAGTACCCTACTTCACAGAGTCATTCAGAATGAATATTTGTTAAAGTTTTATTTATTTATTTATTTATTTATTTTCTTAATGTCTTTTTAAAACTTATTTCTGAGAGAGAGAGATAGCATGAGCAGGGAAGGGTCAGAGAGAGAGGGAGACACAGAATCTGAAACAGGCTCCAGGCTCTGAGCTAGCTGTCAGCACAGAGCCTGATGTGGGGGCTGGAACCCACCAGTCGTGAGATCATGACCTGAGCTGAAGTCGGATGCTTAACCAACTGAGCCATCCAGGCGCCCCTAAAGTTTTATTTTTATCATGCCTAATTCCACAGCAGTGCAATTCTGACATTAACTACCTGGGGTTACTGCAGACTTACAGGCTGAGAGTGGTCTTCCAAGACTGCCCTCACTGCAGACACCACCCACAAGCTCAGAGGTTCCTAAACCACTTATTCTTCTGACCAACTGGCTACAAATTCAATAGTTTCCACTCTTGTGGAAGTTCAATAATTCTCTAGAACAATTCACAAAGCTCAGGAAGGCACTATACTATGATTAAAGTTTTGGTATAAAGGGTATAAGCCAGGGGAATCAAATGAAGAGAACAGAGGATGAGGTCTGAGAGGTTCCCAAGTGCCAAGTTCCTGTGTCCTCAGAATGCATCACCATCCTGGCAAATTGATGTGTACCTGCAACCTGGAAGTGCACATGTTGGTGTTCCTGGAATGGCCAGCTGCTATCCTAAGTCTGTTGTGGAACACTTTATAAAATTTCATCTCAGTAGCATGAAGTCAGCTGTGGTTTGAGAAGTCCACCATGAGTAAATTCCAATGGTTTAGAGGTTCTCTCCCAAGAACCAAAGACAAAGGCCAAAAAAAGTCTTTATAATACAACAATTAGGTATACAGTAAATACCACATGAATATTAATATATACCAAAGGTTGGCAAACATTTTCTGTAAAGGGCCAAACAGTAAATACTTTAGGCTTTATAGACTACAGAGTGTCTGTGACATTCTTGACTTTTTTTTTTTATAGCCCTATAAAATGTACACTCATTCTCAGCTCAAGGACCATACAAAATAGGCCATGAGCTGGCTCTGGCCCACCGCCATAGTTGGCTGATCCCTGTTATATACCATTGTTAATGTAGGCTACTAATAGATACCATATAATAAGTACTTCTATTATTATTGGATTGATGCTGTTGCTGTCATCATCATTATCATAATTATCACTGAATCGGGGTAGGTTTTCAAACAACATGGCAGAGAAGAGTGAGGGATTTAGCCAACTATCTCATTTCAACTGTTTAATTCTTTGTCATTGTATAAGACTGGCGCCATTCCACTCACATGGGACTCTGCATCATATTTTGACAGACTACCCCAGTTATAGTTTGGAAATAAGATGTGTAAAGAGAAATCATTGCTGTTGTATGCATCGTCTGACATTTTATTTCTTGTTCTATTGTACTGGTTCACTGGGTAACTTCATCTAAAAGGGAACTGCATTCTTCAAGGGCTGTCTGTATTGTCAAAAAATAATTTTTAAACCCTCTGATTACAACTTTGGTTGACAGAGTCTTCTCTTCTGTCTTTATTGGTCATCTCCCAGATTGCCCTCTTTGCACTCACGGTTTCCTCCCTAAAGAATGTTCCATTCCCCACTTTGCTCAGGTGAAAGGGGAAATAACCATGAATTAGGTGCCAGCATTTCAGGCCTGTCATTCCCTGCTGAAACTGGTGCGATAGGAACGTTAGCAATTGCTTACCTTAAGGCTCATATAAATTAGCATTAATAATGAAAAGGGAGAAAAGCAATGGTCTTTGAGATTCAGGGACTACTCAAAATTTTGGCACGGGGCTCTTTGCAATATTGACTAATGAGTAAGAACTGGGGAAGTCATTTTAAAGATTTAAAGCACTTGTTTTTTAATTCATGTGAGCATCGGTCTCATTTCATTCTTAAATATTTGCGCTCCTTTCCAGAAGCAAGATTTGCTTCAGGGGTGGACAAATTATGTGGCATTTGTCTAAAATGATAGGTCTAATTATGACTCTAAAATTCTGAAATATTTTTGAGCTCCCACTAAAAAGTCAAACACAAATAATTCATAATGATTTCAAAACTGATTTGAGGTCCCATCCCTCTATGCTGAGCCTGAGAGGGGGAGTATCAAATACTAAGCAAGAAGGGTATAAAAAAGACTTCCTCCATTCGAGTACCTCCTGAGCTGCTTGGGAGTTGGACAAAAGTTTACATTCAGTAAACACAGATATGTACACACAAAATAGGTCAGGATGATTCTGATTAGGCAAGAAAAATACAAATAGAACCTAAAAATACATATTTCTAGAATATTTATATTTTGTAAATGTAACTTTAAAATATGTTCAATGCAAGGGCACCTGGGTGGCTCATAATTTTGACTCAGGTTGTGACCTCACGGTTCATGGGATCAAGCCCAGCGTTGGGCTCCATGCTGAGTATGAAGCCTACTTGGGATTCTCTCTCTTCCTCTCTCTCTGCCCCCCTCTTATTCATGCATGTGCACACTCTCTCAAAAATAAACAAACATTAAATATACATGTACATATACACACATATATATACATATATATGTATGTTCAGGGCACCTGGGTGGCTCTGTTGGTTAAGCATTCAACTTCATTTCAGGTCATGATCTCGCAGTTTGTGGGTTTAAGCCCCCACATCCATCTCTGCACTGAAAGCTCAGAGCCTGGAGCCTGCTTTGGATCCTCTGTCTCCCTCTCTCTCTGCCCCTCCTCAGCTTGTACTCTCTTTCTCAAAAATAAACATTAAAAAACTATATATATATACACATATATACACACACATGAATATATATGTATACATATGTATGTGTGTATATATACATATATGTGTATATACATATATCTGTGTGTATATATATATATATGTGTACAAACATATATCTGTGTGTATATATACATATGTGTAAATACACATATACATTCAATGTGTATATATATGTATTCAATGCAGGTGGGCCTCCCTTAACCCAAACACGTGCTTCTTGAAGAAGTGAGAGTACCCACCATTTGATGTCACATCACATGATCCCTTTACCAAGAACGCCCATGCTAAATCTTGTGGTGATACTGTCTGTAAAGCAAATTAATATTTTAAATGTACAGAATCAACTCTGCAGTTTCTTTCATTTGTAAGAATAACTTTCTGTGAAGAAGAGGTTGCTTAACCTGAGAGATAGCCGGGCAGTTATCACTGAGAGCCAAGTAGCTAATGTTATCATGGGGACAGAGCCAGGCATGGGGTCACGGGTATGGGTAGTGGTTCGATCAGAGACAACTGGGAGCAAAGAGCTTTCTCCAATCTCTGCGTCTTTACACAGGCTGTTTCTTCTACGTGGACTGTTTTCCCTGTACTCCCCAGACTGTAATGTTCAGCATAAGCATATCCTATAAGACTTATCTCAAGCAATACTACCATTGCAAGGCAGTCCCTGCAGCCTCCGGTTTGCCTCATGTGTCCACCTCTCCTTCCTACTTTTTGCTAGTAACCAGTCCATACCTTATCTCTGTATCATACACGTTCATTTCCTCATCTATATCTTTCTCCAGCCTGCTTCAATGATTTTAACCAAATGTGCTATATAGTCAATGCCCAATAAATGCTAGATGAATTCATGAATTAATTGACTAATGAAGTATTGGATAGATGAAGATAGGCTTTAACTCCCTCATGTAGTAGTCTGAATCCTGGTAATATGAAAATAACATTTCTACTAATGAGTCCATGCATATATGAGTGAAAGTCTAGGTTCTATCTATTCCCAGAGGAATTGATAGCCATACATCTGAGGTTGTGTATGAACACACTGAACAGTGATATAAGAGTCTGTGTGTGTATACACATATATATATACACATATACATACGTGCATATACGTGTGTGCATATATGTGTATATGCACACACACACACATACACGCACACACACACACCACTTCTGCACCTTTATTACCTCTATAGTCCCTTCATGAAATTTCTTACAATGCAGGCCTTCTTTACCTTGCCAGTGCCTACTTCTCCCCCAGGCTTCCAGGTGAATTTTATTTGAATGAGTGCATATCATAATGTTGTAAAGTTCTTAAAAGTTTAGGTCACAGGGGTTTCTTGACCTCCTGAAGCCAATCTGAAGACTCCTTGAGTTCTACATATCAAATAAAGAACACTATAATTTTTTAAAATTATTTTTCTTCTGAGATTTAAAAAAAACTATATATTTAAATATATATAGTTTAATACACACAGATCTCTCAGTATTTCATGATCAGAGAATATTAGTACATATTTGCTGAAATAAAAGCATGGCAACACTTATCTAGTGGTGGAAGATGATGGGAACCAACTTCAGAGATAGCTCAAATATTAAAGTTAGGCTTATCACATAATTGAATTTATTCTGGGTAAAAGAAAGGCAAAAAAATGACAGCTGATGTTTGTACAAATCTAGGTCTATGGATATTGGATATTTATGGGAAAGTGTTCTTTAAATATTTTTTAATGTTTATTATTTAATTTTGAAAGAGGAAGAGACATAGCATGAATGGGGGAGGGGCAGACAGAGAAGGAGACACAGAATATAAAGCAGGTTCCAGGTCCTGAGCTGTCAGCACAGAGCCCAATGCAGGGCTCAAACTCACAAACCATGAGATCATGATCTGAGCTCAAGTCGGATGCTTAACGGACTAAGCTACCTAGGTGCCTTGATGGGAAAGTGTTCTTAAATAAACCAATTTAATACTAACACTTACTTGTTTTCATTGAGCCTCAGTTATTTTATCTATAAAATGGGAACAAACTCCTTTGCTTTGAATACCTAACAGACTTATGGTAAGATCCAGTAATGAATATGAAATCATATTGTAAACTGCTAGATGCTACCAAGGCTGGTAGAATTACTGACTTAAGTTCCTGTTGTCTGCTAAGAAAACAATAACTGAAATTGTATTCATGTAATAATAGATGTCTGCTGTGCTTATGTAATAATAGATGCCAGGAGGCTCACAAACAATATTGTTCCCAACATGGGACAAGGGATGCAGGGCCTGTCTGATAAAATTAATGAAATCATCAAGATGGAATGAAATGCTTACAGAGGTAGTGATAGAGATGTGCTAAAGGACCTGCTTTCCATTATTTTGGTCATGTAAATAGAGAGCAGAGGAATTAAACCCGCTTCCAACTCCTTTTTGGGCTCTAACACACTGAGTAGCTTTGAGCATGCAATTTCTATAGCAGGAGGATATCTTAAAATAAAAAACAAAAACAAAACCTGGAGAAAATCCTCCAAGTTTCCAATCTCTAAATTGGAAAAGTGGGAGGCGGTCAGAGGACATCACTGAGATTCTGATTAAAGTTATGAATGATACCCACCCCCTCTAAGGATTCTGTAGTGAATTCCACCAGAGGGAGGGTTTCCACACCAACTAGCAATGTTCTCACACCAGCCGGGTGTCCTATAATTCAACTCAATTCTGGCACTATCTACTTGGGGACACCCAAGGTTAAGGACCCAGTTCTATAAGACTGGGCTCCTCTCTCCCCAACTTCAGATGCCAATTGCAAGTCCACACTGTACTTAGGCTTCTGATTGACTATCTATGGCTCATAAGTTACAATGACCCCTTTCAAAGGTCTGATTAATTTGTAGAGCAGCTCACAGAACTCAAAAAAATTTTACTTACTAAATTACTGAATTATTATAAAAGGATATAACTCATAAGGTGGCTGAGAGGCTCAGTTGGTTAAATGTCTGACTTCAGCTCAGGTCATGGCCTCATGGTTTATGCCCTGTATTGGGCTCTGTGCTAACAGCTTGGAGCCTGGAGCCTGCTTCAGATCCTGTGTCTCCCTCTCTGACCTCCCCCACTCATGCTCGCTCTCTCTCTCTCTCTCTCTCAAAAATAAATATACATTAAAACAAACAAACAAACAAACAAAAAAGGATGTAACTCAGGATAACCAGGTGGAAGAGATGCATAGGGCAAGGCTGGGGAAGGGGCTTGAAGCTTCCATACCCTCTCTGAATGAACTACTGTCCCCAAATCTCTACATGTTTATCAGCCTAGAAGCTTTCAGAACCCCACTCTTTTGGATTTTTATGGTGGCCTCATTATATATGGATGGCTGATTAAATCATAACCATTGGTGATTAATTCAACCTCCAACCTCTCTCCCCTCCCCAGAGATTGGGGGTTGAGACTAAAAGTTGCAACCCTCTAACCATCTGGTTGGTTTCCCTGACAACCAGCTCCCATCTTTAGGTGCTTCCCAAAAGTCATCTCAATAACATGGCAAAAAACACCTTGATCACGATCATCAATTAGGAAATCCCAAGGGTTTTAGGAGCTCCGTGCCAGAAATGGGGACAAAGACCAAATATGTGTTTCTTATTACAAATCACAGTATCACAGCCTCAAAAAGAATCATCATATGCATACATTTTTCATATGTTTTCAGGCTTTTGTAGATTAGGGTCAGAGACCTTAGGGTCTCTGAAGTTCAGATTAAAGGTCCCTAATTCTGTAATAACTAGAGTTTTCAGTTAAGATGAATGAAAGTCACACTATATTGAGTGATTCCTATATATGAATATACTACACTATACCATAGACCATATCCCATACAATCCTTACAACAAACCTAATTGGTAGAGCCTATAATTCCCTCAAATTGCAGAGGAGATTGAGGCTCAAAGCAATATAAGGATTTATCCAAGATCATACAGTTAAAAAGCTGGGAACTGAACCGGAACTAGCTGTTTCCAAAGTGAACAAGGCAGAGCTGAGGTATGTTTGAGATGATTTTAGAAATCCATGTCACTTCTCTTCAGAGGTAGCCTAAGTGTTCCTGACATGGGGAATGAACAGTGGACATGAAGTCCAGGGCCCGAGACCTGCCCTTGCTTGCTTTTCTCTCAGCTGTGGAAAGAGCTCAGGAACACAAGTGGCTTCATTAGCTGTGTCTCTAGGGATGTGTGACAGCCCGTAGGGTTGTGACTGTGGGGTTGGGAGTAACAAAGCAGTCGACCTCTGAATGTGGAGTGGGCATCCCCTGTGTCTCTGAGGGGCCTGCAGGGTGCAGGTGGCACTAGTTTCACAGGAAAGCAAGGTGTTTGCCAAAGGAAGGACAGATGGTTCCAGTCACTAGTTATTTATTTCTATAATTAGCTGCATGCTGTGATCTCAGATCATGGAGAAATTATTACTTCCTATGGAATTCCTCCCATTATTAGGGAAGAAATGGGAATCAGAAGCCAAGGAGAGGATATTTGTGGGATAGTAACTCCCCAAATCTCTGGGCTTGCAGCTGTACTGGGAAGGAGAGCATGGTGTGGAGTAATAATCTGAATCAGCCGAAAGGACTGAGTTGTAAGTATGATTTTACCATGGTCCTGTGTTTTCACACAGAATTTATACTTTTTGGGTTTCATGTTCTTCATCCAGCAGAGACGGAAATTTTGAAAAGGAAGTTTGGCCAGAGTGGTGAAAATGAACAAATCAGGAGACTATAGACGCTGGTAAGGATGTGGAGAAACGGGCACCCTCCTGCACTGTTGGTGGGAATGTAAACTGGTGCAGCCCCTCTGGAAAACAGTGTGGAGGTTCCTCAAAAAATTCACAATAGAACTCTGCTATGACCCAGCAGTAGCACTGCTAGGAATTTACCCAAGGGATACAGGAGTGCTGATGCATAGGGGCACATGTACCCCAATGTTCATAGCAGTACTTTCAACAATAGCCAAAACATGGAAAAAGCCTAAGTGTCCATCAACTGATGAATGGATCAAGAAGATGTGGTTTATCTAAACAACAGAAAACTACATGACAGTGAGAAAGAATGAAAAATGGCCATTTGTAGCAACATGGATGGAACTCAAGGGTGTTATGCTGAGTGAAATATGTCACGCAGAGGACAGATACCATATGTTGGCATGTATAGGTGGATTAGGAGGAACTTGATAAAGGACCATGGGGGAGGAGAAGGGGAAAAAAATAGTTGGGGAGAGAGAAGGAGGCAAACTATGAGAGACTCTAGAATGCCGAGAACAAACTGATGGCTGATGGGGGTGCTGGGCATGGAGGAGGGTACTTGTTGGGATGAGCACTGGGTGTTATATGGAAACCAACTTGACAATATTAAGAAAAAAAAAGAAAACGAAGTTTGGCCACAGATGTGACAGACTCCTGTTGGCTATATAATTGGGCCCATGAAACATATTAAGACCAAAAAAAAAAAATTCTTGAATCCAGTATATCAACAAACAGATGTGAAACTCAGTCAAGGGATCCTACTTAGTAGCTAACTAGCTCTGAACAAGTGACTTTAAATCACTTTCTCTGTAAATGGAATAACTATGTCTACCTAGCAGAGGTGTTATGAGAATTTAACAAAAATATATGTGCAGTATACCTAGACCAGTGGTTGGTATACAGTAGGCACTCAATAAATGGGCATTAATTTTATTATTTTAATTTAGTGGAGAGAGACAGAGATCTAAAAACAAAATATTAATCTATCGTGACATAGAATAAGTCGCATGCTAAAGTGAACTAGAGGCAATTCATCTAAGATTCATGAGAATGAGGACAGAGTCATTGATATCGATAGCATTCTATGGTCCACTTTGAACAACAGGTCTTGTTCTCTATACATTCTCCTGTAACGATGCAGATTTCTGTGATCAGCCTTGGGGACTGCTATTCTGACCAAACTATCATCCCTTTCTATGTGATGTGGCCTTGCATTCTGCTTTAGAAGTGGGATTAGAATTTAGAACATGTCAGTGTCTATAGTTCTGATATGCTTCTTATAATAAGCACCTTGCACATCATCAAATTACAAGATTTGTAAATGTGGAGATAAAGTGAATAAAAAAGAGCCACCCTTTTAATGTAAGCCAAGAAAGAGAAACAAACTCACAAGACCACAAGTTCCTGTTTGCCCACTTATTTGTGTACCTTGATTGATATTTTCATGTCCATTTTCCTCTAAGGAGCTTCAGGCACTCTGTATGTATTTGTTATAAAACCTCCCAATGACTTTGTGGTGCAAGAAAATGGTGCTAGTACTAGCACCTTATTGATGTGTGGTATTCCACCATCCATATATATTTTCCTGCTCAAATCACAACAACCCAACAAAGTAGGGGTAGGTAGAGTGAGAAGAAAATTAAGATAATATAGATTATACCTCAAACTCACCACAACTATGATTTAGCCACTCCTCTCCCTCAAAAATCCAATGACCCCTACCTCGGTGAACGAGATTCTCATCTACACAGTTGAGCAAGCAATGCACTGGCAGTCTTCTCTGATACCTATCTTTGCACTTATAATCGCTCTGGGTGCAGTTTGTAAAATGCATTAGAGAGAGGACAAATCAAATGGTGTTGGTGTGCAGATAAAGTAGAAAGATATTGCAAAAGTCTCAACAAAGTTTGACAGTAGCCTGGCTTTAGGATATTGGTGATGGAGGTAATAGAAACACAACTGGGAGACATTGACAATGAGTTCATGGTTTTGCATAAAGTCTCAAAGCTAGGATAGGACAGAACTTAGGGATGTAACTTTAGCCCTTCAAAACCAATTCCAGGACAATTTCTTCTCTCTTGCCATTTGAAGGCAGGTCTTTTAAGTAGAGGAACACTCTGACCAGAGACTTTGATTTTCAGGTATTTTATATGTAAAATGAAGCTAACAATGCTACATAACTCATAGGGTCATTGTGAGGATCAAATTAGATAACACATACAGATGTTTAGCACTTTGCTCAACACATGATGAAAGCTCAAGAAATGTTTGCATACAAGCGTATCTGTGCTTCCATATCTTACAATAATTAATATACATTAAAAAGACAAAGCAACAGGGGAAAATTAGAACTATCAGGTTCCTACTGTCCTTTTGCATCTGCCTTATGCTTTCTCTCATTTTACAAAAGCCAGAACTCAGCCAATCTGAGTCTTCAGTCACTGCTTCCCACCTAACACAGATAAGAGGTTGTGAAAGGTATTTCATTGTCCAGCCCTCTGTGTATGTGTGTGTGTTTCAGATTAATTTTGTGAGACAAGCAGAAGTTGCTGCCTTGATTTGTCCTTGGAAAGAACCCTGCTTTTCTTGATTGAAGATATATTTTTACAACCTAAATGTGCAGGTCAAAGTAATTTTTTGACAGGTAAAATACTTAGCTGTGACTGTCCATGAATCTTCCCCCCCGCCCCCCACAACAGCCCCTTTCCTTGTCCTGTTAATATCTGTCTCCTCATCTTAAGGAAGCCTCATACCTGTCTATCATTGCCTCTCTCTGACCGACCAGCACCATTTTTGTGTCTCCTCTCTACACCCTTTTTGATTCTTATCCTGCTGAATGTGGAGTCTGGCTCTGAATTTGCTCTCAGGCCTTGACCTCTTAAGTCCTTGCCTCTTAAATCAAGACATAAGTGCCCACTGAGGGATTTAGGGAGGTGGTGTCACAGTGGGGATCGAAATCCCAGGACACTTTACCAGCATGTCACATAACTTTAACTGAGTAGTATTTAGCTTAAAACATGTACACATTTTTTAACGCAATAAATTCAAGGAAAATGCCAGGTCTACCACTTACCAGTTTTATGACCTGGAGCTATCTCTTACCCATGCAATTGAAATATCTTATTCTGCAAAATATCTCTTAGAAGTAAATAAATGTGTGAAGCAGTGATCATGCTGCTCGACACAGAGACTTGATTAATAAGCACTAAATTTTCACTTATTTTTTTTAAGTTACAGATGAGTAAACTGAGATTCGGAGAGAATTATTTGCCCTAAATCAGAACTGATAAGTGACAGACCCGAGACTTGAACATCACCTGGAACATGGCTAAACTAATTCCGAAATCCACGACCTAGATCCAATCCAGATAAACACTGTGCTTGGGTGGTAGACACTTTGGGTTATGCCCCACATCCCCCAAGACTATGATTTACTCCCATTGCATTTGAGGGTATGTGGTCAAGATGATCTGATCTTTAATGCTATGCTTCCTGTTTTCTTGCATGAAGATTTTGGGTTGGTAAAACTAGCCAGTCAATCAAACAAATGCTCTGTCAGTCTAGTGCATTCTTGAACACGGCTTTTGTAAAGCTAACCCCTTCAAGCTTTAGTCCCCTTCCCTTTCCTCTTGTTCACCTGTAGTCCCTTTGTAAGTCTCACCTCATCCTTTTATATTGCTGCCCCCAGTTTCCTTTCTTGTTTCTTCTACTGATAACACCCCGTTTTATGTCTTGCTGGAGGCTTCCTTGCTATTTTTCTTTCTAGAACACTCCCCTCCCCTCCTGGAGCCACCAATTCCTCTGCTTCTCTAGCAAACTCTCACCTATGCCCATACTTCCTATTTCACTATGATACTTCCTCTAGGAAGCCTTCTGTGGTTTCTCCCTGCATCCTCACAACAGCCAACATAGAGGCATAGGCAGTTAGGTGTGGTGCCTCTCTATGCTTTTATATCCCACCGACTTCCATAGTTCTAACAACTCTCCCTTTGCATTCTGTCTAGGTTACCAATCTTTATGTTCAACTAGCTTCTTGAGCCCAACGATTACTTCTTGGATTGCAAGCCACTATAAAAATGCCTGACACAGTGGGTACTCAATAAATATTTCTCAATAAATGATTTAAATATAATCACTTTGTTTGCCAAGACAGGATTAAATGTGCAAGACTATTTATTAGGAGAAGCGCCTGTGAAAGAAGAAGGGTGTAAAGTACAGGTATGCTCAGAGGGCCCTCAGACCAAGATACAAATCCAACTCTGAGTGAAGGAGAGAAGGGGAAACATCCTAGACTGTGGTGCAGCTTAAGGGAGGTTCAGAAAAGAAGACCTATGTCTTCCAGAAATAGGCCTTCCTTAGCATCTCTGCTGTGCTCAGTCACTAGCTGGGGACAGCACTGGAAGCATGGCCAGGGCAAGAATGGAGGGACAGATCTTAGAGCAGAGTGACTGGGGCCTCTGTTAGTCACTCTCCCTGAAGGTGGAGTTCTGTGGGGCACAAACTCTTGGTGGCCACAAATATTAAGTGGAGGTTATTATCCACTTAGGCACCCTCCCCCTTAGGATTCTTTTATTCATCAATGTTTGCTACATGGGTCTTCTGTACCAAGATTAACATGTAGACAGACCTATGGAAGTGAAGGGAAAAGTACTCATCCTTAAAAAGTCTATGTTCTAGCAGGACACATACATAGGCACAGATAGCTACAGTGTATTTCTAAGTGTAATATAGAGATAATACAGAGTTCCACTGCGGCACAGAGGAGGGGCAACCTCTGCCAGGTTTGTAGGAGATGGAAAGAACCAAAGAGGATATGGCATTTGTCCTTCAAGACTTTGGAGTTCTGTAGAAGGCAGGTAGGAGCAAAGAATGTCCTGGTAGAGGAGTAAATGGAATCTCAACCAGTCTGAGCTCCCTAGAAGTTAAACCATGATGTGATAATCACAGACACAGAGAGAGGACTCATAGTCAAGGTCCAGATGACAAAGGACCTACTGTGAGCTACACCCTGAATTAGGGCTGGGCACAGAGAGAGATCACATTGACATGAGGCCTCAAGGAACTGACACTAAAGAGAGAAGCAGCCATGCAGCTCCACTAATAGATACCAGCAATATAATATCCTCAAAGTACAAGAGGCAATGATACTCCTGATGAGGATACTGACCCTGACCTGGAAGAAAGGGAGGAGCGATCAGGAAAGCTTTGCAGAGATAACATGAGGCTTTGCATAAAGCCTCAAATTTTATGTTTTTATTTATGTCCCTTTTGGAGAGTTTGAAAGCTGATATTGAGTCCTCATTTATAGAGAGGGGGGAAAGGACCAGATGCATAGGCTAAGTATCTTTCAAGGGGACCCAATGGCATTTGGCAACATTTAAATCAGATCATGCCATTCCCAGGTGTCAACTCATCATATATAAAGACATTTTAGCTCCTAATCGTGACATTTATGGTCATATGTGACCTTCCCCTTGCCTATCACTCTACCTCATGTAATTCTCTGCTTCAGCCACACTGAACCTTCCAGTACCTCAAACACCACAGTCCTCGGACTCTAGAAAGCTGGCCATGGGTGTTGTCTCTAACTGGGATGCACATGCCACCAGAACTTTGCAAGGTAGACTACTTAACATTAGGACCTCAGTTTAAATACAGCCTGTCTATAACCATACAATGGAGTGGCTCCCTAGTTTCTTCTCATTTTATCAGTCCAATGTATGTGACCAATGAACAGATTATTCCCTGGCAGCATTATCTTTTTAAAACATTGTGTATGTGTGTGTGTGTGCGTGTGTGTGCGTGTGTGTGCGCGTGTATCTGATTATTGCTTACTCCCTCCAAATATAACCACCTTGAAAATCTCATCTGCCTGGTTCACAGGTATATCTGCAGCATCTCAAATAGCAGGCATCAGCATGTATTTACTGAATGGATGAAGGAATAAATACAAGAAAGAATAAATGGAGAACTGTCCTCATTTTCCAGTTCCTCTGCTTTTCATGCTGTTTCTATGGGCTGCAGGGAGGAGAAAAGCAATCACCAAAGGGCACACATGCTCCTGAGAAAAAGCACTCTTTGAAAAATGAAGTGTTCCTTGTCATTAGCTTTCAGTCAAGCATCACATCAGGGAACTTTTGCATCAGGTGCTGTGATTGGACCTTGAGGGGCCTGTGATGCAGACCTGGCCCTCCTGTGAGCTGGAACAGATGGTTCCTTTGCACACATCCAAATAAAGCTGCAATGGTGTTGGCCTGCAAACACAGCACAGGCAAACCTTCCTTTACAAAAGAGAAGGTGTTTCTAGGGCGTTTTGTGAAAATCAGTATCTACAATGCCACTGATTTTCATTTTAAACACAGTTTATCTTCTTTTAGGACATCTCATCAATGGGCTGTCAGTCTTTCTAGTCTAGTCTAATACTAGCTAGCCCCCAGAATATCTCCCCTCGTCCGCCCCCACCAAGATATCCTGTGCACCCTTATCAGGGTTATCATCACAGAGCATCACTCCCATAATGCACCCCTCTCCCTTAATATCTGAGTAATGAGTGGCCTTCGATTATCTGATCAAGATAGAGAATCACAACATGACTATAATTAAGCTGTGCTCTGATTAGCGAGTCGATGGCATAACAACAGCTGATGCCTTACAGCATAGGAAACATGTTGGAGACAGAACACAGTGGACTGTTTAGAGGAAAGCCTACCAAGAAAGCAATAAGCCTTTACGCATGCATGTGCGCGCACGCACGCGCACACACACACACACACACACACACACACACAAGATGGCAGTGAACAACTTTATGATGTACGAAAATAAAGTGAGGATGGTTGTTTTCTCCTCCATCTCAACTCAAGTTGTGGGGATTCAGAGGAGTAATCTCAACTCAAGTTGTGGGGATTCAGAGGAGTAATCTGCAGTATCCTCAATGAACCAAGAACACAGGTGAGGATGTGTTAGTATTCTCCAAGTTTGTCTCATTCCCTTTCTTCCTCACTGACTTGTGTGAGGAGCTTTGGGACCATGTCTCTATTCACCACCATTATATCCCAATCATTAAGCAGAGGGTGTAGGGCTGAACAAAGGTTTTTTGAAACAATCAGCAGATGAATAATGGGGGTGATGCTCTAATGAGGATTCAGAGTTGAAGGGAGATTAATAACACTACATCAAGGAACAGAACTTGGAGGGTTGCTGGGGAGGAAACAGCTAGGAGATGCTCACTTTTCCCAGCAATGAGCATGCATAAAATCTTTCCAGAAGTGAGACGCAGGGACAGAGAGTCTCTTAGGTTTAATATTGCACTAGTTGGAAATGCCCTTTTTTTTTTTTTCTTCTGTTTGGGAGGTTAGGATTTTAAAAGACCTCATGATTCTCTACATTTATACCCTTGGGAGGTACAGAACAGCATGTGGAGGTGAGTGGGCTTTGGACGTAAGGTTTAAGACATTATTTCATGGCAAATCCCATGTGTAGGGAATTTGTAGATAAATACAGACCCACACATGAGAAAGGAGAAACAGCAACTGCTCTATTTAGTAACTGTTAAATGCCATGCCCTGAAGAATGGGCTACATCCCTCAATCTCAGGCAATTCTCACAGAATATTGAGGAAGTAGGTACTGGGTTTTTTAATTTTTTTATAAAATTTAAATAATATTTAAATATATTTTTTTAAAAATACATATATTTTTTGCTATTTTTCAAAAGAGAAATTTGAACTTCAGGGAAGTAAAAAAGCTCTTCCATAGATAGCACATCCAGATTAGACCTGAGACTAGAATGCAGGTTTCCTTATTCCAGAGAAGTAGTATTTTCCATCTCATCATTAACAAAAGTGGAATAGAATCTTCTCTTCATCACTACTTCTGTAAGTATTTTATAGCTTGTACTGGCCCTGATTTTCCTGCTTCCCAAGACCCATCTATGGACACTTGGAAACAAGGACAGCAAATACCATATACATGTGTCATTTCTTCTACCTGCATGACCGATACCACTGATTAATTAAGAAGTTAAAGAGTCTTTCAGTTTGCATTCAGATGCAGCCTCAAAATCCTTCATGGCACATAGAGCTCCAAATTCAATAACAGTTAAGAATTTGCACACCTATATAAAATATATTTGCTGTCCTTGTGTAGATATTCCTCAGGAGACTCTGAGTTCATTACGAAAGGGATCAAATTAGAACTTAGAAAGCCTACACTTCAGCACACATCGCCACTCCTGACTTACTGGTCAAGCCATTCGATTGTTCTATGAGCCCCCATTTCCCCATTTTTAAAGGAAAGCTTGAAACTAACTCAACTCTAAGTTCTTTTTCCCATTAATACTGTGGAAGTGACAGAGGTTATTTGCAGTAATTTACGAGTCCTATACTATACCAGAAGTCTAGCTAATCTGATAAATTAATTACTGCCGAAGGTTTAACATGTTCTTTTATTCTGTGTTCATCCCATTAGGTAACATTCTTATATTTCAAAAAAGTTTCCACAGATATAATGCTTGTACCCAAAATATTGACCCTGAAGGTGGAATTCCACCATTTGGGGAGAGTGATGCTCTATAGCCAGGATGCATGGTTCTTGTTCTCTTCATTCAAACATAAATTACTGAGAAGGAGGAGGGCTTCAGGAGTGAGTAGGGGGGAATGCCAGTTCCTTATCATGTTTCATCATGTAAGCAAGAATGAGATGGATTCTACTGACCTTCCTTAATGGAAGGAATTTTCAGTGATTTCCAGTGATCACCTCTTAATCCAAGAGTAAGGTGATTTTTTCATACATAGATAAGGTCAGATCTCACTTAAGGAGATCTGTGAACAGAGATAAAGAGTATCAGCAGGACCTTGCCCACTGGTAAGCCCCAGGATTAGTATTTATCCGCCCTCTTTAGAGTCCTCAATTGCTGCCTGTCCCTTGGGAGATATTCAGTTACCTCCAGACCTACATGTCTAATACAACGGCCAGTGGACACATGTGGCTATTTAAATCTAAGTAAATTAAAAGTTAAATACTTAATTCCTTGATCACTCTAGTTGTATTGCAAATGCTCAACAGCCAGTGGCTAGTGTCCATCTTACTGGATCGCCCAGAGAGAGAAAAATCCCATCCTTGTAGAAAGTTCTGTTGGGCAGTGCTGTTCTACATAAAGACATATTTATGATACTCTGGAAGATGATAATTCTGACAATGTTCTTTGTGTTGGTAATTCAACAGGTTTTTTTCCTCTCCAAGCTCCTGCTTTTCAGTGCTAGCTAAGCATTGTACGCACTGGGTAGCATGGAGGCAAGATATTTTAGTTTCACTCAATTGTTGCTCATTCTCAACATAACATGACACAGTGAGATGTAAGAAGCCCTAAATATTTCACTTGTAGATCTTAAAAATGATGCCCTCATTCTGATTATATAGTCTTGAACGAATGCCATTGTTGATTAGAGTTTTGCTTCAAATGCTATTATTTCTATCAATTACCAGTAAGTGCCCTTAAGCTTACAAAACATTTTAAATGAACTCATTATCCAAAGTCTTTAGGGTGTCAAAAGTTCCCATTTCCCACTAAACTAGTCATAAGTTTATTTTATTTCTCTAGGAATATTTTGATCTAAAAAGACAAGCCCCCCCACCCCTTCTTTTCCCTAGGTTTTCTACTGGTGAAATACTGTGGCCACACTACCCTCCCATCCAAATCTCATTTATATTTTCACTATGGGCCATTTCTCACAACACTGAGCTCATTCAGAATAGTCTCTCATTTTTCAGGAAAAGTTGTGAATAATGAAGCTGGGAATTGGTTTTGGCAAACATTCCGGACACCATACTCGATCAAGAGAATCAAAGATTCTTCATTTAACATTTATTTTCCTTTCCTCTATGCACATTACAGCAGAACAGAAATTGCAGTAATATTATCCATAAAATGTTTCACTGGCATATCATCCTCTCAGTTTTCTCTACATAGTCTTCACCCACCTACCCATCTACCTACCTACCTACTTGATGTGTGGGTGGAGGACCTCCCTGCAGTAGGGATGTGTGTGTATAAGATCCCACAGAAGTCCCCAAAATGGCTGTAAGTGACCCAAATTCAAAAGTAGTCCTGAATTTTATCTGGTACCAGCTATGATATGGGCTCTGACACAATGTGAAGTTCTAGATGATGTTATCTTTTGTGCCTATTAACTGCTCAGATTTCAAGAATTTCAAATTTGCTGGTAAATTTCTATGCCTCACTACCAGTATTAGTACAGGAGGGAAGTGAGGTGACTATAGCAGGGGAACTATAGCAATGATTTTCAATTTTCTTGAGGGACAGGCCAGCATAGTAATTAACAGCTTGGACTTCTGGCCTTCAAATTCTAGTTCTGCTTCAGACACAATGTAGGATCTCGAACAAGTTTCTTGAACTCTTTGCCACAGTTTCCTCATGAATAAATGGGGATAATATTAACAGTATTTACCACACTGGGTTATGGAGATTAAGTGAGTTAATGCATAAACTACTTAGAAAAGTTCCTAGTACTTGGTAAATCATCAATATTATTAGCTATTATTATAATTATTACTTGGAACCTGAGGATTCCAGGAAAGAACCTCAGGAAGTGGGGGGAAGATGAGTTAATTCACACTCTCAATATTTAAATTATTCCACAATTGCAGAGATAATAGAAAAATTCTGACATTAGAATAGCCTGAGCTGGTATAGATCCTCCTTTCCACTACAAAAACACAAATACTAGGAAAAAAACCAGCATAGCAAATTATGTTTTTAAAGATTAAGCAGGATTTTAGTGCTAGGAGGTGGCTGGTGTGAGGGGGAGGAAACGGAAAAATACTTAGGTAACAGATACAAAGAAATAACTTAAAACCAATGTGGTAAACAAGAAAGGCCAGTTTCCCTAGGGTGGTGTTGATTATGCAGACACTAGTCCTAAAGACTGGCAGTCAGTTTACCTACACAAAGGGATAGCTTTGTGAAGTCCTAAAAAGTAGTAGAAAGTAAACTGGGACATTCCGTCACAATGAAGCCTATATATCTTCTCCTTATTGATGAAAGGGAATCAGGAGTCTACCTTAGTCTAAAAATCCAGAAGACATTTTCTAGGGTTCTAAATGAGCAGAAGAAATCTGCGATTAGTCAAAATTTCAGATCCATGTCCCATGCACATGTGGAGTCTGAATTCATGTTGTCCACATTGCACTGGAAACTCAAGGTCAGAAATTAATACTAAAAACAAAACAAAACAAAAATCCAACTGGCTGAGGATCAATAAACCCTCTGATCTGTAAAAAAGTCAAATGTAAAACCACTTTTTAAAATACTTCCACAACAAAAGTACATGAGTTTCCACGGTATGAGCTTTCAACATTTTGCCAAAGATGAGCTCAAATAATAAAGAAAATTACACACCCTTCTTCTTAAGGGAGAGTAAGAAACCCAAAACTAAGAGAACCAGAATACCATGAATTTGAGATGGTAGAAAAACCGGGGATGATTATAATACAAGTACAATTAAAAAGAACAGAGGTAACAATAGAAACCATAATAGATTCTATAAAAGAAAAAATAATTGATCTTGGAAATTTATCTCAAAAAATTAAATCACACAATTATGATAGCAATAAAACAGAAAATTACAAAATTGTAAATTTGAACAAATTAAGTTTGTTCAAAGTTTTAAAAATTATTTCCACTAAGAAATATAGAGAATAATAGGTCTTAACATGTGAACTGCTTTAAGTCTATTTTCCTCTCCATAGGTAACAAGGTTCCACACACGTGTGTATGCATGTGTACACACATACATATATATGTATACACACATACGTATGTGAAACAACTTTATAAGTAATTTTATAATTAAGGTATTATCTACACTTTTAAACTTTTAACAGCAGTTGATATATCTTCTGATATTTGCTCATAAATTTTGGTCAGTTGTCTTAAAATGTACACAATTCATTTGGATTTTCTTCTGCAAATAGTCATTTCCACTTCTTGGTATTATAAGCAATATGGCAAATATCATACCTGTGTATATTTTGTGCAGGTGCATGCTTTGCTAGAGGCTAGAATACAGAAGGAGAATTGTGGTGTCAAAAATTATACACATTTAAACTCTTAAAAAAAATTATAAATTGGCTTCAAGAAAAAAAAAAAAAGAAAGAAAGCTTCTCAGCCTACCTAAAGAAGCTCTGGCCATACCGGTCTTATATAGAAAAATATGTATTCTGGGGCCCCAAGTAGCTTGGAAAGGTGCTAAATTAAAGGTAAGGTCTCTTCCAACCTTGACAAAGTAGACATAGTTGAAGAATAGGGTCAGAAGCTTCCTCTTCTCTTTGCAGCTCCCTGGCATATCTGTGGGTGTAAAAACCACAAAGATGCCTTTTAGCATCTACCGCTTATTCCATGAGCCTCATATCTTTGAGCTTTGCTGTCACCTCCCCTACTCTGCTCAGTTCAAGAAGCACCAAAGGGCCTGCTTGCCCCAGCATAATAAACAATACACTTTGAGTCTTGCACCTACATCCTCTTTTCTGGACACTGGAGACTCCTGCTTGGCCATTGTGGGTGGCTCCAAATCTTTTAAAGGCAGCCAATATCCCTCTAAGGAGCAGTTCATCAGAGAGTGATTCAGAAACCAATAAAGATGGCAAATCACTTTATGGAAGTCAGGTTTTAATTATTCATTGGCAATTTGACTGCAATCCGGCAGGTGTCCTGATAGGATGAGGATGACTTAAGTGGTGTTTTTTTTTTTTTCCCCTCCGTACAACACATTCATTCTACAGGTCTCTCCAAAATTCCACCTTAAGTTTTTCAACTTGAAGAGGCCAGGGGGCAGAACCAGTCCATTACCTCCAGAATGAGTAACCTCAGTAAAGATATCATTATTAATTTATTGAATCATTCTTAGTCTAAGCTAATGAACTATTTATGGAAGAGATTTAAAAAAAAAAGATTGATTAAAAGAGAAACAATATAAAATCATGTTATGGAAGGTCATATTTTTACCTTTCCTCCTGCACCCATTTTCTATAAGGCAGGCAGCGTGAGATTATGGGAAAGCATGAATTTTTAACAGGTAGACCTGGGTTCAAACTGAAATGCTACCAGTTATTGGCCGTATGACCCTAACAAATCAATTCACCTCTCTGAGCCTCTATTTCCTCATACATAAATATGAGGGTATTAAAACCTTGAAAGAATGAAAATACAATATGTGTGCCTAGAAAATTGTCAGTTTTTATAAATGACAGTGGATATGATCATTATGCAGCAAACTGTTCTTTGAAGTGTCTTAGAAGGCTAATCTCCAGCTAACTGGGGCCTGAGGGCATATGACAGTTTACAAAGTGTCTACACACCCATTTACATGTGATTTCATCTGGGAGGTTGGGAGTGCTGAATTTAGAAACTGTTCAGTCAGAGGGGGCAAGATGGCGGAGAAGTAGGAAACTCCGTACATTGCACTCACGCCCATATCTTGCACGGAGAAGGCCTGAAGCCATAGGAATCCTTACAGAATCCAGGAGTTTGGGAGGAAAAGGAGACAGAGTCCACTGAGAAAACCTTCTAGCGTGAGTGCGAACTGGGGATGATAAAATTGGGCCGGGACCAGAGACACAGAGGGACGGGGGCGATCCCCCTCTGCAGGGAGTATAGAGGGGAAAGAGAGTGGCTGAAACTGCTCAAGACACTGTCTCTATCACTGGGAAACAGAAAATCCTCCGCTCGGGACACAGAGGGACCCGGTTTCCTGCTCTCCAGCTGACCCTAAGCTGGACGCACTCATTCCAGGCAACCCCCGGATGAAACTGCTCCTCACTCGCCAACCCGACCTGGAGGAGACAGGAGCAGCGGCTTCTGGCTCAATTCCCAGGGGGAAGGCAAGAGGCTTGGGACAGTCCTGAGGGGATCGCCTGTGAGTTTGTGTTTCTGGCAATTTCAGCGGGGCCCGTGGACTGAGATCTGGAAATGAGGCCTGGCCTGGGATATGGAGCACGGCCCACCTTGGCTGCGCCTCCGGCACAGGGAGTTTAAATACCCAAAAAAGTGAGTTGCAGTGCTTGGTTCAAGAAGGGACTGAAGTGTCTCCACTCTTCTCCCCACAACCGCCAAGGCAGAACTCCTGCAGGACACATTGGATCAAACCACACCCATCACTGCTAGAGAGCTGCCCTTTTTTTTTTTTTTTTTTTTTTTTAATATTTTTACTTATTTCTAGGAGAGAGAGAGACAGCGTGAGCAGGGAAGGGTCAGAGAGAGAGGGAGATACAGACTCTGAAGTTGGCTCCAGGCTCTGAGCTGACAGTCAGCACAGAGCCCGACGCGGGGCTCGAACCTACGAACCGCGAGATCATGACCTAAGCAAAAGTCGGACGCTTAACTGACTAAGCCACCCAGGCGCCCCCTCCCCACTTTTTTTTTCTTTTTACCGGAGCCGGGGTAAGACCAATTCTGGTCACTGGCTTTCTTAAACAGTCACATTTAATCCATTCTCTAGATGTAAATTCTACACCTACCTACCTTTTCATCTCTTTCTCTCTGGAGTAATCAGACTATATAGTTTCTCTGGATAACACCATCATAATTTCTTTTGCCTCTTCAACCATATTCCACTCTTTCACTCTTTGAAAACTTCTTATTCCTTCTGCCTGTTCATTTCATTTCCAATTTCACCTCATCTCTGCCCTGTCATTTCTCTCTTTCTTTATGCTCTTCAACCAGCACTGCATACACCTGGCTATTTATCTGTAGTTGGGAAATCTGGTTATATGTTTACACTGTTATTTGTCTATTGGGTTTCTTTTTTTTTTCTTTTCTTTTCTTCTATTTTTTTTTCTTTTTTATGTATTTTTATTTATTATTCACTTTCCCTCCTCCCTCTTTTCTCTTTACTTTTTTGTTTTCCCTTTCGGTTTGTGTGTTTGTTGGATTTGTCTGTGCGTTTGTGTGGCTCTGTTCCCTGTGTGTTTGTCTGTTTTCTTCTCCGGGGCTACCTCAAGAAACAAGCCAAAGTACACACGGTGGAGAGTCTCTATTACCACTACGAGTAGGAAAATAAAATAACCAAGGTCTCAACAAGAAAGACCAAGAGATACCATTCAAAAACACTTTCTGAACAGATAGGCCCTGGACAGTCAAAGAGCCTTCTTTGCTGCAGCAGTGCTCACAGGTGTAGAGAGCAAAACAAGCTTTTAAAACTAACAAGACATAGGGGCACCTGGGTGGCTTGGTTGAGCGTCCGACTTTCGCTTAGGTCATGATCTCGCCGTTCGTGGGTTCGAGCCCCACGTTGGACTCTGTACTGGCTGCCAGCTCAGAGCCTGGAGCCTGTTTCAGTCTGTGACTCCCTCTCTCTCTGACCCTCTCCTGCTCATGCTCTCTCTCTCTCTCTCTCTCCTAGAAATAAATAAAACATTAAAAAAAAATAACAAGACATAGAAAGCTAACCAAAATGATGAATTGAAAGAGCTCTCCTCCAAAGAAATTCCAGGAAGAATTGACAGCTAAAAAACTGCTCAAAACAGATACAAGCAACATAACTGAACTAGAATTAAGAACAATAGTCACAAAATTAATCACTGGGGTTGAAAAAAGCATGGAGGACATCAAAGAAACTATGACTACAAACACCATGGAGCTTAAAAATAGTTGTGATGAATTAAAAAATGCAACAAATGAGATACATAATAAACTGGAGGCATCCAATGCATGGACTGAAGAGGCAGAAAGGAGAATAAGTGATTTAGAAGACACAATTATAGAAAAAGAAGAAACGGAAAAAAAAAAAAAAGAGAGAGAGATAAATTGATCCAGGAACATGAAAGAAGAGTTCGAGAGCTCAGCGATACAATCAAATGGAACAATATACATATTATAGGAATCCCAGAAGAGGAAGATAGAGGGAAAGGTGCTGAAGGAGTCCTGGAACAAATTATAGCAGAGAACATCCCCAACCTGGGGAGAGAAGTAGACGTTGAAATTCAAGAGGCACAGAGAACTCTCCTCAGAGGTAACTTGAATTGATCATCTGCACAACAAATCATAGTAAAAGTGCCAAAATATAAAGACAAAGAGAATTTTGAAAGCAGCTAGGAAGAAAAGGGCCCTAACAACAAAAGGAAACCTATCAGAGTGGTGACAGACCATCTACTGAAACTTGGCAGGCCAGAAAGGAATGGCAGGACATCTTCAATGTGATGAACAGAAAAAATATGCAGCCAAGAATCCTCTATCCAGCAAGCCTATCATTAGACTAGAAGGAGAGATAAAAGTCTTTCCAAATAAACAAAAATTGAAAGAATTTGTCATCACTAAACGAGCCCTACAAGAAATCCTGATGGGGACTCTCTGAAGGAAATGTTGCAAGGAACGCAAGATGCTAGAGAAACACCCCAAGCATGAATCCCACAAATGACACAATGACTCTAAACCCAATATTTCAATAATAACACTGAATGCAAATAGACTAAATGCCCCAATCAAAAGACATAGGGTAGCAGAATGGATAAAAAACCAAAATCCATCTATTTGCTGTCTACAAGAAACTCATTTTAGATAGGAGGACACCGTCAGATTGAAAGTAAGGGGATGGAGAAATATCTATCATGCTACAAGAAGTGAGGAAAAAAAAGCTAGAGTAGCTATACTTATATCAGACAAACTGGACTTTAAAGTAAAGACAGTAACAAGGGATGAAGAAGGGCATTATATAATAGTTAAAGGGTCTATCCATCAGGAAGAGCTAACAATTATAAATGTCTACACACCAAATATAGGAGCACCTAAATACATAAAACAATCACAGTCTTATTGATAAGAACATGCTAATAGCAGGGGACTTTAATACTCCACTTACATCAATGGTCATATCAACTAGACAGAAAATCAACAAAGACACAATGGATTTGAATGACACATTGGACCAGATGGATTTGACAGAAATATTTAGAACTCTACATCCCGAGGCTATGGAATTCACATTCTTCTCAAGTGTGCATGGCACATTCTCCAAGATAGATTACATACTGAGACATAAAGCATCCCTCAATAAATATAAAATAATTGATATCATACCATGCACACTTTCAGATCACAATGCTATGAAACTCGAAATCAATCACAGGAAGAAGTCTGGAAAAAACCCCAAAACATGGAGTCTAAAGAACACCCTACTAAAGAATGAAGGGGCCAATCAGGCAATTAGAGAAGAAATTTAAAAATATATGGAAACAAATGAAAATGAGAATACAACAATCCAAACCCTATGGGATGTGGCAAAAGCAGTCCTAAGAGTAAAGTACATTGCAGTCCAGGCCTATTTCAAGAAATTAGAAAAAGTGCAAGTACAAAACCTACCAGCACACCTAAAGCAACTAGAGAGAGAGCTACAAGAGCACCCCAAACCCAGTAGAAGAAGAGAAATAATAAAAATAAGGGCAGAAATAAACAATATAGAAACCAAAGAAACAGTTGAACAGATCCATGAAACCAAGAGTTTTCACTGAACTCTTTTTTTGAAAAAGTAAACAAAATTGACAAACCTCAAGCCAGGCTTCTCAAAAAGAAAAGAGAGAGCACCCAAATAGACAAAATCATGAATGAAAATAAACTTATTACAACCAACCCCTCAGAAACACTTGCAATTATCAGGGAATACTATGAAAAACTTTAAGTCAACAAACTAGACAACTTAGAAGAAATGGACAAATTCCTAAACACACACTACCAAAATTCACACCGGAAGAGATAGACAACCTGAACAGACCCATAACAAGTGAGGAAATCAAATCAGTTATCAGAAATCTCCCAACAAATAAGAGCCCTGGGCCAGATGGCTTCCCTGGGAAATTCTACCAGACATTTATTTTTTTTTTATTTTTTTTTATTTATTTATTTATTTTTTTGCAAATAGTTTATTGTCAAATTAGTTTCCACATAACACCCAGTGCTCATCCCCACAAGTGCCCTCCTCCATGCCCATCCCCCCTCCTCCCCACATCCATCAGTCCTCAGTTTTTGTCAGCATTCAAGAGTCTCTCATGGTTTGCCTCTCTCCCTTTTCCCCACCATTTCTGCCCTTCTTCTCCCCCTTGGTCCTCTGTTAAGTTCCTCCTAATCCTCCTATACGTGCACACATATGATATTTGTCCTTCTCTGCCTGACTTATTTCGCTCAGCATAACACCCTCAAGGTCCATCCATGTTGCTACACATGGCCAGATTTCATTGTTTCTCATTGCCATGTAGTATTCCATTCTACCAGACATTTAAAACAGAGTCAATACCCATCCTTCTCAAGCTATTCCAAAAGATAGAAATCAAAGGAAAACTTCCAGACTCATTTTATGAAGCCAGCATTACTTTGATTCCCAAGCCAGACAGAGACTCAGCAAAACTAGAGAACTACAGGCCAATATCCTTGATGAATACAGATGCAAAATCCTCAACAAGATACTTGCAAATCGAACTCAACAGCACATAAAAAGAATTATCCACCAAGATCAAGTGGGATTCATTCCTGGGTTACAGGGCTGGTTCAATATTGGCAAATCAATCAATATGATACATCACATCAACAAAAGAAAAGATAAAGATCATATGATCCTGTCGATAGATGCAGAAAAAGCATTTGATAAAATACAACATCCCTTCTTAATAAAGACCCTCGAGAAAGTCGGGATAGAAGGAACTTCTTTAAACATCGTAAAAGCCATCTATGAGAAGCCCTCCGCTAACATCTTCCTCAATGGTGAAAAACTGAGAGCTTTCCCCCTGAGATCAGGAACATGACAGGGATGTCCACTGTCACCACTGCTGTTTAACATAGTGCTGGAAGTCCTAGCATCAGCCATCAGACAACAAAAGGAAATAAAACGCATCAGAATTGGCAAAGAAGAAGTCAAGCTCTCACTTTTTGCAGACGACATGATACTCTACATAGAAAACCCGGGAGACTCTACCAGAAGCCTACTACAACTGATCCAAGAATTCAGCCAAGTTGCAGGGTACAAAATCAATGTACAGAAATTGGCTGCATTTTTATACACCAACAATGAAACAACAGAAAGAGAAACCAAGAAACTGACCCCAATCACAACTGCACAAAAAAAGAAAATAAAATACCTAGAAATAAACCTAACGAAGGATACTAGAGATGTGTATGATGAAAACTATAGAAAACTTATGAAGGAAATTGAAGAAGACACAAAGAAATGGAAAAACATTCCATGCTCATGGATAGGAAGAATAAATACAGTTAAAATGTCATTACTCCCCAAAGCAATCTGCACATTCAATGCAACCCCAATCAAAATTGCACCAGCATACTTCTCAAAACTAGAACAAACTATCCTAAAATTTGTATGGAACCACAAAAGACCCCAAATAGCCAAAGTAATATTGAAGAAGAAAACCAAAACAGGAGGCATCACCATCCTAGACTTTAGCCTCTACTACAAAGCTGTCATCATCAAGACAGTATGGTATTGGCATAAAAACAGACACATAGACCAATGGAATAGAATTGAGAACTCAGAATTGGACTCAAAAGTATACTGCCAACTAATATTTGACAAAGCAGGAAAGAGTATCCAATGGAAAAAAGGCAGCCTTTTTAACAGATGGTGCTGGGAGAACTGGACAGCAACATGCAGAAGAATGAAACTAGATCATTTTCTCACACCATACACAAAAATAAACACAAAATGGATAAAGGACCTGAACGTGAGACAGGAAACCATCAAAACCCTAGAGGAGAAAGCAGGAAACAACCTCCTTGACCTCCACCACAGCAATTTCTTACTTGACACATCCCCAAAAGCAAAAGAATCAAGAGCAAAAATAAACTATTGGGACCTCATCAAGATTAAAAGCTTCTGCACGGCAAAGGAAACAATCCATAAAACTAATAGGCAACCGACAGAATGGGAAATGATAGTTGCAAATGACATATCAGATAAAGGGTTAATATCCAGAATCTATAAGGAACTCACCAAACTCCACACGCTAAAAACAAACAATCCAGTGAAGAAACAGGCAGAAGATGTGAACAGATACTTCTCCAAAGAGGGCATCCAGATGGCCAACAGGCACATGAAACAATGCTCAGCATCTCTCCTCATCAGGGAAATACAAATCAAAACCACACTGAGATACCACCTCACACCAGTCAGAGTGGCTAAAATGAGCAAATCAGAGGACTCTTGATGTTGACGAGGATGTGGAGAAGTGGGCACCCTCCTACACTGTTGGTGGGAATGCAAACTGGTGCAGTCCCTCTAGAAAACAGTGTGGAGGTTCCTCAAAAAATTAACAATAGAACTCTGCTATGACCCAACAGTAGCACTGCTAGGAATTTACCCAAGGGATACAGGAGTGCTGAGGCACAGGAGCACATGTACCCCAATGTTCATAGTAGCACTCTCAACAATAGTCAAAACATGGAAAGAGCCTAAGTGTCCATCAACGGATGAATGGATCCAGAAGATGTGGTTTATCTATACGATGGAATACTACATGGCAATGAGAAAAAGTGAAATCTGGCCATGTGTAGCCACATGGATGGACCTTGAGAGTGTTATGCTGAGCGAAATAAGTCAGGCAGAGGATGACAAATACCATATGTTTGCACATATAGGAGGATTAGGAGGACCATGGGGGAGAAGAAGGGGGGAAATGGTGGGGGAAAGGAAGAGAGGCAAACCATGAGAGACTGTTGAATGCTGAGAACAAACTGAGGATTGATGGGTGTGGGGGGGAGGGGGTGATGGGCATGGAGGATGGCACTTGTGGGGGTGAGTACTGGGTGTTATATGGAAACTAACTTGACAATAAACTATTTGTTAAAAAAAAAAAAAAAAAGAGGGCGCCTGGGTGGCTTAGTCGGTTAAGCGTCCGACTTTCGCTTAGGTCATGATCTCGCGGTTCGTGGGTTCGAGCCCCGCGTCGGGCTCTGTGCTGACTGCCAGCTCAGAGCCTGGAGCCTGTTTCAGTCTGTGACTCCCTCTCTCTCTCTGACCCTCCCCTGCTCATGCTGTCTCTCTCTCCCCTAGAAATAAATAAAAATATTAAAAAAAAAAGAAAAAAAAAAAACCTGTTCAGTCATTGTATCAACCTCTCCCTAGTAACAAAAGGCCTCCTCAATGAATGGCATATAGATTCAAGCTTTGGTGATGGAATGAAGCCTTCCCCCTTTCCCTTTAGTTTAGGACCATGTCCATGAATAGAATAAAACAGGATATGGGAGAAATCTTTCCTTCTTTCCTAAGCTCTGAATTGCTCTTCAGATAGAACAGTGGCATCCTTGCATCTTATACTCGGAAAAGATCTGATTATTATTAATCGTTCAGTGTCCATACATCAGACAACAGAGACAGGCATTCAGAATCTAACCCCTGGATTAATATTTTGGTTTCACTTTATTTCCTAATTAAATTCGTCACGACCCCCTAGCAAAAACCCAGTTCACTCCTGTGATTCTTTCCTTTCTCTTGTTGTTTCATTTTGCTCCTCCCAACCTTTTGGTGCTCTTGGTTATTTTTCATAGAGTGGAAATCATTTTGTTAAAATCTAAAAGGGGATGGAATAGAAAAAAGTTTGGTCATTTTGGTTTATGAAACATTTCACACTTATTGTTGTTTACGATCGGACTCCTTCTTACCTCCCTAGCACAATCTTTCATTGTTACTTTACTCAGGCCATTTGCTTTGTGAGGATGGAAAGGGTCCCTGGTCTATCAAAAATTACATTATTATGGATCTCTCCTAAGCTCTGAAGAGCAAACAGGCAATAAACCTCTTTCCAGGTTCCTTGAAGCTCACTCATGACTACTTCAGCATGAAGCACCAGGTCTAAAGAGAAGGGTATCTAAGTAAGGACCAGAAATCTGACAGAGGAGAAAAGGCAATATGTAAACCTGAGGCAGGGAAAACCTGTGAGTAGTACGCACTGTTTTGTAAGGCAGGTGCTCCTACATACTCCACATGGGAATGAGGACTGGGGCTGAGAATATGGACTTTCCTGCTGTTCTTCCTATATCTGGAACCTACTCCCTCTTCCCCTTGGAGGAAATAAAGGGGCCTCATATTTTCATAAAGAAAGAGGGGGAGTGGGGGCTAGAGTGTGTCTACTAGAAGGAGGAGACAAGGAGAATAAATGATGAGAAAGAAAAAAGTGGGGGGGGGGGAGAGAAGGGAGCCAGAGAGAAAAGCAAATGAGACAGGAAGTGGGAGAGGGAGATGCAGAAAGAAAGAGAAGAGAAGGAGAAAGAAATCATGAAAGGTAGATAGAATAAAACAAAACAAAGCAAAAAGAATCATTTAAATTCCTGGGACAGATGGTAAGTGCTACAGTGAAGGATCAAGGAAAATGGCAGTGTCAAAGTCAACGTCAGATTAAATTAGAAAATTTGGGAGGAAATCATGGCAAAGTTAAGTCTAATAGAAAGAGGGGGCAAGGGGAGGCACTAGACAGCTGGGGACTGAGGCAGAGCATGATGAAGGATTAAAAAAAATGTCAAATGCAAGCCCTGGAGGGTCCTGGGGCTTGAGCCAAGGAGTTTAGCAACAGACAGCATGGGGTTAGGAGGAAGGAGACTTGGGGGGCTCTGAGGTCAGTCCTCTCATTCATGACCAGTTTGACCTGAGCAAGTCGAGTCAACACTAGGGACCTCTGTTTTATTCATTCATTCATTCATTGTTTTTTCTTTATCTGTGAAATGTCATAGATGGTCTAGGTTGACTGTGAGGCCCCTTCTTACTCTGATATAGTTTTGAAGTCTCAAAGCTGAGGCCAGAGATCCAAGATGGAGAGAGACTCAGGATGACCTGGGCGATGGCATGAATAGCAGAGTTGTGACAGAAGCCCTAGTGTGTGGAAAGCCCTCATCACAAAGTACAAGCTGACAGTAAGGTAGTGGAAAGAATGGTAGACTGTCCACTTCGATCCCTAGCAGAAACTCACTGTGTGGCTTGGGGCAGTCTCTTGACTTGCCTTGGGCTGTTTTCCAAGTGCACTGCACAGGTGGGTTTGTGTGTTTACTATGGGTAGCTGAGGAGATGGGGGGTACACAGATTGGACCAAATCCCATGCATCCTACTCAGATGCACGAGGGACAAAGCAGCCAGGAGGGAGGGAAGGCTGGTGGGCACCATGGACAACCAGAAGTGTCATACTTTGCCTTAAGGGGGATGGCTGGTACTTGACTTCAACTAACTGTGTATGTGTGTGACAATCAAGCATAAGCATATCTTCTAATGTTTTCAAGAGAGGTTTGAGTTTCTAGTGTATGCAAAATGTAATGGTCAAACAAAACCCGAGTGAGGATTTCAGCCTAACAATAAATGGAGGAAGTGCTCTTCTAAAAGGGGATGTTCCATGTGCTCCAGTTCTGTGATTCTGTACCATTAGGAATAGAGTTTTCTTAGATATGAACATGAAACTCAAGGATAAATGGTAGAGGGAGTGGACCAGGAAAGATGCCTAATGCTTTTCTCTTCTAGTCTTTGCTTTTGTTTCTGTGATTAATTGGTTTAATCCTCCCATTTCATTCTAAAGCTACATGAAGCAGTGCTTCTTCCAAGCTACTCACGTCTCTTTTTTTTTTTTTCTCTACTATCCTTGTCTCTGTCCTTTCCTTCTTACAGCCTCTCCCTAACTCCATTTAAAATCCATCCCCGTTTCTCATTCCTGGGCTTTATCTCTTTGCTGCTTCCTTCCTCCTGCTTCTGTTTTTGCTCTCCATGACTCAGAGCCCTGGGGTAGCACCGGCCCTGCTATCGGAAGGCAAGTGAAATTCTACTATATGGGAAGTTAAAAGTATTTCTGTGGTGGGGTATTTAATCATTTGAATCCCTGATAGGGATAGTTCTTTTTATGTCTTCCAGCAATAAATCCAGGCTGTATCTAATCTCTGATCTTAGAGAGAAGAGAATTAACCAGCTGAGAGTGTGACTAGAAATGAAACCCACAGAGAAGGGAGTGAAAAAGAAACCACTTTATCTGTGTGTGCACACAGCATAGTAACATGGAATCTGTGAGCAAAGGAGAAAAGAGCTATTCTTGAGCATGCTTTACTCATCATTCTACAACACTTCCTAAAATGCTTGAGTTTTCCCTCTTTCTAAAATCATATTTTGCCTCTCTATCATCCTTAGTGTACCTCTGAGAAACCCCCAGATTATCACCCTCTACTTACATAGATTGCTTTAGTCATTCCGTTCCTCATTTTCTGCCTTTCTAGTTTCTATTTCTCTCTTAAAAGGTATTATTGTTTTTCCCACACCAGATCATAAACAGTATATCTGCCTCACTCAACATTATAACCTCTTTGTTTACTGCATGTTTGGCATGAAGTGGGTACTAATTGGTCTGGCTGATATATCTCCCCACCATACGCACATGCACACACACCATGGTAGGTACACTGATGTTCTTTTCACCTCACTCTTTTACGTGGTGTTTATAGCTTCCCAGGATCAAATAGGACTTCCACTGAAAATGCCCTATCTACAGTACCTGGCTCATCTCTACTAGGCTCTTTAAGGGAAGAGGCCAATAACTATATTTCCTCTTCTGCATCAAATAGTCCTTCATTCATAGTAGAGACTTAGTTGCATACCAGATTTCTTTGGAGTAAAAGGACCTGAATTCTTATGCATGCCTATGAACTTCAACATCTACGTGAATGTGACAACCTACTTGAATTCTGGGATATACCTTTCCCAACTCCAACATGAAGACTTTATGATCTTTCATATCTCTTTTCAGCTTTTTTAAAATTTGATTTTGATTTTATAATTATATTTGAATATTTTTGTCTGAATTTTAGAGAATTCCTCCTAATGAATAAAGGCAACAAGAACATGTGGCTCTGCTCCATTGTTCGAGAGTGAATCCTACTTAGGACCAGGAATAGAAGAGAAAACAAGGTTAGATGCAATAGAAAGGTAATAAGGCAACAGTGATCTTTTATGCATATGCTGAACTGGGAAGAAATACCACTCCAAACAGCAGAGCAGTTGGAACTCAGGAAGATGTGTGGAAGGAGAGGAAATGAAAGACCATGTCTGTGGCCTAAGTCATATTCCTTTTATTGGGGCTCAGTCTTTCTCAAATGTTAAATGAAGTTTTATAGTAAGTGATCTTTGCAATTTTCTCTGGGCTCAGACATTCTAGGATTAGATAAAAAGCAGATTAAGACTAGACAGCAAGGGTCCAAACTGGAGAATTAATAGTAAATTATCCTGATACATGCATTACAAAGTACTGCATTGCAAAGGAGACCCCAAGATGGAGTTTTAGCATCTATCATCCAACACACGTGTGCATGCATGCCCTGCCCCCATCCTGATCTATAATTCTGTAAAATTCTTTTCTCATATATACAGATCTGCTTTTCTTGTTCTCCACTCCTCTTGTCTTGCAGAGACTCTGACATCTTGTTTACTTCTAATACTTGAAATAAAGAATTATTTCAGATGTGCATTCTCTTTGACTGTCAACACACTTAAAAGAACATGTTCAATACATCAAAGGCACCAACTAATTTAAGAAAAAAAAAATACACAAAGTAGACAAAGGTATTTTCCAGAGATATGTTTTCCTGCTCTGATAAAAAAAAAAATGCACACATAAGTATGCATTGATATATTCCAAAACCTTGGGCTTGGCACTTTTTTCTATTTCTGTAGAGTTAATATAATATCCATCTTCATACATCTTTTCTTTTAAGTTTCATTTCTCTTTTCTCTGGTCTCTGTATCTTTTTTTCTATTTTATATTCTTTTCTCCATATGAACGCCCCCTCTCTATCTCCTCAGGTATATGAGGAGAAAGATGGAATGAATATATAGATGCATGGTGAGGAGGTCAGTTTTGTAGCTGTAACTTAGCTGTGCTTCAATGAGACTGAATATAGCAGAGTTAAAAACATTAAAAATTGGTCCCACCTATTTGGTAGAATGACCATGCATCTTCCTATGACCCAGCAATTAATTCCTTACTTGGTTAAATCCCCAACAGAAAGGCAGGCTGTTCTATGTTCATAGTGACACTATCTGTGATGGCCAAACACACCTTACTAAAAAGTAAGGTGAAAAGTAAATTGTTCATGGTCGTACAATGGATTACTATATACCAGTTAGAATGACCAACAAATAACAGGGTGCGTGACTTTGATTTAAGTCCTGCAAGACTGTGGGGCATCATTCAGTTTCCTAGCCTCCCCTCCAGCACTCAACAGATGCTAGCATGGGCTCACTTCCCAAAGTAAATCCCTCATGTTAGCCCATAAGGCTGCTAGAAGTTCCACTGGTTTTTCTTTTGCTCACCAGTCTCTCTGCCGAATGTAAACCTTCTCTCCAGGCTGGGCCTAGACTCAAGAAATGCTCCCAGGAAAGAAACCAGTGATTCTGCTAGCTTGGGAAAGGTTCTTTTCTCTCTGGATTTAATTTCTTCTGCACTCTACCTATCTTCCATGGATTTTTGATCGCTTTAAAAAAATATGTTATATTTTGTAATTTTTAGACCCCCCCATCATTATAAGAGGCAATAGTTTGCTGCTACATTCTACTTCTGAGTCAGAAGGAACAGTCTTAGGTTTGAGTTTTTCTATTTAGTAGCTCTGAAAACGGGTAGCATCTCTGACTCAGATCTTCATCTTGAAAAATAAAGATAAAATAAGACCTCCTCCATAGGACTACTGGTAAACTTCAATGTAATAAAACATGTAATATGTTCTAAATGATGGCTGGCATATGATAATTTCTTTAATGCATCTATAGACTTACTTAGATTTTACAGATAATAAAAATTACAGAATTTAGGGGACCTGCTTTAACACAAGCATACAAAATTAAAAACAAAATAAAGAATTCAAGGGAGCCTGGGTGGCTCAGTTGGTTAAGCCTCTGACTTAGTCTCAGGTCATGATCTCACACTTCATGAGTTTGAGCCCCATGCCAGACTCTGTGCTGACAGCACAGAGACTGGAGCCTGCTTCCAGTTCTGTGTCTCCCTCTCTCTGCCCCTCGCCTGCTCATTCAATCTCTCTCTCTCTCAAAAATAAACATTTGAAAAAATAAAGAATTCAAAATAATAGTTAGAAAAAGACTCATAATAAACTCAAATTTTTAAAAGGATTCCCAAATCCAGAAAATGATGTTTTTTTTTGTTTTTTTTTTTTTACAAAATAATTAACTTTCTGACATACTTACATAATAATTTCTTACTCAAATATTTTCTTTTGGTTTTATTTGATCATGTCTTTTATGATGATGCTTTTGTAATATTCTCTCTAGAGAGAATAAAAGATAATTTGATCTTTTCTTTGATAATGTTGCTTAATATCGGTTTTCCTTCAAAGATAATTTAGAGAAGTTTCTTTGGGCTTCACTAATTATAAAAATATCAGATAAATTTTAAAGATTTTGGTCAAATTTATGAAAACCTTTAGAAAATTTGTTTCACATATGAGCTATCAAATTTAAAAGCATTTTGGATTTTCTTACAGGCTTTTTGAGCTTACAGTTTTAGGAATATTACTGAAAGCTATCCCTACATTGGAATGACTAGAAAAAAACTTCCATGTACACAAAAGTGACTTTGAACCATGTGAATGTATTTCAGTCAGACCCAAACACTGTGTATCATCAACTCTACCTCCCATTACCCAGACTCCAAAGAGGTTCATAGCTATATTGTCGCCAACTAACATGAAAGAAAACATTAAATAATGGGAGTTACAGTGAAAAAGCTGTTTTAATCAAGGACATGGTTAACATTTGTGGTTGATAATTTTACAACAAAATATATGACCATGTGAAAAACTCCCAGGTCTTTAGATGGACCCAGGCAAGGGAGAAGTACTGAAGCTTAAGGTTCATTAGCTTTTCAGGAAACCCACATGAGTCAGGACCTGTTATTCATGACTTTTCCTTCTGTGAGCAAAGCAAGCAGATCTCCTGCTTGAGTCAACCTGCTTCCCCCAGGTCGTGCCAGCTTCTGACGGTGTGCCCAGCTGTTGATACAGCTGCACCATGTTCCTGAAACTCTAGACTCCAGATCTGTGCTATCTGATGGGGTAGCTACTAGCCACACATGGCTATTTAAATTTAAATTAGAAATTAATTGATTTGAATACAATTTAAATTCACATTCTTAGTCATATGAAACATACTTCAAGGGCTCAGCAGCCACCTGTGGCTAGTAGTTACCATACTGACCACAGCAGATAAAGACATGCCTATCATCACAGAAGGTTTTTTTTAAATTTAATGTTATGTTTATTTCATAAAAAGGAATCAAGTACTGATTCATGCTACGATGTCATGAACCTTGAAAACGTTAAATGAAAGAACCCAGGCACAAAAGAGCACATGTTTTCATTTGTATCAAATGTTCAGAATAGGCAAATCCAGAGAGATAGAAAGTAGGTTACTGGTTGTCCTAGGGTAGGGGGTCAGGTTTGGGGGCAAACAGGGTGGTTAAAGGAAATTGGGAGTGGCTGCTAATGGGAGCGCCTCCTTCTAATTTAGAAAAAGGTACTAAAACTGATTGTGGTCCTGGTCACACAAGGTATCACAGAAAGTTCCACAGGGTTCTGCTACTCCAGAGACATCCAGCAGATAGGAACCACTGTCAAGCAAGTTTGGAAGATGCTGTATAAAACATCTTCCTTTGATAGTAGTCCTGTTAAATGAAACTCCTGCCACGAAAAAACCCATATAACCCAGTTTTTTCCCAAAGCTGTTGGATGATGGAACCAAAAAACCTTTAGGGGAGCTTTTTGGTGGGTTTTCTTTTTCATTTTAGTCATATTTCTTGTCTCACAATTTCTACCAAATCAAAAAACATAAAGACAAACAAAAAGACAGTGTCCTAAATCATTACCTGATCACAAATCCTTCAAATTCATTACATCTCACTGTCCTCATCATAATTTTATGCAGATACACCCATAATTTTACTTCACACCTGAGGAAACAGTGTTTTCTGGATTAAGAAACTTACTCATGATGACACAACAAGTAAATGACAGAACTAGAGCCCGTCCCCTGGGTCCTCAACCACTCCTCCAGCAGTCTTCTTGTGTGTTTGACTAAGTGTCAGGATAGGTGGAGCTGCAGGCCACACGGTGAGCCCTGTGATGGGTCTGGCTGATTCACAGAGTCACAGAAGGGGTCCTGATGGTCTGGGTTCTGGCAGTAGTGGTGGTAAAGTTGATACGGGGAAAGAAGGTCACTAAAGACAGAATTTAATACTACTAACATATTCTTAAGTTTTTTTATGTTTTGCTTTGTTTTTATGTTTTATGTAATGTTTTATGACTTTTAAAGTATGGTTTCTCCAAGGTTTTTTTTTTTTTAAGTTTTACTTATTTGAGAGAGAGAGAGAGAGAGTGCGCGTACATGAGTGAGAGGCATGCATGTGTTAGAGGAGGGACAGAGGGGGAGAGACAGAGAGAATGCGAGAGAATCTTAATGCAGAGAATCTCTGCACTGAGAGTGCAGAGCTTGACCTGGGGCTTGAACTCACAAAACGCAAGATCATGACCTGAGCTGAAACCAACAGTCAGATGCTTAACTGACTGAGCTACCCAGGCACCCCTTTCTGCAAGTATTTTTTTTTTAATGTTTTTTTTGTTTTTTGTTTTTTGTTTTTGTTTTTTTTTTTTTTTATTTCTAGGAGAGAGAGAGACAGCATGAGCAGGGGAGGGTCAGAGAGAGAGGGAGTCACAGACTGAAACAGGCTCCAGGCTCTGAGCTGGCAATCAGCACAGAGCCCGACGCGGGGCTCGAACCCATGAACCGTGAGATCATGACCTAAGCGAAAGTCGGACGCTTAACTGACTAAGCCACCCAGGTGCCCCATCTGCAAGTATTTTTAGCATTAGCTCCCTAACACCAATTCTCAGACGCAAGGATCACTGCTATCTTCCTTTTTACTTCTAGAAAGGGAGGCTCAGGGATCCATAACTTTTTGCTCCAGAACAGAATTCTAGTGGAGTACTGGAACTTAAATTTAACAGGTGGTTTTCAGCATTTTGGGTTAGATTTGCAACATTTTGTTCCACTAAAATTTTATATATAGGAACATAAAGTCATGGGGGAGCTCCTCCAATCAGCTTGGTCATCTCTCCCTCTCCTGCCTCCAGTTGCCTTGGAACCCTGCTAGGCCTCCATGACCCCCTAGGATTTTATAGAGTTGAGTTTATAAACTGTAATAGATTCTGTAGCCTTTTTGCTACCTATCCCAGAAAGTGTCCCCAAACAGGTTGAAACATATGAAGAAGAAACCTAGAATAGCAATTCAATTATGTGCTCCAAAAAGATATTTTATAGTTTTTGATGAGTAATCTGAAAACTTGGAATCATTCTTGACAAACCAATGATTCTTTGGTTACCCATGTAGAGACAGAATATGGGGTACAATAAAGCACACAATTTACTCATGGGATCATGACCATGATTTCTATGTCGATGCCTACTTGTCAGAACTTATAAGAACTCCTAGGCCTGGAGCCCGTCAGTGTCTCAGTTGGTTAAGTGCCTGACTCTTGATTTCAAGTCAGGTCACGATCTCATGGTTTATGGGTTTGAGCCCCACACGAGGCTCCTCGTGTGGAGCCTACTTGGGATTCTGTCTCCCTCTTTCTCTCTCTCCTGTCAAAAAATAATAATAATAGGGGTGCCTGGGTGGCTTAGTCGGTTGAGCGTCCGACTTTCGCTTAGGTCATGATCTCGCGGTTCGTGGGTTCGAGCCCCGCGTCGGGCTCTGTGCTGACTGCCAGCTCAGAGCCTGGAGCCTGTTTCAGTCTGTGACTCCTTCTCTCTCTGACCCTCCCCTGCTTACGCTGTCTCTCTCTCTCTCTCCTAGAAATAAATATTAAAAAAAATTTAAAAAATAATAATAAAAGTGAACATTAAAAATAGGGATGCCTGGGTGGCTCAGTCAGTTAAGCTCTTGACTCTTAGTTTCGGCTCAGGTCATGATCTCACGGTTTTGTGGGTTCGAGCCCCACAATAGGCTTCATACTGACACTGCAGAGCCTGCTTGGGAACCTCTCTCACCCTCTGTCTCTGCCCCTCCCCTGTTTACACTGTCTCTGTCTCTAAATACTTTTTTAAAAAAATAACTTAAAAAATTTGGGGTGCCTGGGTGACTCTGTTGGTTAAACGTCCGACTTCAGCTCAGGTCATGATCTCACGGTTCGTGGGTTCGAGCCCCACACGTCGGGCTCTGTGCTGACAGCCAGCTCAGAGCCTGGAGCCTGCTTCAGATTCTGTATCTCCCTCTCTCTCTGACCCTCCCCTGCTCACGCTGTCTCTCTCTCTCTCTCTCTTTCTCTCTCTCATAAATAAAAAACATTAATAAAAACCATTTAAAAATAAATAAAAATAACTTAATTAAAAAAAAAAAAAGAATTCCTAGGCCCCAAGGAGATTTATAAAAGATAAATGGTTGAAAGGCAATCTTTCTCAGTCACTTGGCAAATAGTGAAACCTGAACATATAAGCTTAAAAGCCTGAAGACCAGATGGATGTTGTCCATCTAAAAGATCCTAGCTATTTGAACTAGTGCAACTTGATAAGCCTTTCTGATATTAAGCAAATTAACAACCGATCTCTCTCTCTTCCTCCCTCTCTCCCTTTCTGTCTCATACACATGGGCACACACGGGTCTCGCTCTCTCACTCGCACGTCCTTCAGGCTTGAAAAGCTTATTGTTGGGGAGTGAAAGGTGATGACATGCATTATAAACTGTAAAGAACTAGATGAATGTGATAGATTTTCGCTCTCTGTCTTCCCTCTCTTTGGCACTAGAACTCAAGTCAACACTGTCAGGAAGGTGATTGCCTACAGGGGAAGTCTTGGTTACATGGGGCTTTAGCATGACCTGTATTTGACACAACTTGCCTTGGACAGTAAGTTTGGGGATGACCAATGTATTGAGTCTCTCAAAGCCCCTAAGGAGGTATTTTCTTAAGACAAAGATTGCCCCTTCTGCACCACCTGCCTTCAGTTGAGCAGTTTTGTTGTCTGCAAGGTTATCCAGGGAAATATGAAATTGCCAAAAAGAATGTAGTACTGAGAGTGAGGTGTTTTGTGTGAGTCCTGTGGGCATGTGTGTGCATGTGCTTCTACAAGAGGGGGCATTGTGATTTCTTTGTTCTAAAGGGCAGTTCTCCTTAGAAGTGGCCAATCAGTCACTGTCGCTGCATAAGGAAAGGGTGGGGGTAGTGGGGTGAGGACATGCCAAGTTTTCCCAGAATACTCATTGCGCAGGATGATCCCCACAGCTGTTGCACACCCAATGTAAATACGGACAGCTCCATTCATCACGGGGCTCCCTTCTGCAGCACATGTCCAAAGTACAGCGATGATTTAGTGCCTGCAGCTGGAACTGCGCTACGTTTCTCCAAAACAGTGGCGCTTAAAAATGAGGAGGTGGAAATGGAGAAGAGGCGGGGGTTACAGGGAGGAAAGGACAAATTTCAGGTTTCTAAGAGGAAAGGAGGGTAACAAGGGTGAGCTCTTCTAGTAGACCGCCCTCTTGGCTTTAATTTGTTTTATCCCCCAAATTCATTGGTGTTGGTGAAACTCAGGCTAAAACTTTTGAACCAGTGCTGCATCTGCCTTATCGTTTGTTCATGACCCTGACCTTATATGCACTGTAGGTGTCAGAAGCTCTTCTTTACACAGCATTGATCCAGATTTCTTGGAATCATTTGTGTGGACAATGTACAAACCCAGCAGCACCAGAAGAAAGTTGGATTTTTTTTAATTAAAAATGTGAATTTGTCACTCATTTCATCCATCCATCCATCCATCAGCTTATAGCATCTATCACATCCCAGATTCTCTGCAGAGTACTATAGAAACAAACAAAAAACCCCATAAAACTGGCCTTTGAGACATTTATATTTTAGTAAGGGCAACAGACTCACAAAATATAAATATTTTTGACGTCTGGCATATAACAGATACTCAGTGAATGCTGAAAGATAGAACAGAGTGGTTATCAAGTTTTGTAGGAAAAAAAATTCTTGAAGATGGAATAAACCCTTTTAGAAGAGTTACCGAAGTAAAGAGGTAACAAGGTATATTTCAGATTTTCTAGAGTGAAATGTGTCAGTATAAGTGAAGGAGCCAGGAGGGATACTGCAAGGTTTTCAAACAGGTTGTAACATGATCACGGTGGTTTGTTAGGAAATTAATTCGAGTGTAGCTGTGAAGGATGAATCTGGGGGTGGGGGAAAGCAATAGACACATAGGTTAGCAGCCTCTATTTGAGCAGTCTGGGCAAGAGACACGGAGAACCTGTACCAGGGGCCTGGTGACCGGAAATGAGGAGAGATGTTCTCCCACTGGGTGGGTCAAAGGAAGAATTGTCAGAGGTTGGTGATCACGTGGATGTGAAAGCTAGTCTCTGAATTCCAAATCCACCTTTTATTCTTGTCTTTTGATGCTGGAACTGGATTTCTGAAATGACACATTTTTTTTTCTGATACCTAGTTTCCTGGAGGGTTCTGTCATTTAAGGACTATGAAAAGGCAGAAAGAACTTGCTTCTCATTTTGCTTTCTGTTCTTGCTATCAGTGACCCCGAAATTACACTTTATCCTGGCAGCACAACTGGTTTCAAACTCTAACTTCTTTGAGCACTCCCACTATACCCTCTCAATGGGCATGGTGCTCCACAGAGTTGGGGCTCTGGCCATTTTTTGAGGGTCTGGGTTATAGTCATCCCAACCTTTTCTCTTGTTCTGCTAATCACAGGGAGAATAGTGGATTCCTCCAGCCCTTAATTCTACGGGCACATGTATGCTCACACATTCTTTCTTGCCCCATCCCTTCTCTCTCCAGATCCCCAGCACCTGTATAATGAGTCCCCTATATTAAATCCCTTTTTAAAATACCTGGTGTGGTATGTTTTCCAACCTAAACCCTGACTGATACAGGTGTCATTGATGATTCCAAGGAGCCTGGCTCAGGGGTTTTGTGAAATGTGAAGACTGTTACAAAGATGACACAGGATAGCAGTTTTGTTGAGGCAAAGCAATCAACTTGATTTGAGCATAGTCCTTGTGATGGGAATGGAGAAATGGAGGTCTAAAAAGAAGAGAGGCACTATAGTTAGAGAACGAAAATAGAAGTGATAAGTATATAAATAATAAAAACTTTATAATAAAGGAGGATGCCCTGAGGTAGGTTATTTTGACAGTATCATAGAAATGTGAACTATTGAAACTACCTCAATTAATGTACGGTGTTAAATCTTCTACTTGCAATTCAGTCAGATGCTGCCAATATCACAGTATGGAAATGTGAAATTTGTCCTCATCTCTTAAAGGGTAAGTCTTGGGGCCCTGGGTTGCTCAGTTAATTAAATATCTGACTTAGGCTCAGGTTATGATTTCATGGCTTTTGAGTTGGAGCCTTGCATCTGGCTCTCTGCTGTCAGCACAGAGTCTGCATCAGATCCCCCCTTCCACCCCTCGCCCTGCCATCTGACACTCACTCTCAAAAATAAACACTTAAGTAAAAATAAAGGCTGTGTCTTGAAGGCTTCTAGTTTTATATGAAGTTAGTTAATCCCTCATATAATCATTTACTTCTATTAAACAATTCTTCCCGGGATGCCTGGGTGGCTCAGTTGGTTAAGTGTCTGACTTCAGCTCATGATCTCACAGGTCATGTGAGATCATGTGAGATCTTCAGGTCATGATCTCACAGTTTGTGGGTTCAAGCCTCATGTTGGGCTCTGTGATGAGAGCTTGGAGACTTCTTTGGATTCTGTGTCTCCCTCTCTCTCTACCCCTCCCCTGCTCATGCTCTCTCTCTCTCTCAAAACTAAACATTTAAAAAATTTAAAAAAAAATAGTTCTCCTTTAATCCTGCAGGGAAAGTTTTGAGTGTCACATTCTCCATTTTATTCTTGAAAAATTCAAGTCCCCCACCAAATCCAATAGCTGGAACTCCAAATCAGATCATCTCTACCTGAATCCAAATTATACAGGTGCTTCTCACACAGCAAAGGAATCAATATTCCAGAATGAACTCTTTGGATTAAAAATAGACTTTGGATAACATACGTAGGTATGTAAGATGGTGAGGGAATATAGAGAGACTTCAAACCCAATCCAGAGGTGTTGGATTCACAAAGCTCTATCAACTACACAATGGGAACAGCCTTCCAGAAAAATTAACCTGGCAATGAGGTGGATATGACTGTGTGGAGGACAGAGAGATTTAGAATGGTTGTGCATGGTGACAGGTACATGGGAGACTGTTAAAATAACCTCAGCCTTCAGCAAGTTGCTTCTCATAATTAGGATTATTAGAGTAGAAACTGAAATCAAGAAGCAGATATACATGGAATTTAAAAAGTGTTGGGATGGCTAGGTGAATAAATGTATGCAGCCTTTAAAGGAGAGATAGGTCAAGTATAAATTAAGGTCTCAGTACTGACTAACCAGGGAGATAAAAACTGCTGTTCACTGAGCCTGAAGCTGGTTTGTTGAGAACCTGGTTTGTCAGGGAGAGAAGCTGAGTTCACTCCTGCAGATGTGAAATTTTGAGTCGATCAACTGATAGCACGGCATCACAGTAGCAGAGTTCAATCAGTAGTTGGAGATGTAGGGATCCTTTGTTTTTCAGAAAGGAAAAAAAATTACTGGTTCCAAATCCTGGCTAAAGATGCACTGGTAAGTATGTGTGCAATTTCCCATCTTCCTCTTTTAGGGTTAAGATTGGGAAGGGGGGGATCCAAGTTAGAGAACTTTAAGAAATGAGTTGTTTTAAAGCTTCCATTTTTACTGCTAAATGAATCCTATTAAGAGGATCATACGAGAAATGACCAAGCAGGGCTGTTCTGGTTGAGGTGGGGGAGGGGGCTCCTTGAAGCCCTTTCTGTGTAGCATTATCTATGCTCACTCTCTCTCTCCTGGATACTACAAGATGCCTTCGGAGACCCTACTTCAGAATCCAGATCTCCCCAGAGCACACCTAGGAAACCGCTAAGCTGAGTCCAATTTTATATAAGAAGTACTCAAAATCCAGGGTAATGAAGACAGTTCTGGTCAGCAGAGTGAATCTGAAACATCAGAGGAATCTCCAGAGGAGATCCAGCATTTTGACTCAGTGCCATCACTTTCTGTCACCCAGAATCGAACATTCACATACTGAATTCTGGAAAGTATAATTTTATATGTTAGGTGTGTACTATTGGAAGAGCGGGGTACCTTTCCTCTCCCAGCAAAACAATTCTGACCACTTAAAGCCAATTTGTTCCAAGCACCATATGCTCCTTACCAGGATTTGGGTCAATACCATGAGTTACCCAAAACAGTAATGATCACTTAAACATCACTGTAAGGGTTGCTTCTCTGGGAAGACTGTTGACAGTGTTAAATGTCTAATAAGGGCCAATTAAAAAAGCTGCTGGGGGACTGTCAGACAGATGTTTCCATATGTGGCGGCAGAGTAGAAGCAGCAGCATGGAATGAAGGAAAATACACTGAACTAAAAGCTCCAGGACCTGGGTTCAATCCCAGCTCTGCCTTTCCTTTACCATATTATAAAAAATAATAGATAATTAGCTCTCATGCTGTATAAGGAGACCTGAACATATGGAGGTGAACATGAAGACAAATGATCACCCAACACAATTTGTTGCAGAAAGTTTTTGATTTGGCAGCAAGCAAGCCTGTATCTTTTTTTTTTCTTTTTTTTAGAAAGTAACAGGAGTCTACAATCTAGTATTCAGCCTGGAAGCAACTTAAAGAGATCATGTGACAGAATCTCTTTATTTGAAGTGTCCAGATATAAATGGTCTAGGGAGGTGAAGAGCCCTAGATAGGGTTGTGTTTTAGTAAAATGGTCATAACTAACATTCAGTCCCTGTTTGACTTTCTACTCAAGTGCTTAAACTCTGAATAAAAGCTAATGTCTGTGTGCTTTTGAGATCATTACCTTAGATCTTGAATGCTTATCAGATGTAAATTTCTGAGATTTGTATTGCAGAAGAGACAAGATAAACAAAATTAGATAGAATTCTTGTGATTCAACTCTTGGAAGCCAACAAAGGCTAACTTTATTTATTTTTTTTTTAAGTGTTTTTTTTTAATTTATTTCTAGGAGACAGAGAGCGTGAGCAGGGGAGGGTCAGAGAGAGAGGGAGTCACAGACTGAAACAGGCTCCAGGCTCTGAGCTGGCAGTCAGCACAGAGCCCGACGCGGGGCTCGAACCCACGAACCGTGAGATCATGACCCAAGCGAAAGTCGGACGCTTAACCGACTAAGCCACCCAGGCGCCCCAACAAAGGCTAACTTTAAAAAGTGGGGATTCTGACAGGATGTTGGGTACCTCCTCAAATCCAAAGCGTTGATGACTAAGACTCAGGAGAAGTCTTAGTCTCAGGAGCAGAGAGGTACAGAGGATTTAGGGAAAAATACAGCTTTCTCTCTGTGATACTAACATCAATATAGCTCATCTTTCTCTGCTTTTGAGATTACAATTTCCCGGAAGAGGGAATCTGACTGTTCCAAAAGGGTCAGCTCTTCACTTCAGATGAAAACTGCTATGTCCAGAGGTGTGTAGACAGATAATATAGACATAGCAGTTGGGGCTCACACCCAGGAATTCCCAGAGATTAAAGAATCATTATGAGCTATGAAGTGCCCCCCCCCCCAAAAAAAGGATCTAATTCAATAAAACAGCGCACCAGTCCTTAATGAGTTTACTATCTACTCAGGATGATGAGCATGTAAAAAGAATGATAACAAAAGCCAAAAATTTATATGACACAATAAAAGTATAAAAAATGGAGTATATTAGCTCAAAGTGAGGTGACCATTTTTGAAAAAGGAATCAGAATTTTTCATTTACAGATGTCCCCTCAAATTCCCCCATTACTGTGAACACCTAGAATTGAGATCTTTTCAACTGTTCTCCAACTTTCCTTTAAAATAGAACATGGGAAATTATTTTACATAAGTAACATTTGAGAACGTTGGCATAATGGAAAAATCCCAATTTGCAACAGCCACATTTACAAAACTATTTTGAATAGAAAACTTCTCATCTATCCCTTTAGAGCAATCCAAGAGAAAAATAAAGACAAAAGCTGGCACGTGAATAAGACTATAAAAGAAATTGGAAGAACTTCTATTTAGCAGAAAAAGGAGTTGCAGCATGAGTATGGTAGGCAGTAGACCCTTGGCAGTCTTGAAGCAAACTCTGAAATCACCCTTGGTGAACTGGGAGGAACAGAGATAAGCTGATATTGGGGATTGGCTTCAGACTCTAGAATTAAATAAGGTAAATGGTTTAAGAATAAGAGACATACTGCTCAGGCGATCAAAGCGCGAAGATTTTTGAGATAATGCATACGCAAGTAGAGCTCCCATTTGGTACATAAAGCATGCCCTTCCATTCTGATACAGCAAATGAAAGTTCTGGAGGAATGAGGATCATTGCAATATTTTACCCACCAATACACCTCCATTTTCTCCCATGTGTAGTCCAGACCACTCTTTGAGAAGAATCCGCCTCCCTTCTCAAAGCCTTCCAAAGCCTTGCTAATAGAACAATCCAAATTCCTTAGACAACTTTGAGAGATCCAAGAAGATGGCTCTTAACTATTTTTCTGGTCTCGTTCCCACTGCACTGATCCATGAATACTAAATTCCTGCCATATTTTGCATTTCCATTCACTTTGATTTTGGTCATGTTCCATCATCATGAATGGAAGTACCTTTTTATCATGTTTTAGGACTGTGGTATTGAGATTTATAAGCATGTATATTTGATCTTCAACCCCATTTGTGGCACAGTGCTCCTAAAACCTTGGAGTTTCCTAAAGGAAGAGAGTGATCAGGGTATCTTGTGTTATTTAATGAGGTAGCTTTTGGAAAGCCCCTAGGATTGGGGGCTGATTGCCAAGGGACCCAACTATGTGATTGGAGAGCTGAAACTTTCAGCCCCACCTCCTTCTGGGGAGAAGAGAGGAAATGGAGGTTAGGTCCATTGCCAAGGTCCAAGGATTTAATCAATCATGCCTATGTAATGAAGCCTTCATAGAACCCTAAAAGGACAGTATTCAGGGAGCTTCTAGGTTGGTGAACATGTGAAGAGGTGGGGAGAGAAGTGTGCTAGAAGACAAGCTTAAAATCTCCATGCCTTTTCCCCACATCTTGCACTACACATCTCTTCCATCTGGCTGTTCCAGAGTTACATCCTTTTATAATCAACCAATATTTGGTATTTGAAGTGTTTTCCTGAGTTCTGTGAGCCAGTCTAGCAGACTAACCAAACCCAAGGAGGGGGTAGTGGTTTATAGCTGGTTGGTCAGAAGTACAGGGAACAACGTGGGCTTGTGACTGGCATCTGAAGTTGGGGGTAGAGGGACAGTCTTGTAGGACCGAGTGCTCAGTCTGTGGAATCTGTTTCTAGATTTGCGTAGATAGTGTCAGAGTTGAGTTTAATTATAGGGCACCCGAATGGCCCCTGGAGAGTAACTTGGTACTATGTGGAACTCCCCTGCCACCTCTATTGGAATGGGGAGTATAAAAATGTTAACTATATCATGTGATGGATATATCCATTAGCTTAATTATGATTATTTCACAAAGAATATGTATGTGAAGTCAGCTGCACACCCTAAGTATATACAATTGTGAATTATAACTCAAGTTTTAGAGAAATAAGAGCACATTTAAGTGCTTAGTTGCTTTCAGAAGTCCTTTGCCTGCACCTTGCCTCTTCATGATCCATTCCCCAGAGTGCCTTGGTTGTTCGGTGTCCCCTGCCGGGCTGGCTTACACATAGACCGAATCTGATGCAGCTGTTTCTCCAATATGCAGTCTGTGGAGTTCTGTTAATCTATACCATCCTTATTTATAGTTCCTAGAAGTCCCAGCCACTGCTTCTTTCTTAACTGTATAATCAAAATGTGTATCTGATGGGGGTGACTGAATCACTGTAGTATAATCGGTAAGTATGAATTTGGATTCCAATTCTAGCTTTGTCATTGATCAGCTATGTGGCTTCAGGCTATTTTTTTAATCTTTCGAAAATTCTAGGTCTAATTATTAAGATGATTGTAAAAGTCCATCCTGCTATGGCCTCTTTGGTTTCTAGACTTTATAGTCTCCAGAGAGATACTATGTACTCATTTAAAACATCTATCGAACTTCTCTTATATTCCAAAAACGTTGAGACTTTAGAAATTCAGAGATAAATAAGAGAAGGTTTAATTCCAAACAGGCTCTCCATTTTCCTTCTCTTTAACATCTGATTTACCTCAGGGGCTTGAGAAAAACACCTGGATTGTAAGGTAAAAATCATTCCTGCCTTCACTAAGCACAATCCCAGGGCATGAGCCCCCTGGAGTTGAATAAGTGCTCTACTTCTTTCCATTTGTATTTTCTCCATCTGTTCTAATTACATCCCCTCCTTGGGAGTAAGAGAACTACTACTGGCTGTTGCAATGTAAAGGTGAGAAAGGTTAATTAACACTCAAGACAGATCCCAATTGCCTTACATCATGCCCCTGTCCATATGCATTAGACTGTGAGAGTGTGTCCTCCCTCCTGTGACCCAATACTGCTCATGTCTGCCCCTCTCAACCCCTTGCATGGCTCCCCTCTTTGAGTTACCTCCAGAGCACTGCATCCAAAGGCACTCATCCATGTTAATGTGACAAAATACCTTAGTCATAGGGAGGGGGGCATGTCAGGTCTTAGAGTAGGAAGGGCCATACCAAACTGCCTTCAGGACTTTCAGATCCAACCAGCATTAAAGTCAGCAGCCTGAATGAGTTATAGTCATTTATCCACACAATGACTTGGAGACAGTCAATGCTACAACCACTTTGCAAACTGAGAGTAAGATATTGAGGGAGATAGAGTGATCTACCAATGGTCACGCAACCAATAAGAGCCAGGATTTAAACGCAAGTTCACTACATTTTCTATTACATGTTGCTTTTTGTCTGCTTCAAATTCCCCTTTGTTTCAAGCCAATGGTGCCCATTCCTTTTGCCTTCTTCCATTGCTTTTATTTATTTTTTCCACCAACTTTCATTATTAAATATCTCGGGTTTGGGTCTTACAGGCTTTTTTTTTTTTTTTTTTTTTTTTTTACGGTGTCACATCGTCAAGCTTTGTTATTAAGTATGTTCAGTGCAAAAACAAAACAAAACCCTAAACTATAAAATGCCGTGAAAGCAGGGACTTCATTGTGGTTTACCACTGAATTCATAGCACCTAGCAAGTATATCATTAACAATTATTCATTGAATGGCTTTAGTAAAGGCCAACTTTTGTCTCTTTTTATTGATAGAACATCCATGTTTACTGAGTACATATAGGGCATAAGGTAAAATAAGAACCATAGAAGACATTGCTAAAGGATTTAAAAGTTGACTTAAGAAGATTGCCCGAATACAAAATCTAACATTCAATTATTCTTTTATTTATCAAACATACGCTATCTATTCTGTGCTGGGAAATATGTATTTTTTGCTTGGCCTGAAATAACAAGACCATGTTTTTAATCCACAAATCTTGTTTGTAGAGATAGACAACTGAACAGAATAGTAACTCTGGGCAAATAAGTGCTAAAGAAGATGTAAACGGGAACGTGGAAGGAAAATGCATAGGTGCCTAATCTTTCGTTTGAAAGTCAGAGGAAGAGATCCTGGAGAAAGAGGTGTCTAAGAACGTGCAGAAGTCAAAGAGGCAAAGAAGTGTTAAGGGTACAAAGCATTTCCAGAAGAAACAAGTAACCAGAAATTAAAGAAATGCAATACATTATTTAGCATGGCTGTAGGGTAGGGTTTGAAGCGAGGAATCCTGAGAGATGAAGACAGGTAGACTGGCGATCACTCACGACTTGCTTTTCACCATTTGGTCCTAGAACAAGCAGCACCAGCCTCACCTGGGAGCCTGGGAAGTGCAGATTCAAAGGCACATGATTTAAAGAGCCATCCACGTTCATGCCAAGTGCAGCATTGGTACCAGTGCTGCCCTGACAATGAGTGACTCTGTAAATTGTTCCCCTGGGGAGCGTCTCACCTTACCCTAGTCCTAGACCTGCACTCCAGACATGGTGGCTCACAACTAGTTTAACAAGATGCCCCGGGGATGTGAATGCACATCACATTTGAGAAAACTTTCCTAAAGGATTTGTAAACCATGCTTGTGTTTGGAGATCGTCTCAGGAGAAATGGCTGTGATTTACAGGTATTCGCCAGGAGTATATTCCTTGACATATAAAAGCATTTGTGGGTAAAAATGCTAAAGACGACCATGTCAGGAGCTAGCGAAGCCAGTTAGGAGGCTGTTGTACGGAGTCTTTAACAGATAAAATCTTTAAGTTAAAGACTCTACTACAATTCTCTAAATATTATTACAGTGACTCAGGACTGGAGGACTAGTCAGATTTGAGGGGTGTTTGATCAGGTTCAGTGGACAGTTGAAGTGTGGTGTAAGGAAGAGAAGAAATCGAGAACACCTGGCTCAGGCTGTAGCAACCAGGTGGTTGGGAGTACCATACATCAAGGTACCGCAAGACAAAAGAATGACATGTGGAGAGAAAATGATAAGTAAACACCTGGAGATGTTAAATAGTTTATACAACATGATATATGGGTGTCCAGATTATGAAGAGAGATAGGAGGTACAGAGATGGATTTCAGAACTATCATCTCTAAAAATGATCATGAAAGCTGTGGGAAGAAATAGGAGTTTTTAGAGTATATCAAGTAAGAGCTAAAATGTGGAATATCAACATTTAAGTAAAATCTGAATAATTATTTTCATTTTGCAAATTATCTTCACATCCAGTGTATCATTTGAACTTAAGTAAGTTTTGGGGAAGGCAGGAGGGGAAAGATTAGGATCTTCACAGATAAAGAAACTGGGGCTTGCAATTTTGAAGTAGTTTAGGCTGGGTAATCATCTAGCTGAACACACACCTGGAGCTGTTCCAATTGCATTGTAGGGCATGCAATTAAGAGAGAAACCCAATAGAATTGACAGAGACCGTAGTGGTTAACAAAGCCTTCATGGAAAAAGTTCCATTATTTTACCATGTGTTACTTACGAGCGTTAGAGCTTTAGCCTAGATATTTATGGTTTAATAGTTTAACAATTAGTATATTTGCTAAGTGTTTAAAAGTCCTGAATAACTATTGGTAAAAGAAAAATGAATGCTCCTTTGTCTATTCCAGTATTATTAAAGATTTTACAATGATCTGGACAAGATATTAAGAACTGGTTGCTTTTAAATCTTGAATGACAAAATCTTGACAGAAACACCTCTTAATCATCCTATCACATCAGGCAGACTAATTATGATGGTACAAATGTGTACTTTGAGGCAGAACAGCAGCTAATAATTCTATCTACATTAGGCAGTTATTTGGACAGGAGAAAGATGCAATAACTGATTTATAATGTGAGCCATGATTAAGAGGAAACTTTTGACTATATTAATCTTACCTACAATTCCTAACCTTTGGTGACACAAAATCAACTACAACAACATTCTGAATTCTTATAAACATTTTCCATGTTAGTCACAGAATTACAGCTACATCTTTATCTCTCACAAGTGACCTAAGGTTTTAAGAAGTATAATAATTACCATTAACCATTATATGGTTTGTTATATTTTTTAAAGTACTCTAACATAGAATATTTAATTGGATAATTACTAGTGTTATAAAGAGAGCAAGATGGAAATTTTTACTCCTGTGCTTTATTTAAAAGATGGGAGAAAATAAAGTTTATGGAGGCTGAGACTTGCTTGGGTTAAAACAGTAATTAATAGCAATGGTTTTAATATAAATAATGTATTAAGAGCATAAGATATGCCAGGAATTGAGCCAAGTGCTTTATAATCATTATTTCACTTAATCCTTACAATGAGCTATGTATTATCCTCATATTACAGATAATGAACATAAACCTTGAACAAGTCAAGAAAGTTGTACAAAATTAAGCAGAATATGTAATGAAGCTGGGAGATGAAGTGAGTTCTAACTCACCACAACACTTTGCCCTTAGGAGTCATTCAGTAATGCTAGTGAATATCTATTATAATGAGAGTACAGTTGGAGACACTAAAAATCTATAAATTGCTTTATAAATATAATTAGAACATTAAACATAATTAAAATGAACAGATTCTTTAAAATTATACAAAAGATAAACACGGTTCCTTTAAGAACTTATAGTTTGGGGTCGCCTGGGTGACTCAGTTGGTTAAGTGTCTGACTTCCGCTCAGGTCATGATCTTACAGTGGATTCAAGCCCTGCATCAGACTTGTGCTGGCAGCTCAGAGCCTGGAGCCTGCTTCAGATTCTGGACCCTGTCTGTCTCTCTTGTTCTCAAAAATAGACATTAAAAAAAAAAGAACATATACCTTGGATGTCTACAAATAGATAATTCCAAAACAATGTGAGTGCTGTAACAAAAAATGGAATGGAGGGGAAAAAGACTCACAGATTACATCCCAGAAAAGGGTCTAACATGGCAGATAGGAGTTTCTTGGTCCACAAAGAGTGAGGGGCCAATTCTAGGCAGTCAGGTCAGCATATAAAGAAAAAATGCATGTACTTATAAAATACTAATTTAGACAATACAAAAGTTTTAGATAATTGTACCATGGTTTTAGGGTGAAATGATAGAATGATGTTATTGGAACCAGATTATCACACTTGCTTTAGTCAAAGGAAGCATTAGAGCTTCTAAGCCAGTAAATGAATGTGGAAGTAGGTTTCCTGGAGAACCAGATGACTACTTGGTGTGTAGGAAACTTAAGAGGGGCCTGTTATGGATTGAATGTGTCCCCTCCCCAAATGCCTATGTTAAATCCCTACTCTCTATGGGGATGAGTGTGATGGTTTAAAAAAGTAGACCCTTTGGGAATAATTAGGTTTAGACAGGGTCATGAGGGTAGAACTCTCATGAATGGGATTACTGCCTATGACTGTCACTAAAGAGGTTGCTTCCTCTGCTTTCTACCATGTGGAGATACAAGAAGTTGGTAGTATGTGACCTGGAATAGGGCGATCACCAGGGCCTGACCTTGTTGGCACCCTGATCTTGGACTTCCAGCCTCCAGAAGTGTGAGATTTCTGTTGTGTGTAAGCCACCCAATTTATGATACTTTGTTACAGCAGTTCAAACTGAGAAGAGGTGCCTGAGAGAGATGACAAGGTGAGTGGTTTGCTGTGAAGCAGTCCAGAAGCCAGACAAGGAGGGCCTGACTTAAGGCAGTAGAGTGGGAACAGAGTAGAATTAGGTGTTTGGAAAGTCTGGATGCACAGACTTGGGTACCGATTTGTGAGCCTTCCCTCAACAAGGCTCAATAAACCTGATTCCTCCACTATTATGTTCCCAAACCTATTTTATTTTATTGAGGGTTTCCTGAATATTGAAGCCTTTCTTGATAGCTCTCTCAACTAGATTCAACTTCTCATTCTTGTCATTCAAACCTTGTAGTACTTCCTCTGGCAAAGTGCTTAGCATGGATTCCTTAATTCCTAAGTTAATGTGTATCCATATCTTATCATGACTGGTCTATAAATATCTAGAGAAGAGGATCAGTGTCTGATTACTCTTAAATCCATTACAAACCTAGCCCAATGTCTAAAGTATAGGTAAATATTAAATGCTGGTTGCAAAATGAACTATTCTGCAATTCTTAGCCAGTCCTTCTAATGACATAGTCTTGAGCTTCATAGGAAACTTAATTCATGGCTAAGTACATTTGCTATCCACTCCTATAATACTTCATAGCCCCAATAATTTTACTCATCACTGAGTATTAAATTTCTAGATTCTGTTAATTGTATGATAGCCACTGCACCTCTTGCAATGCTTGAAATGCCATAAATGCTTATCTAATTAGTGAATAAACAAGTCATTAATTACTTTCTCATGTGTTATGCATTTTGCCTCCCAGCTCTTCCCTTTGTACTCTATGCACATGTATATGTAGATCTTTGCATGCCTGTCCAGCAACTTCAGCTCTTTTGAGCATATTCAAAAAACACAAAGAAACCCAGAGAGGGCTCTATCTAGTCAAAACAGACATTAAAACATCCATTTTGACCTCTTCCAGAGGTATATGGTGAACTCTGAAAACAGCTAACAAAATTGGCATAGCCATCTTAACAAACTCATTGGCAAGAGAATCAGGCCATCTGGGGTGTCAGGTTCCACCAGAGGTTCGATGGAAGTCTCCTGGAATTTCACCATTCCCCCCTACCCTGCCCCAAACACATACACTGTGCTTAGAATGTCCAGGGAAATTCAGTGGACACAGATTAGAGAAGCTAAAGAGAAAACTGCCTGCTATTCAGTCCCTGCTAACTTGAAAACCGTGTAGACAGACACATAGTCTTGTGGTGTATCAACTGAATTAACACATATATTGGCATTGGATTTACTTATGAAAATGGCAAAATTACTTTGAGTGAGGAGTTTTTAAGAACAGCTTAAATCCAGGTAAGAAGTCTTTTTGGTCTTCCTCGACCACTTCTTGTACCAATCACACAGTTCCGAGATAATTCTACCACGATCTGTGTTCTCTTACACGATTTTATCCCAGATATTGCCATTCTGTTTGGGGTCACCTTTCACCCTCCATGATTGAAATGGCACCCCTATGCATCTTTCTAGTGTCTCCTATCCCTACTAAACAGGAGCTGAAAATTCTTCTGAGGTTTTATCTTATTCTTTTTTTTTTTAAATATTTTTATTTATTTCTAGGAGAGAGAGAGAGACAGCGTGAGCAGGGGAGGGTGAGAGAGGGAGTCACAGACTGAAACAGGTTCCAGGCTCTGAGCTGGCAGTCAGCACAGAGCCGGAAGCGGGGCTCGAACCCACGAACCGCGAGATCATGACCTAAGCGAAAGTCGGACGCTTAACCGACTAAGCCACCCAGACGCCCCTCTTATTCTTTCCTTTGGAACATACTCATCTGTTTCTCCATTTTGCTTGATCTCTGGGTTCCTTTGTGTGTGTTAGATAAAAACCACCACCTCTCCCAGTCTTGGCGGTCTCTCAGACCTTTTTGAGTGTCCAAACAGTCTATTTTATTTGTAACGGCTCCCAGTAGTTGAGGGTGTGCCAAGACCTGATCTTGTTCCAAAGAGGGGATGATCTCAGGCACTAGCTTTAAAGCATGCAAATATATCCTGCCCCATGGGACCACAAGCCTAACCGCTTTGGCTACCAGTGCCAGGTGATCTTCAGGTGTCCCCTGGCAGCTGTTGCAAAAACCAGGGCTCCAAATGAGCGTATAATATATGCTCCTGTCTGGGGGACACGGTCCGGTGGTGTGCAGGCAGAGGGAGAGGACCAAGATGGCTACACTGGCTTGTATTCAGTAGACCTCTATCTAGAGTGAACCAAACCTGAAGTCCACCCTTAGGCAGAAGCTGCAGGACAAGCAATCACACCAGCTTCACACAAAGACTGGCGGTGCCTGGCGGTGCATCTCACTATACAGTCTGTGCAGTGCTGTCTGGGAAGCAGCCTGCCAACAATGGGTCCCCATTGTTACCATCTGGTGGAACCCAGAAACGCAAGTCCACGGGGGCCATCAGAGCCGCAAAGACGTGCCCGAAGCTTGCAGACACCTGTGCTTCGGAGCCCTCCAGAAAGGATGGTGGTCAGCGCTTCCACGTTTGTTTAGGAAGAAGCCTGCGCCTCAGGCTGCAGCCACAATAGGCTAAGCAGCGCCTTCCCGGAGAGCCAGCTCCCACTGCCTCGTGCTTGCGGGCCCTGGGGGCGGCGGCCCTTCAGGAGCTCTCTCTCCATTGGTTACAGGCCAGCGTGACGCACAAGGAAGCCCCGCCCACGCCCCCGCAGAACAGCTGCAAAATAGCCCGCCGGCCACGTGAAGCCCGGTGCATCCCAGGGGCACCTGCGCTCTGGCACCCGGCGGGAGACCGCGTGGAAAGGGTGACCACCGCGACAGGGGAATGAAAAATAGAAAAGGAAAGAGGGGAAAACAAGCCTAGAGTTTTAAGGAGAAAACAGGAGTGCCCCGCGGCTGGACCTTGGCAAGGGAGCCGGAAGATGGCGCCTGCCAGTCTTCCTCTGCGAGGACTGCGGCCTCCAAATGCGCCCCAAGTCGGTGCCTGCATCCTCCGGCCGGAGCTCCCAGAGGAGCACGCCACCCTCTCTCAAACCCAGAGAGCCGAGTCCCTCCACGGCAGCCTGGCGCTGGGCCTCGAAGGTGGGTGAGTCCCACAGGGCCTCTGAGAACCGTTCCTCCGAGCCTGTTTGTCATGGGGGTCCTGTGTAAGGGAGAGCACCCCCTTCCTGGAGGGGAGGTCTTCATAGCTGGGCATTTACACGCGCAGCTCTAATGTGCTGCTCGTATAAGTTGGGGTTCAAACCCTTTACCTCCCAGGGAGCAGCTCTGGGTTTCTGTGGGTCACCACCTGGCCGCGCTCAGGGTTTATGGGGGGTGGGGGATTGCCCCAGCCAGCCCTACCTGTTTTCATATGGACTTCTCTCCTTCGAAAAGGACGCACAGGAATCACTCAGACTGTTCTTTAGGGTTTTTTTTCCAGAGAATCTTTGTCCACGTTGAGCTGTAGACTGTGTTTGCAGGAGGAGTGAAGCCCAGACCCTCTGAGGTCACCATCTTGAACCGGAACTAGACAAGTCTTTCAATTGTTTATATAGTCTCTTCCTCTCCACCCCCCGCAGGATCAGGTTTCTTCTATTTGTATCCAGTCAGGCCACACACCTGCCCAGTATTTGATAGTGGCTCCCCTAACCCGTGCCAGAAACTTGTGGATATGTTTGTTGGTCAGACAAGTATATCAGCGGTGCCTCTTTATACCAGACTGCCTTAAAAAATCATTATTTTGTAGACCTTTTTGCCATTGCAAATAATATTCTCCCTGCCTGAAATGGCCTTCCCTCTCTTTGTTTACACTCATAAATCCTACCCATCCTTCTCTGCTCAGATATTGCCTTCTTTGTAATGTCTTCCCTTATCACCTTATAAAATGAGAGGGGTAGACAGGCTTTCTATTTTATTAACCATCTGTGATCTGAGGATTGTTCATGTGTCTTTAACCCCAGCAGATGCTAAGCTACATGAAGGACAGGGGGTTGTCTTTTCAACTCTTAATCCTCTGTGCTCAGATGTAAGTGTGAGTCCAAAGGAGAGACCATAACTGTTTGTGGAATGATTCTATTCACATCCCTATGGCAAATCTCTTACTTACATATATGGTCCCAGTAAGATGCACCTGTGCTAATTGTCCCCATCATTAATATGGAAAGTTCGGAGCATCCATTATTCCATAATTCCTGCACGGCCCCCATAATTCAGCTGATACAAAGTCAGCCTTCATATAGATGGCATCTCTGCTCTGGTGTTATCGCCAAGAAACCATAAAGAGGAATTAGTCAGTTTAGGTGGATAATTGATGGACGTCAAGTGTCCCTTTGTATAAAAGACTTGCTTCTAGACTGATTGCCTGAGGGCTCAAGAGGCTCCTAGTAGACAACCCAGATGCCTTCCTTTTACTTGCTCTGAATATCTGCATTTTTTTATCCAAAATTAAGGCACCAAGGACAGCTTTGAGTGAAGCGATGGCCTTGGGGCTAGTACATTTAATGAGAAATCTTCTTTTCTGGGGTCATCTTCTGATACCTTGTGCTAATCACACCTGGCCTTGAAGTGATGGGATTGCTGTGTACCTACTTAAATTAAAAGAAAAAAATCTTACAATTTAATAGGACTTATTAGTTTTAGAGGTTTTAGACAACTTGATTTGCTTCCTCCTAATTAGTTAATGGTTGGTTCAGGCTGCGACAGCCCCCAACAAGGCTTACAGCTTCTACTCAAAGCTTATGTCCTTGAAATATAGGCTCTAAGCTTAGAGTGGTTTGGAAAAAACAAACAGGGAAGTAATATGTGCTATCTATAATGAAGGGCTCTTCCCTCCTCCCTCTCATTCAAAGAACTAAAGGTATTTTTTTTTCCTTCTACAGCCTGAAAAACTGACATTCTAAAAGTACCTTACTCAAATTCGTGAGTGATATTCATTGTTGAGTTAGGATGACAACCCTCGTTTTTGACTCTCAGTTTAAAGTTCATTTCACAAAACACTGTGCTGCCTCTTGCGAAATTCACCTGTTAAATGTGAAAATAGGTAAAATGCTAGTCTGAAGCTCAACAGGATGATAGGGGGGAAAATAGGCTGAAGGAGCAGCTGAACTTCTTGATTAGTATTGCTCCATGCAGCTACACACCCACTTACACGATCCCAGCCCACTGATCAGCATTTTCCTTTTGTGCAGACTTCATAGCCAAAGAATCAATACATCATTAGCCTGCAGCATGTTGTTTTCTGGGTATCAGACGAGCTCCTGGGAGCATGATTTGAGTCATAATGACAGGGGTTGGGCTGTAATGAAAGTCCTGAATTATGCCACATTAAGGATCTTCCTCCCCCATGAAGCTGGTAAGCTGCTCAAATATTCCCTCGTGTGGCTTCAGACACAGCCATCAAATATTTAGCATGGATTTTGGCTAATGTACCTCACTTATCCCCAAGATATTCTTCTAAAGCAGGTAGCTCGTATTAATACCCTTTAAGAGGTGAGGAAAGAGAGTCTTGAAGAGATTAACTGGACAAGACTTGCATCCTGGAGCAGCCATATCAATCCCTTAGATCCCTTTACTGCACTAGCCACTCCCTGCTTCCTTTGGCTTTGAGAACCGGCAAGGTTTTGAAAATTCTCTTCACGGACTGTCTCCAGCTGCTCTATCCCCATCCAGAGAGCTCATGACCACCGGCTGGCATTAAACTTCATCATTCTCTGCCCTCCGCTACTGTTTCTGAGCCTGCCTCTTCCCAAGACTCAGACGTCCCCTCTTACTCAGCCTCCCCCAGCCTTCATCTCCTTCCTCTCCTTCCCCCTGAATGACTCATTTTGTTTACTGAGCAGAGAAGCTAATAGAAGGCAGCAGAATTTAAGCTTCCCTGGGACTTGCTTTACACGCTGACAAAATCATTCTTTTCTCTCTCTGTTAAATATTCATGGCTTTCAGATTTTTAGATACAAAGGTACATTTTGTTTTAAAATGTGCTGATCCAAGACATACTGGTTTGCATTGATTTCTTCCTCTTTGCATTTCTATTGCATTGGAAATAAAGAGGTCCTCATTCACTTCTTCTGAAATATGGACCTGAATTTATCTTTGGTTTTCTTTTTAATTTGGTTGCTATTTGGCAAAAGGGCTCATGTTGGTAGACATTTTCCATGTTTGTGCTTTTTTTCTCCTTTGACATGGTGCGCGTGCACACACACATGCAGACAAGTAGACACACAGAGAAAAATCACATCGTCTTTTCCAAGCATCACAGCTTCATGTTCATGTAATTTGAAAAGGATTTTAACAAAGGTTTGCTCTATTACAGAGTTCGTATATTTACAAAGTGGAACAAAAATAAAATGTAGATTTACAGAGATGAAGAATAGACTCATCCTAGAACAGTTCAGAGAGTAGTCAAAATTGAAATGGGAGCAGAAGTGCCTCCATCTTAAAAATGGAGGAATGAAGGAAATGGCATGGTGTAAGAATTGTGGAAAGAGAATAAATGGGAGTGGGGAGGGAAGAGGGATACAGATCCTGATTAACTCAGGTCACTTGACAGAGTCTTACAATATACAGTGTAGATGAATAGAGTGAAGGCTTTCAGATTCTGGAAGATACGTGGGGAATTTTTTTCCCCCTCAAGCTGGTCTCACACATATTGCCATATGAAACTAAAAGAGAAAACTACCGGTTGACAAGAAAAAAGGCTGATTCTTTTTTTTTTTCTTAGCGTAGTAAGGGGATATGCTATCTTGGCAGACTTTTCATAACATCGTGGAGTGCAGAGGATAAATTTAGGAATTTTTTGAGGTTTTGGAGTCTTTTAGTTAAAATATGTGAGTAGTATTGGGTAAGGATTCTGATCTGATTATCCAGGATTGATGAATACTTCAGCTGGAAGAATATTAGGAAGTCTTATTTGATGTAGTGGATGAGTTTAACCATTTGATGCTTATTTAAATAATTTTTTTGGTAAAGAACCTGGAATTAAGAGTAAAATTATTTGTGATTTTTATCTTCCCCCAGCAACAGTTTCCTGGAATAGTAAAGTCACGTTGATGAAGGCAATGGCTTAGTAAAGTCATGATGATATAGACAGTCAGCTGTGTGGGTGTAGGAGATTTGGAATCTTGATTATAAACTCTCATAATTAGGAAACATCTGAAAATTTATCTGGCCTAGTATCAACTTGATTCTTGAATTCCCTTATGGCATGCCAACCAGGTGCTCATTCAATCTCTCAGAGACAGAAACCAGTGCCAAGTTCTAGAGACTTTGGCAGAAGGCACTGGTCAATATTAACTCGAGGTTTCCAAAATTAGTAGAATTGAGGTATTCTATGGATCTCTACTTCTCTTTCCTTTTTTTTTACTTTATAAAGACTAGTTTCATTGTCCTTAACTATCTAGCTTTTCTCTGTTAGTATGTGCTTACTCCTAGGACCTGCATCCTCATCACAAGACTTTCTGAGAATCTCTAGGGCCCTCCACAGTATATGTTCCTCATGGGCTTTATGAACATGTCCATCTTAACTTCCTCACAGCTACCAACGTCATTCTTCAAATGTTTTCCAGTTCAGATTCTCAGAGTGGAACTCTGATTTGTCTGGCTTATGCTTTATTCCAGACCATTTCATGGGTCGCTGACCATTCTGTGCATTGGCTGTGTTGAGGGACAGGAAACCCACTCTGATTAACCAAATGTAGCCCTGGTGAGGCTGGGTTCTGTAATAGGAGACCAGTCTGGTATCTCCTTGAAAGGGCTGTTCTCAAGTAGTTTCTGTAAGGAATACTGTGAGTGGGAAGATTTTATAATGTTTTTCTTTAATTATTTTTTTAAAAAATTTAAGTAAGTTTATCTCTCTATCTCTCTATCTAGCTATCTATTTAGAGAATGAGAGAATCCCAAGTGGGCTGCACACTGTCAGTACAGAGCCTGATGTAGGGCTTGAACTCACAAACTGTGAAATCATGACCTGAACCAAAATCAAGAGTCAGATGCTAAATCAACTGAGCCACCCTCCCATACTAGAAGAGAAATACTGGTGCCCCTATAATGTTTTTAAGAGAAAATATTGAGGATGTCAATATCATAGCAAACAGGTCTAAATTAGAGAAATTTACTTATTTTGACTATTGTGGAAATTGGTCTTAGAAAACATCATGCTTTTAAAACTCTTGCCACTAATTAATTCTTTAATGTTTATTTCTTGAAAGAAAGAGAGGGAGAGAGACAGAGCATGAGCGGGGGAGGGCAGAGAGAGAGGGAGACACAGAATCCAAAGCAGGCTCTGAGCTGTCAGCACAGAGCCTTATGTAGGGCCCAAACCCAAGTGCCGTGAGATCATGACCAGAACCAAAGTCAGATACTCAACTGACTACCAATCTGCCAGTAATTTAGATGAGATAATCTTAAGTCCAAGGACTTAGTTGCACATTGGGGATCTATCAAAACATATTATAGGGGTGCCTGTGTGGCTTAGTCGGTGAAGCGTCCAACTTTGGCACAGGTCATGCTATCATAGTTCATGAGTTCCAGCGCCATATCAGACTGTGCTGACACCTCAGAGCCTGGAGCATGCTTTCGATTCTGTGTGTGTGTCTCTCTCTGCCCCTCCCCTGCACATGCTCTGTTTCTCCTTCAAAATAAATAAACATTTAAAAACATTTTTTTAAAAACCAAATACATTACAGCATTATGTACTTCAGTGTTTTCTAGTGGCACATGAACAACTTAGCAGTTGAAAGTGAACCCCAAATCTCTAAATACCTTACCTTCTTTTTATTTTCAGATGAAGTTTTGTTTTTGTTTTTTTTTTAATTCCTTCTATTCCTTCAGCTAAATCCTGTGCCATCCTTCACAGCATTTAAGAAAATCAATTATGGTTGTGGGTTTTCTTTTTCTCATTTTATCTGTACTCCCCCATAAATTAAGTGCCACTATGACAGGGACCATTACTATCCTGTTCAGTTACTCCTAGTGTGTAGATAGCTGTTGAATAAAACAAAGTAGAATCACTGAGGACAGAAGGAAGTAGGGGAGATAAATTAATACGTGTCCTGTAGGACTTCATTATTCACATAAGGTCACTAGAAATAGTCTATGACTAAAGATATAAAGTAGGATATATAGACACAGTAATTTTGACTCTGGCAACTTTTCTTGTTAAGGGTTTAGAGTGGGATTTTTTCCAAAATTGCACTCTTTTAAAAAAAAAATTGTTTTATTTATTTCTGAGAGAGAGAGAGAGAGATAGCATGAGCAGGGGAGGTTCAGAGAGAGAGGGAGATACAGAATCAGAAGCAGGCTCCAGACTCTGAGCTAGCTCTGCCAGCACAGAGCCCCACACAGGGCTCGAACCCACCGACTGCGAGATCATGACCTGAGCCGAAGTCAATGCTTAACAGACTGAGCCACCCAGGTGCCCCAAAATTGCACTCTTATAGGAACGTAGATCATAAATACAAAATTTACTTGTGAAGAAAATAAATAATGAGAAAAATTCTCTACTTACTGATTTCAGAAAGTCTTCTCCCCAAAGGGACATTATTTGCATGTTTTTCAGTTAGAGGTGAAACTTAAATACAAATACTTAAGGGAAAGTAGAAACTAACCTATTAATAAGGTGCCTAGATTTTAAAAATAGCTGTGCTTTCAAATCATGGCTTTGCAAGAGTGTGTACAAATGGCTTAACCACTCTGACCCTCACCTTCCTCTGTAAAATGTGCATCCTACCAACATTACTAAGAGAAGTAAATGACATAAGGGAATGCCTGATAGAGGGTGCAAATGATAGCTTTGATTTTATTGTATATTCTATATTACTTAGTCTTTGCTTCATTAGACAACACTAGTGACATTGAAAATATGTCTTTTTTTCTTTTATGGGAAAAATTGAGGTTCAGAAAGTTCAAGCAACTTGCTGAATGATACATCTTGAAAAAGACAAGTGCAATATTGTGACTTATAAGAGATGTTTATTTGGTCACTCAGATGACCAAAACATTTCACATATGTATGTGGTCTTGTCCCAAAGTTCCTGGCTCACAGCTCCCAAAACACTAGGAATTTCTTCTGCACTGGGAATATCTTTTGTTATATTTGATCTTTTGTCCTCTGTTCCTGAAGTGCTTCAGAGCCAGAAAAGTTAAGTGGGGTTTCTTGTTATTCATAGCAAGCCCCTTTCCACCACAGCTGGGGTTATGCTAGTGAGGTGACTTTTGGAAAGCACCTAAGGATGGGGGGCTGGTTTGGGAACCAGCTTCTTGGAAGGGTGGAACTTTCAGTCCCATCCTCTCACTTCTGGGGATTGGAGAGAGGCCAGAGTTTAAATCAGTCCTCTATGGTCTATGACCTCAGTTAGTCTTGTCTATGTAATGAAACATCCATACAAACCCAAAAGTAGGGGGTTTCCAGATGTTGCAGGTGGATGAGGCAGAATGCTTCCCTGTGCCACTGAGCTGTGCCCCCAAACTCCAGGAGGGAAGAAGCTCCTTTGTTGCAGACTTATCCCTATGTATTTCTTCATTTCTTCTTGATTTGTATCCCTTAATAGTCTTTGTAAACTACTGTAGACCAGTAATCTAGTGAGTAAACAGGTTTCCTGAATTTCATGAGTGGCTCTAGCCCATTAATCCAACCAGAGAGGGAGTCCTAAGAACCCCTCATCTATAGCTCGTCTGTCAGAAGTTTAGGTCACAACCTGGATTTGGGATCAACTTCTAGATGGATAGCACTCTTGTAAGACTGAGCTTTTAACCTATGAAATCTGATGCCATCTTTGGGTGGATGGAATCAGAATTCAATTGCATTGTAGGACATCCAGCTGGTGTTTCAAAATTGTTTGGTGGTATGGACGGATCCCTGCCCACATTGGAAATTGGGTGAACTCCCAAGGATGGGATTTGAATCTAGTTATTGATAGGGGTGAGGGGAAGGAGGAAGAGGGAACTTAAGGAGGTGGGGGTGAGTATATAAAATCCAGTTATTTACAAGTTTTAATAAATACGAATTATCCTTGCAACAAATGCAGACATCCATTCCACCACTTATACATCTCTAAATCTGCAATTCCACAGAACCTCTGGGTGATTCTGATAACATTTATTCAAGACTTATTCTACAAGATGATGTTCTAAATGGTTAAGTGCTTTGTTGAATGTCTCACAGCTGGTAGGTGGCCAAGGCAGGATCTAGTTCCAGAGGCCATGTTCTCAGCTACTTTCTATACTCTGCTGGCTTCCCTGAGTCGGATAGTTGTGCACCATAAAGGTAACAGAATGAGGAGGCTCAAAGAGTGTGGCTGGTGTGGGGCCTGAAACAAATCAGGCAGTATCTATCTAAAATTAACATGAAAGGTGGGCATGATCAGTGAAACCCAATGCATAACCTAAAACCTGGCACAACATCCTTAATAAATATTTGTTGAATAAATAAATATTTATGAGGATAATAGCAAGTTTTCAGTCTTCGAGAAGAGAGACAACAAAACATTCATTTAGCCATGGGATTTTTGAAACCCAGAACTAGATTAAACTTTAAAAGTCATTAAGACCAAGGTGCCCTGTGGATGCTGCAAACCTCTCACAATATTTTAGGCCCGTGGTCAGTCAGTCAAAGAAAAAGCAACCTCTGGCTGTAGTGTGGAAGTAAGAGAAAAGAGTAGAAATCTGATCCATGGAAAAGTAAGAGAGTTTTAAATGCCAGAGTTGAATAGACTTCTGAGTCTGGCCAGCTATTTGAAAGACAAGCGGGAGAGAAATACTGCAGTAATGATGTCTACGATCACAGAAGTGTTTCTCCAACAGCAAAAAGATGCTCGTAGACATGTGGGGCCAATGTGAGCCTGTTGATTTCTCTCACAATTCCTTTTTATTGTTCATCCTTTCCTATTCATGCAGCCAGCGTTCGAGGGACTGCGGTTCCTCTTGGGCCTCCAATTTGATCCTGTTGAACATCCATGAAATGGATGAGCCCTTTAATTGGACAAGTCCCAGTTAACAATGCAGTAGAAATGCCAGGAGTTGGGGTAGGCAGGCAGAAGAGAGAAAGGGCAAATGAAGAAAAAAGGGAAAGAATCCTTGAATGCAGTGTTTACACAGAGGGAAACAGAGAGAAAAGCAGTCACTATACAAAATTCCATCCAAACGAGAGTGGTAGATTTGGCTTCAGGAGCACACTACCCACTTGGTCAAGTAAATGACGTTTTTCTAGTCGTTTGAGATCAAGATTATCTGAGCTCAAGGATCGCTGGTGAGATTGCTAGTATTTATAGTCTACTTGATGCTCACTGGGTAGAAAGAACAATTTTGTATCAGCTGTTGAATCCCTGAATTCAAGTGATCTGTTACACATATCCATGTTACCATGCTTCTAGTCTAGAGGTTGTTGGTTTTTAATTTTTTAATGTTTATTTTAGATAGAGTGTGAGCAGGGGAGGGACAGAGAGAAAGGGAGACAGAATCTCAGGCAGGCTTCAGGCTTTGAGCTGTTAGCACAGAGCCCAGTATGGGGCTTGAACTCAAAAAACTCTGAGATCACAACCTGAGGCAAAGTCAGATGCTTAACCAGCTGAGCCACCCAGGTGCCCCAAAGTTTTATTTTGTTTTTGTTTTCTTAAAATATGATTACTTAAAAATGCAAAATTAAGGTACTGATTTAAGCTCAATATAAAATATAAAATAGCCATCATCTCCAGAGAGTTTGGCTTATTCCTTGTTTAAAATAAACAGAGAAGGGGCACCTGGGTGGCTTAGTTGGTTAAGTGTCCAACTTTCGCTTAGGTCATGATCTCGTGGTTTGTGAGTTCGAGCCCCACGTCGGGCTCTGTGCTGACTCCCAGCTCAGAGCCTGGAGCCTGTTTCAGAGTCTGTATCTCCCTCTCTCTCTGACCCTCCCCTGCTCACGCTGTCTCTCTCTCCTAGAAATAAATAAAAATATTTAAATAAAATAAAATAAACAGAAATGTCCATCATAATTTATAATTGAAATGCCAGGGTAGTTAGGAGACATTTAACACACGTTATTAAAAATGAATAAACCAAAACTAACATTAAAAATTATTTATTCAGCTGTTTAACCACTGATGAACATTTACCACATATAAAAATGTGCTTGATGCTCTTGATTCAGTGATGACTAATGTGGGCACATCCCTTGCCATTGATGACATTCAGGTTAGTGGGAGAGGGAAAGAGAAGAGTAAGCAGAAATTTGCTGAATCAGGGATATGTGTTATGAGAGTATGAGCACAGTGCATTCTGAGACCATAGAAGAGCGTCTCAGTCAAATGCAGAGATAATTAAGGCTTCCTGGAGGCAGAGTCTTATAGCCAGAGGTTGAAAGTATGAGTGTGAGTTAGCCAGACAAACAGGGTATGGATGAGCATTCCAGGCAAAGGGAATAGTATGTCCAGAGATTGGCACATTTAAGAAAAGTATAAATAAAGCAAATTCAGTTGGATTGTACTATTTTACACTGAAGGTTTCTGTCCCCCTAAAATTTCTGTGTTGAAGCTCTGTTCCCTGTTGTGATGGTGTTTGGAGGTTGGGCCTCCAGGAGATAATTAAGTTTAGATGACATCATGAGGGTAGAGCCTCCAAGATGGGATTTAGGACCCTGATAAAAAGATGAAGAGACCTGAGGGCTTGGTCTCTGCCGTTTGAGGATGTAGCAAGAAGATAGGATGAGGGTTCTCATTAGAATCACACCATGCTGGCACACTGATCTTGGATTTCCACTCTCCAGAATTGCAAGAAATTAATATTCTTTGTTGAAGCCACCCAGTCTATGGTTTTTGTTATAGTAAGTAGCCTGAGTAAAGACAGGTAGTACAGTGAGAAAGATGTAGAGGTGAGGCTGGAGAAGTGACCACAGACCAAAACATGAAATTCCTTTTTCAAGTCCTATTACAACATGCCTTTACAGGAACAGAATTGGAGGGCCTTTGCAGCCTCTCAGGCCTCATTTTCTAATGTCCACTGCCAGGGAGGCTTCAACCCTACTACAACAGCCCTCCTATGGTCTAGGACTTTGTCTTGCCCTCCAAACCCCTTCTCCAGTAACTGAGATTCTGCCTTGATATGAGCAGGACCAATGTGTACTTCTGTTTGGCTTACAGTATACAGGCCCAGATTCTCACTGTATGGGTACCAGCCAGGAAGAAGTTCTAAGCATCCTCCATTTTCTGTCAGACTAGGGTTCTATATTTCTTGTTTTGGATCTACCAGAAATGAAAGCCCTGTTTCTGAACTTGGGACTGTACTGGATTTTTTTTTTTTTTTTTTTTGGTTAATCTCTGACTGATGATTACCTGCCTGTACAGGTGAATGTCTATCACCAACTCACCTTCTGATGTTGCATCCCACCCAACCATAACACCTGCTGGAGAGCCAAGGTGTTGACTGTCTCAGGCTTCACCTTCATGTATGGTTTGCCTGCTTTTCTCTCCATCTGCAACTGTATGGAAACTCTTTGGGCCTTCTGAATGTCCTATCTAGCCTCTGTTTATGCTGTCTAGCCTGGCCTGTCTATGGTATTTCTAAATAACTTTTTAAAATAATATCTATGAAACACCACAAAAAGACAGGTAAAATATTGCCCAAAATAAGATTGGTCAAATACTTAACAGGTGAAAAAGAAAAGTAAAGTAGAGTAGGCTTGGGTAATTCATAGTGTTGGTGAATTAGGAGACTGAATGGATTTTGGTGTGGTCTAGCAGAGAGGTATAGTTGAGTTAGTGCTTCCATTTATTTAATCAGCAGACATTTAGAGGATAATTGTGTTGTGCCAGAAACTACTTTAGCTTTAGGGCCTGAGATCTTGGCTGCACACAAGATAAATATATGTGCAGATTCTAGTCTAGAGGAGAAGGGAGATCTAAACTTTGAATTGTCATCTAGGATGGAGTAAGAATGTTCTAGTGCATATATGCACAAGCTGGCTCTTTAAAAGCCATCTGCTGAATGTGGTCCACAAATAATTTTGAGGTTTCAGGGAATACCCACACCACTAAGACCCCATTCAGCTCTGAGAATCTCTGTCATGTTGGGTGCTTCTTTTTTAATTTTTTAAAATGTTTTATTTATTTCTGAGAGACAGACAGACAGACAATGTGAGCAGGGGAGGGCCAGAGAGAGAGGGAGACACAGAATCCAAAGCAGGCTTCAGGCTCCAAGCTAGCTGTCAGCCCAGAGCCTGATGCGGGGCTCAAACCCACGAATCATGAGATCATGACCTGAGCCAAAGTCAGACACTTAACCTACTGAGCCACCCAGGCGCCCCCATGTTGGGTTCTTCTTGTTAGGAATCCAAAGGCAGAAGATACAAAGTAGAGACAAAACACTCCAGAAGAATTGTTCAGGTTGCTTGCTTACAAAATGATGCTACAGGTAGAACCAGAATCAACAATGAGGAGGAGGTAGAGATGGCAGGAATGTTTCTATGTTATCGGTTGCTTTCTTTGGTGACATCTCATCCCTCATAGAGGCTGTTTTTGTGAAAATTTTCCTCCTATTTATATGGAGTAGAGATATTATTCAGTGATTGTCAGCAGTGAGAAATGCACAGTAAGATAAAGAAAGGAGTTTGCCTCTCAGTAACAGTGTATAGGATCTATTTCCTTTATCAGAGAATCCAGGCTCTAATGAATGGATCCCATACTGCTTATCCATCATCTGCATGGGAAGCAAAATAAGCCTCACTATCCAGTTAGCCAGCTACCTGCACCTTCCTTCCTATGGGTTACTATCTCCTCTTTCCTCCTGGGCCACAAGTATGTTAGTCTAAAGAGAGAGGAATAGAGGCCTTAGGATGCAGTGGAGAAATTCTGGCGCTAACCTGAAAGTGATCAACTTTCTCTTCTTTTTTTTTTTTTTAATTTTTTTGGTGTTTATTTTTGAGAGAGTGATAGAGACAGTGAGAGCAGGGGAGGGTCAGAGAGAGGGAGACACAGAATCGGAAAAAGGCTCCAGGCTCTGAGCTAGCTGTCAGCACAGAGCCCGACGCAGGGCTCGAACTCACAAACCATGAGATCATGACCTGGGCCAAAGTCAGACACTTAACCGACTGAGCCACCCAGGCTCCCCATCAACTTTCTCTTCTGAACATCAGCTGAGCTTGTATCCTCAGGCTGGTCTGTGTCTTCTTTTGTCCTTTCAGATCAACCCCCTTCCTCCTCATTTGAGTTTAAGAAAAATATTTTTCATATCCTTATAAAAAATAAGTTATCTTTTGGTAATAAGATAGCTGGGAATTATTACTTTTTTGCTTATCAGTATATTCTAAATAATATATATCCCACAAATAGTTCTTTCTTTTTTTTAAGTTTGTCTAATTTTGAGAAAGCGTAAGTGGGGAAGGAGTAGAGAGTGAGGAAAGGGGATCCGAAGTGGACTCTGCGCTGACAGCAGCGAACTGATGTGGAGCTTAAACTCATGAGTAGCAAAATAATGACTTGAGCTGAAATCGGATGCTCAACCAACTGAGTCACTCAGGTGCCCCAGCATGTAGTTCTTTAAAAGAATATGTTTCTAAAGTTGATACCAGTGTGGGAGTATAGACGAGTGCAACTTTCTTATAGGGTAATTTAAAAAAATTCTTAACAATTAAAATATAGATAACTCGCTGTTACTGTAATTCTCTTTCAAGAACATATTCTAAAGAATATTTCTCATAAATGTGCAAACATATACTTATAGGAATATCCATAGTAGCATTTACAAAGCTAAAGTGGAAATAGACTAAAGGTCTATCAGTAGTTAATTTATTAAATGATGGTTATTCTGTATAGCCAAATACTCTGTGTAACTATTAAAAGAAAATTCTAGGTCTCTATATGCTGAAATGGAGAGATCACTAAGTTACTTTATTAAATGAAAAAGCAAAGTTTGGAAGGGAACAAAAAAGGGATTCAGTTTTGTTCTGTTTCTTGGTCTGGGTCCAGCAAGTTATATCTGAGGATTGAGTTTATAAAAAAAAAAGCAAGGAGTTGCAAACTTAAAATACATATGATTCTGCAATCATGTTATACTTCAAGAAAATGGTTAAAATAATGTACAGAATATTACAAAGGTCATTTGTAATTTCAAAACAGTGTTTATATTAATTGCTTTGCTACTTATACAAATTCTAGGAAACAGGGCAATGAAAACTATGATTACTTCTGCAATGGAGAGAGGAAGTTGGACATGTAGCCTTTTACTTCTGGTTTTACGTATTTTGCACTTCGTAATTTGTTTCACTTAAAAAAAAGAGGTAGTTAAAAATTACTTTAAATACTGGTGCACATTCCTGGGAAAAGTAAAATAGCACCTCTGTCTTCATTCAAAGTCAACTATCAAGCTCTGTGATGGTTTTCCTTTGCTGGATCTATGCTCTCTACTTCTAGCATTAATCAAAGTGCATCTTCAGTGCTCTGTTTTCTTGTTTGGCCTCCCAGGCTCTTTCTCTCCACATCTTTCAAGGCCTCCATTCCAAATCTAAGTGGGTGAGCATCTGTTAAGCAGCTGCTACTTCCAAATTGAGAAGGGGCCACATTGCAAGCAAGAGGCCTGGGCAAGAATCATTCTGAGTGGAAAATGGCTTGGCAGGGTCCAATGCTCTGGGACCCATCTGAGAGGACAGATCATTAATGTTAATCTAAGTGAGCTCAGGCTGGGAGGAAGGAGAGCTGTAGTTTCTGGAGGAAATGGCTTGAGCTAAGGGCTGGTTTTATCTGACAGAGACAATGAGGAATCACTTGCCTGTGCTAAATGGAGACACGATTATCCATAATTGATACATGATTTTCAGCTGCCTTCTTTGTTCTGGTGCAGAGAAGCTGTAAAGAAGCAGTGAAGAAGTGGGGTCATGAGGCCTCACAATGCCAAGGACTATGCCTAAGCACGAGGCTGGCATTTCCATTCTAGTTGGAGGAATTATAGGGTTGCATTCATGGGGCTATTTACTTTTAAGTTTCTTAGGTAACCCTAAGAAACCATATCAGCTAAATACCAAAGGTTCTATTTACCATAACTTCTAGTGCTTAAGAGCAAAGGATTTGGAATCAGCCTCTGTCTCATGCATAAATCCCGATTTTAACACTGGCTTTGTGACCATAAGGGAACATCTGAACCTTAGTATCTCCTAAATAAAGGAGAATAATATTATTTATCTCATAATGGAATGTTTAGTTATTGCTGATGTTAATACCCTTTACGTTAGTAGAGTGCTTACATTATGCTGAGGTCTCATGAAAGTAAATGTGCTTAATGCAGACCTCTGTCAGCCCCTCAGAACTGTGAAATTAGGTGGGTGAAATTAGTCTCGGTGGCTCATCAGTTAAGCATCTGACTTTCAATCTCAGCTCAGGTCATAATCTCATGCTTGATGAGATCGAGTCCCACATCGGGCTCTGTACTGACAGCGCAGATCCTGCTTGGGATTCTGTGTCTCCTTCTTCTGCCACTTCCCCACTAGCTCCCTCTCATTCTCAAAATAAATAAACTCAAAAAATCCCTGTGAAATTAATCCCCATTTATAGCATTCACTCAGAACCTCCAGTGGCTTAAAACATTAATAAAATTCTCAAGGACCAAAAAGATTAGATTGGTCCACAGCACACTCTCATATTATTATAATATTACCCAGCTACTAACTGGTGATACTGATCCATTGGTTAGACTAGACTAGTGCTTCCAGAAGGTTTCTCTGCGAGATGGGAGCATCATTATCACCTGGGAGCTTTAAGAAATGCAAATGATCACCCTACCTCAGACCCACTGAATTTGAATCTAAATTGAAGGTTGGAAGCTAGGGATGTGATTTGGCCAGCTCTGCATGTGATTCTCATGCACATTAAAGCTTGAGAAGCTCTGGGCCTGGAATAAGGTGTTAGGGCAAATCATTAGCTATAAAAAGGGAAGGAAGGGAGGTGAGGTCTGTATCCACGTTATTAGAAAAGAGCTTTCTTTTTAGAGAAAGAGCCTGGTAATTTCTCCAGGTAATTTCAGCGTTAAATTATTTCTCTTTTATATGTTGTTTGGGGAGTGAAGGGAGGACGCTATAGGCAGGAGGAGGGGAATTATAGTTAACTGCTTCCTAAACCTAGAGAGATATTTTCAAACACCAGTATGACTTCAGAGAACCTGAAAAAATATTTTCTTTTTAAAAGGGAAAAGTTTCTGAATGTGTTCTGTAGAGACAAATGTATATTCTGGACCCAGAATCAAGAATCTGGGGTCTAGTTGTTTACTTTTCTTTCCCTTTTCTATCTCTTTCAGCATCCTAGACCATTTCCTCTTTTCTCTCCAGCTCCTCCTTTTCTTTCATAACTTAAGTCACTGGCCTGTTTGGGGAATTAATTGTGAGTAAACTAGACAGTGCCCATACTCTCAGGGAGAATACAGAATAATGAGGAGACAGTAAGAAATAAATGGGCAAATGAAAACCAGTGTGATTCAGGGAATGATCGGGAAAACTTTTTCCAGGGAAATGGTTGGCTAGAATGAGCCTTGGTTAAGCAAGAATTTTGGTGTGAGGCATGGGAAGAGAAGTTTAAAGGTAAAGAAGGATGGATATACAATGAGTTTTTTTTTTTTTAATGTTTTATTCATTTCTAGGGGAGAGAGAGAGAGAGAGAGACGCGTGAACAGGGGAGGGTCAGAGAGAGAGGGAGTGACAGACTCTGAAACAGGCTCCAGGCTCTGAGCTGGCAGTCAGCACAGAGCCCGACCCGGGGCTCGAACCCACGAACTGCGAGATCAGGACCTAAGCGAAAGTTGGACGCTTAACCGACTAAGCCACCCAGGCGCCCCTACAATGAGTTTTAAGAAAGTCTTTTTGCTTAAGCAGAGAAGAAAGTGGTAGTGGTGCTTGACATGAAGTCTAAGAATCTACCAGGAGTTGGAAGAGGGGATACTTAAGCAATCAAGAAAGCCTTCTCTTTCCCAAAGATGGACATCATTTGCAGGAATGGGTGGAGATAAATGCTAGTACACTCCTCTTCTCCCTTCCCTCTCAAGCTAAGATTTATCAAGGGAACTCGGTAACGAAGTTTCTGATCCTTATTGACAGAAGGAAGGCACCTGTAACAAGCTGTGTGAGTCTGAAGTTCAGATTTCCTATAGTGCCACTCCCTGGGTTGTCTTTTTCTAAGCCTAGGGGTCTATAGGGAAGGATAGCTTAGTGTTTACAAATATGATCTTTGGGGTTAGCCAGATGGAGGTACATAGCTTCAAATGACTTTGTTGCCTCTGGTCAGTTTTGTTTTTTTATGTTAGCCTAGCAAAGTTCTCTGACTTTCCATTCCCTTATCTGTATAATGCAAACAATAAAACCTGCCTCTAAGAATGTTGTAAAGATTAAATGAGATAATAAATTTTTGGCACAGGGTCTGGGTGCATAGTAAGCCTTTAAGGGTTCTAATTAAAACATTCCTTGTCCTTTTATAAATTGTATTGATCAGCAAGCACTTACTTTGTCTATAAAAGAGTGAGATGATCCCTTCTCTTTGTTCTGGAAGCATTGGGTAGGAAGAACCTGATAAATAGTGATTGAGACAAAAACCATATTTTGTGGGGAATCTGGAAATAAGAATGCTAACTACTGGCTGGAGAAATGGATTTATTATGATAAAGGCAACATTTGAACTGAGTCTTGAAAGATATGCTGAAGAGGAAGAGGAAAAAGAAGCAAGTATAGGGTGTGTTATGATTAAATTTATTGGGTGCTTACCAAGTTCTGGGCACTGTTGCAGGTATAGTATGTGTACTGACTCATTTACTTCTCACAGAAACCCTAGGAGATGGATACCATTATTATCCCCATTTTAGGTAGTGAGAGACAGCAGTACAGAGAGGTCATATAGCTTGCCCTAGATTCTAGAACTATGAACCCATAAAGCCAAGGTTTGATTTTAAGTAGCCAGCCACAGAGAAACTTCACCACTAGACTCATGTTTATGTTCTAGTTAATTAACTAATTATATCTCCATTTTTATCCCAAATTAATTTAAAAAGGTAAATAGTTTGACTTGGCTGGAGCATAAGGTGCCTGAAGGGGATTATTTGGAGAAATTGGCGATTATCTGAAGAAATTCAAGCCCCAGGGAAGGGGATTGAAATCTCTTTTGGGGTACACAAGTGAGAACCAAAGATTTTTGAAAGGAAACATTTAGAAATAATAATTCCATGTGGTAGAAAGAAGCCCTTTGGTGCCCTTATTTCATTGCCTCATGGTTTTATGAACTAAAATATATTCTGCTCACACAAACCTCTTCAAGATCTTTTATTTTAATCTTTCCGACATAGGAGAACAAATTTAACAATGAGATTCTGTTTCTGTTCTGTACATGTGGAATAATTAAATTTGCATCCCACTTCAGTGTTGGATCTGCTGTTTGAAGGGAAATGTATCAATTGGACACATGCCCCATGATTTCTAGTCTGCAAATAACGCATTTGGAGGAGGGGGAAGAAAAGGCAACATTTTTCTCCCAAGCAGTAATCACAGTAAAATCTTCACTTAGTGACAGCTTGTTTGTGGTTGGATTAATTCCCATTTGAGAGGGGCCAAAGGGGCAGGGAATTGAAAGGAGGAAGCTAGAGAGAGGTAGGGCATAATTATAGGAAGTCCCAGAGGACTCTGAAAACAGAAGTTTGCAAAGGAGCTCAACTGTACATACCTGAAAAGAATATTGGTCAGGAAGCCCCAGAGAGCTCTTTCAGTCTCTGGTTTATTTCCAAAGTCCTCATATCCTTTTTCATATAGAACCCAGGGACTTGGCCTGATTCATGGTAGTTACAAATGTTGTAGAACACAATTAATTGATGCATGAGTTTGGGCATGAGATGCACTTGGGTATAAATTTTAGTCCTCCCGTTCTGTATATCTGTGAGACCTCAAGCAAGTCCCTTCCCATCTCTGAGATGTTTTCTTTCCCTTGTGAAAAAATGTAGGATTGTTATTTCTACCTTATATTGAAGGTACAAATTTAAAAAATCAAATCATGTATAAAAGCTGTTAACACATATTAAGTCTCAAAAACTGTTTTTCTAACTTTTCTTTCCATTCAGTATCACTCCTGCATTTCTGTTTCTTGGCAATACCGTTCATTTGTTTAAATAAAGTTTACTTCTAGGTGGAGGGGTTGGTAGGGGGGAGAAATTGGTGGAGGAGAAGCTCATTTAAATGGCAATAGTCTTGGGAAATAATTGAGATAATGTCACTAGTAACTAAGAATGTTGTATGTAACAACAACAAAATAAACTTGGTTAGTACTTTCATTCTCTTATTGACCTCAGCCTATCTTTCTTTCCCATGGCTCTTTCCACTGTTCCAAGAAGTTAAATGAGTAAACTTTAACAGTTTTTATTCCCTACTAAGGCTGTTAATTCACGTGAGAGCAGAAATTGTGCCTTTCCTTGCCCAGAACTTGGAATGATATTTAAAAAGCATATGTAACATGAATGAATAAGTAAATTTTTTTTTCTGCCTTTACAGTCTTCCAAACCTTAGGTTTTTGAAAGAACATGGAAAGAAAACAGTAAAAAATATTTGGTCTGGCTGTGATGAAGTGAAGACCAATTCTTATTTGATCTGAGGGACATTTGAACCTGCCCCTCCTCATCCCAAATTCTGTAGATAAGAATTCTTTTTCTGAGTGAAGATATGTTTGTTTTGAATGATTTGTACTGTGCTAAACACTAGGTCTGCATAATGCATAAATAATTACAATAACATTATTTTCCATGATTGGAAAGTGTTCTGTGTTTTGTAAACACATTAGTCTCTAGTATTTTGTCTTCCTTGCCTTCTCTTCCTGTCTTCTCACTGTGGTGTAGAGAATGAATCTGGGAGACCATTCAGAAATGATAGCAGTAGTCTAGAGGATTTATGATGGCTGCCTTCATTGGGAGGAGAGCAGAGCAAATAGAAAGAAGATACATTTGAAATACATTTTTGAAGGAGATCTGAAAGAACCTGAAGAATTTTGGAGGCAGAGAATAGGGAAAAATGAATGAATTAAAGTTGACTTCTAGGTATTGGAACTAACAAGTAGATACTGGTGCCATTTTTTTTTTTCTTTTCTCATTTATTTTTTCTCTTTTTATTTTTTTTTAAATGTTTATTTTTGGGAGAGATAGAAAGATAGACCATGAGTGTGGGAGGGGCTAAGAGGGGCAGACAGAATCTGAAGTAGGCTCCAGGCTCTGAGCTATCAGCGCAGAGTCTAACATGGGGCTTGAACCCACAGACCACAAGATCATGACCTGAAGTCGGATACTCAGCCAACGGAGCCATCCAGGCACCCCTCTTTCCTTTCTTTTTCTTTCCTTTTTTCTTGTGGGGGTGGAAGTAGGGAAGCGGGTGATATAGGCACATTACTTTCCTTTAACTTTTTCTGTTTGGAAATACTGTCTGTGATGCCTATCCCATCAAAGAGAACATTTCTGTTTGGCAGTTTGTATGAAGAATCTCAAATTCAGAGGTGACCTGGACTGGCAATGATTTTGAACTTCTTCAACATAAAGGTAGTGTTTAAAGTATGATATTTGATGCATCTGCTTCATAGGAAATCTTGCCCTCTTCTCTATTGAACATAAACCAGTCTCAACCACAAGTGAACTCCTATCCCTCTTGTAATAAAGAATAATATGAACCCTAAACTCATGGATTCAAGGGAAAAATATTGGGAGAAGTTAAAGATATGACAGCCATATTCCTCGAGCTAAAGTTTAGGAATGGCTTAAAAGCTTGTGGAATATCCTGAGACTTAAAGAATCATAGAATTTTAGGGTTAGGTGGTAGTTCAGGGAACTTTTAGACCATTATCTCTTTGGAAATTAACTACTGTACGGCATGCCTGGTAAGTTCTCAAAGTCTGGGGTTCTACATTTCCTGTGGTTGGAGGCTTACTACCTTGTAATACAGTTTGATTGCATTTACTTTTATTATTTGTATCATAAGGAATTAGCATATATTTTCCATAATATGCTGTAGATATTTGAAGATCATGATTGTATCTCTCTCCTTCCCACCAGCAGTCTTATCCATGTTTTTTTTTTTTTTTCAGCCTTTTGTCCCATGTCATGATCATTTTAGTCTCATGGTAGCCCCTTTATTTCTCTCTAAATTCTAAATGTTACCAATTTTGCACATAGTCTCCAAAAGGTTTGTATTTTAAGATGTGTTATGTCCTTGTTAAAAGGCCATTTTCTGATGGTCAACAGATGAAAATTTGTTTGAAAAAGATTCCTAGAAGTATTGTGCAGTGACAGGTGGTCATAGAAGATCACAGACATATGTCAAATAAATGTCTCCCTCTAGATCCCCTTAGAACCAATATAGTTGTGTGATACAACTCAGTATCCCACTTGTGGAGAATATTCTGGCTACTCATCTCATGTCTTGGCTTCAGCTCGTAGAGTTGGAATTTTCTATTCTTGCTTAACTTTCTGGTCATCTACTTTTTTCTCCCTTTGGGAAGAAGGAAGAGATACTAATTTAAAGACCTACATTTCACAAGTAGGCAGAGACACTAATAAAAATTAGTGTTTATAAATGGGATCTTCCTTACCTTCTCTTGCCTTTTATTCATGTAGTGACAAATCCAGGTAGGGTGTACAGGACTAAGTACTGTCCTAATTTTTTTTTTTGCTTTCAGAGTTTTGCCTTTGAATGGATCCACATGATAGACCTATGTGCCTCATCTGTGCAGCTGGCTGGATAATAAACTAGACAACTACTCCAGAACTTTCTTAATTTGCTCTCCTTTTGCAGGTGTGTTTAAACTTCTATATGGATTTCAATATAGAAGTTTAAAGTAGGAGGGAAGCTGGAGCCCTGGTTTAACTTCAAACCTAAGCTATAGTCTTTTATTTCCCTATTTGCCAGAGCCCTCAAAAGGAGATGCAGGCATTCATGCAGTGATTTATAAACAGGTGTTATGCTTCCTATTTAGCTAATTTTCTTTTAATATCTGTGGCATTGGTCAAAACTGCCAAAGGCAGACCAGTGAATAGTACTCCAATTTCCCCCAACAAGCATGAAACATTATTTTCCATCTTCTACAAGTGAACCTTATTGATAAAGCTTCCTGATTTACACAAATTCACATTGATTTCCTTTCTCTGTTTTCTCTGTCATTTATAGCCTATAACCATAAGCTTAAGTGCTAAATTATTTTCTGCCTCAAATATGATAGTAATTGTTTTATGCTCCCTAATTGAATTATAATATCCTTGAAGGTAGAACTAGTTACTGTATTTGAATACCTTTTTTCCCCCAGTCCTTTAGCGAATGAATGTGGTGTTATTATAAAGTCCACAAAGACTTCTTGATATTATTAAAAAAAATCATCATTTGATATTAAATTCACAATGTTCCCAGTGTTTAAAATCTAGCTTTTCTTTTTTTTATGTAAATACTTTTTGCATATATAAAGTCATGCACGCATAAATGGAAGCCATCAATAAACTGCCTGCTGTGGGGGTTTTGAAGGTGAACTGTATCAAGCTCAAGATAGGCTTTACACATTTAGTTTGAAAAATTATTCTGCCTCCAGAAACCTAAATATAATGATTATTTCCTTGTTTAATGCAAGCACAGCCATCTTCTTCCTCTCTTGCCCTGTCTCACCCCTGTGTTTATTAGTATTATTATTAGTATTTTCTTTATTTGAGAGAGCAAGGGAGAGGGGCAGAGGGAGAGATTAAGAGAATCCCAAGCAGGCTCCAGGCTCAATACAGACCCCAATATGAGGCTTGATCCCATGACCCTGGAATCACAACCTGAGCCGAAACCAATAGTCAGACGCTCAACCGACTTAGCCACCCAGGTGCCCCCACCCTTTGTGTTTCTTATCCCTTCACTGATCTGCTCTACTCCTACCATTACCTTTGCTCTCTATACCTGAATTATGTGACGTGGAGATGCATGCAAAATATGTCTAGTTCACAAAATACAGTCTGTCAACACTTCATATATATTGCACAGAAATGAATCCATTTTAGCTGAGGTAGTAGATACATCACTTTAAGTGGATGATTTTTGACAGTTTAATTCAAATTAAGTCCACTTTGTTCAATTAGAGGGGATCTAAGAAGGTATGTAGGAGGAAAGGGGGATAAGCGTGTCCCTATTAGAGGGAAACAAATGTTCTCCTCCACGTTAAACTTGTTTGTAGAGATTTTTACCTTAAAAAAAAGGGGGCGACATCATAACAAGTTGCTAATTTATGTTCCTTCAACAAATGGTGAATTACTCACTTCATTTTGTATTGCTCCTTCTTTGCTTTTGGCTGGGTCCTGACAGTGCTGAGAGATGACAGGGAGAGGCGAGGCACCGACTCTTTTCCAACTTTGGAGTTGGCTACGCTATGTTGGCCATGATTCATTTAATGAAGCTTTTGCTAAAAGGCTAGATCAATGCATAATGGCATTGACGTTTTCAGGGCCAGAGTGCTGGATTTGAGATGAGAAAGCCTGTACCATGCAGCACTTGTCAAGCATCTAAGATTTTTGGTCTGTTTTAATATATGGTACTCAAATAGTGTTTGTCATAGTCAGACTTCTGCAGATAAATCTGACACACTGCAAATCTCCACAGGAAAACTCTAAGGCAGCAATCAGAAATAATAATGCCTATAAAACTTTAGAAAGTAAAGTGAATGAGGTAAACAGAGTGGAGTAAGACAATGGGGAGTGGTAAGGGCTAGGTAAAATGGAGAGCGTGTGTTTTACATAAAAGTAGGAATGAAACCGTACTTAGCTCTTGTTGTCATGGGAAAAGTGCAGGCATAGTTTTAGTGGCTCTTCCAGTTTTTCAATATAAAAAAATATACATTAAAAAAATTCAGATATATGTGAAATCTTCCCATTTTTAAGTGTTGATTTAGGCCATATGAAACCAGCCTGGGCTGAATTTCATTTGTGCACCTCGTTACGTGCTACTGTTCTAGAGCACTGTACAGCGCTAGCAGATATACGCTCTGCTTGACACCATTTCTCTCTCCTGTGCCCGTGGCAGATGCTACTCATTGATCATAGAATTATTCCCCACAGAGTCTATAAATGAACTTAGAATTCTTCCCCACAGGCACCACAAGCAGCCACTACCAACCATTTGGATTTGGTGTACAAGAAGAAATCCCAGATAAAGGAGACTTTAGTCATTGATTCAAAGATTTTACCATGTATGATAGATTTTTAAAATTGAATAAAGAATTGGGTCAGACACTAAATTACAATAATTATACCTCATTATTTGATCATCTTGTTCATGTTCAAATATATTTTCTTAATTAGAGTCACTATGATCCTTACGAAGTAGGACAAAAATTGTGTCTGTATTAAAATGGAGAAAACAAATGTTTTGAGAAGTTAAGTGAGTTGCTAGAGATAATACATTTGGAAATTAGAGGCAGAAAACAATAGTAGCTCAGGTAACTGGAGATCTTTATTAAAAAAAAAAAAAAATCACAGAAAAACCCTGAGGGAAAGAAGAATTAAGCTTGGTACTGAAGCAAAAAGAAGCCGTGAAAGTTTCCAGTGAGGGGTCAGGTAACTTACCTACATCCCTCTTAATTATCAAATGCAACAGGAAACGGATGCCTATGCTTGCTGAGCAAACCGACATCGTTGGAATTGGGTGACCATTCCTATACTTTTTGGTTTATGGACCTTTCTCAGTTAGGGATGAGGCAAGGGGAAGGGGAAGAGCAAGCAGTACTGAGACCTTCAGACCAGGAAGGCAGCACTTCCACTCTTCCTTCCAACCCTTATTTCCCACCTGGCTAATTGCACTGCCTGTGTGGTCTACCCTGGTGACCATCGAATGTTTTTCTTGTGGGATCTCTAAGATAGTTACCCTGGTTCCTCCCCATATATGTGAGAATTCTCTGATGGGGGATAACTAAGTACCCTTGGTCCTTCCAATGAAAAAGAGTTGTTGTTATCCTTATCACCAGTCTCCAGTTATAATGCTGCTGTGATAATGAGGAGGAGGAGGATAAATGGTTATATTCATAATCTTTTCTGTTTGTGCATATTTTCTGTGCTTTCACATATTGCTTTCCATTTGATTGTCACAAAAACCCTCTTAGATAAACAGAGCAGGTAGTATGAGTGGTAGAAGGATCGATGCTTGCAATCTTCACCAATTAAATGTCAAAATCAAATCAAATAAAAGCAATAGCAAAGGCTAACATTTGAATGCAGGAACACAGGGAGGGGGACTGTAAGATAAATACTAGTAGACACAGTAGAATTGTACAATGATTTAATAGCTGTTAGAACCCCAAACACACACCCACTCATTTCAGACCACCAATGCTTGGCTTTTTGAGTTAATTCTTTTAGATTAATAATCTTCATGGTTACCAGAGGTGATTATTTTAGGACTAGCCAATTGCCATGCTAACTTTCAGACGATGTTGCACTCTTTGTGCACAAGGCAAGATAAGGAAAATTGTTAAATATTTTTCCTTAACCTAAGTTTTATAACATGTTTTTGTCTGTTTTGAGATTTTTTGATTGTGCTGTAGTCCTGACTGTTCATCATATTCAGAAAAGTGGCATTTGTTTGGCCCCATTCTGATTATTATTCTTACAAATAGTTTTGCTAATGAAAAAGTTGTCTTGATTACCTTCAACAACTCCATTCATTCCAAGATATCTTCTCAGACAGTCTAGCATTACTCATGCCAACTCTCAAGTCCCATTTTATTGAAAACTTTTTATTTGATACTTGGAAATTACATCCAGTGTTCTTTTAATGAACTTATGTCTAGTGTGCTTGTCATGTTGGCCCACAACACAAATATTGTAATGATTTTTAATGTAAAAAACTATATAACTTTATTCTGAAGTTAACATCACTCTGTTACTAACTCAAGGTCATTTCACCCATTATAATTATTTCATTTATCCATTTGTCCATCCTACCAACGATGCATCCATCCATCCATTCATACTGTCACTTGAAAATATTTGTTGAGTGCTGACTATGAGCCAGAATTATGTTTTGTTCACCAAACACAATTGTGTTTTGTTTGGTGAACAAAACATAATTCCTGCCTTGGGAGATTTAGTGTTTAGTGTATAGATCTCAACAAAAGCAGTATATTAGAAGCATGTGAGGATTTTCAAAAATATAGACATGTGGGTCCCATCACAGAAATTCTGATTTGGGTTGTTTAATGTAGGATTGAGGCATTTGAACTTCAAAAAATCAAGTGACTTGATATATAACCCAAAATAAGAAACACTGGATTATTAATCTCCTGTCAGCAAGTTATATTAGTACTCCTTTTTTTTTTTTAATTTTTTTACTATAATAACTGAAATGTGGGATGGCTTAATGAAGTTTTTCAGGATTACGAGCTGGGAAAAATGAAAACAGCTGGCTTTAATTCATATGTTCTTCTATCTACAGTGCTATTTTTCACATTACTTGCTCTATCAAAATACTGCTTTCTATATCTGCCAAAATATCAAACTTGAACCTGAATCAGACTACTAATTTAGGCACTATACAAAAAACAGAAAAATATGAAATATCACACAATACCAAAAGTTAAATATTCATTTTATGGGAATTGCTATATAGCAAGCTATGTTTTTTAGTTACATATTGCTTGCAAAAAACATGGAGGAGCATCCTATGACTAAAATAGACTTAAAAGACACATCCACCAATTACAATGTATGAACGTTATTTGGATCCTAATTTAAACAAATTACGAAACAATATGAAGCTTTCAGGAAACTTTGGAAATTGACTTATCTGAGGTAATTAGAGATTTCATGTTAAGTCTTAAGTATTTTGTATTAAAAAGTCCTTATTTTATTACAGATACCTATTAAACTATGTATTAAAAAATACTAGGGATTTACTTTGAAGAATAGAGTGGGGTATGTGAACTAGGATTGGACTTGGGTTAATAATTGTAGATGCTAGAGCATCAGTGTGTGTGAGTTTCTCTCCACTTTTGTATGTGTTTTGACATTTTCCAAAGAATGTATGAACAAAATTCTTTTAAAAATGCTGTTACTTATGATGCCTAGAAGGAGAATAAAGTCTGCTTGTATCTGGGGCCATGGGCAGTGGCTAGCCCCAGGAAGGCTAACCAAAGATTCTGAAATTTCATTTTGGAATGGCACAAGAGGGCAAATGAAGCAAAGTGTGATTCTCTGTCTCTCCACTGGACCTCTCCACTCTCCTCCCCACCCCAGCCCCAGCTGCTCATTCCTAAAGTTATGAGATTTATGACCTGCATCTGCATTTCCCTTATCCCCACTTTTACCATTTTTAGTCCATTTCTGAGTTCTTTCAATGGCATCTCCAAATGTCCTTTGATGTGTTGAGGATTGTGAAACTCCCCTCTCCCTTCTCTATTGTGCCTTGTCTTGTGACCTCTTTCTGGGGGCTGTGCATCCTAACTTCCCTTCCTCTGGTTCTGAATCTCTATAATCCATGCTTCCTAGAAAGCTAGAGTGATCTTTTGAACTTGTAAGTTTGATCAAATCACATTCCTATCAGACCTTTGAGGGACTCGTGACTGTATTTTGAAAAAAACCTTAAAAGCTTATTAAGATATATGGGGTACTAATAATGAAGTCTCTGTCCAACTCCTTTTAAGTCTCCTTTAAAAAAAAAAAAAGTTTCATTTATTTTGAGACTAAGAGAGTGTGTACACATAGGCGAGGGGCAGAGGGAGAAAGAATCCCAAGCAGGCTCTGTGTCATCAATGCAGAGCCTGATGTGAGGCTGGAACTCATGAACCATGAGATCATGACCTGAGCCCAGATCAAGAGTCGGAGGCTTAACTGATTGAGCCACCCCAGTGCCTTTCCCTTTTGAGTTTCCTTACTTGTGCCTCAAACTTCACATCTGTGATAAGAGACCTACATTCCCAACATTCTTTCACCTTAGTCCAGAATTCTCTCTCCACTGTGGTTGATTGTATTATTGCCGAAATTCACCATTCTTCTCCGTCGCCATATTCTTTTCCATGTGTATCTGTAATGCCTTTCTACTGTAGGTAAGATGTACTTCTCTGCCTCCTGCGTATGGATTTGGCCATGTAACTTCCTTTGGCCAGTGTGATGAACATAGTGGCAGTTCTGAGACTCAGCCTCAAGATGGCTTGTATATTCTCCTGCGTTCTTGTGCTAAATCACTCACTGAGAGAACATGCCCAGGCTGACCTTCCGTTCCCAGGAGGATAATGGCATAAGGAAGAGGGTACTCTTATCCTAGGAAGAGGGTACTCTTATCCTCCCTGTATATCGGCACACCAATTGGAAATCTTCAGACTCACTAGCTAAATAGAAGGCCTATGATGCTATTCTTATAATTTTTAAACATTTATTTATCTTTAAAAGAGAGAGAAAGAGCACAAGTAGGGAAGGGGCGGAGAGAGAGAGAGAGAATCCAAAATAAGCACCAGGTTCTGAGCTGTCAGAACAGAGCCCAATACAGGGCTCGAACCCATGAACCTTGAGATCGTGACCTTGGCCAATGTTGGATGCTCAGCTGACTGAGCCACTGAAGTGCTCCCTTATGTAGCTGTTTGTTTCACAGCATTATCATATCCATAGGTTTCACTCACCTTAGAGAGTAGGATTTGCTAATTCCTACCATGCCCCTCAGGGTTATGGTTAAAAATCAATCAATCAATCAATCAATCAATCAATCAATAAATAAATAAATAAAAAAGCATAAGCATGTTCCACAGCTCTGGATCTATGGCTTACAAGTTGTTTGATGTAGAATAGTCACTTCATCTCAGAGACTCAGTCTCCTTAATTACATGAGAAATACAAACTCCCTCTTTGCCTTCCTCAAGTGAGCATAGAATACAGTAAGGGATGTGAAGTGAAGCCTTACAAAGTATGAAGTACCTGAGCTCTGTGGGTCAAAAGATACTTTCTTCGAGGAATACGTTCTGTCACCTTGGTCACCACCAGGCCTCTGGACATTTGCTCCATTTCCAACCAATGACAATGTGTCTAAGTCTAGAGTGTCCCTTTATAGATGGAATTTATAGCCTTATCAACTCAATTGATGTGTCTATTAAAGGGTCTTGCAGGTCTGAGAGGTATCCAATTTCATAATTGCCAGAGTAAGTTAATAATTTTTAAATATATGGTTATACCAGCCAGAGAACTTCTAGATTGTGCAGTCTTTACCAAGTGTGCCACCAACCACCACCAGGCTGGACTTCTGGAAAGCTCTCTTTCAAGTTCCTAAGTGACCCAGAAATCTGGAATGAATAAGCTAGTAGATGGAGTCTTTACCTTTTTTAAAATTTTACTTTGCTAAATTGGTTTTCGTAGGTTCATAGAAGGAAGAAAGAACTGACCTTAACTATATTGAGATATATTTTAAAGGAAGCTAGTAACACACTTTAGTTTTCAAGCTAAATCTCCTGTGGTATATGTGTTTATGTCTATGTATGGATGTGTGCATGGAGGGGAGGTAGATGTTTGTGTGAGGATAGGGTAAATAAAAAGGAGAAGAAGCCTATATCATTTTCCTTTGCTAATGTCAGTAATTTTAGCCTCAGAAATAACTCAAAAGTATTTTAAATTTATCAAATGCTCCCTGGTTAATCCTACTCCTCAGGGATTGAGCATGTTGTTTCCTCTGCCTTTCAAATTGTTATTTCCTTTTTCTTCCTGCTCCCCTCCCTTTCTCTGCTACCAGTGTGCACACGCACATGTGTGCCTCTTGATTATTAGCCATCCAGTCTTAATGTGGACAAGAGTGCATAGGGGTGAAGGGTTCAGACTTTACTGACAGACCACCCTATCCTAAATAGCTGAGGCATCTAGGGCAAGCCATTGAACCTATGGATCACACAGTGTCTTCATGTGCAAAATAATAGTAATAGTATTTGCTTCATAAGATAATGAGAATTAAATGATACACATATAAATGTGACCCAGTGCTTGGCATCTACAGCTGCCGAAGTGTTTGCAGGCATTAAAATCCTTTTCCTGGAAGCTTTCCCAATCTCTGCTATGGTCCTTAGTAGGGACAACTTTCACAGCATTCACTGTCGTCTTATTTCCCATTAGATTGTATTCAGGGGGAGGAATCATAGAAGCCAAGTGAAAACTTGCACAGTGCTGGTCACATAATAGGCACTAACCACTTGGCAAGGAGATGAATATGTAAGTGGAATCATAAAATAGGGAGAGATCTTGAAGATCAACTCCTCTAACCTAGTTCACTTCTTTACATTGTCCCTTCATACCTCATCTTACATCTTGAATACCTGTAGTGACCGTGATCTCCACACCTTTCAGGTGTGTTCCTGCACAGCTCTAATTCCTAGAAGAGTTTGTGTGTGTGTGTGTGTGTGTGTGAAAGTCACATTTTTTGCATGTGTATGCTTTCTCACCCCTTGGATTAGGTCTACTGTCTTCAGTCACACAGATTATCTTCAATGTGGCATTCCTTCAAATTTCTGATAGTAGTATGTTTTACAGAGCTGTCTCTTTGGTAGATTAGCCGCCCCAAAATTTCTCTGTCACATCTCATTATACATAGCTTCAAACTCTAAAATATCTTGTATTTCTTCCATAGGTGGCTCATTATTGATTTCAGTAGTGTACATGCCATTACAACAAACACTTCCCAAAGTATGTTCTGGGGAATTGTATCTTCACAGATGTGAGAAGATATGGCCAAAAAATTAAAAAGTTACAATAAGCTTGGGAAATGCTGTAGTGAACAACATTAAATTGTATGTTTATATAAGATTTCTTAGAATTTTTAAAAATATTCTAATGTGCTTTGTGAATCTCCAAAGGCTCTTGCAGTGTGCAGACTTGTCTGAAAATTATTTGACCAAAGAAACAATTTGTTATTTTCCTAGGGCATCTTATATAACTACTGTACCATAGAAAACACATTTAGAGATGCTGAACCAATATTGGCGTGAACTCTTGATGAGATATTCTAAAAACTTGTTTTTTTTTAAATAAATTATTCTTGTTTTTTAAATTTTAAATCAACTCTTAAATTTACATATACAGAATTATTGTGAGGATCGTACAGAGAGCTCCTATATACTTCATGCCTAGTTTCTCCTATTAATATCTTGTACTAGTATGGAATATTTGTCACAGTTAATAAACTGTTGCTGTGTTATCATTAATTAAAGTCTATCCTCTATTCAGATTTCCTCAGTATTTCTGTTTTTCTGTTCCAAACTTACATCCAGAATATCATATTGCACTTAGTAGTCATAGCTCCTTTGGCTTCTCTTAGTTGTGACAGTGTCTCAAATTTTCCTTGTTTTTTGATGAACTTGACAGTTTTTGATGAACATGGCCAGGTATTTTGTAGAATGTGTCTTAAATTGGGATTTATCTGATGCTTTTCCCCCTTATTAGAAAGGGTCATTGTGTTTTAGAGAAAGACCACAGAAATAAAGTGTCATTCTCATCACATCCTATGAAGAGTATACACACACACTATCAATATGGCTTGAGCTAATGTTTATCAGGTTTCACCAAAACAAAGTTACTTTTTTTCTCAGCATAAAAAGTTATGTTCCATTACATTAAGGGCAGCTTATTACATATACTATTTATGATTTTTCTGTTTTGGAGAAACAGTATTTCCTGTATATTCTTTCAGGTACTCAAATATTCATTCAGTTATTTATATCAGTATGGTCTCTGGATATTTATGTTATACTTTTGATTATCTCCTAATACTATTTTACTTAGTTTTAATCACATGTTCTAGCTTTGACTATTGGAGCTATTTGAACTAGGTCCTGTATCCCTTTGATTTCGTCATTATGTGTTAATGTTTTGAGGTTGTTGTTGTTGTCTTTAGCACTTTCTTTATAGCACTACAGAATACAACAAGCTCATCTTGTGTATTTTCTGCCCTACTAGATGTACTTTTTGTTACTGTGGTGTTTTGGCTCATCTTCTTTATCTTCTGCCCTTGGCCTTGAATTAGCCATTTCTTCAAGGGTTCCTGGTTTCTTTTATTAGAGAATGGTGTCCGGAACCAAGATCTGGGTGATAGGTATGCTTGTGCTACTGGAATATCATCACTTCTGGGCATCACAGGTCAGAGCAGGGGAGCATGTGTATATGCCAACCTATGTAGATCTACACATCCATAAATATTTCTGTGTATAATCTGTATCAGTAAATTTAAGCTAAAAATGAGTTCATACTGCTATCTACAATTCTAACCCATTATCACACAAATCATTCTAGCCTTCTTCCCTTGCATATTGGTAATCTTCTGCCCTAACAGTGGGTAACCTGCTGCTAACCATTTGTTACCCATAAACATAATTGTTCAATTCCAGTGTACATATAATCTCTTTTAATATTTTAAACCTATTGATCTGTGGAAAACAACTTTATCAGCTAGAGTTCAGTGCTGTGTACAATGCACTGTTCCTTTAGTCTTACAGATTGCACTTATTTCCAAAATTTTTCATCATGCCTTCATGGGTGCTGTTTTTCCAATACCTCTTCAGTAGTATTAATGACTGGCCATTGTTTATTGCTATCAAGCCCAAATTGAAATACTAATTTCAAGTATTGTTTATATCTTAATGAAAACAATTTATTCCTTTCATACACACGCAATTTAAATGTTCCTTGAAACTCCTATTGATCTTAGCTTCTCTTGTTTCAAATTTTCCTCTGCCTTAAACTATTAGGAAAGATCTGGCCCTGAAGAGGTGAGATCTCTGATCACAAGCAGTAGCAAAATTAAAAGGCTTATCTTCATGTGGGTCAATATGTTGTTAAGACTTAGCACTGACTTTGAAGGATGAAGTAGGGGTTCTGAAAGATAACCTGAGATGTGCTGCAGAGACTTCTTTGTCTATAGAAGCTTATTCACTCATCTGTATTGCTGATATTCTCTTCCATGTTAATCTGAAGTGTTCTTCCTCATAACCACTCTTCTGATCCAACCTGTTTTAAAATTGCATACCTCCAAATATATATTTGGAGTATGGAGTATATTTGGAGTATCTTGTGAAAAAGAACTCTTGCTTAGCAGTGAATGCATACTGAGTTACAATATTTTGCTAGGTAGTTTGCTTTAATTAACATGGACAATATTCAAACTAGTCTACAGAAATGAAACCTTACCATATTCATTTATAAATCAATTATCGATTTAGAAACATGAAGTATCTTGCTCAAGCTTACATAGGTACAAAGTAGTAGAGCAGAGCTACAACTCCATCTCATTTCAACTTAACTTTATGTAGATCAGTCATCCTTCCAGAAAATAGGAAAATATGAGATATGAAAATACCTGCCAGAGTCCATTTAGACCAAAAGACTCTATGTCTATATCATTGCATTTGTCATATTAGATTTCTTTTGAGAGACTTATTTTAGCATACAAATTGTTTTGTTTACAATTTATATCCTCAGGACCTAGTGTGTGACCTAGAATGTAGATACTTATAGAAACTCAGTAGATATTTATTGAATATATGAGTATTAAGCTTCCATAATTTCAATTTCACTCATAAAACTTGCCTCACTCTAGCCGTCTTGGCTTTCTTGATATCCTTTCAGTAAATCAAGCTTGTAAGTTCTTCAGAACCTTTTTTTTTTTTTTTTTTTTGTCTTCTCTGATTGGCCTCTCCAGCCTTCCCATCATTTTCTTGCATAATTCAGGTTTGTGCTCAAAATCACCACCTTGGAATTGTGTGTGTGTGTGTGTGTGTAGGTGCACATGCACTATAAAATATCAGCACTTCTATCATTCTCCATTCCATTTCTAAAAAAAAAAACATAATGTTTATTTATTTTTGAGAGAGAGAGAGAGATCTAGTGCAATCAGGGGAAGGGCAGAGGGAGATGGAGACACAGAATCTGAAGCAGGCTTCCGGTTCTGAGCTATCAGCACAGACCCTGATGTGGGGCTTAAAGCCATGAACCATGAGATCATGACCTGAGCCAAAGTCAGATACTTAACCGACTAAGCCACCCAGGCGTCCCTATCATTCTCCATTCCTTTACTCTGGTTTGTATAGTAATTATTACTCTCTGTTGTGGACTGAATTGTGTGCTCCCGGTATTCATAAGTTGAAGTCTTAACCTTCAAATGACTAAATTTGGAGACTGGGCCTTTAAGTAGGCAGACTAAGGTTAAGTGAGGTCATAAGGATAGATTTCTTATCCAAAACCATTAGTGTCTTTAAAAGAAAAAAAAAAGATTTATTTGAGAGAAAGTGTGCAAATGGGGAAAGGGCAGGGGGGGTGGCGGGGACAGAAGATCTGAAATAGGCTCTGTACTGACAACAGTGAGCCTGATGTGAGGCTTGAACTCACAAACTGTGAGATCATGATCTGAACTGAAGTTGAATGCTTAACCGACTGAGACACTCAGGTGCCCCAGAGGTCTTTCCTCATGCCCAGAGAAAAGAACATGTGAGAATATATTTAGAAGGCACTATCTGCAAGCTAAGGAGAGGCTTCATTGGGAATAAACCCTGCTAGCACCTTGATTTTGGACTTTCACCCTCTACCATTGTGAGAAAATTAATTTCTATTATTTAAGCCATTTGTGGTATTCTAACATTATAGTCTATATTTGTATGTTTTTTATGTCTTCTAGAATATAAGTTCTTTAAGAACAAGGGAGTATCTCTTGTGCCATTGCTGTATCCCTAAAAGTTGAAATAGTGCCCACATATAGTGGGTGGTTAATAAACTTTTGCTGAAAATATAGACAATCACATATTAATTGAAATTACTTTGAAATAATCATAGACCTATAGTTTTAAAGGTTCTTAGATGCCATCTGGGCCAAATTGCTTTCCCATGAGAAGATTGTTCCTTGCTTGACCATCTCCATTAAGGAAAAGTTACCCTTCTGAAACAGAACATTTCATTCCTGACTATTATCATTCTTAGGAAGGAAGTTCTTTTAATGACTTCAGAGTTACACTTCTGAAACAGACATTTCATGCCTAAATATCATTCTTAGGAAGGAAATTCTTTTAGTGACTTCAAATACCATCTCCTTCCTCTAAACCCAGACTTAACTAAAAATTATCTCGCCAAGTTCACCAGTATCTTCTAATATCAAGCTGACTGAACAATTTTCTTTACCCTTTAGTGACACTTGGCACTGTCATAATACCTCACCTTTGCCTTCTTTCTAAAAAAAATTTTAAGTCTATTTATTTATTTTGACAGAGAGAGAAAGAGAGAGAGAGAGTGTGTGTGTGTGTGTGTGTGTGTGAGAGAGAGAGAGAGAGAGAGAGAGAGAGAGAGAGAGAGAGCGAGCAGGGTGCTGGGGGGAGGGCAGAGAGAATCATAAACCATGAGATCATGACCTGAACCAATAAAACCAGGAGTCAGGCATTTAACCAACTGAGCCACCCAGGTGTCCCTCACCTTTTTTTTCTTAATGCCATAGTCTTCTGGTGCCTATCTGGCCTGTATGATCACTAAACTTATCAAAACCTTTGTTGACTCTTCAACTTATTGTTTCCAATTAAGTGATGATGTCATCCTTGCATTTTTCCTTACTTCTCTTATTTGCTAAAACTACAGGTCCTTGGGCAATTTCTTCCATTCTTGGGGTCTACTTGTCTATATATCTGACTACTCCTGAATTTATGCTTCTTCTCAAGATCACCTTGTTGAGCTCTGTATCAACATAAATAAGTTCTTTGTAGATCTCCTCATAGGGATGCTTGTGTTAATGTAAGCATACAATCAGTATTTCTGGAATGAGTTTCATTAGCTTCCCTTTCCCCCCACCCTTCTATTACTCTCATCCTCACTCCCAGGTCTACTGATTTTATATTTCTGTGTATTTCCTGTCCAGCTATTGACATTATCAGACATTGAGGTTAGAGACTGGAACTTATCCAGGACCCCCAAATTGTCCTTCACCATCTACTTTAGAAACAGCTGTTAAGTGTGTTTGCTGCACTGTGAGGACTCCAATTTTCCTGCAGCTTATTTTCTTCCTCAGTGAATGCTAAAGCCTTATGTGGTTCCCAGGCCCCTCTGCAGTTTCATTCACAGGTATCAGAACTCTGAGCACCCTGTGGGCTACAAAGCCAGGGGCAGAGTAAGCCATTGAATGTCAAACATTCAAAGAAAACCTGTCCAATCAATAAATTCACAAGGAGATTCCATAATCTCACGTTTTCCTTAAAGCCCCCAGGAGAAAAAGAACTAAGCTTTTTTTGGATGAATATTTGATAAAAATAATTTTAAAGATATTTAAAAATTTAACATGAAAAAAATTCATTTTTCCCCCAACTTCAAGGAGTCATTTCAGTTGTCTTGACAGCACTGACTGAATAATTTGAGCTGAAGGGGTGAAGTGGGAGAAGTAGCTTTGCTGAATGCAGTTCTCTCCCCCAACCCCAGTTCTGAGACAGCACATTAATCAACCTCAGTTGACTGTCTGTCTCATTCCTCTCTTAAATAATACCTGTACCAAATGTGAGATGATGCATGTGTCTAATTCTTAGAAGAGATGGCTCCAGATACAGAGTTCATGGGAGAAAGGATGCAATTATAGAAGTGTGGTCGAAGGAGGCTGAGGTGTGTGAGAGGTTGCTGGAGTTTTAGATCTTTTGTTTTAACTGATTCCTTATAAATCTTGGAACATCAGTTCTTAACTAATACAACTAGAATAGGTCTTATAGAAAACTTCATTGAACCCCCTGATTTTCAAATGAGAAACTGAGGCCCAGAGAGATAAGTGATAGTGTTAGCATTAGGGATACAGATCATTTGAATGCTATCCCAGCAAACAATTTACTAAACCATGTGAAATAAGAGCATTCTACTTAGGCTCTATTTTCTCAGCATATAATATTTGCTCAATTCCTTGCCATTTGGCCACTACTTTATTGAAAATGCTCTCTTGCATTAATGACAAATGCATAGTCACCAAAGTCATTCATTCTTACTGGACATCCGGAACAAGTTGCACAGTAGACCATCACATTTTTCATGAGCATCTTCTATGACAGTCAACTACCTTACCTCTTCAACAACATAAAACAAAACAAAACAAACAAAAAAAACAACAACACCTGGCTCTGGCTCTTCAAGTTCCTATCTTCTGTATTCTGCAGTGTGCCAGGGACCTGATTTGTGGTGTGCTGATATCCATGGTTTAAATACTCCTCTAAGGGTGCCTGAGGTGGTTCATTTGTTAAGCATCTGACTTCTGGCTCAGGTCATGATTTCACAGTTTGTGAGTTCAAGCCCCATGTAGGACACTATGCTGACAGGTCAGAGCCTGGAGCCTGTTTCAGATTCTCTCTCTCTCTCTCTCTCTCTCTCTCTCTCTCTCTCTCTCTCTGCCCCTCCCCCACTCATACTCTTGTCTCTCTCTTAAAGTAAACATTAAAAAAGTTAAATATGCCCAGTATGGCCTTGTTCAAGCTACCAAGGTGGTAAGTCCGTGAGTACAGAATTAGGAGGGAATATGCAAAATCTGTCGGGCAAGCCTGCGTTCTACCCACAGCTATTTTAGCCTTAGTCCCTAGATTTCTCATTTTTGCCTCTTTTCACAAATATATACACCTATTTGCATAGTTGTTATTGTATTTAAATGACTACCACCAAATTTGCCTCAGAATGTCTCTTTAGTCACCCCGCATTTCCACCCACTATCTGCTCTCCCCCTTATATTTGTGTGTGACTGAAGTCACTGGTCTCCTTCTAATTTGCATTTTCAATGTCACAAACTTTCTTTCAACTAAGCTCAAGTTGCCATACCCTTCACTCTTGGCTTCTTATTCATTCTTGCCATACATATAATCAACACCTGAGCCCTATTAAATCTATATACACATTAACAGTTAACCTCCATAAAATCCACATACACATTAACAGTTACATCCAAACTCTCATTTCCTCAATTTGTGAGCCCGTTTACTTGTGTCACTGAAGTGGAAGCTAAAACATTCTCATGCCTCATATATTTCCTTAGACAAATGGATCATTCACATCTATAAGGAACTAATTTTTTCTTTTTTTTTCTTTAATGTTTTCTTTATTTTTGATAAAGAGAGACAGTGTGAGCGGGGGGGGGAGGGGTCAGAGAGAGAGGGAGACACAGAATCCGATACAGGCCCCAGGCCCTGAGCTAGCTGTCAGCACAGAGCCTGATGCAGGGCTCCAACCTACAAACCGAGAGATCATGACCTGAGCCGAAGCTGGCCGCTTAACCAACTGAGCCACCCAGGTACCCCAGGAACTAATTTTTTCTAAAAGAAAAAACATAAGAACATTCCATTTACCACACTAAAATATGTCCCATAGAGAATGTCCATTCCCCTGTTGTATAAAGGATTCACTGTTCGGTAGATTGGAAGTCTTGCACACGGTGGCTAGATTCTCTGTTCAGGGTATCACAAGGCTATAATCAAGGTGTCACTCAGACTAAGTGCTATTCTGAAACCTCTGGGGATAAAAAACAAAACAAAACAAAAAAACCAAAACCTGTCATCCTCTTCTAAGCTCATTCTTATTGTTGAGAGAATTTAGTTCCTTGTGGTTGTAGGACTGAAGTTTCCGTTTACTTGCTGGTTGTCAATCAAATGTTGCTCTCAGCTCTTAGAAGCCACCTGTATTCCTTGCCATATGGTCATCTTTATCTTTAAGTCAACAACAGCACATCAGAAAATGCTTTTCTTTTAAATGGCTCACGTGATGGGGTACCCGAGTGGTTCGGTCCGTTAAGTGTCCGACTTCCACTCAAGTCATGATCTCACAGTTCGAGAGTTCCAGCCCCATGTCAGGCTCTGTGCTGTCATCTCAGAGCCTGGAGCCTGCTTGGGATTCTGCAACTTCCTTTCTCTTTGCACCTCCCCCACTTGCATTCTGTCTGTCTCTCAAAAATAGAGATTTTAAAAAATTTTTAAAAATGGCTCATGATTAAGTCAGGCCTATCCATATAACCTTCCTGTCTTATAGTCATCTGATCTGGAAACTTTATTGTATCTGTAAAATAAATCCCTTCATAGAAGTGACTAAATTGGAGTGCATTGAATAACTAGGAGACGGTATATATACATATATAGTAGGGGCCAGTAATCTTAGAAGACTATCTTGGATACTATCTGTTAATTCTTTGCTTGGAATGCTCTCCCATCACTGCCTTCCTTAACATCCTGTAGGTCAGAACTGAAGTATCACCCTTGTATGGAAGCTCTTTATTCACAATCCTAAAATTCTACTCTCTTTTTAGTACTGTTTAACTCAGGTTCTTCCCTGTTTTCTTCACATTAATTATAAAAATCCATAGTCATTTCATTAGCTTGCTTGTTTCTTTTCTTTTTCCCCCCACCAGAGGCAAGCTCTGTGAAAGCAAAGAAAGATTTTTGTCTTGTTCAGCAATTTATCAATAGCATTTTATGCTGTAAACTCTTAATAAATATTTGTTAACAAAATTATCAAGTGTAGAAATCTGAATTTAGTTTATATAAATTCTCATATTAAATCATTTAATGCTTAATGATGACAGGTGAAGGTGTAAGATCTTGTTTGGAAGGACATCCTACTCTTCATAGAAAGTTCTCCCATTATCGTCTGAAATTGGTCGTAATCAGGGTAGGAGTACATTTTCCTTTTTTTTTCTTTTTCTCATTGTGGAAATTTTCAAATATTCATAAAAATATAGATGGTAATATAATGAACCTTAATATACCTATAATTCACTTTCAATAATTATAATGGATTTTCCAGCCTTGATATCTAAATTCTACTATCATTTTTCTAGATTACTTTAAGTCAAATCCAGGACTTCAAGTCATTTCTTTTATAAATACTGTGCTATATCTTCCTAAATAACAATGATGAATACTTTCTTAATATCATCAGATATTATCTAACACCCAATGCATGTTCAGATGTTCTATCTGTTGATATATTTGACTTAACATATAATTAAGATCTACATATTACATTTTTATGTCCTTTAAATCTTTTATTCTATAATTGAGGTCTCCATTTAAAAATCCTCTTTGATTTATTGGTATATGGTATAATGTCACAACTTCCAAATTTGACTGACTGCTTCCTTTATGTTGATTCTACTGTATCTATCTGGTTCTCTCTCTACTGTGTTGTCATTGCTTCTAGGCTCTTAACTAGACAGAACTGAGAACATTTTAGGTAAAACAGTACCTTGAATTTATATAGTATTTTCAATTCAGATTTAAAATTGAGGGGTTTTTTTTGATTTTATACTTAAATTGTGTATTTATTACATTGACACTCTTGATTCTTAACAAAATTTACATTATTACTTGTATGCACGTGTATATAGTATGCATATATGTGTATGCATATATAAAATCACTTAAAATATCAATAATTTAAAAAATCAATATTACTGCTAATAAGACTACAGACAGTGGTTTAAAGATTACCTCGTAGTTTTTGTCCTTAGAATATATGCCATTAGGGATAAAAGAAACCAAAATTTTGTGTCATAAAATTATTGAAATTTTGTTTCTCTGTTGCAATGCAGCCAGCATACAAGCAATTTCGTTCATTTGTTCAAATACATTTTTCTTTTCTTTTTAAATTCAATTTTGTTTTTAATTTGTAAAATATTTATATGGTTCCTAGTTAAAAACTGCAAAACAATGTATGTTTGGAAAAGTATTATTTTCTTTCCTGTCCCTCCTCCATCCTCTTCCCTCCCTGGCTCTATAGGTAACTACTTTTATTCAATTTTCTTTATCCTTCTGTGTGTGTGTGTGTGTGTGTGTGTGTGTGTGTGTGTGTGTGTGTGTTGGGGGGTGTAGGTATGCATGTGTGTGTTTCCCTCTTACATCTACAGAAGGCAGCACACTTAAAACACTGATCTGCACTACCCTTCTCCCCCCCCTACTTAACAGTGTATGGAGACATTACATGATCTCTACAAAGAGATTTTATTTATTTTTACATTTATGGTATTCCAATTTGGAAATATATCCTGGTTTATTCAAACAGTTCATTATTGAAGGGTAGGCCTATGTTTGTAATTATTAAAAAAATGCAATCTTGTTTTAATCACAAAAAATAAGGTGTGGTAAGAAATGTGCACATGTCAGTTCATATTTTAACGGCTTAAATTTTGATGAAGCTGCTGTGGATGGTAACAAAACTCACTGAATCTGCTGTCCCCCTACCTTTCCTAATATGCCTTTCTCTCCAGGGAAGAATGCTTACCTGCTATGCTGTGTGAACTCTATGTCAAGCCCCACTTCAGAATCTTTAATACCTACAGAAATGACTTTCTCCCACACCTCTAACTAGATATATTTTATTCATTATTCAGGTCACATATTGAACTTCAGCTTTTCCATATATTTTTCTATGCCCAATTTATCTACTGTTGCATTCTTTCTGCTTTGAAATTACATGACAGGATTACTCCTCTTGGAACATGATTAGTAACCATCCTATAGTTTTATTGAGATGTGGCATATGTCAGTATCATATTATTACAGTGAAATATTACATTCTTCTAAGGCAAAAACCATCACATTTTTTCTAGATCTCTCATAGACTCTATCATTGCACTGATTACAAGATAAGCATGCAATAAAACTACTTACTGAATTGAATTAAATCAAATTGGATTGATTCTTTTGGATCATCAATATTTTCTAAGGCATGATACAGAGTTATTCTGTTGTGAGCAAATATACTTTTCTGAAGCCCAAGGTAGAATGGAGCTTTAAAAAAAATGGTTTCAAGATCTATCTTATCTAACAAAGAACAACCATGGACATATAAACAGGAATATGGGAACAAAACAACCAGAGAGGAGTATTATTGTGGGTCTTATTTAAAGGTACTGACACTAGGTTGCATGGGCGATATAATGAAATAAACACATATTTAAAAGTTGCTAGGAAACCTATAATGTCCGTAAACAAAATGCCTCACTGAACAGAATCAGTATGTAATAACAAAAGAGAAACAGAGGATTTTTGATTAGTAGAACTGGATCTAAATCAGTTTTGTCACTTTCCAATTATGCTACATTGAACAAATTACTGAACCTCATTGAGACAAAAGAGATAGTAATAAGCGACTCAAATACCTGATAATAGGATTGAATATCAAAAAATATTAAAATGTGAGTTTTGAGTCTGTCATTGCTAGTTATAATTTCATAAATAAAGAAATAAAACCAAGAATGGTGAAATGACTTCCATACAATTATGAAAAGAGTTTGTATCAGTTTTGGAACTTGAACTCAGTGTCTTTATTTTGGATCTAGTTATACTTCTATCAGGTGTTCAGTATTTCACTCTACTTCTTTTAAGCATTGATAGAGTACCCTTGCATTGCCTTTTTTAAAATTATTATTATTTTTGAGAGTTGGAGAGACACAGCGCAAGCAGGAGATGGTCAGAGAGAGAGAGAGGGAGACACAGAATCTGAAGCAGGCTCCAGGCTCTGAGCTAGCTGTCAGCACAAAGCCTGATGCAGGGCTCGAACCCACGAACTGTGAGATCATGACCTGAGCCAAAGTCGGACGCTTAACCAACTGAGCCACCGAGGCATGCCTTGCATTGTCTTTTTCTACTAGTTCCAATGAATTAGGAAAATGAACACAGTCTATTTAAGTACTTTGGACTTGTCTGCTATATTTTCATTTAGAATTTTCATAATATTTTTGTTTTTTAGCTACTCAATGTGGATTTCTTTTCCCTATTAGAACCTGCTGCTTCATTGAATATGGACCAAAAATTATCATTTCCAGAGTCATTATTTGCAATCACTTCAAGCTGTCAAACCCGAAGTGAAAAGCTCTGAGTTTCATAATGTATGCTTAGTGTCAAATGGTCTTTCTAAATAAGATTCTTTTTTTATTATGTTTAAGAAAATCAGTATTACGTTCCCTTGCTCCTCAGTCTTTCAGGTCTCCAATGTCAATTCCTGAAGTAACTAGAAGACCTGCCAAATCTGACCTTCTTTAAACAACATCTCTCTCTTTTTTTAAGAAGAAAACTGTAAAGATCAAGTCACAGCTGCACGTAGTACCTAATTAAACAAGTGTAAGAAAGCAGAGAAAGGTCAGGTTGTCAAAAATCATTGCTGTATCTTTACTGGATTGTATTTAAAGACTGATTGCAGCAAGGAAAATAACTCAATAAGGTGTATGAGACTGGAATAACAAATGAACTCAAGGGGCAGACTTCTTCCTGGCATATAACTAAAGATTTCAAGATAAAACTTAGGAAACAAACCAAGGGAAATGAAAGGGAGAGAATATGTGGTGAGTAAAACAAACAGCTGATATTAATATGGAAAAGAGTTTCCATAGGCCAAGTTCAAAAAGGAAACAGGATAAAATTACAGATGATAATTTATCAGATAGATTTTTTTTTCTTTTTTAAATCAAGGAGTAAAAAGAATAGGTGTGTGAGAGATGATGCAAGAAGAGGCAGCTGTGATTACATGATCAAGATAAAATAGAAAAAGGGGGAAATTAAATATTTTATATTACTAAAAACACATTTAGTCAGCTGTGTATAATATTTTTAATTACCTGTAATGATTCAGAGCTTCCTAGGTTACATGTCATTTATCTGATGGGCTGTGTAGGCATCTTGTTTTTCTTCTGTACTTCCTTTCAGTGTGAATCAAAGTCAGACCTCTAAAGAGCCCACCCCAAGGAAACCAAAGTATACAAGCATTGCTCCAAATTAGCAGCTTCTGCCTTGAGAAGAGAGGAAGGGGAAACATTATTTTCTTCCTCAAGTCTACTTTATTTTTGAAATAGTGTAGACCTAGGCCCATGGGATATTTTGTGGGGTGCTAGTTAGCATCTCAGTGTAATTTTCAGTTCAGTACACTTTGGTCTGTTTTTCAACTCTCCTCTGTCTCTGAGGACATGGTATAATCTGAAGGATAGGTGTTGTGGCCTCTGAGAATGAATTGTTTGTGTTTTTTTTTTGTTTTTGTTTTTGTTTCTTTGTTTTGTTTTTTTTGCAAGTGAGCTGGAATATATATTTTGCACATTGTTTGAGAAGACCTATCATTTCAAGGAAGAAATTATACAATGTAACCACCTAAACAAATAAGTGTAAATACAGGGGTGTATGTGTAATTAAAGTAGTTCCTAATTCATTCTGTCAGAGGTCCTTAGGTCTTTTTTTACAGTGACATCATTTAAATATTTATGAACAAAGTTATAATAGAAGCTAAAAAAATTTTGCAAGAACAGGAGAAAGTACATTTTTATTACTCTGACAGATGAGAATTCTACCTTTTCCCTGAACCCTCAGAATGGCATGGGTGCCATCTTGCCATGAATAACTGACAATGCATTTAAATAGTGTACCGTAGCAAGTATAATTGCAATTTGTTGTAATTTCTGCTCAAATTCCTCCCTGACACAGTTGATTTATTTTGCAAATCAGTGCATCTAGAGGGTGTACTGTGTCGCATTATGGGCCTTTGATATAGAACCTTTGTTTTATAACAGAGAAAATAATTAGCTTTTGGATAAGCTTGAGTTGTGATGTCAGGCGCTATCCGCGGTGCTGAAAGAAGTTATTAGCGCTGAGCTAATGAAGGCATTCAGCCAGGCTCTGCCACCTTACTAATTTGTCTCTTTGGGATTTTAGTAAAATTAAAAATGAGATAAGCACAAAATAGAATGGGTTTTATAGGAAAAAAAGGCTAGTAAACTTATTGGTAGTAGCTATAGAGACCCCTGATAAAGCTAAATTTAAAGGGAATTTTCATTTATCCAGTTTGTTATCAAACATTATTTCCCTTAGTGTTGGTGATGGGACTGGTTAGGCATATTTTAATTAACTTTATAGAGGTTTCTCTATTTGGGATTTCAAAGATTTTTCTAGAAATTATCAGCAAGTTGCAATGTCAGCATCTACCCTGTGCCACATTAAAGTCTAATTTCAGGGCACTCCCTTCCAGGATACAAAGTAAATTTTCATTAAAGTAAATATTTTAGAAGAGGTGGAGGTAAATGAGTGAAAGTTGGTTTTGAAGAAATAATATTTCACTGAAAAGTAACTATTGCTTGTCTCTTCTGTCTTTCTTTAAATTGCGGAAACAGAATCCACTTGATAAACGGCATATATTCCCTTTGATTTTTGATATGTTGGAACTTGTTTGCATTGCAACCAGTAGCATGTGTAACTTGATGCCGGTTAGGGGGATATTTAGGCTCAGCTCTAAACAAAATCACCACCACCTGGTTATTTTATACTCTTATTAAATTATAAAATGCCACTCAGGTATACAACAGTAATCACAAAGCTACGATACTGGGCGGGGGGTGGGGGGGGATAATCACGTTAAATTGACCTTCATGAATAACAAGTGAGGTTCCATTTCACTTAATTTCTGTCCATTTTAAAACCAGCATTAGCTTTTCTGGCACATATTTTTTCATTGTTTCCTGAACACAGCTCTATTAGAATGATTCACTGTCTTTAATATTAGTGATTATGATCCATTTCAATTACACAGTATGTTATATAGTTTGTTGTATTACTCTCCATATCTTTGCTATTTGACTCTGCTGGAAAAGATTAAATGTAGCAGGGTTAGTAAGAAGTTGGGGTTCTGTAGGTGGAAAGGAACCCCTATAAACAATTATGTGGTAATATGAAGAAATTTGCACAGGCATTTCAAGACGGCAAGATACTAAGATGAGATTAAGTCATTTTATTATGTCATTTGACACTAATACTTTAATTATCATCTCTACCTTCAGTGCATGTTTTTTTAAATACATAAAATTCATGGAGATTTTTTACATAAAATAAAACCATTCATTTAAATGTATACTCTGAAGAATTTGATAAAAGTATATACCCATAAATCTCCCCTACAATTTAATACAGTACTTCTACCACTCAAACATATTTACTTATATTCTTTTCCAGTCTGCTCTATCATTTGCTCCAAGTACTGTGATATTATTTCTACTACAATTATTTAATTTTGACATTTCCCTATAGAAGAATATAGAGACTATACCCTTATGTGTCTGACAAAATAGTGGGATTCACACATGTTGTAGTTTCGAGTAATTGTTTTATAGTTTATTATACATTTGCCATAAATACCATAATTTGGTTGTGGATTCATATCAGATAGCCATTGGGTTATTTCAATTTTGTGACTATTTTTAGTAAAGTGGTTGAAAACTTTTGTGCATAATTTGTGTGTGGATATGTCTTCATTTATTGTGGGTAAATACCTAGGATTGCAATTGTTGAATCATATGGTATGAGTATACTTAACTTTATGAGAAATTGCCAAATGCTTTCCAAAATACCATTTTTAATCATATCAGTTTTATGTCACTTGTAATTTCTATTTATCTAAATCAAAACTTGGTATTGCTAGATCATTACATTTTATTTATGCTAGGATCATGTTAGTACTTTCTTGTGATTTAAAATTAATTTCCCTAATAACTGTTAGGTTTGAAAAAAAATCATGTCCTTATCATATATTATGTTATTTTCCTTTTTAAAGTATAAATTTTCATTATTAGCCCACCTTTTGGGATTTTTGTACTCTTATTAATTATTGAGTAGTAAAAATATCCATCATATTCTGTGGTAAAAATCCTTTTTCAAATATATGTATTTATAGTATTTTCTCTAAGTAGCCAGGCTTTCAAAAATTCATTAATAAAGTCTTTATTTGAAGTCCACTTTATTATTTTTTTAATGTTCTATTTATTTCTGAGAGAGAGAGAGAGCAGAGGAGGGTCAGAGAGAGAGGGAGATACAGAATCTGAAACAGGCTCCAGGCTCTGAGCTGGCTGTCAGTACAGAGCCTGACATGGGGCTCAAACCCACGAACCATGAGATCATGACCTGAGCTGAAGTTGGATGCTTAACTGACTGAGCTACCCCGATGCCCCAGATGAAGTCCACTTTAATAACTTATTTGTTGTTCTTTTTGATGTTCTAAGAAGTGTTCGCTCATCCCAAAGTTGCAAATATTTTCTCTTATATCTTGTTCCAAATTTTGACAAATGTTTGTACATGTGAAACTATCACCACATCAAAACTGTAAACCTTTTGCCCCAAATTGCCTCATACCTTTTTGTATTATCTGCTTCCGCCCCTTCTGAAACCCACCTACTTGTCCACAAACAACCAATGATATGCCTGTTGATGAACAATTGGGTTATTTCTCACTTAGGCCTATTACAACTAACATGGTGTGTGTATACAAATCTCTGAACACATGCATTGTGTTCACTGGGTAAAACTCTAGGATTAGAATGGCTGGATCATGTGATAGGTGTGTATTTTTAAAAAATGTGAACCTGGAAAAAAACAATCAAACAAAAACTACCAGCTTATACTTGTGTATCATCTGTAGATCTTCTCTGAAGTATCTTTTCTCTTTTTTTTCCCCCAAAGTGCTGTGATCTTCAGGTTTTCCAGTCTAACTGACTACAAACATGCCTATTCCCATGTACTAGATCATTTTAACCTTTTGGATGATTCTTCTCCTGACTTCAGTTGGTTTAAGCACACACATGCTCCAATCAATACTCTTCATCAGTTTGTCCTTCATAGTTAAGAGTCTGTTTTTTGGTTTTCCTTTCTTTTTTCTTTTCCCTTATGTATGTTTCCGTCAACTATAGAAAACAAACTGAAAGTGACCAGAGGAGGAATGGGCAGGGATGGGGTTGAGGATGGGTTCAATCAGTGATGGGTATTAGGAAGTGCACTTGTTGTGATGAGCACAGGTTATATGTAAGTGTTGACTAACTAAATACTACACCTGAAACTAAATTTACACGGTATGTTAACCAACTGGAATTTAAATAAAGACTTGATAAGAAAACAAAAACAAACAATCAAAAAACCCCACTTTTCCAAGTACCGAAGGGCAGCGTTCTATAAATTTCTAGGACTCTCAATGTGGCTATGTCCTCAATGCTTCTGTATCTTTTCAACTGTAGCGTTCTTGTTCTCTTTGGACTTTCAGCTCCATCTGCTAAACTCAGAGTCCACTGGGCTCCACTTGTGTTACCAGTAATTCTGCCTTGGAAACTCTCAAGTCAGTAACCTGGGAAATGGTAAGGCACACCTTGTTCCCTGTCTCTTAGAAATCATTCTCCTTTGTTGCCTGGTGTCATCAAAAGCATCATTTCCAGCATTTTTTTGTTCATTTGTTTGCTGTTTTTGTTTTAAGGTAGAAGGGCAGGTAAATGCAGTTCCTATTCTGCCATCTTGACTCAAAGCAGACGTCTTCGGATCCCCTTTATTCATTTTCTTGCCCTTTTCCCTATCTGGAGGCTCTACTATGGAATGAATTGAAGCAATAATGGTGAAAACTCTTGCATTATTCTTGTTTTAAGGGAAAATAATTACTTTTCCCCATTTAAATATGTTCTTAGCTGTAGGATTTTCGTAAATGCTATTTGTCAAGTTAATTTTTTGTTTAACCTTTGGTTCCTGAGTGTTTTTCTTATTAATTAATATTGACTTTTATCAAGTCATTTTTTGCATCTGTGAGGAAAGATTTTGAGATTCCCCCCATTCTATAAAGTTATGAATTATATTGATTGATTTTCAGTTGTTACTCCAAACCTTGAATTTCTGACCAAACCACATTTTGTCATGCTATATCATCCTTTTTATATATTGATGGCTTTGTTTTGCTAGTGTTTTGTTGAGTATTTTTGCATTTCTGTTTATGAGAGACATTGATGTATAGCTTTTTTTTTAATGATCTTGTGTGTTTTGATATCAGTGGTATGTTGTACTCATACAAGAGATGAGAAGGGTTCTGTCTTCCTTTAGTTGCTGAGTTTGTTTCAGACTGATATGATTTCTACCTTATATACTTGAAAGGATATACCTGTGAAACCATCTGAATCATAGTTTTCTTTTTGAAATGATTTTAAATTGCGAATCCAACTTTTTATTAGTAATATAGCTGTTGAGATTTCTATTTTGTATGTGCATTAATTTTGGTAATTTCTAGCTCTCTTAAGTAGTTTGTCCATTTCACATAAATTGTCACTTTTTTTGGCATAAAGTTATTCATCATGTTTCTTTATTTTACTTTTAAAGGTTGTAGAATGTATAAGGAAACTTCTCTTTCATATTGGATATTTGTAAATTTGAGTTTTCTCCATTTTGTTTGTGATCAATTTAATTTTTTTACATTTAACTTTTCAAAAACCAATTTATATTTTTGTCCTTTTTCTGCTTTATTAATTTCACCTTTTTTTATTATCTTATATTACTTAATTTTTTTAATGTCTATTTATTTTTGAAGGTGAGACAGAGCATGAGTGGGGAAGGGGCAGAGATCCAGGGAGGCACAGATTCCAAAGCAGGCTCCAGCTCCAGCCTGAGGAGGAGCTTGAATTCCCCAACATAGCTGTGAGGCCATGGCCTGAGCCAAAGTGAGATGCCTGACTGAACCACCCAGGCACCCCTACTTTATTTATTTATTTTTTTAATTATTTTTTTTTCACAAATAGTTTATCGTCAAATTAGTTTCCACATAACACCCAGTGCTCATCCCCACAAGTGGCCCCCTCCATGCCCATCCCCCCTCCCCCCACATCCATCAGTCCTCAGTTTGTTCTCAGCATTCAAGAGTCTCTCATGGTTTGCCTCTCTCCCTTTCCCCCACCATTTTCCCCTTCTTCTTCCCCTTGGTCCTCCTGTTAAGTTCCTCCTAATCCTCCTATACGTGCACACATATGATATTTGTCCTTCTCTGCCTGACTTATTTCGCTCAGCATAACACCCTCAAGGTCCATCCATGTGGCTACACATGGCCAGATTTCATTGTTTCTCATTGCCATGTCGTATCCCATGGTATAGATAAACCACATCTTCTTGATCCATTCATCCGTTGATGGACACTTAGGTTCTTGCCATGTTTTAGCTATTGTTGAATGTGCTGCTATGAACATTGGGGTACCTATGCTCCTATGCATCAGCATTTCTGTATCCATTGGGTAAATTCCTAGCAGTGCTATTGCTGGGTTATAGGGGAGTTCTACTGTTAGTTTTCTGAGGACCTCCACACTGTTTTCCAGAGGGGCTGTACCAGTTTACATTCCCACCAACAGTGTAGGAGAACAGGCACCCCTACTTTAAATTGAATTTAGTCTCTTCTTGTTTCTTATGATAGATACTTAGATGACTTATTTTAAATCTTTGAGGTATTTTCTACTATAAGCATTTAAGTTTATAACAGTTCTTCTAAGCACTGCTTTATCTGTAACCCGTGAATTTTTATGTATTATATTTTCATTTTCATTGAGTTAAAAATACTTTTGAATTCTCCTTTTGCTTTCTTCTTTGACCATGAGTTGTACAGAATTATGTATTTAATTGTGAGCTCTTTGGAAGATTTTGTAAGTATCTTCCTTATATTTAATTTTAGTTTTATTTTATTTTGAAAGAGTGCTGACATGCACACATGTGCATGCACAGGGGAGGGACAGAGAGAGAGAGAAGAAAAGAGAGAATCTCAAGCAGTCTTCCATTGTGGATCCCAGTGTGGGGCTCCATTCAATGACCATGAGATCATGACCTGAAAGCAAGAGTTGTAAGCCTAACTGAGCCACCCAGATGCCCTGATATCTTCTCTTTTGATGTTTAATTCCATTATTGTCAGAGAACAGACTCTGTATGATTTTAACCATTTGAAATATATTGAGACTTGTTTGATGAATCAGCATATGATCTGTTACCTACATGTCTCATATCTATGTGAAAAAAAAGTGCATTATTTAATTGTGAGGTTCCATTATCAAGTAGATTAACTTGTTTTACAGCACTTTTTAATTATTCTATAGTTTACTGATTTAAGCCCGATATTCTACCAATTACTGAGGAATGAATGTAAAAATCTACATTATTTTCTTCTTCAGTTCTGTCCATACTTTGATATTTTTTGAAGATCCTTTGTCAGGAATATTCTCATATTGTCTTAATGAATTGACTTTTAATATTATGAAATGGCTTTCTCCTCTGATAATATTGCTTGATCTACCATCTCTTGTCCAATATTGACATGTCCACTGCAGCTTCCTTAACAATTAGTGTTTTCATGATGTATCTTTATATCATTTTACTTTTAAATTCCTGTGTATTGTTTTAAGTGTGTACTGGTAGAAAGCATGTAGTTGAGTATTTCTTATGGTTTATAATTAATGTTTTAGTCCATTTACATTTAATCAATTAATGGTATTATTAAGTTTAAGTCTTAATGCATTTAATGGTATTATGAAGTCTATCATCTTGCTTTTTTCTTCTGGATGTCCTTTCTGTTCTTTGTTTCCTTTTCACTCTTCCTGACTTCTTTTGTGTTGTTTCCTTTAATATGCTTTTTTTTTTTAACTTAATCTACTAATTTACTTGATATTTAAATCAACCAGTAAAGAACTCAATATAACTCTGTTTAATTATTTTCCTCTGTTGCTCTAGGGTTTAAAATGTGAGTTTTTGTTTTATCACAACCTACTTTCAGATAGTCTACCAACTATTAGCACCTTGAAACTGTATACATTCCCTGTCTTCTGTAGTTCATTTGTGCTATTATTTTGTGTATATTTACCTTCTACATGTGACAAATCATGTCATTTTTCCCTTTATGCAGTTAACTATTTTTTAAAGATATGAAAAAGGAGAAAGTCATTTTATATTTAGCAAAGTATTTATTATATTTGGTGCTCTTCATTGCTTTGTTTAAATCTGTGTTTCCATATGACATCCTTTTCCTTTAGCCTGAAGGAGAATTTCTTTTACATTTTTTTATACTGCAGTTCTTTTGGGAAAATATTCTCTCAGCTTTTCTTTGTCTGACAATGTCTCCATTTTACCTTCAGTTTTAGAAAGTGATATTGTGAAAAAAAAATTTTGAAGGCAGTTTCAAAGTATATTTTTGAAAGTATTTTTATGCCTTCAACATTTTTAAAGATACTGTTTTACTATCGATAGCTTTCCATTTCTTATAATTAGAATTCTGTTATTTTACTTTTTTTTCTCAATGTTATTACATATATCTTTTTTAGTGAATTCAATATTTTTTATTATATTAACAGTTTGATTATCATGTGATTGTGTGCTTGTATTGTTTATTTTACTTGTCAACAATGCACTTCTTTATTTCAGATATTGGTATTTTTTCATCAAATGTGCGATATTCAATTCCTTATTTCTTCAAATAGTTTTATGCAAATCACCTCCTTATAGTATTATAATTAAACGTATCTAAGGCTACTTGATATTTTCCCATGGATCTCTAGAGTCCTCTTCTCTTATTTCCAGACATTTTTCTCGCTGAGCTTATGTTTGCATAGTTTAACTGATATTTCCCCTTTTGGTTGGTTAGATCTATATATTCACATTTTCATATCAGATCTTCCACTTTTGTATTCCAGAATTCTCACCTGTTTCTCTTGAAAGTTTTCTTTTTTTTCATTTTTTCTTTTTGTTAATTTTTTTTTACTGTTTACTTTTGAGAGAGAGACACAGAGAACAGGTGGGGGAGGGAGGGAGACACAGAATCCGAAACAAGCTCCAGGTTCCAAGCAAGTTTTCACTTTTTCTAATGATATTCTTCATCTCTTTAGTCATCATATCCATCTTTTCCTTTAAATCTTTAAGCATCTGTATAATAGCTATTTTACACAGTCCTTGTCTTTAATTTCAAAATCTCTACCATCTCTGTCATCTCCGCATTTATTTTTACTGACTATTTCTCCTCATTTTGTTACTGTTTTCTGCTTCTTCACATGCCTACTTTTTATTACATGAATAGATGCTACATTTTTGAGAACCTAGATTTTGTGAAAAAAGTTTTTTATAGAGTGTCAAGTTTTCTTTTGGCAGACAATTAGTTTTCTCTTCTCTGAGCTTTATACTTTTAGGCTTGATTATAGTCATTGTTTCAGTGGGTCTAAAACAGTTCATAGTCTAGGATTAAATTATTCTCATTTCTCAATTGCAGCCTTTTGGTGTCTTAATTGAAAACCCAGATTATTCAGTGAGGTCTCTCCACTCCAGGCAATCAGTATGCCTATTTCCAAGCCCTGGGAGACTTTTGAACCTCTGGTCATCTCACAGCTTCCCAGTATTTGTTCTCTGATGGGCCTCATGGAGTCTAACCCTTTGTATCCATGAATTTGAATTCAATGTCACCTGTACAAACTTCTAGAGCATCTTCTTTGTGCTGCTCCTTTCCCCTTGCTGTCCATTCCCATCAGCTCCCAACACCTCAGTAAACTAACACCCTTTTTTTTTCCTTCTAACATCAGCAGATCTGCAACAGTCTAATTGTGTTCTACCCACCTGCACCACAATCTGGAAATTTTGTTCAGTACAAAAGCTAGGAATATCGCGAGAACGCTTCTCATGGATCACAGGCTTGTACAGCATGTTAGCAACATCTGAAAACTGTCACTTCATATATTTTGTATAGCTTTATAGTTTTCTATGGCAAGAGGACTTATTTGCTTACAAGTTATTTCTATCAAAGCTTTTTTTTTAATGTTTATTTTTGAGAGAGTGAGAGAGAGAGGCAGTGTGTGGTGTGTGTGTGTGAGAGAGAGAGAGAGAGACAGAGAGACAGAGATAGAGAGAGACAGAGAGAGAGAGAGATTGAGAGAGAGAGATAGAGAGAGAGAACCAATCAGGCTCCATACTGTGAGCACAAAGCCCTAGGTAGGACTGGAAACCTTCTGTCAAAGCTTAAAGTGACTGCATGAGTTTTTAAAAATCTGTCGGCACTTGCCCAGTTGGAAGTCTATACTCCCAAAGACATTGTTCGTTTCACCCTCCCATCCTTCATTGCTTCAAAACCTACTCTTCTGTATACAACAATGATTGCAAATTAGCTTGAATCTGGTAAAATGATCATTGGTTTTATGTAAACTAAGCATAGCACATAAAAGAATGATTCAACTCCTGAGTAGCAATTCTGAAGATAGATTCTGAAACAGAACAAGGAACAGAAAATATTTTTTATGTTCTTCAAATCACATAATTGTCGTTACTTACGTATAGGCAGGTCTAGACTTGGCTTTACAGATAATTAAATTTATAAAGTAGCTTATATATAACTGAGACCACCCACTTATCTTAAAGATGGGGAAACTGCGGGGCGCCTGGGTGGCTTAGTCGGTTAAGCGTCCAACCTTTGCTTAGGTCATGATCTCGCGGTTCGTGGGTTCGAGCTCCATGTCGGGCTCTGTGCTGACTGGCAGCTCAGAGCCTGGAGCCTGTTTCTGTCTGTGACTCCCTCTCTCTCTGACCCTCCCCTGCTCGCTCGCCCTCTCTCTCTCTCTCTCTCTCCTAGAAATAAATAAAATATTTAAAAAAAATGGGGAAACTGAGTGCTGGAGTAGATTTACTCTGTCCAAGATTCATAAAGCTGGTAGGTAATATATTGGTTTCCTTTTAATATTGATGCATTTTGCTCCAGTGTTCTTTTTGCTATTATGTGGTTTAATAAGACATATTGATTCATGTAAACTTGGAACTATATATTTTGGTTTATAGAAACAAGCCATAGCAATTTGAAAGCATGGGTTTTGGATCAATTTTGTTATTTAAACTAAGTGAACATTAAGTGATTGATACATAAATATAACTGATTTGATCATGTGAGTTACTAAGAAGTTCAGAAGATTATACAGACCTTATCCTTACTTTTTGGTGCGTGAACCTTGACATTAAATCTTACTAGAAAAAAATGTCTCTTGAGCTTTCTACTTGATTCGGTTCCAATTTGTTTTAAAAATACAAGGACAATATTTCTAGCGTAATTCAGTTATTCTCATCTCATTAGGAATGTGTAATTAATAGCAAGGTTTAGGATGAGAAGCAAAATCACATTAAATTGAAAGAATTAACTTTCTCTCCTATTTATACACACACGTACACACACGTACAAACACATTCGCGCACACACATATATGTGTGTATATTATATGTATACACATATGTACCTTGTAAGCTTTCCCATTATTTGCTAATCAAAATTGGGAATATTTTCTCTTTTAAAAAACACCTTATTTTTACAAGTTACGCTAGACCGAGTATTGGGTATGAATTAATGTAGGAGAAAAATGAAATCATTTCAAGTTTTTGACATAACCATCTAATAGTAAGGGTTATCATTTTGGGACCTATTAATTATATGTTAGCACACTGTCATATGCATTTACTGTGTTACATTTTTACCATGCCCTGTAAAGAAGCTTTACAGAATTAGTGAAAATAATAGCATTCCCAAATGGAGCTTATAGAATTTACAAACTATCAATAACTTTTATTAAGTGATCAAAGAAAATACATACCAACTTAGATTTTCTACTTAGGTATGGTAGAATGCTCAATCGAAATATGAACAGATCATCATATATCAAATATATATTACATGATATATAATCAATAACTCTGTATCTTTTATTTATTTTATTTATAGAATTATCACTTGATATGTATTATAATAGATACTAAATAATATATAATACAATGTAAATAATATAAAAACAATAAGTATTTTATATCATGCTACATTTCTATTATGCTTATAAATATATGTGGAGGATATATAAAAATCTACATTTACTTTTATGTACACATAATTTTATAAGTATATAAACATAGAATTTAACAATATAGTTATATCAAAATACATTATATATGTAAAAATATGTATTGCATACATATGTAATAAATATGTATATATGTAAACCATGCTGTTATAGCTGGAAAAGTAGACTATACTATGGACTGATTATTAACAGACTTGATTGCTTGAAATCTCCAGAAACATTTTTTTTTAATGTAAGCAGTGTACTTTTTGATTCTCATATTCCAATTTTCCACAGATAAGACCATAACAAACATATAAGAAACAAAACACATAAGAAATATGAAAGACCTTTAAAAGCCAAATAAAGGTACTATAAAGATATTGACAATACAGTGCTTTCAAATGACAATGAAGAAGTTGATGATGTTGAATAAGAAAAAAAACCCAAAATGTGATGTAGTGGAAACTGCCTGCCAAGATCTCTTTGGATCCTTTGTACATGTTCTGTGTGCTCTGTCTTGGCTTCTGTGTGATTTGTTTCTAACAGAGTGCACCTGTGACTCACCTTGGAGGGTGGCCTTTGGATTATTGCAGCAGTTGGCTGGAAAGTACAGATACTTAGAAGGGCTTGGGAGTTTCCATCTGCTTATGATGGCTCTTAGCCAGTGACTGGTGTAGGAGTTTCAAAGCTTGGCTTCTTGGTCATAAATGCAAAAATTCTGATAACTTATACTCTACAGTTTCCCCTTTGGGCTACTCTCCATGGATTCCTGCCCAAAATCTCTCCATTGGATGACATCCTTTTCTGCCCTATTCTATTCTCTCACTCCCTCAGGAGGATTTTCTGGGAACATTTCGTTAGAAAATCAGTTATGCAAAGATAGTTATCTCAGGGTCTGCTTCAGGGAAAATCCAACTAAGAAAGGTGATGACCCATCCCCCCATTATATACCACATTGTGGTTTTCTTTATTATATTACTTTATCCTCAATTCATCTTGTGTTGCTTTCAACAATGAAAAAAGTGACCCTTTAGAGGTTGAATAATTAACCTGAAATCATACAGCAATTCAAATACAAAGAGAACTTAAATCTGAATATTTCTCAAAAACGTTAGAAGATCTTCTTTTAATGACTCCCATCAAAGTATGTATTGGAATACTTTGGTTTTTAAGATTGTTTCCTTTGGTTTGAGGGAAAATTTGGCTTAATTTCAAACATTGTAGAGATATAAAAACCACTTTAGAGAAAGATAAGCTTATTTTACTTGCCTATAGTTTTTGTAGACATAAGATTATTGGGGGGAGAAAGTTCTTTAAAAAATCTAACTTACGTTACTTGAATAACTATAAGACAAAAGAAAAAAATGAATGTATTGATGGTCAAAATAAAATAAATTGTATTTCTTCTTGTGGAGACTACTGAGAAAAACATCTGCTTTAAATCCATTTAAATATCTCTCTATCCAATATAATGGATACTTGAAATATCACCCCTGGTAATTGCATTTGAAAGGAAAATACTTGCACACTTTAATCTTTTACAAGCTTTTAAATAATAAACTGAAAAGCTGAAGTTATCGGTTAAATAAGTGGACTACTTGGTTGCAAAAAGAAATGTTTACACCAGCATTCAGAAAACGTGTGCTAATAACTGTTTATCATCAAAGGATTTATCAGTTGTGCTTTACAGGATGGTTTCCTGAAGTTAACAAATAGGACTATGGCAAATCTAAAACAAAACAAAACAAAACAAAGACAAACAACAACAAACAGCAAAAAACCCTTCTGTCCAACAAAAGAAACAATAAGCAAAATGAAAAGGCGAACTATGAAATGAGAAAAAATATTTGCAAATTATATATCTAATAAATTAGTTTTTAATATCTAAAATATGTAAGGCACTCCTACAACTTAATAAGAAAAAAGCAAATAATCTGATTTTTTTTTAAATGAGAAGAGGAGCAGAATAGATATTTTCCCAAAGAATACATACAATTGGTTCTCTGTAACACTAATCATCAGAGAAATGTGATTTAAAACCAAAATCAGATAGCATCTCACACTCAGAATAGCTATCATCAAAAAGACAAGATATAATAAGTGTTGGTGAAGATGTGGAGAAAAGGGAGGCCAGATGCACTATTGGTGGGAATGTAAATTGATACAGCCCAGTATGGAAAATAGTACAAAGGTTCCTCATAAAACTAAAAATAAAGCTCCCATATGCTTCAGCAACATCACTTCTGGCTATTTATGCAAAGGAAATGAAGATAGGGTCTCTCAGAGGTATTTGTATATCCATGTCAACAGATAGTCACTACAACAAATAGTGAAGGAAAATCTTAAATCTGAAGGGAAATGTTACCACATAGCAAGTCCTACCTATGGGATGGAACAAGGGTAAATAGGTGAGTAAATATGAACACACTTTTATGGAAAACAGTATAATCCAGAAGTATGTGCACCTATATATGGCAAAGTCTTGACAAAATTGTCAAACAATTTAATGAGGAAAAAGAATTTCTAACGAATTGTACTATGTCAACTGGGTATCCATGTGGGAATAATGAACCTTGATAGCTATTTCAAAGTTATACAAGCAATAATGAGTGAGAAGGGGTCTAAGTATAAAGCCTACAACTGTTCTGAATATAGCAGAAAACAAAAGACCATCTTTTAAAATGTGTGGAAGATAGCTTTTAATATAGCTCCCAATAATCTCCATCCCCTGGTATTTACACCCATATTATTTCCTTTCCTTGAGTGAGGGTTGGACCAAATGACTCATTTCGAATATATAGAATACAGTTAAGAGTAATGGGTTGCCACTTCTAAGATTAGATTGCTTTCAACCTAAGGAAACCAAACCAAACCTGGTTTGGGATGCAGGACTTGGCTTGAACCCCTATTCTGTCATGTAATATCTGTGTTAACTAAGGTATATTTAGGCTCTCTTAACCTCAGTTTTCTTATTTGCAACTTGGACAATTATACCTATATCTTACATACACAGCAGGCCATAATATATTAAGTAAAATAATATATGTAAAATGCTCAGTGAATTGTAGATATTATACAGCAAATCTCTTCACTTCAGTGATTCTCAGATTTCCCCTGAGCAATGGAGTACTGCTAGTGGATATGAAAGTTAATTTTCAGCTATAGCTCCACAATGAAGATGTTGAGTGAATGGGCTTGGTTAAGGGAAGGGAAATGGACAATTTAGGCGTGAAAAGGTTATTGACAAATGATATAAACAGAATATTCCTTACCATGAATAGTACCCAGTTCACGATTTTCTTTAGGAATGTATCTGGGATACAGAGATAGAGAATTATAAGTAATTATTTCAAGAAATATTTATTTGAACACATTCAGTAATTCTGTGCACTATTCTAGGCACTGAGCACTATGGCAGTCAGCAGGTTGGATATACTTCCAACCAACATGGAGATTTTGTGCTAGTGGTGGTAAAGAGGGCTACATGTACCCAACACACACACACACACACACACACACACACACACACACACACACACACACACACAAGTTTGGAGATAACAAAGAGAGCTACTGAGAATGAGACAGGGCATCTAAAATAGTTTGAGTGTTAAGTGAGACTTCTAGAAGGAGGTGACATTTAAGCAGAGACTTTTGCAATGAGTCAGCCATGTGAAGATTTTTATATTAAAACAATCCTACTTGCTGTAGCAAATAAATGCTAAAATGTCAGTGGCTTAATAAAATAGAAATATTTCTGTGTCATGTAATGGTCTAACACAGTTGTTCTTGGTAGCTTTCCACCATCTGTTGATTTGGGGCTCCAGGTACCTTCTGTGTTTTGGTGCACCATCCCTTCGGGCTTTAGAACCCTCTAATTCCAGAAGGTTGAAAAGAAAAGAAACAAAACTCTTAAATAATGTGGCCTCAAAGTGGCATCTGTTACTTCTGTTCACATTATGTTGGCAATAACTGATCATTTGGCTGAGGAAGTTTAAGTTAATATTTATAATGTACTTTTGACAATTCTTGGAACATGTTAACTAAGAGTTTTTGAATAAGTGAATCTTAGAGAAAGCACTGAAGTGGGAAAGTACATGGTATACCCACAGAGCAGAAAGAAGGCCAATGTGGAACAGGGTTTGTGCCCAGAAGAGAGGGTGGTCTAAAGAAGCTCAAAGAGGAAGGCCAGGGTCTCACAACAGGATATGGTCAGTTTTCAGTTCATGTTCCAGCAGCTTCATGTGGGGTGTGTGTGTATATTTGTGCCTGATGTATCTGATTCCAATAGCAGAGGGACCGTTAGGATCAGGAACCATTTTCAGAAGCATCTTATAGAGTAAATTGTCTTTTGTAATCAATAGTAATGGGAGTTCAGTGAGGGGCTGGCATGGGCACTGACAGAGGAGTCTGACTCAAGTGTGCTTCTGTCTCTGATGCAAGACAGATATTTTGGGAACTGACATAATTCTCTAGAGTTGATGGTTTCCTCCTTGGAGATGGGTTTCAATTATAAATACTCATGAGGTTAAGACAATAGCCTTAAGCACTTCTTTGCCCTAATCGTACCCATTAGTTCTTCATAAGCAAGTGAATGTGTTTCCAGAGGAACAGAGGCTGTTTTGCCTATAGCAGAAATTGTGTATTTAGTTCAGAACAATGGAACATAGATCAAAAAGCATTTTGGAACTGTTTTTATGGGTTTAATATTCATTTGAATGTTTAGAGCTATGCCATTAAAAGTTATCCTCAGAACCAATTAGGAAAGCTGCTGCAATCCATGACTTCAGAATTACAGTAGTATGCCATGTATAAAAAATATATTCTCCTAGCATTTTATTCCACAACTTTTTATTGTAAAACCTCCAACACCTCCTGCCCCATTCCCATTCTCAGGTGACTATCATCATCGTACTTCACAAAGAAAAATAAGAGGTTTTCACAAACTCCTATGCTTCATCTACCTATATATCAGTGCCTTTATCCATACATGTAGCTTTCCCTCTAGTTACCTTGGATGAAGTGTCTCTGTTCCTATTTATGTCTGCTGTAACCACAGTCTTCCCTGTTTGAGTAAGAGGTAAATCCATTTTTCTAGTTGCTCAGAGCATAAACCCCAGAGCCATGTTAAACCCTCTCTCATACCATACATTGGTTTTGTTGGCAACCTTCAGAATAGGTTGGCTTTACTTTCAGAATACCCTGATTGCCTGCTATTATGACCCAAGTTATTCTTATTTCTAAGGTTATTACAATGACTTTCAAAATGGTCTCTTGGCTTTTCTCCTGTAGAGCCTACAACAGTGTTCTCAACCAGGGGTAACCTTTCCTTCCCTAGGGGACATTTGGCAATGGTTAGAGACCTTTTCGGCTGTTACAACTGTCTGTAGAGGACTATGGAATCTAGTGGGTAGAGACAAGGGGTGCTGCTAAACAGCCTGCAATGCACAGGACAGGCCCCTACTACAGATAATTTTCTGGCCCAGAATGTGAGTAGTGCTCATGCTGAGAAACCCTGGTTTGTAGTCTGTCTTCTAGACAACAGGCTGGATTGAGTATGTGGAAGGGTGACACTTTTTGCTTAGAAGAGTGACACTTTTTGCTTAGACCTCTGCTTAGACCCTCCAGTGGCTCTCCAGTTCTCTGAATAGAAGTCTAATTCCATTCAAGTACCCACAAGGCCATCAAAGGTGCTGTGTGCCAGCTCTATCACTGGCCATATTTCCTTGCATATCTCTCTTGCATCCACACTGACCCCTGGATATCCTGGTCCTTCCTACCACAGGGCCTTTGTATTGACTTTTTCCTAGTGAATTACATTCCTAACAGATATCCACAATGCCCGTTCCCTCTACTCCTTCACAGCTTGTGCAAATGTTACCATCTCGATCACCCCTGCCTTAAATATCCCCATAAATGTTGAACCACGTTCCACCCTATTCTCCCTAAAAATTTCTGCCATATTTTACTTTGTTGAAGGCCTAATTTCCAGTGTCTCAGAATTTGTATTTGGAAATAGAGTCTTTAAAGAGGTAATTCAGGGGCACCTGGGTGGCTCATTTGGGTAAGTGTCCAACTTCAGCTCAGGTCATGATATTGTGGTTCACAAGTTTGAGCCTTGTGTTGTGTTCTGTGTTGATAGCTTAGAACCTGGAGCCTGCTTCTGATTCTGTGTCTTCCTCTTCCTTGCTCGAGCTCTGTCCCTTTCTCTCTCAAAAATAAACATTAATATTTTAAAAAATTTTAAAAAAAGGAAGAGGTAATTCACTTGAAATGAAGTCATTAGGGTGAGCCCTAATCTAACATGACTGGTCTCTTTATAAAAAGAGGAAGTTAGGACACAGAGGGGTACAGAAGGAAGACCAATGGCCCCCACACAGGGAGAAGACAGCCATCTACAGGGCATGGAGCAAGGTGTTTCGAAGAAACCAACCCTGCTGATGCTTTGACCTCAGGCTTCTAACCTTCTCACAGAATTGTGAGGGGAAGGCAATGGTTTTTTTAGCCATCCTGTCTGCAATCCTTTGGTTACAGTATCACTAGCAAACTAATGTAATTACCTTCTGACATGCAATACAGTTTAATTTGGTGTTAGATTTATTGCTTAACTGTTATATTGCTACATTTGATTGTAATCTTCTTGAAGGAAAGCATTTTGTCCTTTATGTTTGTTTGAGATGCCTAATTCTGTTCTTGTTCAAGGTATATCCTTTGTAAACGAGGAAGGTATGACCCAGGAAAAAATGGCTTGCCTGAGATTATAAATGGATGGCAGAGGGAGTGTAAACTCCAGAATTCCTCATTCTGTTTCTGGTTGGCTCTCTTTAGAACCATGTAGGTGCTTTGGCAGAGAGGATAAAGAAATGGTAGAGTAGAGCTGTTGCAACAGAAAACCTCACATTCATCACTAACACACCTTATACATACATGAGCAATGAGGATGGACTGCCAGAACCATCCAACTGTTTAAGAAATGCACTTAACTTGTTTATGAAGAAAAAAATATATAGACCTGTTCAGACTACAGTACTTCCTAGTGAGTGATGAGCTATAGAAAAAAAGAGGAAAAATGAAAATCCTGAAGAAAAGCTACAATGTAGAAAAGCAGAAGCAACAAGCGAAAGGTATTATGAATTGGAAGCAATATATGGATTTTGTGGCTGTTTCTGTGCCTACCGTCATGAAAGATAAACCTTTAGCTTTGAATAAAAATATTCACCCCTTGTCTGTATCCAGGATAAAATTTCAGTTTAACACATTGGCCCTTTCTCTGCCATCCTGCCAGTGAGCTTGCCAAACCAACCAGGTTATGTACAATTAACAGAGAGGTTTCCAGTACAAGGAGAGCTTTGTTCTCATGGAAGAATATCTCTGTGTTTTCATCTCTCTCAGTGTGTGTGTGTGTGTGTGTGTGTGTGTGTGTGTGTGTAACCAGAATCATCTGCCCAAATAAATAAATAAAATAAGCAAATGGGAAGAGGTGGTGGGAGCACACTCTCTCTGATTGAAATCTATTTTCATCTCATGAAAAATATCTTAATTTTCACTTATATTCCATGTCCGTAGCTGAGGGCCATTAAAACCAATAAAACTAAATCATTTGTGACAGATCTTAGAAAACAGTTTCTGCAATCCACTGCGCTCTCAAATGCTCATTAGAAATAGTGGTTTTCTTTTCAGAAGAACGCTCACTGAATGCTTAAAACGTGTTCCCTCCAACTTTTGACAAGTTGAACTGGCAATGGAGTGTTTGAAGCAAAGCCTTGACATAAAAAAGATGTTGCGCAGCAATATCAAATATGACCGGGAACAGCACATCAAGGCAGGGAGCCGTAGGATGCAAGGCAGTTAGGGGAGGAAGAGAATCAACATATTTGTTTCTGCTTTCAGCGTTTCCTGGCATCAGAGTAAACAAGGAATTTGCATTGCGTGTCGGCAGAACATTCCACAAGACTGTAAATCCTTGGTTCAAAGAACTTTGGCTAAATATCATGTAAGCCCTTGAAGATATTTTTATATTCACCTGTGAAATGGGAACAGTCACGAAAAATAATATTGTGTAGTAATCGTAATGCTTACGTAAATCGCTCATTTTTTATGGGGGTTAGAAACATGAATGTATGGTAAGAGACTTTAGAGATTTTAATTATTTAAGAGGCACTAATGTTTGTTATTTGTAACAACAGTAGCTATCATAATTGAGTACTTGGTGCGGTACATTTCATATTTATGATTTCTATTTTTGCAGCTTAAATTATCACCATGTTACAGAATTGGGTACTCTGAGTCAAAGTAATTATTATGTTAATATTAACAAATATTTTAATATTAGAAGGTACAATATTATTACTATTACCAAAGAAGCATTACATGAGAAACACAGAAACAAAGGATGTGGTTAAAAGTTAATTAAAAGACCTGTATCAGTCAGGGCTCAATCAGAGAAGCAGAACAAATATTAAGGAATTTGTTTATAGGAATATGACTTTATGCAATTGAGGGAGCAGGATAAACAGTCTCTTAGGCTGTTGTCTTCACGTTCGGTACTGGGGCTTGAAGTCTGTAAGGCAGGCAGTTAGGAAAGAAAGATGTGAAATCAGGGAGGCCAAGGTCAAGCTGGAAGGTGCCAGCATGAGCTGGAAACAGCTCAATCCGGAACCCATAGGCATGAGCTGGAACCTGTTGCTAGTTCATTGGTAAAGTGGGTGTTCTGCAGGGGAGAAACTGCACCCTTTATCATGGGGCTAAAAACTCACCTGGCCCAGAAGTCAGAGATGCTGGGAAATCATCCAAGAGAAGGTAGGGCATTGCAGGCCCATCTCTGTCTATGACAGTGAGCAGAGCCTGTAGGTAAGTGATAAGGTGTTGGAACTATAAAAGCACCTGCTCTAACCTTCCATCATAAAAAGCAAAATGGCTACTGCTTCACTTCTGCCCTCCAAATCTTGAACCGAAATGTCTCTTCTGGACCGTTATAACTGGAAATACACATAGAAGGAAATTTAGGACAGTCTGCCTTGTCAAGTTGACATATCACAAAACTACCAAAGTCCACTCTTATCGAAGTAACAAATTTGTAAAGTCACACCATTGCCTAAAGTTAGACCACTATGCCCTGTGCTAACATTTGCTAACTCTTTTCCCAAAAGAGGATAGAAAGACCTTCATTTAGTCTTTGGGTGATATTCATTGTTCTAGCTGGCTCACACTCTCCCTTTGATATCTTGTAACTTAAATAATTAGATATACCTCATGCTATATGGAAGGGGAACAGGAGAGGGAAAAAATATTACACACACATAAATTATATGGTTATGGCTTTGGGATTATATCTGGTGTTTATAACTACCTTCTTCTCTTCTCCATTCTGTATTTTCTTTTCTCAGTTTATTTTGGTCTCAGGTCTATTTTTGCTGTTCAGACTTTCATTCCTGAAGTGTCTGAGCCACTGACAGTTCCACCTGAACTGTTGTTCAGTTACAAAAGCTTCTGTTTGACTTTAGCCATGGATGTGGGAACACTAAAAGATAACCCAGAGGTTCTCCTAGAATCGTCCTTCTTCCCCCCATAGTATAATAGGAACTCAGTATCTCCTTGAGGTCAGAATTGTCAATCCAACCACTATAATTACCCTATTCTTTGCTTGTTGATTCATTGGCATGAGTAGTCCAGTGGCAAGGTAGTACAGTTTTGACTTCCAGGTCAGTTGGGTCATTGTTGATGGATATAGTGATTTGGTATGCAGCATACCTGCACATAGGTCATACTTTGTTTCTTACTCCAGCAGGTAAGAAAACTTGAGTACATTTGTAGATCTAGAAGCAAAGATAAGTTGTAGGAGTAGCTCCTGAGTAGAATCAGCAGTCCTTTGTAGATCATTACTGTTTCTTTAGACAAGGTGAAACCAATCTCTTACAGCATGTGTGGAAGGGTAGTTTTTACTGTCAAAGAAGTCCACAGGGGCACCTGACTGTCTCAGTCAGTGGAGCATGTGACTCTTGATCTTGGGGTTGTGAGTACTTAAAAATAATAAAATCTTTCAAAAAACACAGAATTTAGGGACGCAAAATCCCCAGCTTGAGTGAAATATGCCCATACACCCCATTGCAAATTTGAGAGTCATTCCTTTCAGTCAATGCCCAAACTTTAATAATAGAGACCTCTTAGAGATTTAGGATTAATTTACATTGTAACTTACCCACTGAAGGATTCACCTTTAGGTTTGTTTTTCAGAAATCCCAGCCCTATGGTCAAAAGAGGTAATGGCTTCTTTTTTGAGCAAATACAATTTCAGATCTGTAATGCAGATTTTAGCTGGTAAATTAAGGCTGTGTATTCATTATTTTCTTCCCCCATGTTTCCCGTACATTTAGAAGCAACCAATCAACTCCATTAGATGCCTTATTTTGACTAAAATATTCTACGGCAGCACAGACTTCGTCACTCTGAGGCTTGTTTTCTATAGGTATTTGATTGCAGGTATCTGCAGGTGATAATTTGCATAACACTTTTGCCACTACATGACATGGACTACTGGTGTCTCATTAGACACTAGAAGTGGGAGTGATTAAAGTTTTTATTTAAATTTAATCATATAAGAACAAACCAGATAACCCTGAACAGTCCAGGAAACACATCCTTAAAGTACTCTTCCTCTAGAGTTCCTCTCAGTGACAAATTGTATATCGGGTAGGCTTCAATCAAGGAAGCAAAACTAAGAGAATACATTTGTTTAAGATATTTGACTTTGCACAATTGTGGCCCCGGCTAAGTAGTTTTTATCAAGCTGTGTCTCAAGACAACAACCTATGTATAGTGTGGAAAGGTAGGATAAGTTGGAATCCATGATGTGGAATCCCTGGGAATGCTCAGTTCCCAATGTTTGCAGTAGTGATGAGTGTATGTCTTGCAGGAGGAGAGACTGATGACCTTCATCACAGAACCAAATATACACCTGGCCCTGAAGTGGGAGGAGCTAAAGAAGAATTCAGGAAAGGTAGGATCCTTGCAGGGATGGATACTGCCTCACACCAAAGTGAACCCACAGATAAGGGGATAGCCAGTGTGAGTAACAAAATTACCTTCTCAGAGCATTGTTGAAGCATAAAACACAGCAAGACTGTTGCTTTCTCTCTCTTCAGATCTCCAATGGCCATGTCTCTTGTGGTACATTCTACAGTGAAATAAAGAATAGAGTTCTGAGGAAAGTAGTTCAGGCTGGTCAAGGTGACATTTACAAAGCCACCACAAGCCCCATTGTAGATGATGCCCATATTTATATCTGAGTAAACTTAAAATTGTTTCAAATGTCTGTGACACTTTTGCTGTTAATCCACAGCCAGAAATAGTTGTCGTATCTACGTCTTGCTGAGTGTTGGTACTAGGAAGGAGAGGTATGATGTATTAAGTCTGAGCAGCTCCTGAATAGATTAGATGGGGAAATGTTAATTTGGGTCTGAATTGTGAGGCTTAAATATAGCATTTATTAGCTATGTGTCTATCCACAGTTATTAAGCATGAAACCTGTACTCATAATTTCTTCCCACACTGCTAAAATTTGTGCTCAGGCTCTTTGACTTTTCACTTTATGAACTGTATCAACCCATTCTTATTTATAATTGTATTCTCTTACCCATCTTATGGGTCTCTACTGGCCCCACTGAATTCATTTGGTTTTGTAAAACAAAGCAAAAAGACACTGTAAAATGAATGACACTTTGTAAATGGGAATGTGTTATAATTATCATATTTGTTTCAAAATTAATTTAGTAATCATTTGAAACCTATTTGTATCCCCTTGATAGGTAGAAATTCCCTGTTTTAATCTGATGGGATTACATTGAAAGGATGCAGAAAGGTAGTCTTTATTTTTACCTCTGTCAGGGTAACAGGGACACACAAGGTTACCACAATGATTTTACTATGAGGGCAGCAGGTGAAAAGAAAAACTGAGCACTTCCTTAATGTCAGAAAGGGAAATGGAGGCCATGTGAACTAACAATTGCATTATGTTTCAATGGAATCCTGCTTTTCTTTTTGTCAATGCATGTGAAGTTTCCATCTGTGAGATACACTGAGAGGCTTGTTTGTTCATGCACCAAGAGAATAGTGGTGTCTATTAGAATTCACCATGGCCTAAAACACCTTTCTCACTATGCAAGTCTCAGTGTGGTCTGGGTTGGCTGTAGATAACATTTGATTACCTGCCTTCTGTGCTATGAAAATGGGTATTTAAAGAGATACAGGTGTCTATCTGCACATTTGGTAGGATGAGTAACTCAGGCAGGTAAACATATTTATGAGAGAGTATGGGAAGGGAAACTATGCCCAATGTTTATTGGAAAAGAAAACTAGAACAAGTTGTTGAAGAATAATACCTTATTCAGTAGAAAGCTAGCATTAGAGGTGATGGGAATAGAGATGTGTCCTCCTTTCAAAAAGTTTACAGTCATATTGGAGACAAATTTTATTTTCCAGGAAAAACAAAAAGTGACAAATCAAGAATTTGTGTTCCTGCTTTAGATTTTATGGGCTGGGTAAAGACAAATAATGGTAAATTTCTGAGGATGAAGAATAGCTATTAATTTATGGTCAGAAAGGGGTTTGATTTCCAGCTCTGGTCCATATTAGAATATAATCTTGAATTTTCTAACTTTAAAATGGCAGTAAGAAGCTCTACATCACAAAGATTTTGTGATTATATAAAATAATGTATCTGGGAGGCACCTGGCTGGCTAGCTCATTCAAAGGAGTGTGTGATTCTTGATATCAGGGTCATGAGTTTGAGACCCATATTGGATGTAGAGATTGCTTAAATAAATACATTAACAAGTAAATAAATTTTTAAAATAATATATCTGAAAGTTAGTATTTCTAGGCCACTTACCAGGTTACAAAAGTACTTTTGAAATCTTTAGCTGTGGTTCCCAGGAGAAGTTGGTACACATAAAACTCTGGATGAAGTAAAGAGTTGCATACACACATATATTTAATTTTATGTGCAAGTATTTAATGCAGTTTAAATCGTGAAATTACATTTACAGTACATGTGATACTCTCCTGCTTATCCAGTAAGAGAAGCGGCAACAAAGGGTAAAAAACATTTCATTGATTCTTTCAAAATAACCCTGTGAATTAGGCTTTGAGAAATCATTCTCCCCATTTTGCTGATGAAATAGTTAAGATTTAGAAACATTAAGTGGATTTTCAGAATTTACATAGGGTCAGGGCTCTTACTTTCAAGTCTGATCCCCCACACCTGTTGTACAGGTATCATAGATCATGTTGCAAAGGCTTCACACACACACACACACACACACACACACACACACACACACACACGATAGGATTTCAGTGTACCAGTAGCAATAGTTAAAGGCATGGTTGGATGTTAAGAGAGGTGGGAAAGTGAGAATTCATAGAGCTTATTCTTCTGCAAAGGTATGAAAAAAAGGCATTGATGCATTTAATTTGTGGTTTTGTGTTCTATTTTCATTCATTTTGACTTGGATTGGAAATTTGGAGAGACCTCTGAAAATAAATGCAAAGCCAGACTCTAGGAGTCCAAATAGGAAAGGAATCCAATCACTATCTCCTCAACCTTTCATAGAAATTCATGGTTCAGCAAAGTACCATAATAAATACAAAGAATCAGGAAATTTTCTAGTGCCTCAATGACCACAGAGCCATGGGCCATAAGCAGCCTGGCTCTATAGAGAATAAATCATTCGAGGGAAACTTGATTACTTTTTTGATAGAATTAGAAGACTCATTGTCAGAAGGAATGATGGAATGATGTTGATGCAGTATATCTTGATTTTTAAGAAATCATGTCCATCAGGGGATTTTACATGAAAAATTAATTTCAGTGTATTGAATATAAGCCTTATTAAGGAGGCAAAAACCATACTCATGGGACCCAAATTGTATGTGATTTAGGGGGGAAAAAAGGAAGAAAAGAAATAAAGGGAAGGGGTGCGGAGCACAGAGAGTGACAGAGACCAGGAGAGACTCAGGGATATATTAAGGAATGAGGGGACTTTTCAGACAAAGCCCTGCATCCTGGGGCTAATGTCTTTTTACATCTTTCATAAAAAATGTAGTTCCTAAAGATTATGGAATTTAAAACCATACATTGAGCATTCATGTCAGAAAGATCTTAGGAGAGCATTATGATTACATATGTAACTTCAGTTGAGGATTATGATCATACAGGTTAAGTGGACAAGTACTGTTGAGACAGTCTTCAGAGTAGCTGGACATTGGGGCAAAGAGTAGATGTTGAGTCAGGAAAACCAGAATACAGATAAAGGTTTGAGCACTTCTTGAACTCTTGTCTCATCAAGAAACTGAGCCTATTTCATTTCCCTTTGAATACAGGCTGACCTTAATGACTTACTTCTGAAAACAATATGAGCCTAAGTTACAGAATGTGAGACATCTTCCACCCAACTCTCTGTCAGGAAATGTGCCTCTGGTGCTATGTTTCCCATGTGGGAAATATGGCTACCCTGAAGCCTCTGAACTAGAGGGATCACATAGATATATTACCTAAGACTAGAGAAAGATGTCCCAACTGTCCCATCTGTTTCAGTCCTCAGTGTTTTCAGCCCAGGACTGTGACATTTGAGTGAAGAAGCCCTAAAGATGGTTACAGTCTCAGATAACATCTGACTTTTCATGCATAACCCAGGGTGAGAAACATCTAGCTGAGCCCAGTCAACCACCAATGTCTGGAGACATAATATTCTGGTCATATGTCCCTGAATTTTGGGATGATTGATCATGCAACAATAGATAACTGAGTATGTGTGCCTGAAGACAATTTTCATTAGCTTCATTTTTTAATAATAACACCTACCCCATGAATTTTTGTAAGTATTAATTTAAATAATCTTAGAATAGTGCCTATATATATAATAGTTTTGAACATTTTTAGCTTGTAAAAATATTAGTATTGCCTATATTATTAAAGGCAGTATTAAAACGAAGGCAGTTGTATAGTAATGCAGGTCAAATTAAAGGACATAGAATACTTTCAGAGTTTTATAATATTAGTTAGGGTTCTCTGGGGAAACTAAACCAATAGGGGAGGGAGAAGGGGAGAAAAGAAGGGAGGGAGGAAGAGGAGAGCAAGGGAGGGAGATATTGATTCATTGTGAGGAATTTGTTCATATAATTATGGAGACTTAGAAGTTCCACAATTTGCTCTTAGCAAACTGAGTAACCCAGGAAAGCCAGTGGTATATAATTCAGTCCAAGTGTGAAGACTTGAGAACTGGGGAATCTAATGGGGGTGAAGACTTGAGAACTGGGGAATCTAATGGGGGTGAAATCCCAGTGTAAGGACAGGAGAAAGTGAGATGAGTTGTCCCAGTTTAGCAGTAAGACAGGAAAAAGGGGGGGGCAAATTCTACCTTCTTATACCTTTTGTTCAATCCAGGTTCTCAATGGATGGGTTGATGCCCACCCACATTTGGGAGAGCATTCTGCTTCACCAAGTGCATCTACTCAAATGCCAGTCTCATCCAGAAATGTCTTCACTGACACTCAGAAAAAAATGTTCAATTTGGGCACCCTGTGGCTAGTCAAGTTGATACATAAAATTAGCCGTCATGCAGGGTTTACTCTACAAAGTAAGAAAACCTCATTAATAGACCAACTCATTCTGATATGCGTAAAAAACAATCTCATTGTAGCTGCTTCCAGTTTGAGTTAATGTATCACCCCAATTTTCCTACAGACCGTTCTATGTACTCTAAGACTTACCACGATGTGCCAGCTTTGATCTCTGAGGAAAAATACATGGATAAGAAGAGCCTGTAATGGTGATATTATGATCAGAGATTCAGAAATACAAGTCATACCCTGTTAAACCACACTTTCCAAAGGGTTTTGGAATGTACTGTAGACAGAAGAGATAATACGAAAGTAAATAAAAATGTACCTTATTAATATCCTTATAGATGCCTAATAATCCCTAACTAGTTATGGTTCAAATCAAATAAGGGCCTCTTTAATCTTGGGAATACCATGCTTATTGCCTGTGGGAAGAGAAAACCTCTTAATCCACTTATACAACCAGTTCCTTGTCATGAAAGGGAAAGATGTAAGATAAGCAATCTGCCCTGGGGCCTGACTATGCCAAAGCTTGAAACAGAAAAGCAATAAAAGGAAACTGGGATTCCTCATTTAAGGGAAAATAAATCTGCCTAAAAATAAAGCATAGGCCAGTGGATATTCTGGGCTCATACTAAGAGGATAAAGAAACACCTCTTCCTTCCCTTAGAGAGTTATGGCAGGTGTGGGAAGAGCAGGGCCTGGTATAGGAAGAGGAGGCAAAATATAGATACTCTTAAGACAATGGAACCAGGTGATTTCTTCTGATATATGTTGAAGGGGCCTGTGCAATTTCTGTTGGATGGAATCAACTCTGTCACCCTGGTGACAAGTTCGTTGTCCAAGGGATCAATACTCCAATGAAATACAAGCTGTACATAAAAGAGGAAAAATACATGTAGGGTGACTTATAAAACTGTGCCCCATGCTGGCCCTTCCAACTAGTTGTAACAGACCAACACAATGAGCCCCCCTCTGCAGATGGTATAGACATGAAGTATATAAGAAGAAAAGGAACCTTTAAGCCCAAACCCCATAACTAAAAAATGTTATTCTTCTCTGTTCCATAAAACTTACTATAATTTCTAGTCTTGGACCCGGAGTGAATGCCATATATCTAGGAGATGTATCTAGGGTATCTCATGTTTGTGTTTTATTTGTATCTTTAAAATAAAACTTAGTAAGTCATAAGCAAAGATCTTTTAGGCCTACCCCTACACTAGCATTTAAAGATCTAACCAATATATATTCATGAGTTTATCTCTGTCCTCAAAGAAAAAATGACTTGCACTTTATGACTTGCACTTTGATATTTTGGTGTTGTCTTTCTTTCCCTCCCCCTCCCCCTCCCCCCCAACTCTCTGTGAACCACAGCACCAAACTTAGTACTTCAGTTAGGATATATTTTATAAGTTGGTTTGGAGTACTCTTGTTCATTCCAAACAGAGCTAAAGTTCATTCTAATCCCATTCAGATATACAGTTTTTTCTCCTGTTATACATTTTTGTATGCATGAAGGCTAGAAACAAATAGCTCTTAAGTGTTTCTTACAGGTAGATGTCTGAAAATTCTTTAGCTTTTTTTTGTTTTTCCTTGACTTTGGTCATTTCCTTCCGGTTGCCCATAATCTCCTCTTGACCTCCAGTTAGTGCCCAGTCTTCTAAGAATGCAGTGATTAAAACAAAACAAAACAAAAACACATACAAAATATCCCAACTAGATATAAATATTTAATAACAATATGGCAGAGTTCAGACAAATGACAAAGTTCATTTTTTTCCCATCAGAGTTTATTGTCAAGTTGGATTCCATATAACACCCAGTGCTCATCCCAACAAGTGTCCTCCTCCATGCCCATCACCCCCTTTTCTTCTCCCCCACCCCCATCAGCCCTAGTTTGTTCTCAGCATTCAAGAGTCTCTCATGGTTTGCCTCCCTCCTTCTCCCCAACTATTTTTCCCCTTCTTCTCCCCCATGGTCCTCTAAGTTCCTCCTAATCCACCTATATGTAGAAAACATATGGTATCTGTCCTTCTCTGCCTGACTTACTTCGCTCAGCATAACACCCTCAAGTTCCATCCATGTTGCTACAGATGGCCATATTTCATTCTTTCTCATTGCCATGTAGTATTCCATTGTATAGATAAACCACATCTTCTTGATCCATTCTTCAGTTGATGGACACTTAGGCTCTTTCCATGTTTTGGCTATTGTTGAGAGTGCTGCTATGAACATTGTGGTACATGTGCTGCAATGCATCAACACCCCTGTATCCCTTTGGTAAATTCCTAGCAGTGCTACTGCTGGGTCATAGGGGAGTTCTGTTGTTAATTTTTTGAGGAACCTCTACACTGTTTTCCAGAGGGGCTGCACCAGTTTACACTCCCACCAACAGTGTAGGAGGGTGCCCATTTCTCCACATCCTCGCCAGCATCTATAGTCTTCTGATTTTGTTCATTTTAGCCACTTGGACCGGTGTGAGGTGATATCTCAGTGTGGTTTTGATCTGCATTTTCCTGATGATGAGGACACTGAATATCGTTTCATGTGTCTGTTGGCCATCTGTATGTCGTCTTTGGAGAAGTGTCTGTTCATGTCTTCTGCCCATTTCCTCACTGGATTATTTGTTTTACGGGTGTGGAAGTTGGTGAGTTCCTTATAGAGTTTGGATACTAGCCCTTTATCTGATAACAAATGACAAAGGTAATTTTTAAATGCTTGAATGTCATATTCCTTTTGTATATATTTTAGTATCACATTTTTTTTTATCAAAAGAGCATTGAATTATAACATAAGTTCTATTGTAACTTAACTCTCTAGAAAATGGTCAGAGAGCTTTCAATCAATATAGTCCTCTGAATGGTCAACCAAACCTGTAGAAGATGTGTGTGTGGACTCTTATTCAAGAGCCCACACTTCGTGCCACAGATGAATTCTCCCTATTGACGAAGAGTGTTTTAAAATGGGTCACTCTTCAGAATATCTTTTCTGGCCGTTGCTGTTCTAACCTTTGGGAACTTAGGAATGAAGTTGGATACCTCTGGAGAATAATTGGCATAAATCAACTCTGTACCGATTTCACACCATGACCTTGAAAATAGATGTTTCCTACTTGTGAAGGGATCTTGCAGAGGTTTAAATTCAGAGAATTGGAATTAAACAAAACTTAACTTATTTTATCCAAAAAGCTAGTACTTTAATAGATAACAGAGCAATGCAGGTGTGGAGTTTTATGGGAGATCACAGATGAGGATTGTGATGTTTCCAAGTTATATAGGGTTTTAGGAAACTTAATGCAATGACTTTGTTTAGGAGAAAAAGAAACACAGTTGCAAGGAAGTTAAGTCACATTGGAAATTAGTGGCAAAATAGGGGCTAGAACTAAAATTTTCTTATTTCATGTGTAGAGTCCCTTCTGTGTGCCGTTGTTCCTGAAATTAGGGATTTCAGAGTCTTCCCATATTCTTAAAACTGAATCCAGGGAGACCTCAAAAGGAATTTGACTGCTTTTCATGGTTTAGTTACAGTGTCCAGATAGACATCTCACTTCAAGGCTTTCTCTAATCCAACAGAGATTTTATCAGGACCCAGGAGGGCATTAGGGTATTTCACCTCTTTTTTTGCTACAGCCCCATCTTTGTACTTCCAGGGAATGAGGTCTGACTCTCAAGGGTCCTAAGTACAGTTATGCTTTCTGGAGCTTTTCTCCCACTCCTGTTCCCTTTTGAGGATCAGTTTGCTTACCTAAGTGCTTAAAAAGTGTCTGCTTCCCATTAGCCCTCTCCAGTCTCTCCTTACCTTATCTTTTGGCTCTGGATCATATCTATTTATATTTTAAAGACAGTGGACACTGTTGTTTATTTAATCTGCATACGAAGAGGGGACTGATGTATCACTTATGCAAACATATGCCACTGATGCAGCCTGTAATATAGCAGGGTTCCCAGGATAACACATTTCCATTTCTGCCACTCTGCATATTTCCCTTGAGGCTATCCAGAAAGCTATGCTGTCTTTCGATATATGATAGACCTGGATTCTATTTTGGGTGCATAAAAATAAGAAATAGTCTCCTGGGATTTGTTTATGTTATTACTGTGCCAAACTCTAAAAGGGAAATCGCACTTGATATTCATCCCTTGCAGACATCAGGGGAATTTATTTTTCAGGGGCAAACACCCTAGCTATGGGAAATGATTATATCTAGATACAAATACTGTTAAAAGGACATTTATCTAGTAGATTACATACCAAAACTCTTCCCCAGGCTTCCTATTCCCTCTCCAAAAATGCTTTAGCAGGAACCATAGTCTGTGAGTAACAGTGCCTCTTGCATTGCCATCTGTATAGTCTGTCTTCCTACCTTGGCCCATAGACGAGTCCCATGCCTGATCAATTTTCATGGTCATTCCATTCAGTGGGGTGATTTGTTCCGATAAAATGGAAAATTGAAATGGAACTGTTGCTGGATACAACATCGTCCACTTTTTCTATTTTGTCAAAATGCCATGGTTGCTCATTTTTTCATGGCCATGAGTTGAAATAAATTAAACTTCCCAGAGGCAAAACTTCTCTGAGATCAGATTGGAATATATTGATTAGCTCTTTGAGGCCTGATGGATTGAAGGTTCTTGCTTTATAAACACATTTACAAACATGCCTTAAGAAACAGTTGCTTAGCACTGGGTAGACTGCTTGTGTTTATTTAAAGCTGCAGGCAAGGGCGTATCTGCAGCCCCTGATTTTAACCTATCAGTGTTTCCATCCCAGATCAATGGTGACAAGTGAAGTGTTGCTCCCTTTAGTGACTTCTAAAACCAGCTCAAGGTTGGCTTGCCCAGTGATGTGTCAAGTAATACATCAAAGTCTCAGGAATATCTCAGCTTGTGGTAGAATGCTAGAGTATTAGATCCAGCAGGGGCTTATGACAGTACCATCTTAGCCTACATACCCATTCTTCTAATGGTGTTATTTATTCAGTTTGCAATATGGATGACTTTAGAGACAACTTTAGAGTTAGAGAAGAATTTTAGCGATTTTCTATTCTCTGGCTTAAAATTCCAATAACTGTGGTTACCAAATATATAACGTAAGTGAATGAAATCATCTGGTTGGCAGTGTTATCAGTGGAAGGCATGAGCTTGCTTCAATGAGGCAGCAGTCCCTTTATGCCAGGTGCTTATTTTCATGGAAAGGTGTGTGCCCAGTATTGCCAAACAGGTAAAATTTTCAAAAGATCCAGGAAATATGGACATGATGTGACAATTTATTAAAAATCTAAAAAGAAAATTTAAAATTAAAAAAAAAACCAAAGCCTTTGCAGGCAAATAAAACAAAGTTTCAGACTGAATTCAGTCTAAGAGACATCCAGAATATGATCTCTGATTTACTCATAATCTCATGCTGGTGAGAGAAATGAGATTCAGAAAAACGGGTGCGATGAGTGAGTTCCACCGACGACACAGGAGCTCAGCAGGCTGTTTCACAGTCTGCCTTGACATGGAGAATATGGGGGAATTCTCATCTTGCAGTGCACTCCAGATCCAAAGGCAGAATTGTAAGATCTCAGGACTAGAAGATACTCTACCCCAACTCCAAATTTAACTTCTAGTAACTGAGAGCTGAGTTGTTGAATTGGCTTTTCCAGGATCCCACTGCAAGTGAGAAGAAGAGAGACTTGGTCCAGTCTGGTACTATTTCTATTACATGACTTTCCAGAGAACTGGGACTTAATGATTTGCTGAGAGTTTTCAGACCTTGTATGAGGTCTTAAAGAATGATGAATGATAACTAAAAAATCCTGAGAGTGACTGAATATTAAGCAAGATATTTTCAGGTTCTACATCAGAAGGCATGGTAGTTTAACAGATTTTTAGTGCAGTTAACAAAACAAATCAAACAAACGATATACCTGGCTCACACAAATTGGACTTTTCGTTAATTTATTTTCATTTACCTAATAAGGTAATCTGGAAGTGGGCAGTTTTGACAGTGGGTTAGTATCTTATCAATATCAGGATTTATGTCCCTGTGATAACATTGGTCTTTGTCTCATGGTCACTGATGGGCATTGTTATTCCAGGTGTCACAGGAACATTTGACTAGTAAAGCATGATGCCTTACTAGCTGTCCTCAGGAAGACAAAAGCTTTCCAAGGAACCCTGAATACAATTGTTTATTTATGTCTCTTTGGAGTTAATTTTTGCACATTATCATTCCTAGATACAAAGGAGGCCGGAGAAGTGTGTTTGCCTCTCTTGGCATCTGGAAGTTGGCATGGGGCTTGGAGATAAGTGTGATGTAAATCAAACTACAGTTTAATTTCCTTTCTAGGGAAGGAACCCCAAGGATTTTGGAAAATTTGCAGTGAGGTTTAGGGATCCACTCCACATTACAATCACCGTGCTTTCTTCCTGCAAGAATTCTGAGTACTAACGGTGATTGTGCAGCCTGATCCTCTGGACTGTGTGCTCTAATGCTATCATGTAACTACTTGCTAGATCGTCTTTGGCCCTGCCCTACTGAGCTGCTTCCACCCCTCATTGAAACGTATCCCTTCTAACGGGCTTGGAGATGGTTATTGGATTCGCAGGAGACAGAGTTATGAAGCACATCAGGAACACTGGGGAAAAAGAGATGTGATTCTGCTCAGATTCTATTAGAGTAGAAAACATGCTGGATATCAAAAGGAAATTTATGTAATGTATTCCAGCATTGTTCGCGGTAGAGCATCATGTTTTATGCAGGCAGAGGCAGCCGGGGCATGCAGTGTGAGAACTCTGCTACAGACACTGAAACAAACAATAAAACAGTGAATGGGCAATGGGCAGAAAATAAACCCTGGTTTTTATGGGAAGCGTTCACAATCTCCATTCTATACCAAACTTCCTAGTCTATGTCAGAGAGAGTATTTTTTAAATGCCTATAATAAATCTTTTCTATTGTTTTACTTAGATTCTAAGTGAATAAACACCCACCTCCTTTAAAAATCAAGGCTGCAAGATTTAAGCAAACAGGATAGCCTTGAATAAATGAATGGGGAGAAACGCAGGATTAAGAGAGAGTGGTGATATGTTTATCTCCTTTAGGAGGAAGTTCAGAGAGACTCAGAAGACTAGGATTTCCAACTGAAAGTAGAAAGGATAGAGTTGAAGAAGCTAAATGCAAGTAGGGAAATGTAATTCTTAGGAAGCTTAAGGAAGTTGTAAATAGATGTTAGCATCTGCAGCTGCCAGAGGGAGCTCTGATCTCAGGGGACTAACAAAGCCTACATTGGTTCAGAGAGCATTTCTAGAAGGTGATGAGCATGCTGCCGAACTGACACGGGATTCAGAATTTTGATCTTTGCTTGTTTATGTCTTGTGTCCCATCACCAAAGTGTGGTTTGTGTAAACTACTCAAGGTAATTGCACTTGGATTTTCAGTCATAAGAGGATGCATTAGGGCATTGGTAGTATGTGTTGAGGCAGACGTAATCAGATATGAAAATAAACAAAAGCTTAAATACAGTTCATGAAGCATTACTTCTTTGCAAGAGTGATAACAACTTACATTTATGTAGATGTGCATTTTGGGCCAACTAATCTACCCATAAATTCAGTCAGTTAGAAATCATCAATGCTGTGATCTTACCTGGGTCTGATGAAGAGTATTATAATTACATCACTGATCATAAATGCCTGACAAACTAGTAACAGCTTTTAATATGGCATATATGGAACAATATAGATCAATTTAAAAATGGAATTGACTGGGGACGCCTGGGTGGCTTAGTCGGTTAAGCGTCCGACTTTTGCTTAGGTCATGATCTCATGGTTCGTGGGTTCGAGCCCCGTGTCGGGCTCTGTGCTGACTGCCAGCTCAGAGCCTGGAGCCTGCCAGCTCAGAGCCTGGAGCCTGTTCAGTCTGTGACTCCCTCTCTCTCTCTGACCCTCCCCTGCTCGCGCTGTCTCTCTCTCTCTCCTAGAAATAAATAAAAATATTAAAAAAAAGAAAAATGGAACTGATTGTTTACTTAATAACAAAAATATAATCTTGCATATTTTATTCATTAAATTTGATCTACGAGGAAGGTAGATACAAAAAGAAATGCAAATACTATTTTGGAGTACCTTATTATATATCCCTTAATACTTTTCTAAATCAGTTATATAACTCATGCACTCCTCCCAAAAACCCTAATTGGTGGGTAATATTTTTTTTAAGTTTGCTTTTTTTTTCTTTTTTTTTTGGAGAGAGAGAGAGGGCAAGCAGAGGAGGGCAGAGAGAGAGTGGGAAGAGAATCTGAAGCAGGCTTGGTGCTGACAGCAGTAAGTCCAGCCCATGAACTGCAAGATCATGACCTGAGCAGAAATTGGTCACTTAACCGACTGAAACACCCAGGTGCTCCTAGTGGGTAATATTCTTATCCACATAGTATAGATGAGGATTGTGAGAAGAGGATATTCTTAATCTCGCTTAAGTTCACCTATACTGTAAATTGTAGAGTTGGGTTTAAAAACAGGCTTTGAGACTCTAGACCTTATACCACTTGTGCCCTGCCATAATCAACAAGGACATGTCAATCAAAACATGACATCAACATATTCCACAATATAAATGTGAGTGGCTTTAAAAGAATTAAACCATCTTTATGTATAACTTTCATATAGAGTTTTATCTGTTCTAAACCCACTTCTGCTAATAGATACGTACAAGTAGGAACACGTGGAAGCCTTTTAAGTAGTTTTCAAGTAGCGTTAATAATAATTGCTACTATTGAGTGTCTAATGTGTATTTGGCACTAAACTTCTTTATTATGTTTCATTTAATCCTGGTATATATCACCTATTATTTACCCACATGGCATAAATGAGAATAATAAGGGACAGATGACTAACTAATCCAGAGTCATGGGGTTTATGATTGGTAGGTTAGGAATTTATTTCCTATCTACCTGATTCCAAAATACTAAGTCTTAGCTGCACCAAGTCTAGTTTTTGTACTATTGTACATTTATACTATAGTACTATTGTAATACTTTGTCCATTGTTAGCTTTAACACTCTGAATCTCATTATGAAATAAATATAATAATTTCTCATTTAACAGATAAATGCCTTGAGACATTAGGTGGAAGAAAGAGGAAAAATAAATTTTAGAGAAGCCTATAAATCCATTAAGTTAGTAGAAAAGGATAGAGTTTATATTCAGCTTTGTTTGCTGTTTCTTTCTTTTCTATTTGAGGATTATCTCTGAATTTATAAGTCATACAGCAAGTAATAATTTAAAATATGGATTTGCTTTCATCTGACTTTTTTATTAAGAAATATATTCTTGGATTTTCATTCCATGATCCCTTCTTCACTTCTACCCAAGGGAGGAAGTGCTACTAATCTTACTAAAATGTCCACGAATTTGAATGACCAACAGTTAATAGTGGAGGGTTATACTGAACCAACCCAAGTTCATATTTTTTTGGTTTTCTGTTTTCTCAGCCTAATCAGAGCCTTCCTCTTTGCAGACATTTTCATCATTATTCTACTTTGCTTGTAAACTCTCTCAGTTCAGAATCCCACCTAGGGATCTCATCATGAGGATATCAATTTCCAACAATAACTTTAATAGCAATGAAAGACTTTCTTCAGTTGTCCCAAATGTCCATTGAGTCTATCAGTAGAGTTTAATCTTGTGTCATAGGCTCTACAAAGGACCACCTCCAAAGGAGGGAGCTTTGAAAGAATGGAAACTCTCTCTGTTGCCTCCAGACTTTTTAAGGTAGAGTACTTTGAAGGAACTGAAAGCATCTCTAAGCTTTTTGTTTCCTTTTTCTTTTCTTTCTTTCTTTTTTTTTTAAATAAATTCCAATTAGTTTAAGTTTGGAGTCGTTATGGAAGGAGATGAACTGTCCCAAAAGGGGATGAATGAAAATTTTTGCAATATATGAATGCATCAAACCAACATGTTATACATTTTAAGCTTATATGATTTTATGTATCAGTTATATTTCAGCGAAGCAGGGAGGGTGGAATTTTCATCACCAAATCCCCAAATATAATAATAATAATAATAACAACAACAACAACAACAATAATAATAATAGTAATTATAGAAGCCCTGCAATGGAGTGGCAAGACTCAGAGAGGTAGCTGGGTTCTGGATGTCAGGAACCTTACATTGTTATATTAATGGTCTGAGAAAAGGATATCTTGCCCTAGAGAACAGAACAGATGCAGCAATCTTTCCTGGGGTGAATTACCTTTGTGCAGACAAGTATGACTCACTGAAATCTGTCAGAAAGGATTGCCTTATACTGTCTTTCTCTTCCTATCCTCCATATGCCAATTCCCTCTATTTCTTCCAATCTTTACAAACCAGATAGTTTGAGAGGTGCTTAAACCCCTCTTGACCAAACATTACTTTCCCCTTCATCTGCCTGAAAATAGTCTCAGAAATCTCCGTATTTCACACTTCAGTGAAGAAGTGTTTGTGGACCTCTTTAAAATGCAAACAGACTCCCAAGTGGAAAAATTATAAACCATCATTATTCATTCACACCTTGGTGTGGATTAGCTCATCAGAGCTATTACCTAGCAACATTAGGATAGCCTGGTGATTTATGATCTGAGATGAAGGAGAACTTTCCATTGATTAATGGTAATGGCCTGGAGAATGGAAGAATGTTGAGAAGGGCATTGGACCCCTCAGAGAGCAAGGGCAACTCAAAGGAAATATTTTACAACGGTGGCTAAGAACAAGAGCTCTCAAGTCAGCCTCTTTGGTTTCACTGTTTACTTTAAGTGATCACTCTATGCAGAGAAGTTTTTGCTGTTGCTATCATGACAGTCATTAACAGTGTTATTTTAATATTATGTGAGTAATCTCAGAATAAGAAGATTGATTCACATAGTTCAGGAAAAGAAAGAAAATTTTTTGTATACAGGTTTCCCATATGGCCAGGCCTCAATACAGCAGTGTGAGAGAAAGATGGTCAGACTTAGATTCAGTGACTTCATTCAGGATATCAAATTTCTGAATTTCAGTGTCTTCATTTGTAATTTGGAAATGGTAATTCCTACTCCTAGGTAGTAGTTTATGTGAAAATTTGTATGAACCTAAAAACACTATTATTCATGCTTTTAACTAATTTTGTAAAAAAAAAAAATGCTAAAATAGAATTTGGTAACATGCATTCATGTTTTTGAGGCTTACTCGTTAATCATATTTGGGTAACATTATAAAAACACCAATGCTTCATAATTCTCCCCCATCCTCATCCCCAGTCATTTATAATTAATTGGCAGGTAACATACAATGGAATCACTTAAATGTTTACATATCTGCTTTTCACTTTTTTCCAGGTAATTTGTTCAGCTAATTGTTTAAGGATGAACCTAGTGATCTCATGTATTTTTTTTGCCTGTGATATTCATGTTAGACAATAGACTTCCCTCTGACCTACAAAACTTAAAAAAAAAAAAAATTAGGATTTTTAAGATTGAACTCCAGGGTATCTGAGATTGTTGGAAGGTGTCCAAAGTCATAATTTCCTTTAGATGTTTTAAAGCAGATGATACCCCCAAAGCAAAAGAGGTTAAAATAAACCAAACCAAAACAAAAAAACTACCTTTCCTGTTAACTCTGGAAATCAAAAGACTCTGTTATATGAAGTCATTTCAAAAATTTACACCTTTGGGATATGCTTGAGAAGTCAAATCACTGTCTTCTATGGAGGACACTAATTTCAAGAGAATAACACTATTCAGTTAATATAATCTGTTTTGCTGTGACTTTTTCAAGGTTATCTTCAGGTTCTTCAGAAACTCTAGGATAGAGATTCTAAACAAGGAGTCCATTAATCAGGACTGTGTGTGGTGGGGGTGGGGTAGGTGGGGAGAGATCACATTTATTTTTACTATCCTATAATTGAAACTTAGTATTCCTTCATTTATTAAAGTAGAAAACAAACTACATTAATAATAGCAGTAATTGCATTACTAGTGATGTCGCATTAACAGAATAAAATATTTTCATGTCACCTTCCATATTGCATACACATGCATGTTACAGTTGCAGATATCTTAATATTATCTGAACTTAAGACTATTTGATATTTTGATTGCCATTAGTTCTATGCAGTTTTATTTACTACATTAATAAAAGCAATGCATTACTATTACCACAGACCGATTTTTAAATATTTAGATAATTCTGTTTTAATATCATCAACTCCCTTTGCAATTCTATATATATTTTTTTTTTTATGGACTTAGAAACATTATTATGGAAAAGGGTCCATGGGCTTTACTAAATGGCCAAAGGGGTCTACAGTATTAAAAAAAAAAAAAAAAGTTAAAAACTACCCTAGAGAAAAGAGTCTTAGACTACAAAATACTTTCTAAAAACTTTTCATAATACATATAAACTGGGCAGTTGTTTTTATACAAGTGAATTTCTATTAGGATAGAAAAATAAAGCTAAAGTAAACAAGGGGACAAAATTACCTATTCTCACATTTTGTCTACATAAATTATCAAAGTTTAACCAATGACCCAGGTATACCAGACTATGCTTACTTTGGAATTATCAGTAACTATGAGGTATCTGAGATGTCACCCTACTTGCAAGCTAACAAGTTAGCCTGACACAACTTTATGGACAGAAAACATGAAACTCCTGGGTCAGAGATAAAGTACTTTATTTTTTTACTACACAGCAAGCACTAGGAGCTTGAATTTCTATTAATGTGAATTCTTCTAGCACTTCAGTCCTGTAAGACTGATGTAGAGCAGCCCAGATACTCTAAACTTGGTGGGTTTGGATCATCATCGTAGCTGAGGAATCTCAAACTTAGGATACTCTGATAGTTATAATTGGCTGCAAGCAATTATAACTTGCCCAGTCTTTGCTCTGAGGAGAGACACTATCTTCATTATTACCAGAGGGCAAACAAACTTGCCCTCTGCCCCTGAAGGAGATGTTATCTCTGTTTGTTAATTATAGAACAGCCTTGAAGACACATTCTGGACCGACCAAAAACTGTCTCTGCTCACAAGATGTGCAGAAACATGAATTTCATGAACAGTTGTCCTCCAGGGGGAACTTAGGCCACCAAAGATGCCATTATCTCAGTTATGAGCAATGTATGAATATGTATTATGATTATTACTCTTCCTTATGGCATGAATTAAATATATATGTGTATTTATATACATTCATAATATAATGCATTTTATATATTTATATATGTAATCTTAATTATATTTCTATACATTTCTATATACTTCTTTTATTTTATATAAATAAATGTATATTTATTTTATAATATTAAATGGTATAGATTAATATTTATATTTATACACATCATATTTATTCTTCTAATGATTTTTATACATGATCAAAGTTAAGAATCACTGCTCTAGAAAAAATAATCACACACACAAAAGGGCACTCTGAAATATTGTCTGAGTAAGACTTAGTATTAAGTCCTCACAGAATTGAATGCTGTCTGGGGTGCCTGGGTGACTCAGTCAGTTAAGTATCTGACACTTGACCTCAGCTCAGGTCTTGATTTCATGGCCTTAATCTAAGGGTCATGAGTTCAAGATTGTGACTTAAAGCCCCAGGTGGGGCTCCATGCTGGCAGCTAACTCTACTGAAAAACAAAAACAAAACAGATTTGAATGCTGTCCTTTGGAGTTCTCTTGTCATCAGAAAAGAGGGAAGCCCTAACTAGAAGAGCCTGCTAAGTCTATCACCAATAGAAGCAGTCAAGCATAAATACTGGCATATACCAAATGTGCTGTCTGAACAGAAAAATTTAAATTAGCATTTAATAACAAGTCATAAAGAATCATAGTCATCTGGAAATTAGGGAGTGTACCTTTGAATAATCCAAATGTCCATAGAGAAATCACAGTGGAAACCATTGAAACATTTCAAATTGAATGATAATTAAATGACCACATATCAAAGTATGCAGCTAAAGTAGTACAAAATAGCAAAGATAATTAACAGCTTTATGTACCAAAATGGGTAAACCTCACCATATAACTTTAGGAGAGAAAAGCCAGACACATAAACAAATACTATATTTTAAAGAGTATTTCTGGGGAGCCTGGGTGGCTCAGTCGGTTGAATGTCTGACTTTGGCTCCAGTCTTGATCTCACAGTTGGTGGGTTTGAGCCCTACATCTGCTTCAGATTCTGTGTCTCCCTCTCTCTCTCCACCCCCGCTCCCACTTGCACTCTGTCTCTTTCTCTTTCATAAATACACATTACAAAGAATTTTCTTTAAATAAAAGAGTATTTCAAAAGCAGGCAAAACTAATCATGGTGATAAAAAATAAGACAGTCATTATCTTGGTGGGAATCTTGACTTGGAAGAGCCACAAAGGAGGTTTTTGGAATGTTGGTAGTATTTTAAATATTGGTCTGCCTGTTACTTATATAAGTGAATTTGTGAAAATTTATTAAACCATCTGTTCATGACTTGCATACTTTTCTGAATGTATGCTTAAATAAATACAAAAATTTACTTAACATATCTGGGCAGTAACATGCAAAATGTTTCTGAAAAACAAAAAACTTGATTGAAAGCAGTGGAACTGGCATGAGCTGGAAGAATATGTCAACCATTTTCATATGTCCTTGACCCCATGTCTGTACAGCTGAAGAAAACAAGAATAACCAACTATAATTTTTGGTTTGAGATCCTGTAAAGAAAAGTGCTACTGGTATATCAGGCTCCTGTTGAATCTTTCTGATCTCAACTCTAGGCTTTTTTTTTTTTTTAATTTATAACTAAAACATTTACTTTGCATGGAGGGTGAACTCAGTGTTTATTGGAACTATGGTCGATATGTAAACTGAAGTTCTGGTGCATAATTAGACAGTTTGTAGGTATCAATTTATTTTTCCAAGTTGGCCCAGCCTTGTCTCAATTCTTAATTCATCTGCTGTTTGTCCTTATTGACATCTCATTCTCCTTCTATAGATTGTCAACACACCTGAACTCTAAAAAGCATAAGTGGTTGAAACATTCTAGACATGGGCTCTTCACAGACCTCACCCTAGTGGCTTAGATTTTACTCTGCAATTTACATACCAGTTTGGCTATCTGGGCCTATACAAGTGCATTAATACTTATCAATCAGATCTTGGTTTAAAATCATTTTTCTCTAGCAAGTTTTTTTTTTCTAGATGAGGACCTCTAATTTATGCTCAGAAAAAAACCACAACAATGTACTTTTCTTGCTTAACACTTATTACAACTGTTATTAAATATTTAATTATCCATTGTTTACTATTATCCTTATTTCCTGCCAGACTAGGAGATCAATGATGACAGGAGCCTCTGCTTTGTTTATTGTTGATTTTTTTAGTACCTGGTCCACTGCCTGCAATTTATTGAAAAAAAAAAAAATCAATGAATGTGTAAATGATGGAATAAATGGACTCACCTGCTTCATGGATTCCTGGATTTTTTTACATGCCTAATTGGAGACCTAACTCTTGATATTTACAGAATTTGAAATGAGTCATTGAGCCCCTTCATTTTCATTGTACTGCCCCTCTTAGATGCACTTTCCCAGTTTAGTCCCTAAAGGCCAATCTGTTTTCCAATGATTAACCTACCGCCCCTATGTTAGTAACATCTCCAATTTCTAAAAGTAGATTTTATCAGACTTCTTACCAGTGTCATTTTAGGCTGGATAATTCTTTCTCATGGGGGAGGGGTGCTGTAGAACTTTGTAGAATGTCTAGCAGCATCCCTGCCCTCTACCCACTAGCTGTTGTTTGGGCAGCATCCCTGCCATCCATCCTCTCTCTAGTTGTGCCAACGCATAATGTCTCCAGCCATTGACAAATGTCCTGTGGGGTCAGTATTGTGCCAGATTGAGTATCATTGCTGCAAGGAGAGTTCTATTTTTAAATAATGGCATAGAAACAAACTTTCATCACAGTCCTCAAACTCTGCCCCTATATATGGGGATGGAGCTGAGGGTTGCTGGTCAGATCACATTGTTTTCCTCTTAAGTTGCATTCTCTGGCTGACTGAGTGGCTCTATCCCTGGCCTAATAACAGTTTTTAATTGGAAGGAAAGAATGGAGTGTGTTCCAGAGAGTTTGGGAGTGGTGATAGGTATTATGCAGTGTTCTATTTTTTCTTAAATGCCTGTGTTAAAAAAAAAAAAAAAAAAAAGTTTAACTACTAGGATAATCCTTTCTCCAACCCCCACATTGATACTGTTTGATACATCCCTTAAAAAGCTCAACAATCTCCCCAGGCTAGTAAGCTGTAGGAAGTAGGAAAATAACCAAGAGACTTACTTAAGTCTTTTATTTTACTTTTTTGTATTTTTTTTTTTACCCAAACTGCCTCTGTTTGAGTGTGAATACCTACACACAATAAAAGGAAGTAACGTTAGGAGACAAAAGGAAATTTCCCTTTTAAGAAATTATCACAATGTAAAAGAATTGCCATGGAAACAGCCTAGTCACATCCTATTGAATGATTATTTTTCCAAAGGAGTCTTTGAGACATCGTTTGTTTCTTTGAAATTGGGTGGAGAAGGGTCGTGTGTGTCAGAGAAGTGAAGGATGTGGAATTTCCATCATTGCCATTCAGGGAGCTGGCATCTGCTGAGATGGGTATATTCAGCTGCTTCTTCCCCAAGAACTTTGTTATCCCAGAATAATCTGAATAGGTATTTTCCAGGGGAGAATAGCAAGAGGTGGAAAAGTACAGAATGTTTTTAAAATTGAAGATTTTTTTGTTTAATATACCTCACTGCAGTCATTGTGTATGAGTAACAGAGGAAGTCAGAGAATAAGAAGACCTGAAAGTAGATCCATCTTGCGTTGTGCTTATAACTCAGGCCTGCACATGCATGTGCTAGAAGTCTAGTGTTTGCTTCCACAGTCACGCTGGAGTCTACGTTAACTCTATTTGGATCAGTGCCCAGAACCTTCCAGCTTAGATTCCTGCATCCAGGCTTACTACTTTTTTCAGTTCTTTCTTTCATGAGGCCAGAATGGTCTTTTAATTTTTTTTTTTTAATGTTTTATTTATTTCTAGGAGAGAGAGAGAGACAGCATGAGCAGGGGAGGGTCAAAGAGAGAGGGAGTCACAGACTGAAACAGGCTCCAGGCTCTGAGCTGGCTGTCAGCACAGAACCCGACGCGGGGCTGGAACCCACAAACCGTGAGATCATGACCTAAGTGAAAGTCGGACGCTTAACCGACTAAGCCACCCAGGTGCCCCCAGAATGGTCTTTTTAAAAAGATATCACCGTTCATATCACTGCCCAGTTTAAGATGACTTACAGACTGCCCACTGTCCTCAGGAAAAAGTCCAAATATTCTGATCCATCTCACAATCTGAACTTTGCAAAATCTGTTCAGCTTCACCCTCCTTTCTGCTCCCCTTATTATTTTTTTTTTTTTAATTCCAGCAGGACCAAACTCCTTTCATTTTATTAAACTCATTCTCTCTCACCTTTTACTCTGTATTTGGTTTTCTGTGCTCTCAGACAGAAAACATCTTTTCAAGACCTTATGTATTCTCAGCCCTCAGGAGAGACATGCTCTCCCCAATTCCCCAGCTTTCCCAACACTCAGGTGTCCATGCACCAGACATAAAATTGGGTGAGGACCTCTCTTTGCTTTTATAATCTCCTGGTGCTTATCCTGCATAATATTCCATTTGTAGTAGGTATACTTTCCCATCTGCCACACCGAGTGCTCTTTCAAAGTCAGAGATCTGTGTTTGGTCCATTTCCTTGTCTTCAGTTTCTAATAACATGGTACCAAGTTGATTGATTATTAGCAGTTAACTATTGAATGAATAAATGAGCAACTTAATAAATAGATGAATAAATTAATTAATGTATGAATGACTAGGTAAGTTCCAAACCTTCTATTCTGTTCATAGACAGAGTCCTATATTCTTCTTTCACCTCACCACTACTATAAGTATGATAGTAGAATATAATAGTATAATCCGTTCCTGCATTTGATTATCTCCTGTCCCTTACATGCTCGTTCTTATGTTTTTTTCTCCCTGCTAGCTTCCTCTTCCCCTGCCTTCTTTCTTCTCTTTTACGTTTTCTCCTTCACTGTTGCCAGTTTAAAATGATACAACCCATGTTCTGTGGCACTGAGTGACTTACTCATAATCATGCAGCTATACTTAAATGGTAGAGTCTGTACAAAGTAGGGGTGTCCTGGATCCAACCTGGTTCATCCCAAAAGGTGCCATTTAATTCTCCACTCTAATTTGTGAAGTTCTGGAATATAACATTTTTCTCTTCCTCTCTGTTCCAAGCGTTTAATTAAGACATTTTCTGACTCTGATGGATTACAATATCTGGCCCCTTACTCCATCTCTTTGGTTTTTATCCCCAGACTCTGATTTTTTATGTTGATACTTTATTCTCTGATTCTGGTTTCCTGAAAACAATTTGGCCTACTTTAATGGGAAATGAACTGACCTGGGAACCAGGGAGCCTGAGTTCTGCCTCTCATTAGCTGTATAGCCCATGTGACCTCTCTGATCCCCACTGCCCTCACCCAAGAAACAGAATCAATGAAAACACCTCACTGAGGCCCTTAGAGGATTCAGGTGGTTTGTGTGAATGCATTTTGTTAGCTTTACAATTACTTAAAGTTGGAAGTTTTATTAATTAACCTTATTGTGTTTTCCCAAGTCCTCTGGATCTTAATGGGTAAGCCACAGTTCCTGCCAAGCCAGGAGGCAGCATTTCTGGGGCTCTGGTATCCTTCTCATTTCTACTATTTCCACCTCCCCTGGGTCTTCACCAGCACCAGGCAGATGAGGTCTGCAAACACAGCTCATTTTAGATTCACCAAGAGTGTTTTCTATTGCCAGATAAATCCCAGCATGTCTGTGCTGCACAGTTCTCTGGATCTTGAATATGCAAATTATGAATATGCCAGAGCCCGTGTTTAAAGACAAGGAAGCTGGCACCACTAATTGCCTCCCTGGATAACCCTGCAACCCATAGTCTGCTGAACCCAAAGCCTGGTGTGTTGAAATGGAGGCTGCATGTAGTTCTTGGATTGGTCTATTCCTTGGACGTGATTGGTGATACTAGGGAAAGAGGGCCTTTTTTTATATTTAATCTCAAGTGGGTAGTCCCAGAGAACAAGAGTTCTTTTATCCCCACACTTCTATCTCCTTGTCCCAGTGAAATTATAAGCAATTCTTACTGATAAAATGTCTTGAATGGGAATAGAACTTTCAAATTAAAGTTTAAGTGCTTTAACACCTACTTTTCCCCCATTTGACTAAAAGAAAAAATATGTTTTAGGGTGCTAGGAAGGACTAAATTGTTTCTGTCCTGCTCAGTTATGAGACTTGGCAACATTCATAGTGATTTCGTGATTGTGATGCAAATACAGTGACAAGGGCTGCACGATTTACTTTTAGAGGTAGATAGGTCTGGGTTGGCAACTCATATGTGACTTTAGTCACTCTATGCTACCTGACCCTTACTATCACTGTAGTAATACATTATAGAATTGTTGCAAAGATTAAACAAAACTCCTTATGAGATTATGGTGCCTTATCAAAATCTGATACTTAGAAGCATGCAATAAATGTTAGTTTTTATTAAAACTGTATTTTATTTTGTTTTATTTTTTAAAATATTTTTATTTATTTCTAGGAGAGAGAGAGACAGCGTGAGCAGGGGAGGGTCAGAGAGAGAGGGAGATACAGACTCCGAAACAGGCTCCGGGCTCTGTGTGGGCAGTAAGCACAGAGCCCGACGCGGGGCTCGAACCCACGAACCGCGAGATCATGACCTAAGCGAAAGTCGGACGCTTAACCGACTAAGCCACCCAGGCGCCCCGTTAAAACTGTATTTTAAAACCTGGTCATAATTCTTTGAAGTAGAGAGCATACAGAATATGAGCCATTATGTTTGCAAAGGAAAAAAAATAATTAGGGGTGTTAGATAAATGATCCAAGTTTATGTAATCGGTAAGCAACAAATCTGGTGTGCCAAACCAGGTCTTTGGACTCCAAAATCCATGCTTATTCTACTGTTTTACACTACTTCTTAAGACGAGAACCATTGCTGCCTTTTAAGGTAGAAAAATTTGTTGAGTAAATATCTCATGAATGACTTGAATTTCCTCACATAGTATTTGATTAGAAAGGAATTATACACTGTAAAGATAGAAATATAATTCATGCAGAACAGAAAACTCATGTCTCAAAAGTTGTCAGTCTACACAAATAAATATTCCCATTAGTATACAATTTTGTAAGCCACAGTGACATTTTGGGCAGGGTATCAAGAGTCAAAAAGCCCTATTCTCTAATTATAATGGTTTCATAAAAAATATAAAGACAGTACATTATTGATAATAGTGATGTGCATAATGACATGTTTTAACAGCATCTCTCCATATTGCAAAATGAGAGTGCAGTATCAACTCTTCAGTACCATATGGAAGTTAAAGGGCTAAGCATATATGAAACATGTAGTATGGTATTGGGTATATAGTAAGAGTTGATTGAACTTAGTCCTTCTTCCTAGTTTTTCCTTGTTACCACAAGTCTTTCCCCTTCTTTTCCCACTCCTCTTTTCCCTCTCTCCTTTTTTTCTTACTGTTTCTTGCCCCATTTTTTTCTTATCTTTTTTATTCTCCCCTCCTTGACCCTCCCCTACTTATTCTCTTCTCCTGGTAGAAATTATATTTAATTCCCAATGTGAAATAACTATCGACTCACAAGTACAAAGTTATTAGAACATCTGGTGAATAAAGGGCTCAGTTTTGGTGTTGATGGCTTCAGGTTGGTAGAGCACCACATCATTAGTATCACTAAAATTATTCAAAGCCATGTGGAGAATGGTGTAGATGAATCATAGAGTAAAGTGTGTATAAAAAAAAAAAAAAGATCAACTGACATAGTTTAAAGAATAAAATTGAGTTTTTACTACATGCAAAATGGAATTTTAATTACTAGGGTGTGGTAAAGAAGAATAGAAGGCATTCCCAACTCTAGAGAAGCTCAAGAACGAATATGATAGACAAAAGTGAAGATTAAGCTTCAAGGGCCTTGTTTGTGTGAACTCTTTCTCCTTTCCTGTAATTAATTATAATTATTAGTGTTGACATATTCTTCCCCTATCAATCCCCCTCCTCATACTTTCCTATATAGTAGGTGATTTTGGAGTAGCCATGAAAAGTTTTGCTTCAGAACAGGTGAATAGTGTGAGTTATAATGTGATATTTGTAGACTGTTCACACACATTAGGGCTAGATTGTGGTGGATAGTAGTTGGCTAGATCGAAATTTGAAAGAGAAATAACAAGAAAAAAAATGGTTAAAGATGGTACATATATATGGCAGAAAGGCAAGAATTATGGGAAATGAAGAGTAGAAAGTTTAGTTAACAGTTGAATTGTACAAGGCTTAATGCCAGTAAAAGGAATATGTTGTTGGGATCCTTTGGTGGCTCAGTCAGTTAAGCGTCCAACTTCAGCTCAGGTGTTGATCTCAGAGCTCATGGGTTCGAGCCCTGCATCCGGCTCTGTGCTGACAGCTAGCTCAGAGCCTGGAGACTGCTTCGGATTCTGCGTCTTCCTCTCTCTCTGACTCCCAGCCTACTCATGCTGTCTCTATCTCAAAAATAAATTTAAAAAAAAAAAAAAAAAAAACATTAAAAAAAATGTTGTGAAAGGAATTTTTAAGCTAGGGGATGGCATGAACATAACACAATATAGTGTGAAGAGCATGGGTCAGAGAGATCTGGATTCATACTCTGTTCCTGACTTCACTAAATATGTAGGATTGTAAAATGTCTTCAAAGCTCACATCTTACTGGGGAATAAATTAGCAAATGGATAAAAACATTGAGTCTGCCTTTCTGAGTCTGAAGCCTGACTGCATCATTTATCAACTATGTGACCAGGAGAAGTTTACTTACCATGTCTGAGTCTCAATTACAGTACTTCATTAGTAAAATAAGCATAAAGATTTTTTTAAAAACCAGTGTGTAATTCTTAGGAAGGATGGCACGAGACAAGGAATATGAAACCTCTGAACAAATAGGAGATTTGGTAAAGGCTGGTTTAATTTCTCCCCCTATTAAAACTGATTCTTTTATGGATCAGAGAATTTACTAGAAAGAGGCAAGAATAGAAGTGGGAACAGTAGTTAAGTTGAAAACCTAGATGACCAGGAACCATGAGATCTTGACCTGAGCCGAGATCAAGAGTCAGACACTTAACTGACTGAGCCACCCAGGTGTCCCTTAATTACCTTTTTTAAAAGTCTAGTCTCCTGGGGCACCTGGGTGGCTCAGTTGGGTAAGCATCCAATGCCAGCTCATGTCATGATCTCATGGTTGGTGGGTTCGAGTCCCACATTGGTCTCTGCACTAATAGTGTGGAGCCTGCTTGGGATTCTCTCTCTACCTCTCTCACTGCCCCTCCCCACTTATGTTTTTTTTTCTTTCTTTCAGAATGAATGAATGAATAAATAAATAAATAAATAAATAAATAAATAAATAAATAAACTTGAAAGAAGCCTGTCTCCAAATACGGTCACATTCTGAGATACTGGAAGTTGGGTTTTCAACATGAAATTTGGGAGAACACCATTCAGATTATAACAGCCCTCGTCTTCTGTGGTGGGTATCAGTGGACTGTCAGGAACAGAACTTAAATTCCTTAATACAAAAGATAAAGGTATTCTCTTGTATGTGAAGGTGCATATTACCATTTGAGACTTGGATGAATTTTTTATGTTAGTTTTAGATTTATAGAAAAGTTGTAAAGATAGTTCCAAGTTCCCATATACCACATACCCATTTTCTTGTATTATTAACATAGTACATTAATGGTATTGTCACAATTAATAGACTAATACTGATGCACTGTTGAAAGAAAGAAAGAAAGAAAGAAAGAAAGAAAGAAAGAAAGAAAGAGAGAGAAAGAGAGAGAGAGAAAGAGAAAGAGAGAGAGAAAGAGAGAGAGAGAAAGAGAGAAAGAAAGAAAGAGAGAAAGAGAGAGAGAGAGAGAAAGAGAAAGAGAGAGAGAGAGAAGGAAGGGAGGGAGGGAGGGAGGGAGGAAGGAAGGAAGGAAGGAAGGAAGGAAGGAACCCTAGATGAAGACCAGAGCTGTGAGAATGTATACAGGAAGAATAGATTTGAGAGGTAGAATGATCAGGTCTTGCCCCTGGTTGCATAGGCACCTTGGAGAGGAAAGGCCAGTGAAAGGTGACATCAGCTTTCATCCTGAATGAATTAAATTAATAATGTCTTATTGACAGTGTAGTTGGAAAAAAGGTACAGTCTTATCCAAGTTTTTTTAAGTAAATGGAAGAAGAACTTTGGAAGGTTAATGGTGTATCCCACATAATCTAAGGAAAAGTGCAGCAGCCAAGTCAGAGGAAAAAGTCAGTTATGGGGGGTGGGGGAATAGTTATTCATAGCTCGTTATGTTAGTGCTTTATTCCAAATATGCTCACTTCCTCAGTCTCCAAGTCTGTATGTCCTACCTTATTTGAATTTGGTTGAAGACATAGACAGGCCATTGGCCAGACTATTTCATGTCTTCTTTAAGCCAGGTATGCAACCCTATGATTTTGGGAAAAATTCTCAAAGAGAGAGGGATCTTCTTAAGGTGGTGATGTTCTTAATTTTGAATAAGGAGATGGTGGCATAGAAGCAGAAGGAGAGAAATGGAAATGAAGCACCTTCCATTTCTAAAGTCCTACAAAACCATTAGAGTCCATATTCAATTCTTGATGCCTCAGCTGTCACCTCTGGCACTTCTTCTTAACAAAAATTGTATTTCTTTGGTCCTGGTTTCCCCAAGGCATTCACCTTATGAGGACATCTCAGCACTCACAGATGTGAAGCTCCACTAACACAGCAGGGGGTTCTTAGATTGCTCTCCTTGGAAGAATCTGAGATCTTATGCACCTGCAGTTCACATCAGTATGGGTCATGTCTTATACCAGAGAACAAGCGATAAGTGTAGTTAACTTGCAAACCAATGTGTGACATGTGAACATAACCCAGGCTAATGAAAGAGTCAGTGCAATTACCTGTGTTTATTTCAGAAGTTAAAGTCACTAGGATGAAATATTGTTGTTAGGAATCCTGTTAACATGTCCACCTTCTCCTGCTTGATTTCTAAGGAATCTGCTTAAACAGGTGCCTTTGCCCTCAGGTTAGATAGATTTGGAAAACATACATATAAGAATTATGGACTCAAGGAATTGTAAAGAGAAGAGAGTTATACCATTCACTTCTTCCTGCAGTCCACGTTATAGGCTTTCTGAAATCTAACATCAGGGTGGGTAAGTGAAGACTTCATCACAAGCACAGCTGGGATGAGCAGTGTTGTGTAAATGAACCTTGATCGTGAAACAGTAGGGGTGCCTTGCCGAATAGGTTTTGTGATTTGTACTGAGCTCCTGTACTTGGAATCCTAACAAAAGCCACTGAGTGTTATATCAGAAAACAGAAGCTTCAGCTCCAGCCTTGACATTAATGTGCTTTGATGATTATTTGCATGTTTCTGAACCTCAGTATGCATGTCTGTTAAATGCCAAGTCATAAAGAACTCTCAGAGAGTTGATCTGAAAAACACATGAGATGATCAACGCTGAGGTATTTTTGTAACTGTAAAATGTTGCACAAATGCAAGAACAATGACTAAGTTTAATGCTAAAAGCTATAGCTAAAATGCACATATACCTATCTGCCAGGTAAGGTCCACACTTTTCCACTCTTAGGTCCAAACATCCCACACAGTCAATATCTCTAAATTCTTATACATTTTTTTTTACTGTTATCAGATTATATAAATGCTTTCTTTGCCAGTGTTCTCATCTAATCTTCACAAAATCCTTAGTAGTAGTATAAGGACACAAGTCCAAACGTCTAAACCAAACTGACTCCATGACAGGCTTTAAGTTTCCCCTCTAAACTAGAAGGCCTGAGTTTCAGCTTCCCTGAAACTATCAGGCAGTTACACATTGCCCAAGGCAGGAGAAACCACCCTTACAACACCCAATCAGGAAAGGCCAGCGAACACCCTCCACATTACTAAGGGAGAGGCCTGGAGATAGAAACTATAGATAGGACCCTGTTACCTAATGTTAAAGTTAACCTGTTAGCCGAACAAGACCCTAGGCTCGCTCTGTGATTGGTTGAATTTAAAGGTACTCTAAATGTTGTAACTGAATCCCGCCAAAAGTAACGAATGTGTATGGTTAGACAATGTGTATGGTTAAACCCACTGTCAATAATGTTGAATAATTATGATTGGACCACTGTTCCCATGTCACAACCTCTGTAACTCTTCCGTCACAAACCCCATAAAAACCCTACTCTGCCTTTGTTCGGGGCTCTCAGCACACATCCACTGTGTTGTTGAGGTCTGGGAGCCAGAGCTCGAGCCCGTAATAAAGCCCTTTGCCTTTGCATACATGACTCGGTCTCCCCGGTGGTCTCTGGTCAGGGAGGATACTGTGATCTGGGTATAACAGTAGGAATTATCTCCATTATAAAGATAAAGAAACTAAGTCTCAGAGAGATTAAAAAACTTTTCTAGGATAGGTGATCAGTCTGTTGGGAATCAAATCCAGGTTTATTTAAGGTCAAAAGCCATAGTCTTCATCAGAATTCCATACATTTTCTTTGCTCAGATGCCACCTATGCCACAAATTCCTCTTTGATATTATAAACCAAAATAGTTTTTTCCTTCCTTTATACCCTATTAAACATTGCTTTGGGAAATTGTATTCATTCAAATAATTTCTTAAGTACCTTCTGTTAACAGACCACTGTCTAAGAGCACTGGCTACAAAGACAGTAAGAAATGCCCTTCTGTACTAGTCAGTATCGGCTGTGTTTCACTGTGGTAATAAACACTCCTAAACTACTCAGTGGTATATGACCACAAAGAAGTTTTTTCTTGTTTATGTTTCACATCCAACCCGTGTGGGTTGATGTGGGACTCTGCACCATATACATTAGAGACTTAGATCTGGCAAGTTTCAAACTGATTTTTAGCTTTGCTAAGGCAAAGAAAGAGGGAGAATGGGAAATATTGCATGTACTCTCCAATTCTTCATTGCTTTAACAAAGTGACATCTTATTTCTGCTAATACTTCGTTGATTACAACTAGTCACCGTCTTTGTACCTAAAGCTATAATCCAAAGGCATTTTGTAGAGTATAAAAGTCACAAAGACAGTGAGTTTTGTCTCATTTGTTTGCTGACATACCCTAGTTACTTAGACAGTGTTTGCTACAAGGTCAACATTTGATAAATATTTGTTAAATTGGATTAATTCGTTTAGAGGGACATATAACAATAGTTACTTTTATTATTTATTTTTTGCATGTCATCCCTTTTTAGATAGTGAAAGTTTGGAGTTTATATTTGCATTTTTTAGAGTTTCCTTATTTATTTTGAGAGATAGAGGGGGAGGGGCAGAGAACAAGAGAGAGAGAGAAAGAGAGAGAGAGTGAATCCCAAAATCCCAAGATGGCTGTGCACTGGAAGGATGGAGCCTGATGCAGGGCTCAAACTCATGAACCATGAGATCATGACCTAAACTGAAACCAAGAGTTGGGCGTTTAACTGACTGAGCCACCCAGGTGTCCCTATTTGCATTTTATACAACTTCATCTTCTTTGCCTTTTTTCTCACAACACCTAGTGTAACATTTTACATATTGAAGAAAATAAACCTTTCTTGAGTAATTACATAATGCAGGTTTCCCTTGCTATCTGAAAGTTGTGCTCATATGATACCTTTTGTAAACGGAAATGTTATAAAGCAAACAAGCAATTGGTATTAATTTACATGGAAAGAATTGTTCCCAGACCCCAGAAATAACCTTTTGTAGGCTTTTCTGATGATTTAGGACCCATCGTGCTAATGAATGCACAAGATAAATTGGAATCAAGCACAGATGCTCCCAGACATGGCTCAGACCTCTGGTGGCTGATGCTGAGATGCTGAATGTGGTTCCCAGGGAAGTAGCTGGGTGGGGTCACCCTCACTGCTTGAAGTGTGTGCTGCCTCTGTAACAGCTGTGGAACAAACACTGGACACTGTTTCCACTTTTCACCTTTTTTTCATAAAAGCAAAAATCCCCTTTGGATTTCTTTCAGTTAACAAAGACAGGTACTAATGTAGGTCTTTCGTAAAAGCAAAGCGGTGTGATGTGAGCTTTCGAAAAGTGGGGGAAACCTGTCCATTTCTGAGATTTGTGGGATGGTTGTAATCCTTTCTATCTCATTATCATATACTTGGAAGTATATGCATTATGTATTCAAAGGCAATTAACAATAGATACATGCTCACATTTTGCCTTGAAGTGGCTCAGAACTGAAGCAATTTGGTAGATTTGCTAATCCAATTTTGGAGATGTTTTTCTTTCTTCCTATGTCTGCCTCTCCCTGTTGTTTACCTTTTATTCTCATTCTTCTTTTTCTTTTCTTTTCTTTCTTTCAAATAGGATGTTGAGAGTTTCCTGCTTTCCAGTTAAGTGTCTCTAATATTGGAAAAGTTTCTAATGGATCATAACTATCATGATAATCATGTATTCACCTGTTCTAAAAACTGAAGAATTAGCAAGAAATCAGTTTAACCCTTGCTTTCTGTGTGGTGACATTGTGTAAGATATAATTAATAGATAATGTGGCTTTGTGCCTCATCCCTGTTCATCTGGAGCATAAACTATACTTACCTTCTTTGATGCCAATTGTTCTTATTCAGGGTATAAGAATGTCAGGAAAGAATATATTACAGTGCTTAAGAGCATAGGTGTTAATTAATTCTTTATTTTTGGTTTGTTTTTCAAGCAATACTTGTTCATTTTAAAAATATGTAATAATATTTAGAGTTTAAAATGTCAATGGGATCTAGCAGTCAAACAAGTTATATTTGGATCTGGCTAAATGGCCTTGAGCAAATTACTTATTTGTACTTTGTTTTGTGGTGAATATTTTATTAAATAACACAGAGATAATGCTGAGTATATGAAAAAACTGCTTTGAGGAATAAATGAAGTAGTGTATATAAAAGGGCTTAATATAATAGTCTACGGAAAGCACATCATAAATCATAGGGAGAGAAATAAAAAGAAAGTGCTCACTGTTGATGTGATCTTGATTGTCAAGGTTTCCTGTGCAATTATGACCAAAAAAGCCATTGTGCCCTAACTTTGTTCTATTTCTGCCTCTGCTCCTTTCATAATGAGAGTTCAGTATGTCTCCACTTACAAAATCAGATCCAATGAACATCAACCAGGAATCTATGACATTATTGTGTTCAGTTACAAGTACCAGAACTTCTCTGCCTCCCAAACAGTAACTTAAACATATTAAGGGTTCACTTTTCTTTTACACAAAATAAATTCAGAGGTTCATAGTCCCGGGCTCACAAAGTCATCAGGGACCTCTGTTCTTTCCAACTTCTGACTCTACCATCTCTAGTGCATGTTCATAATCTAAAAATGAACACTTTAAAGGAGAGAAGAAGGGGAATGACAAAGAGATAGGGTCTCCTTGAAAATAACTTTGGAAGCATTTTCCAATGCTATCTATTCACATTTCATTAACCACCCTTAACCACATGGGAAGATAGAAAATGTAGTTGGGCTTGATGGGAAGGGGCCAAGATGGTGGGGCAACATGGAAATTCTCTGCTTCTTTCATCCCTGAAATGGAGCTACATCAACACCAAACCATTTAGCACACCTAGAAAATCAATTTGAGAACTAACAAAACAGTGTGTATAACTTGAGCCACAGAACTCAGCAGGTGCATGGCACAGAGAAGTGAACTAGGGAAGAGAGAAGTCTCGAAGGGTGGGGAGCTGTTTTTGTTTGTGGAGAAAGAATGGAGATAGTGGGGAGAGTTTAAGAAAGGCACTTCCCGTGAAAGCAGCTGGAGAGAAAGAGAAAGAGTGGAAACAACTGCAAGAAAGGGAGAAATGGGAAAGGAGACAGATTTGATTCCATTAGGACTCTATAAACAGGTGAGTGTAGAGTCAGAAACTCCACAGGCCGGTGTCTGGTGGTGTTCTGGTGGGAGGGTTGAATTCCTAGAAGTAGACAGCAAGGTCTGAGGTGTCCGAGGACCACATGGAAAGAGGCTGTTCCCCTGCCAGGAGGACATTTAATAGAGGCCGTGCAGCCTCCCCATCGTAAAATGTCCCAGCAGACCCCAGATTACAGCCATGTTTGCTGGTGTTGGAAGCAAACCCCAACATGTTTGCTAACGTGTGGTGAAGCCTGACACCAGATGTGTGTTGTGATTTACCAGTTCTTGAACCACTGCTGCTACACGATCATGTGAAATTTTTCTCATGGGATCTGGCCACAGTTTCTAGGCCTCTACAGTGGCTTGGTTGTATGAGCTTTCCTGAGGGCAAGCTGACACCCTGCCATTGCTTGGTGAGATCCTCCCCCAGAGAGTTGGACTGAATTCAAGGCACAGGGCCCTCAGAAGTGAGGGGATTGCACAAGAGACTATTAAATACAGAGAATAAGAGTGGATGGGGAAGAAGGAAAATGGGTGATGGGAATTGAGCACATTTGTTGGGATGAGCACTGGGTGTTGCTCTATGTAAGCCAATTTGACAATTAATTATATTCATAACAAAAATTAAAGGCTAAAAAAAATGACAGGTTTGGAAACACAGCCCCATCTGAGATTAAATTCATGACGAGGTGCTGCTTTGCAGGTGGGTGGCTTGGTTGCAGACAGTGTAGAGATGGGAAGTGGATGGAAGCTGGAAACAAAGGAGGGGGGCTTGATTGCCAGTTCTGATGCTATAGTTCTGATGCTAGAGACTAGGAAGCTGGGTGACACTATTTTCACTTCCCCTATGCATGCGCATACACGCATAAGCATGCTACTCTGATCCACCCCAGTAAGCTAAGCAGCGTTGCTTAGTGGAGAATGGAGCCATTACATGAAGCCCCGTCCAGCTGCACCAACCAAGCTCTAGAGAACAACCACAGGTCTCTCTGCCTGCTTAGTGTATGGACTATAAAGTGGTTCCTAGTTTGACCTCTAGGGGAAACTGGACATAATTTTGTTTGTATTTCAGCCTGTTAAATGGTCAATTTATTATTTTTTTAAAAATTTTTTAAATATTTATTTATTTATGAGAGACTGAAAGAGACAGAGTGTGAGCAGGGGAGGGGCAGAGAGAGAGGGAGATACAGAGTCCAAAGCAGGCTCCAGGCTCTAAACTGTCAGCACAGAGCCTGATGCAGGGCTTAAATCCACGAATTGTGAGATCATGACCTGAGCTGAAGTTGGATGCTTAACCAACTGAGACACCCCAGCGCCCCCATTCATTTTTTTCTTATTCTTAGATACAGAAAGAGAAAAAAAACTTACTTTTATTTTCTTTTTTTTTATAAAAAAGATTTTTATCTTTCTATTAATTTTTTTGTAAAATTTTTTGGTCTATTTCACTTTCTTCATTTCATTTAATTCTATCTTATTATATGTTTTTTTTTTTAATTTTTAAATGTTTTCCTACTTTTCCCCTCTTTTTTTGCTTTCATTTTCTTTTCTTTCCCTTTGTTTTCTATTCTATCAACAACCAGACCAAATCACACCTTGGATCTATCTTCCCTTATTTGATTTTTTGGTGTTGTTTTCAATTTTTTAATTTTATATTTTATTTTATTAATTCTTATTCTTCCTCCAAAATGATGATGCAAAGGAATTCACCCCAAAAGGAAGAACAGGAAGAAATGACAGGCAGAGACTTAATCAGCACAGATATAAGCCAGATATATGAACCAGAATTTAGAGTCACAATAATTTGAATACTAGCTGGTGTTCAAAAAAAGCATAGAATTCCTTTCTGCAGAGATAAAAGAAGTAAAACCTAGTTAGGACAAAATTAAAAATGCTATAACTGAGATGCACTCTCGAATAAATACCATGGCAACAGATGGATGAAACAGGGCAGCAAATCAGCGATATAGAAGACAAAGTTATGGAGAATAATGAAGCAGGAAAAAAAGGGAAACTAAGGCAAAAGAATATGATATAAGAATTAGAGAACTCAGTGACTTATTAAAAAGGAACAATATCTGAAGCATAGGAGTGCCCGAAGATGAAGAGAGAGAAAAAGAGGTAGAAGGGTTATGTGAACAAATCATAGTGAAAAACTTCCCTAACCTGGGGAAAGAAACAGGCATCAAAATCCAGGAAGCACAGAGAACTCCCATTAGATTCAACAAAAACTGACCATCAACAAGGCATATCGTAGTCAAATTCACAAAATACAAAGACAAGGAAAGAATTATGAAAGCTTGGGCAAGGGGAAAAAAAAAAAACCCTTAACCTATAAGGGAAGACAGATCAGGTTGGCAGGACACCTATCTACAGAAACTTGACAGGCCAGAAAGGAGTGGCAGGATATATTCAACACGCTGAATTGGAAAAATACGCAGCCAAGAATTTTGTACCCAGCAAGGCTGTCATTCAAAATAGAAGGAGAGAGAAAGAGTTTCTGAAACAAACCAAAACTAAAGGAGTTTGTAACCCCTAAACCAGCCCTGCAAGAAATTTTAAGGGGCACTGTCTGAAGGGAGAAAAGATGGGGGTGAGGGTGGGGAGGGAGGGGGAGACCAAAAGCAACAAAGACTAGAAAGGACCAAACAACACCACCAGAAACTCCAATTTTACAGGAAACACAATGGCAATAAGTTCATATCTTTCGGTACTCACTCTATATGTCAAAGGACTAAGCATTCAAAAGACATAGGGTAACAGAATGGATAAGAAAACAAGACCCATCTATATGCTGTTTACAAGAGACCCATTTTAGACCTAAAATTACTTCAGACTGAACGTAAAGGGTTGGATAATGATCTATCATTCTAATGGTTGTGAAAAGAAAGCTGGAGTAGCCATACTTATATCAGACAATCTAGATGTTAAAATAAACTGTAACAAGAGATGAAGAAGGGCATTATATCATAATTAAGAGGTTTCTCCACCTAGAAGATATAACCATCATAAACACTTACACCCCCACATGAACACTCAAATATATAAATTAATCACAAATGTAAAGAAACTCTGACAATACAGTAATAGTAGGGTTCTCCAACTCCCCACTTGTAGAAATGGAGAGATCATCTAAGCAGAAAATCAACAAGGAAACAATGGCTTTGAATGACATACTGGACTGATGGACCTAACAGATATATTTAGAACATTTCATCCTAAAGAAGCAGAGTATACATTTTCTTCAAGTGCACATGGAACATTCTTCAGAATAGATCATATACTGGGACACAAATCAGCCCTGAACAAATACGCAAAGATTGAGATCAAACCATGCATATCTTTATACCACAACACTATGAAACTCAAAATCAACCACAAGAAAAAATTTGAAAAGAAAAAAAAAAAAAAATACTTGGAGACTAGAGAACATCCTACTAAAGAATGAATTGGGGGCTAATCAAGAAGTTAAAGAGGAAATTAAAAAGTGCATGGAAGCCAAGGAAATGATAACACCACAGCCCCAAACTGCTGGGATGCAGCAAAGGCAGTCATAAGAGGGAAGTGTATAGCAATCCAGTCTGTCCTAAAGAAGGAAGAAAGGTCTCAGATACACAACCTCACCTTACACCTTAAAGAGCTGGAAAAAGAACAGCAAATAGAACCCCAAAACCAGCAGGAGATGTGAAATAATAAGATTAGAGTGGAAATTAATGCTATTGAAATAAAAAAGAAAAACAAAAAACAGATCAGTGAAACCAGGATCTGATTCTTTGAAAGAATTAACAAAATTGATAAGTCTCTATCCAGCTTGACCAAAAAGAAAAAGGAAATGACCCAAGTAAATAAAATCAAGAATGAAAGAGGATAGATCACGATCAACACTGAAGAAATACAAGCAATAACAACAGAATATTAGGAGCAGTTATATACCCATAAGTTGAGCAAGGTGGAAGAAATTGACAAATTCCTAGAAACAAATAAATTACCAAAACTGAAACAAGCAGAAATAGAAAATGTAAACATACCCATAACCAGTAAAAAATCAAATTAGTAGTCAAAAATTTCCCAAGAAACACAAGGCCAAAGTTGGATGGGTTTCCAGGGGACTTCTACCAAACATTTAAAGAATTAGAACCTATTCTTTTGAAGCTGTTCCAAAAAAATAGAAATGGAAGGAAAACTTCCAAACTCATTCTGTGAGGCCAGGATTATCTTGACTCCAAATCCAGACAAAGACCCCACTAAAAATAACTACAGATCAGTTACCCTGATGGACATGGATGCCAACATTCTCAAGATATTGGCCAATCAGATGCAACAATACATTAAAAGAATTATTCACCGTGATCAAGTGGGATTTATACCTGGGATGCAAATCTGGTTCAATATTTGCAAATCAATCAATTTGATACATCACATTAATAAATGAAAGGACTGATGGGGCGCCTGGGTGGCTTAGTCGGTTAAGCGTCCGACTTTCGCTTAGGTCATGATCTCGCGGTCTGTGGGTTCGAGCCCTGCGTCGGGCTCTGTGCTGACTGCCAGCTCGGAGCCTGGAGCCTGTTTCAGTGACTCCCTCTCTCTCTGACCCTCCCCTGCTCACGCTGTCTCTCTCTCTCTCCTAGAAATAAATAAAAAAAAAAAAAATTAAAAAAATAAAATAAAATAAATGAAAGGACTGAGAACCACGTGATCCTCTCCATAGATGCAGAGAAACCATTTAACAAAATACAGCATCATTTCTTGATAAAAACCCTCAAGAAATTAGGGATAAAAGGTTCATACCTAAAGATCATAATAGCCATATACAAGAGTCCCACCGCTACTATCATCCTTAATGGGGAGACACCAAGAATTTTCCACCTAAGGTCAGGAACATGACCTTAGGAACATTCTCACCATTGTTATTCAACATAGTATTGGAAGTCCTGACCTCAGCGATCAGACAACGCAAAGGAATAAAAGACATTCACGTTGGCAAGGAAGAAGTCAAACTTTCACTCTTGGCAGATAACATGATACTCTATATGGAAAACCCAAAAGATTCCACCAAAAAACTGCTATAACTGATCTCTATGAATTCATCAAAGCCACAGGATATAAAATCAATGCACATAAATTTGTTGCATTTCTGTACACCAGTAATGAAGCAACAGAAATAGAAATCAAGGAATTGATCCCAGTTACAATTGTACCAAAAACCACAAAATACCTGGGAATAAACCTAACCAAAGAGGTGAAAAATCTATACACTATAAACTATAGAAAGCTTGTGAAAGAAATCAAAAAAGACACAAAAAGTGGAAAAAATATTCCAGGTTCCTAGATTGAAACAACAAATATTGTTAAAATGTTGATACTACCCAAAGCGATCTACAAATTTGATGCAATCCCTATCAAAATAACACCAGCATTCTTCACAGAGCTAGAGCAAACAACCCTACAATTTGAATGGAACCAGAAAAGACCCCAAATAGTCAAAGCAGTCCTGAAAAAGATAGCCAAAGCTGGAGGCATCACAATCACAATACTTCAAGATGTAATCATCAAGACTGTATGATACGACACAAAAACAGACACTTAGATCAATGGAACAGAATAAAGAACCCAGAAATGGACCCGCAAACATGGCCAACTAATTTTTGACAAAGCAGGAAAGAATATCCAGTGAAATAAAGATGGTCTCTTCAGTAAATGGTTTTGGGAAAACTGGACAGTGACATGTAGAAGAATGAACCTGGGCCACTTTCTTACACTGTACCCAAAAATAAACTCAAAATGGATGAAATACCTAAATGTAAGACATGAAGCCATCAAAATCCTAGAAGAGAAAGCAGGTAAAAACTTCTTTGACCTCAGCTGCAGCAACTTCTTACTAAACACGTTTCCAGAGGCAAGGGAAACAAATCAAAAATGAACTATTGGGACTAAAAGAAACAATTAGCAAAACTGAAAGGCAACTGATGGAATGGGAGAAGATATTTGCAAATGACATAGATAAAGGGCTATTATCTAAAACCTGTAAAGAGCTTATCAAACTCAACACCCCAGGGGTGCCTGGGTGGCTCAGTCGGTTAAGTGTCTGACTGGCTCAGGTCATGATCTCAGAGTCCATGGGTTCGAGCCCCATGTCGAGCTCTGTGCTGACAGCTGGCTCAGAGCCTGGAGTCTGGTTCGGATTCTGTGTCTCCCTCTCTCTCTGACCCTCCCCTGTTCACACTGTGTCTCTTTCTCTCTCTCTCTCAGAAATAATTAAAAAAACATTTTTAAAAATGTTTAAAAAAAAACCCTCAACATCCCAAAAACAAATAATTCAGTGACGAAATGGGCAAAAGACATGAAGAGACACTTTTCAAAAGAAGACATCCAGATGGCTAAGACACATGAAAAAATGTTCAACATCACTCATAATCAGAAAGATACAAATCAAAACCATGAAATACCACCTCACACTAGTGAGAATGGCTAAAATTAACAACTCAGGCAAAAATAGATGTTGGTAAGGATGTAGAAAAAGGGGAACTCCTTTGCAGTGCTGGTGGGAATGCAAACTGTTGCAGCCACTCTGGAAAACAGTATAGAGGTTCCTCAAAAAATTAAAAATGGGGGCTCTTGGGTGGCTCAGTCGGCTAAGCATCTGACTTTGGCTCAGGTCATGATCTCACGGTTCATGGGTTCAAGCCCCGTGCCAGGCTCTGTGCTGACAACCAGCTCAGAACCTAGAGCCTGTTTCAGATTCTGTGTCTCCCTCTCTCTCTGCCCCTTCCCTGCTCATGCTGTCTCTCTGTCTTTCTCAGAAATAAATTAAAAAAACATTAAAAATTAAAAAAAAATTTAAAAAAAGAACTACCCTACAACCCAGCAATTGTACTTCTAGGTATTTATTCAGGGGATACAGGTATGCTGTTTCAAAGGGATACATGCATCGCAATGTTTATAGCAGCACTGTCAACAAGTCAAAGTATGGAAAGAGCCCAAATGTCCATTGACAGATGAATGGATAAAGAAGATGTACTATATACATACATATATGTATATAGTATTACATATATATAGTATTACATATATATACATATATGTATGTATAGTATATATTGTATGTATGTATATACATACAAAGAATATGTATCTATATATACAATGGAGTATTACTCAGTAATCAAAAAGAATGAAATCTTGCCATTTGCAACAACATGGATGGAACTAGAGGGTATTATGCTAAGCTAAATTAGTCCTTAGAATAAGACAAATATCATGACTTCACTAATATGTGGAATTTAAGATACAAAACTGATTAACATAGGGAAAGGGAAACAAGAATAATATAGAAACAGGAAGGAGGCAAAACATAAGAGACTCTTAAATACAGAGAACAAACTGAGGGTTGCCGGAGGGGTTGTGGTTGGCGGATGGATTAAATGAACAAGGGGCACTAAGACACTTGTTGAGTTGAGCACTGGAGGTTACATGTAGGGGTTGAATCACTAGATTCTACTCCTGAAATCTTTATTGCACTATATGCTAGCTTACTTGTATATAAAATTAAAAATAAAATAATAAATTAAAAAAAGAGAAAAAGAAAATGTATTTTTAAGCTCTTCATTGCTGTACTCCTAACTCAAAATTAATTGGTTTACTATAAAGAAGGAAGAATGGAAGGGTGGATTTTGGGTAGACTACAAGTGGTCTTTGCCATGGTGGCTATTCTCCATTCATTGAATCCATTACTATTTTTTAAAATTTTAATTATAGTGTAGTTAATAGACAGTTTAGTTTCACGTGTACAATATAGTGATTCAACACTTACATATATTATGCAATGCTTATCAAGATAAGTGTCTCTTAATACCCTTTACCTATTTCACCCATCCCCCACCAACCACCTCTCTGATAACCATCCAGTTGTTCTCTAGTTAAGAGGTTTTGTCTCTTACCTCCTCCCACCCTGATTGTTTGTTTTGTTTCTTAAATTCCACATATGAGTGAAATCATATGGTATTTTTGGCTGGCTTATTTTACTTAGCATTATACAATGCATGCATATTGTTGCAAATGGCAAGATTTCATTATTTTTTATGGCTGAATAATATTCTATCACACACACACATATCACATCTTTTTAATCCATTCATCTATTGAAGGACACTTGGGCTGCCTGCATATCATGGCTATTGTAAATAATGCTGCATTAAACATAAGTGTGCATATATCTCTTTGAAATAGTGTTTTCATATTCTTTCGATAAATACCCAGTAATGTAATTACTGGTTTTTTTTTAATGTTTTATTCACTTCTAGGAGAGAGAGAGAGAGACGGCGTGAACAGGGGAGGGTCAGAGAGAGAGGGAGTCACAGACTGAAACAGGCTCCAGGCTCTGAGCTGGCAGTCAGCACAGAGCCCGACACGGGGACCGAACCCACTAACTGCGAGATCATGACCTAAGCGAAAGTCGGACGCTTAACCGACTAAGCCACCCAGGCGCCCCCCAGTAATGTAATTACTGGATCACAGAGTAGTTCTAGGTTTAATTTTTTGAGGAATCTTCATACTGTCCTCCACAGTGACCATTCCAGTTTGCATTCCCACTGGTGGTGCATGAGGGTCCTTTTTCTCACATCCTTTCTAATACTTGTTCTTGAGTTGTTAATTTCAGCCAGTTTTGCTGATGGGAGGTGACATCTCATGGTTTTGATTAGCATTTCCCTGATGATAAGTGATGTTGAGCATCTTTTTCATGTATCTATTGGCCATCTATATGTTCTCTTTGGAGAAATGTCTATTCATGTCTTCTACCCAGTTTTTAATTGGATTATTTGTCTTTTGGGTGTTGAGTTGTAAAAATTCTTTATATATTTTGGATACTAACCTTTTATCAGATATGTTATTTGACAGTACCTTCTCCCATTAAGTAAGTTGTCTTTTAATTTTATTGGTTGTTCCCTTTGGTGTACAGAAGCTTTTAATTTTGATATAGTCCCAGTAGTTTATTTTTGCTTTTGTTTCTCTCATGAAACATATCTAGAAAAATATTGTTTCTACCAATGTCAGAGAGATTACTGCCTGTGCTCCCTTCTAGAATTTTTGTGTTTTAGGTCTCACATTTAGGTCCTTAATCCATTTTGAGTTTATTTTTGTGAATGTGTAACAAAATCATCCAGTTTCATTCGTTGGCATGTAGCTGTCTAGTTTTTCCAACACCAGTTTTTGAAGAGACTTTTTTTTTTTCATTGCATCTTGTTGCCTCTCTTATCATAGATTAATTGACTGTATCATGTGGATTTATTTCTGGCGAATTGCCATGACTATTTCTTGACAACCTCATATGTGATAACACTGTGCTGGGCTGCAGAAATGGCTGTGCCAGAGAGATATCACTTGTTCTTACTGTGACCAAGAAGGGAGAACAGAGCATCTAGGTCAGGTGTAGCAGGTTGAGGAGACATGTGGTATGTAGCCAGGCTGTAAATACTGGAAGTGAGGTGCCAGTAGATATGGAACCTGGTAGCAGAGCTACTGTAGGAACCCTGCTGATCACAGGAAGTATAGAGACAAATAGGCAATGAAGAGTGTTCTCTGAGATTTCAGCTGCTTTTCATAATCATGAATCCCCTATCCTAAATCTTAATGTGGTTTTTAAAAGGGTGAATTACAGTGATAAATTTTATTTTTTATTTATTTGTTTATTTATGATTTTATGGTTTTATGATCAATTGGGTCATTATTCGCAATTCTTCAGCCCTTCTTTGTGATGGAATTATACATTAACAGCCTCCTCCAAGTGATTTTTCAAAGTCTCTGAGCAGAGTAGGGAGAGTGTATTGCCTATTCCAGTGATGGACTTGGCCATGTGACTTGATTTCACCTATGAGATGTCAATAGATATAATGTGAGCAGAGTCATTAAGTGTGTTCATATGGTTTGCCTTATCCTTTTATGCTTCTACCATCTGCTTTAAGAAGAACATATCCTGGGTAGCTGTTGGTCACAGAATGAGGAAACGTGCTGAGCAGATGTGAGTATATGTATAACCAAGAGCCAAGCCCAGTCAATCAGAACACAATCATAAGTCAAAACACAGAGCTGAAAAATAAACGTATTGTAAGCCACTGAAATTTGAGGTTGTTTATTACACAGGGTTATTACAACAATAGATTTTTTTCCTTTTTATGTCTTATTTAATCCTTGTTTTAATGATGCTTGTCATATTTATTTTAGAGATTAAGAAACCGAGGTTATTATAAGCCATTAGCTTAACTGAAGGCACAGAGCTAAACAATTTATAAAAATCAGAAATACTTTGATAACTGCTGGCCTCTAAGACTCCTATCTTATCTTTCTAGTTTCCCAAGCTACCTCTCCTAAAAAATTGTCTCTTTTTTCCCATGAGGTTGTTGAAATCCATAAAATAACATACTGAAAATATCTTTGTCCAGTGTAAGAAATCTCCAGTTTTCAGTCTGAATTTCTGGTGAGTCTAAGTCTGTGCCTGATATTAAAGTAAGGATATGACACAGGCATGACCGATGGCAATACTGGAGAAGTCTGGTTAAAGTGATTGGTTCAGGGATAGGAGCAAAGCTGAATGAAGCCAAACTGATCAAAAATCAGGAACCATCTACCAGGAATCAGTTCTTTCTGTGATAGTGGGCACTAAAACCCTGGTAAGCCTGGGGCTGCCGCGGCCCTTTGTGCTGCCACATGGGGAAAATCTGTTTGAGTAGGAAGCTTTATAGAAAAAAACACAGCGGAAAGGCAAATGCCCAAAAGACAGAAAAAAAACAACAGTAGCAGCGGCAGTTACTGTGATGACATCAGTTGAATCTCTTGATCTAGTCATACTTGGAGCTGTACTTGTTTTGTTACAGGATCAATATTGTAAATGTCTTCTTTTTATAGGTACAGTGAAAATAAGCCCTATCAACCATATAAATTAAGGTATCAGATTTACAAATATACATTTTTCTTTGTTTTTGGCTACTAGAAGAAAAGGGGGGTTATATGATATCCACATCATTAAAAGTATGGTGAGTCTAAGACCTTGCTTTTGAGTTAAAGAAAATGTCCTTGGGATCACATATTTTACCTACCATTTACTACCATCTGCCACTTAACATTTTTGGTTACATAGTCAGGTTAATCAAGGGGCTGCTGTCACTGGAGTCTGATTACTGAGAGATTCTTTTTTGTTCCCAAATTTTGCTTACCTTTTGAAGGGCAACAAAAATTCTTTGCTGCAAAGATAACCCGTCCCTCCCTATTACCCAAATAAAAAACCCTGACTATCCTTGTTTTAGAACTTGTAAGTAAAGATTTTATTTTTGTCCATATACTTTAAACATTTCTGCTGTGTGCAGCTCAGTGGTCATGTTTACTCTTCAGTAAACCAAAGATGGCTCTGTGTGTCAGGAAAGCATCATGTATTACTAGTGACACATTGCCTATTCTCTAATTTCACATATCATAGAGCTGGTTACAAAAGGATAACTTGATGATTTGATGCCCTCTTTTTTTCTGATTTGGAACACTCTGCTTCCACCCAGCTTTGCCTCTCAGAAACTGTTGTCCTTTACAAAATCTCTTTATCCAGCTGTCAAGTATTGCCAAGAAGTGGGGGCCATGGTGGAGGAAAGCAGGATGTAATAATTACTGGAGAGAAGATACTAGCATCAACCTAACATTATTTACTGCACTTGTTTTGGACCGCTGAGATAATTGGGCTGGCGTATTTCTCTATAACAAGAGAGGGCAAAGGACTTGGAAGAGACTACAGAATCCGAGCAATGGGAGGGAGAGTAGTGATTCCAAACACATGAGAATTTACACTTTTAAGTCACCATGAGAAAATGAAGAGTGAGATGTGTAAGAAGTGACATTTGGTTTAATGCCTGTGGTTTATAACCCACATCACATAGTTGGTAAACTGGGCAGCCCATATCTAACTTTGGGGTTTTGTGACCCCAGAACATATATACTTGCTAGGTGAGTCACATACATATATCCATTAGTACTGACTGTGCTTTTAAAATTAAAATAATTATTGAGATTCTTTTTAAGTAAAAGTCTCTTAGATAGTCATGCTTACTTTTTATTTCCTAGTAGTATTCTCTAGGCTATATCTCTCCACTTACTTACTATCTTTATTTATTTGTTAGCTTTTTATTTTTTTTATGTTTTATTTATTTTTAGGAGAGAGAGAGAGAGAGACAGCGTGAGCAGGGGAGGGTCAGAGAGAGAGGGAGTCACAGACTGAAACAGGCTCCAGGCTCTGAGCTGGCAGTCAGCACAGAGCCCGACGCGGGGCTCGAACCCACGATCCGTGAGATCATGACCTAAGCGAAAGTCGGACGCTTAACCGACTAAGCCACCCAGGCGCCCCTTTGTTAGCTTTTTAAATACATATATTTTTAAATATTTATTTTTGAGAGGAAGAGAGAGAGCATATGCCAGGAAGGTACAGAGAGAGAGGGAGACAGAGGATCCGAAGAGGTCTCTGTGCTGACAACAGAGAGCCTGATGCGGGGATTGAACTTAAGAACTGTGAGATCATGACCTGAGCTGAAGTTGAACACTTAACTGATTGAGCCACCCAGGTATCCTACTTACTATACATCTTTAAAAATGCATTTTATGTGACCACTGTTATGAAGATGTGATGACAAGGAGGTGGCGGAGGAGTAGGTTGATAACTCAGATTTGTATCATATACTTACTATGTGCAAGTTCCGCTATCTATGCGTGCTTGGGCATAACACTTTGGACAGAAGTATCTGCCTACCTAGAGCTTATATTCTAGCAGGAGACAGCCAATAACAAAACAAATAGGTGAAGTATGGTATGTTAAAGGTAGAATAATTTTATGGAAACAAGCCCACAGTATGTTATCATGTGCTTAGCCAACTGCTTCAATTTCTCCCTGTTCCCAGAGAAAATGGTAAAATATTACTTGCCACCCATTGCAGTTCAGGCTAATGAATAGATATGTATGTTGTGTTTCCAGTCCACACATGTAAGTGTCAGAGTCTGAGCGCCAGAGCCCCCTTCTTCATCTTTCACAGGAAACAACAAAGCTCAAAGTATTCATTCCCCTGTTATCTTGGGCCCCTGAGTGACCAGACTCAACCTGTGGGACAAGTAGAATGAGGAAGAATTGTGAATTGTTCTTTTAATCCACTAAAACTTGAGGATTTTTTTAATGACCAAAAATGTTTTATTGATATATGTCATTTTATAGACATTATGCAAAGTGTATTATGTACATTGCAGAATTTAATATTTTACAACAATCCTATGAGATATGCATTATTTACATTTTATATAATCATGAAACATATTGCACAGAGCTTCAGTTACCTATCCCTGTATAACAAACAATCCTAAAATCTAGTGAGTTAAAACGATTTATTATCATCTGCTGTAATTCTCATATCTCATTATCATATACGTGGCTTGGTATTATCTAGGAAGTTCTTAACTGGGGTCTCTGTAGTTACTCCAGTCAGATGTTGACTGGGTCTGTAGTCATGTGAAGGTTTTACTTGGTATTCAGGATGGTGTGTGCACATGGCTAGAAACTGATTCCGATTTAGGGCTGATAGACCAGCAGGAGTTGTCAACTGAAAACTCTACATGTGGTTTCATCATTTGACTTTGACTTTTCAAGCATGGCAGCCGTGTTGTTTGGGGGAGCATTCCAAGAGGTATGGGCAGAGCTTTCACCTTCTTTTATAACCTGTTTTTGTTAGTCCACTGCATTCTATTAGTAAAGCAAGTTACTATGGCAAACTCAGGTTCAAGGGGAGAAGAATTAAATATAAGTCTTGACACAGCACATGCTGTACAAGGAAAGAAATAATGCATCCATCTTTGTAGTTTTATGTGTTATATGTAGTTATAAGATATAATCCTGTTTCTTGATGATCTTAAAATATGTTAAGGACTTAAAATACCTAATTTATCTTATTAAAATTATCCCCCGGGGGTGGGATGAGGTAGGAATTGAAACTGGACAGGGCATGGTGTTTGATATAATGTTTATAGATCAAGATAGGCTATATTATGTGTGAAAATGAACCAGTCCAAAACCACAGAGACTTAACACAACAAATTTACTTCTTGTTCACACTGCATGTACAAAATTGGTCAGAGGGGAGTATGCTTATTGTAGTTGCTCAGGCATTCAGGTGGATGGAGTTTCATCTCATTAGATTCTACCTCTAGATGCATTTCCAGTGTCAATGTTGCAGAAGAGGGAAATGCAGTACATTGCATCCTGGATGTTAAAGCTTCCACCTGGGAGTGATACTCATAATTTTTCTTACATCCCATTGGCCAAAATAACTTATATGGTCATGTCTAAGTTCCTTCCATGTGCCCATAAGAAGTATCAAAATATTTTGGAACAGTCCTAATACTTCTCTACCATTGCCATCTAAATTCCTTTATGTTGTGACTAAACTAAATTTAGAGAAAACAGGTAAATTGGAAACCACCTTTTTTTATGGGTTTTACAGCTCTTCGGCGTTCATTAATTTTCAAATGCCATTACCTTTGTTCAGTGTAGTAGGCCAGATATTTGCATTCATATTTAATATCTTATATAACTTCACAGTATATATGATACTTTCATATGCCTATGTTTCCAGATTTTTAAAATAATTTCAATATAGTAGTAAAGTTATTGTTTGTTCTGGTTTGTAAGCCAAAAAGTAAAGGGTCAGAAAATAAAAAATTGACTCAAAGTTGCATTGCTTAGTTCTTTAATCTTCAAACTTGGTACTTCCATCTACATCAAAGATTTTGTATTGTCTTAGGAAAGGTTCAAGGTGTCCCGTGAAGCCCGTAAAACTGCCTCATTCTGTATGTGTGAGTGTGTGTATGTATTGTTGGGTGGTTTATATTCACTATAGCACTGCATGTTGTCAACAAAGAATAGGTAGATGGACATTGAAATACTGTGCCTACAGATGGAGTCTGTCTTAACTTCAAAAGTGATGCAGAGTTCAAACTAAGACTTTGTGGGTCTTCCTACACCTGCTTACTTACACATTTCACACTGGACTCCTTGCCGACTCACGTCTCCAGTCTCTTGCCCTAGGCCGTGAAAACTGAAGCTTCCTTCACAAGAAGCAGTAGATAGGAAATGCCATGTTTTTAGTGCTCACCCCATTATTTCTAGTGTGACTCACATCAGGAAGTGGCAGGACTTCCTGGTGACCTGGAGAAGCTTCTTGCAAATACTTAGGCATTCATCCACTAATTTCAGATCACTAGCTTGTTTCCATTAAGTAATCATTTGAAAAAAATTAACGTTTATTTATTTTTGAGAGAGAGAGAGAGAGAGAGAGAGAGAGAAAGGGGAGGAGGGGCAGAGAGAGAAGGAAACAGAATCTGAAGCAGGCTCCAGGTTCTGAGCTCTCAGCACAGAGCCAAACGCAGAGCTCAACCTCATGAACTGTGAGATCATGACCTGAGCCAAAGTCAGATGCTCAACCAACTGAGCCAACCAGGTGCCCCAAATGATCATTTTTATTTTGAATCTTTATTTACACTTATCAGGGCCCTTTCAACTCTATTTGCAAAATGGTGATTTATGTGCACCTAAAATAGCAAATCATGGATATCATGGTCACTTCGTCACTTTCATTTCTCAGTCACTTACCTATTTTATGCAGTATAGCAATACAGAAAATTACAGGCCTAAGGCATGGCCAGGTTAGCCTCACATGCAAGTATGTAATCTGAACATCAGCGTACATAAATAAATATGGTACCAAGGAGTCAAAAAGACCTTGTTTAAATCCTTCTCTTCTTGCTATCTCTGTCATCTAACTTGCTTGAGTTTCAGTGACTTTGGCTATAAATATAGGGAAGGTAAGAACCATTAGAGATTATCATAAAGATTTCCTAAAATACTGTGTACAAAATGGGTTAAAATACACAGTTGTGATTAAGTACATGACCTATTTAAGGAATGAATTTTGAGTAAAATAATGTAACTACATGGGAATTATGGAGAATGAGACTAGGGAGAGAAACCATGACCTTAAATCTCAGGGTCATCCATTTAGACTTCATTCTGAAATCAAAGAAAATACAATAAAACTTTGAGAGAGTTAACTTTAACTTTTGAAATAATTTAAGACCTGGTAAGAATTTGCAACAACAACAACAAAAAAATGCAAAGTTTCTATGGCCTTCATTGAGCTTCCCTCAGTGCTAACATCTTATGTAACTATAATATGATATCCAAACCAGGAAACTGAGATTGCCACAATATTATTAAATGAAACATAGAACTTATTCTGGTCTCATTAGATTTTATGCATTCGTTTTCTTGTGTATATATAGCTTTGTAATTTTGTTATATACATATAGATTAGTGTACAGAACCTATTCTATCACTAAAAGAAATTGTGTAAGTCCCTTGAGATCTAAGTCAGTATGTGTGTCAGTATTTCCTTTCTTTTATGGCTGACTAGTATTCCATGGTGTGGATGCATCATAGTTTATTCATTCATTCACCAATGAAAGGAAGACATTTGAATTGTATGTAGTTTGGGTTATTACAAACTATAGTTAGCATTCACTTACAGGTTTTCATATGGATGTAATTTAATCTTATTTTAGTAAGATAATGGGGGTAAATGCTGAAATTATGGAAGAAATGGATATTCAAGTGTAAGAGAAATAATTCCTGGTGTTGTACACCAGTCATTTCAATGGTGGGACCCTGAATCAGGGTAGCAGTGGTGGGTTAGGAACAGGGGCTTGGAATAGGCCACTAAGGATGTAGAAGTAACTTAAATCCTAAGAAAGTCCTCAGATATGAGAGGTGGTCATTTGGATAGGGTGTAGACAAAAGTTGTAAAATTTTTAGTTGGGGGATTTGGTTGTGGTGATGTGTGAAGTAAAAGACTTAAGGACCAATTGGTATAGATGGAATAAGGAGTAAGTTTTTGTACTACTGAATATGAAAGGGAGAACATGCCTATGGAAGTGTCTGTCAGGCATTTGGAGAAATGAGTCTAGTGCTGAACAGTGAGATCAATTTTGACAACATAAATACATAAGTCATTGCCAGGGGAGGGAGAGGTGCAGCCACGGTTGTCAGGATGTTTCTGGGGAAGAGAGGCAGGCATTACAGCAGGAAGATCCAGAATGTTCCGGTGTGACTGTTTCTACTCTGGATTACAGAAAGAATTGCCAGAGTTCATGTACTTTGACCACCAGTTTGTGGTCTGCGGAAGTTTCAGCTCTCCCCGAGATTCCCACAGATTCCCAAGGGCATATTTGTTCATGGTCCCCTTGGCACCATGGTTGTGTTATTACACAAGCTGGATTCCGTCTGACATCGTTTTGTGAGCTCAGCCATGACCATCAACCTTTTACGTGATCTTACCAACCACACGCTCTAAATAAACAAGATAAGACAAGTGAAAAACAACAATGGAAGCAGCAAAATTTTTACACAAAACACTAAACATTAATTTAATAAATATTAATCTCTTAGTATAATGTCCAAGCAATTCTTGAGATATTTTGAGCAATAAAGCCATCTTTAATGTGATAAAACATTAAGTGAATAAAATTTTAAATTTTCCTCAGCACTTGAAATTTACAATTTTTTTTTTATTCCAAGTTTAGTATTTTTTAATCAGGTTATTGGAATTTTAGGGTACAATATCATTTTGGGGAGCTGAGAACAGAATGATTTATATCAAATAGTGACCCATAACTAACTAGGTCTGTGACATTTAGGAAAGCCATTGAATTTCTAGGAATCTGTTTTCTCATCTTCGAAATGCATGTAATACCTAAATCATTTTCACTAACAGGCACTTTGAGGTAAGATAGCATTCTTTTCTGATGGGGAAATTTGAAGAATCAGAAGTGCCTCAAAATGTTAGTCATTCTTACCATAAATAATAGAAATTTCTTCATTCTAGACTCACTGTGTATCTACCATATTCTAAAACACAAAAATAGTCATATAATTTTCTTGCTCAAAACACTTTTTAAGAGAATATCCATTTCCCTCAGCATGAAGTGGGACTTCATCATGAGTAGTAGGTCCATTCCTGTTCTGGCACACATCGAACAAACTAGCCATATTCTGGGACCAGCTCACCATGGCATCTTTCTACATCCTGTTCCTTCTTCCTAGGAGACTCCTCACTGCCTCTGTACCTGACTCGCCAGGGCACTGCTTAATCTCCCCTGCATCCATGAGGCATTCCTACAAGGGGCCTTCGCTTATGTTTCTGTGCTGAGGTTTATTTTTTCTCTAAGACAGCACTCCTCACTTTTTTATTATCTTTGCTTGTTTAGTTGTACTGTTCAGCCTTTGAGTGGTAAGCTCTCTGACTACAAGGGTAGCCATACACCATTCTTGTTCACTGTCCTATCTGTAGTACTTGTACCTATGCTGTGAGAGGAGAACCCACTGCCCATCTCTTTTTTTTTTTTTTTAATTTTTTTTTATATGTTTTATTTATTTCTAGGAGAGAGAGACAGCGTGAGCAGGGGAGGGTCAGAGAGAGAGGGAGTCACAGACTGAAACAGGCTACGAGCTGGCAGTCAGCACAGAGCCCGACGCGGCTGAACCGCGAGATCATGACCTAAGCGAAAGTCGGACGCTTAACCGACTAAGCCACCCAGGCGCCCCCTGCCCATCTCTTAAGAGGTAGGAAAGAGACATGGATCTCCCCTTCAGCGTGTTTGTAGTCTAGTGAATAGGTTTTTTTAAAGGGAAGTTTTTACTTATTTACTTCTTAGCAGAATCTGAGTTTTGGGTGTCCCCTTAATCGAGGCTTCTATATTACTTCTTAGCAGAATCTGAAGCCCCTTAATCGGAGCTTCTGTAGGGCCACTAGGTGATTAGAAGACTTGCCATTGACACTGGCAAACCTCACAAGTGAAGTTAACTTTAGGTACAAGGGAGCTGGGTTGAATACCTGAGATAGAGTCCAGCAACGACAGAGCCCAGATTTATGGGGCAGTGTTTACAATGAAGAGACACGGCCTATTTTTATTTGATCTCGACCATCCCAAAAGAAAATTGGAATTATAATTAAAGCAGGGGAAATGATAACTTAAGCATCGATTTTCCCATAAATGTGCCAACTCTCAGAACAGTGGCTGGTCTCTATGTTCTATATCCTGCTCTGTAACTTAGATGAGTGAAGCCTTCTCTTTTGATAAGTCGACTTACAGAGGAGTGTATAAATTTCAGTCTGTATGCCCTGGTGACTCATCTTTATAGCTGAGATACTTCTCAGGGTTTGGATTAAAGGGAGAGACCGTTAGAAAAACCAGGAAGAGGTATCCTGTTGGGAATAGCAGTTTGCTAGTAGAGACTTTTTATAGATCTGCCTCTGATAAACATGCTGCCCCATCACTATTTTAGAGTTCCCCAATCTCTTATGGAGATTAAACACAAAGGGATTACCATTTATCTGTGAAGGTAAAATTTACATCACCTATAATCCCTTCATAAATTGATATATCAACCACCACATTAATACAAAGTGCAATCTGAAGGCAGAGGGCCATTATATTTGCTTACTGCCAGATATAAAGCTGCAGTTGCAAGTCATGCATGATTTTAATAAGGGTTGATAATATCCTATCAGCTGGTGGGAGCTATAGATTGAACTCTTAAAGATTTTTGGCTTCAGTTTCCAAATAATCAATCATGTCAAGATATGAAAATCATTTCATTCCCTTCAATTGAAAAGAAGATGTGATTTAAAATGTCAGCCCTTGGATATATGAGCAGAATTCCTGTAATCAATCATGTGAAATAAACCATCTTATTTAGTAGCTCTTTGAAAGAAGAGAAGCTTTGGAGGGAGAACCACTAACTTTTTGTTTTTTTTTTTTTTTGCATAATATGGATGAAGATCACACATCATATTTATATAAATAACAAAACCTAAACCTAGATTTTCTTTTTTGTTTCTTCTTTCAGCTCAGTAAACTTAGCAAGGGATTGAATGGGCAATATTGTCCAGCAAAGGAGGACAATATTGTCTTTTTGTGTGTGGGTACTGTGATTACGAACTGGATTCAGGTCATTTGACTTCGTTTAGATCACCTGTCTGGATTCAGGTAAGCTTCAGGTGTCTGGGTAAGCCACACTGGACAAAGCTTTAAATGTGAGCCTCAGTTTCCCTATCAGGTAAATTCCATCTGTCCATGTTCATGTGTGCAATCGTGCTAGAGAATGGATGTGAGAAAGCATTACAAATAGAAACTCTATGAAGTTCTCCACAAACCTAAGTGGTCATCAACACGGCTAGACTAAAGAATATTAAAAAAATACCAGTATTATCTCTTGGCAAACCATTAGAAAAAAGGGCAGTGCACTTGGAATATGGAGAGACTGAATTCACACTTAGGACAGAAGAGCTTGCTTGAGAAAATTGCTGTTACTCTCAATAAGTGAAATCAAACTGTAGATTTTGGTAATTTGTTGTGTGACTTTAGGCAAATGTCATTTACTTCTCTGAACTGTATTTTCCACCTCAGTAAAATGAAGAGTCTGGATCATATATCTCTAAAATTTTTATCCAGCTATAAAAATTGTTGTTTCTTTTTTTGTTGTTTTTTAGATTTATCATTAACCACAGTAGAAAATGCAGATCATAGGCTTTGACACACATAATACAAATTCCCAAGTCACATCAAATTTCTTTAACTTGCATTGAATTTAGAAAACTTCAGTCAGATTTGACAACACATCTATATGACAATAATTACAAGAAACAATATAGAGTGATCTTTAACAAACTAAATTATCTTATTAATGTTAGGTTTAACAAAATTATTTATTTATTTATTTATTTATTTATTTATTTATTTTAATGTTTATTTTTGAGAGAGTTAGAGTGAGAAAGCTTCAGTAGGGAGAAGGGAAGAGGAAGAGGGAGACAGATTCCAAAGCAGGCTCTAGGCTTTGAGCTGTCAGCACAGAGCCTGATGCAGGGCTTGAACTCACAGACTGCAAGATCATGACCTGAGCTGAAGTCAGATGCTTAACCAACTGAGCCACCCAGTAGCCCTAACAGAATTTAGTTGTATCACCCTAACTCCTTCCAAATACTGCCTTTTGTGGTTTCTGCATAACTAGGTTTAAGAAGGGCCCCTTGGTGGCTCAGTCCATTGAATGACTGACTCTGGATTTTGGCTCAGGGCATGATCTCACAGGCCATGGTATCAAGCCCTGCAATAGACTCTGCACTGACAGCCCAGAACCTGTTTGAGATTCTCTCCCTCTCGCTCTGCCCATCTGTAGCGCTCTCTCTCTCTCTCTCTCTCTCTCTCTCTCTTGCTCTCTCTCTCTCAAAATAAATAAACTTTAAATAAAGAAATAAAGAAATAGGTTTAAGAGAGTGTGTTGGAATAGAAGTCCTTAGGGGACCTGTATTAATGATTCATTGTAAGCAAAAGTAATTATTTTGTCAACTGTTATGTATTCCTGGATGCTTTTAATGTGCTTTGGAATATTTGAAAATAGTAAATTATCTTGAGCTGTTTAATATTTACATAATCGATTTCTCCATTTATGAAAATAAGAGGACTTTCTTAAATTAAGGGAAAGTTTAGTACAGCTTTTTTCTGAATGTTCTCAGTGCCAAAATTTATGGGTAAGGGATTTTAAAAAATGTTGATAAAAGGTAATTTCATTCCTTAGAAGCCAAAGTAGCATGTGGAGGCACAAATTAAGATAGTCAGTGTAGAAAATGTGTTTGACACTTGCAACTACATCCAGAATATTTTATATGTATGTATGTATGTATACGTATATATAATAGTTTACCTTCCTGTCTTAAGCAAATCAACCTTGAAGCTCCTGTTTCTCCTATCTCACCCTGTATATTCAGAAGAGTACTGTGTGTTTTGCATATTTTCTCTTTCATTTTGACTGGCTGCCAAAAGTTACTCATATTTTATGAAGCACAGAGAGTGGTATGATAAGAATTCCTTGTTCCATCATTTCTCCACACAGAAGAGAGATGGGTTTCTCTTTTCCTTCTTGTTCATTAATGATGCACGAAGCTGAGACTTTTAAACTCTCTCTCCAGTTTTATCCTCCTCTGTTTCGTAGGAATTTCTCACATTACTTGACATGCATAGTTATATGATAAAGACTCACCAGGGCTGTTAATCCTGCTGGTATGCTTCCTAAGCAATCTTGGCTCATCCACTGGCTGGAAAAGCAGTCTGTCATTTTTAAAGAATGACTACTTTATCTAGGAAGGATGGAAGGGAGGAAGGAAAGGAGGGAGGGAGGAAAAAAGTAAGGAAGAAAGGAGGGAGGGAAGGAAGGAAGATCCCTGCATATCTGCTAATCCTGACAATGTTACTATTCTCCCTCACTACCAGAATGTAGACTCCCAACATTGACTTTTTATTACTACCAAATTAATAGAAAATACTCTAGTGACTTACTTAGTCTGTGATTGAAGCAGGTTGGAGCTGGTGACCTCACTCTAACATTTCCCCAGTGTTCGGAGTTAGAATAAGTAGATTTGCAGTCTCAAATCAGCATTAACTCCTAGTGTGATGCCAACTCACTTTTCCCTCTCTCCTTCCTGAAACACCTGCTCTGCTTGGCTTCCAGTCTACCATAGCTCATGTATTTTCTGCCAGGTTGCTCCTTCTCAGTCTTGTTTGCTTGTTTGTCTTCATTTCTGACATCTCTTATTACAGGAATGCACCAGCTGTCAGTCTTCGAAATTCTTCATTCCCTCCTCTCTCTATCTTGGTGATCTCTTCCAGTCCCCTGACTTTAAATACCATCTATATTTGGAAGATTGCTCACCTTTCTACATCCATCCCAAGACTCTCTACTAAATTCCAGGCTCATATATCCATCCATGTATCTGACATCTCCACTTACATATCTATACTACAATTCAAGATTGACAAATCCAAAACCAAACTCATGCTCCCCACACACAGTATTTCCCATCTTTACAGATCACATATCTATTTTTTTCAGTTATTCTGAGCATATCCCTTGGAATTAGTCTTGACTCTTCTGTTGCTCTCATAGCTCACATTCAATCCATTAGAAAACCCTGGCATTCAGTAGTCAAACAAAGAAATCCCAAACACTTCTTAGAACTTTTACCAAGACCATCTTTGTCCAAACCACTTTTGTCACTTGCCCACATTATTGAAGTAGTTTCTCAACTTTAGTAGTCTCTGTACTTCCACCTCCATTCCCCAGATCTATTTTGAACTTCACAGGTGTCATCCTATGAAATGTAAGACATCGTACCTCTCCTCTGATCAAAGTCCTCCAACTTATTTGCAGCTCATTTTAAGTAAAAAACAAAGCCTTTGAATGACTTGCAGGGTCCAGCATACTGTCTCACATCCCAGTACTTCTTTGAGCTTAACTGTGAGGACTTGGCTCACTCTTCTCCAGCCATACTGGCCTCCTGATTCCTTCAAAGTGCCAGGCACAGTCTCTTCTGAGGACTTTGCTGTTTCTGGTCCCTCTGTCTGGAATGCTTTTCTGCTAGATATTTATGTGGCCTGCTCTCCATCTCCTTTAAGTCTGTGCAAAGGTCACCTTTTCATTGAGGTCTTCCTTCATCAGTTTACTTAAAATTGCATCAAACCCAGAACTTTTTTATCCTCCTAGAATGCAAACTCCATTGGAGCAGGGATTGTTTATTTTATTTGGACTATATCCCCGGCACCCAGAATAATACCTGAAGAAAATATTTACTCCTTAAACATTTGCTGAATTAAGAATGAAAGGTGGGCAAGCTACAGTGCCTCTCTCATCATTCCTTCCTGTCTGTGACCATCCAATTCTTCTGAAGCTTCTTTTACATCCTGAAAAATGTTAATGTACCTTTATACTCCAGTCTCTTACCTATACCACTTTGTACCCCACAGCCTGTCTTCTGTTTGGAAGTATTTTCAGCCACAAGTAACAGAAATCATAAAGGTGGCTTAAACAAAATTTTATTTTTCTCACTTGAAGATATGTTTTAAAAGTGAATGTTTGCTAACACTGATTCAGCACCTCAGTACTATAAGGACTCTGATAAAGTTAGCTTCATGATTCTGTTGTCCTTTGCCTCATAGTCACAGGATAGTTGCAGCAGCTCCAATCTTACCCAACAGCTTTCAGAGGCACACAACAGCTTTCAGAGGCACACAACATCTCTCTGTGTGAGGCAGGCAGGTTCTGTGCATGTGCCTTCCTCTAAACAGGTAGTAAAAGACCTTTGTCAGGCAGCCATCTTCCTGTGGTAGACTTACCTTGATATCTCTTAGACTCAGCTTCTCTGAACAAAAGCAAAGGTTTGGATAGTTTTTTTTTTTCCCCCAGGCACAGAGATAGTGTCAGCTCAGCCCCTTGCCCCTTTATTAACTCCTATTCCTCCTCAAGTCTTAACTATGATACCCTTTTATGCCTGAGGCCTTTTCTGATACACCTCTGCCTATGAGAAGTCTGGGCTAAATGCCTTTCTTGGGTTCTATAAACCTCTGAAGTTTTCTAAAACAATGCTTTTGTGCTGTGCTAGTAGTAATCAGCATTGCTTGTGTGCCTTTCCGTATACCCAGCTTCCCCCCCGCCCCCAACACAGACACATTGTAAACTCCTGGTTAAAGAATCCTGCATAAGAATGGATTGAGACCTCAGGATAAAGAACACACTTTTACTGTTCACATTTGAATTCCCAGCGTCTAATGCTTATCTATAGAATAAATGAGCACATGCATGAATGAATTTTTTTCAGTTGAGGGGCTTTCTCTTAATGACCTTTAAAATCAATTTTGCATTAAGTTACTATTTCCAGGATTATTTAGGTCCTTTTCTTATGCATCTATAGCCTAAGCCAATATTTAAACTTTTATTATCCCCAATTCTCCTCTACTCTTTTTTTTTTTTTTAAAGGACTTGAAGCCTCGTTGGTTAAATAATTTAATGCATTGGCACAATTAGGGAAATGAAATATGACACCTCTCAAGATGTAGGTGAAAAGATAAAGATATTATTTGTTCTGAGTTATCACAACGGAAATTCTCTCCCCACTATGTTTGTGCCTAAGACTTTCCCTGGGACAAAGAGTAGATGGGGGTGAAGGATATTATCTCCCCATGTTCAGGAACAAGGCAATATTTGTAACAGAGAAAGGTATGACATGGCGCCAGTAACACAGCATGATTCCTGCTGGAGCAGAGAGAAGGCACGTAGAGTGGGTTCAGGGTACATGCCCTTGTACAACCATTGGAGCTCAACTTCCATATTTGTTTCACAGACATGTGATACTGGCCACATGAGCTAATCACCTCAAGCCTCTGTTTGTTCAGCTGTGAGCAGGGATCACACTCAGTACCTCCACTGGGACTATCATGAGCTTCAAATTAGACACTTTGTGCAAAGTGATTAGTGTTTTGCACACTGTCTGTTCTCAATAAGCCCTAAAATTTATAGTCATTATTATAAACAAATCACTATTAGATCATAAAAATGGAGTAATTGACTATACAAAATTATGGGTTAAACGAATTATAACAAATGACTTTAAATCGATATTTGCTTCTTCTAATGGTTGGGAACAGTGTTCTATTTCTTCTACTTCTCTATCATCTATCTAAATTGCTGGGCACTACAAAGGGTAAAATTAACACAATTTTCTAATGGGCCCACTTTCTCTAGGTTCTTTGTGATGTCATTAGTTCATTTGCCTTGCCTCTTTCAGAGACATATACCATTTTATTTCACCCTCTTGTTTCTAGTAGCTTTACATTGATGTAAGGTTTCAGGAGCTTTAAGTCAGGGTAACTTTAGATATAAAGGTATCCTTGAGTTCAACTGGTACTGCCCCTTCATTGCACAGATGAGAAAATAGACTCTTCTGTGATTGGTTTGAGATTGTGGAGCTGTTACCAGAGCTAGAGTTGAAACACAGGTCATTGGAATCCATATTTACTACATATCTTACATTGCATCCTACTGAATTATTCATGGGAGCAGAGAGTAGAAATGTGAGGTAATGCTTTTTATAAGGGTATTTGTAAGATCAGGTCAATTTTAGGTATTTCTAAACATGGATGGTAACAATAACGTTGGGTGGGCAATGAGAGGCCTTAAATATTCTTGCCACCAACTATCCTGATTTCCACTCAAGACAGGATCTGTGCCTATATTGGCCATGTATTGAAGATGGCCTTATCTTATAAGAGGAGATCAGAAATAAACAATATATGTAATAAATTAGTCAATTTTGTAGTAGGCTAGAAGGTCATCAATATTATTATAAAAAAGAAAGAAAAACAGAGCAAGATACAGGGGATTAAGAAGGCGAGAGATGGGGAGGTCACAAGGCAGCATTACATAAAGTGGTCATCATAGGTCAACAGAAGCACAGGAGAGTCTCATTAAACTCTCATTTAAACATCCTATTTGGCACTTTTTTTCTGGACAGTGTAGTTCTTAAAATATATGTGTGCACAAATGCGATTATATATGAATGCATGCAAATGCATATGAAAGTATAACTCATGGCTAGAAGAAGGGCCTTAAAGACAATTTGTTGAATCCCCAGCCAGCGTTTGAATCTCTTCTTTGGCAGTATTATGAGCTCAGATCAAATAATAGGTGAGAACAATTAGAAAGTTCATGAGTCAATGATTTGTTTACACACCTCTTACGAAGGCTAATTACTTGTTAGCTGAAACATGGGCCTCTATTTTAAGTTAGTGAAGTCAGCATAAGAAAAGAATTGGCTGAGAAGCTGGAACCCTACAATCATTAGAAAACTGTCCAGAAGCTAAACATAATGGTTAAAATTTTCATGTTACCATTAAAGGGCTTTAATAAAGGCAAAATCTTATTGAAAACCTTAGACCGTCTGCCTTTTCTTTCTCCCTTTCTCTGTCTCTCTCTCTGTCTCTCTGTCTGTCTCTCTCTGTCTCTCTCTCTCTCTCTCTCTCTCACATACACACACACACACACACACACAGTCATATATTTATGCAGTACAAAATTGTTTGTTTTTGTTTTTGTTTTTAACTATCACCTCTGACATACTTAACAGTTTCTCATTTTCAACACCAGACCAGACAGGTCTTTAGGGTTGCTGTGTGGAAGCACAGGAGGCCTAGCTGAATTTGAATTTCTGATAAATAGTGATTATTTTTTCAGTGTAAGTATGCCCCAAATATTGCATGGGGAATTTTTATGCTAAAAACTCATTTTATGTTTATCTGAAATTCAAAGTTAACTAGGAATTTGTATTCTTATTTATGAAACCTGGCAACCCTCTAAGTCTTAAGTGCTCCATGGAGAATTTTGGTCAGACATTACTTTTCCCCTCCTTCCTGCTCTAAACTGTATGTTCCTGTAACCATGAGAGGGATGCTGCTGTATGCTGCCCGAGCTCCAGTCACTAATTTATGCATTCATTCATGCAACATTATTTTTGCACACCTGCTTTGTGTCTGGTACAATGCTCTATAGAAAGGTAAATATATCTGACACAATGGTAAGCTAAATGGATCTGAACCCTGGCCTCAATTAGCTTACCGTCTAATAATATCTATTAAGAAAATACCCTGAAGTGTGATAGTGATATGTGGACAGAGCACACATCACTACCATGTAAATTTGTCAACACACAGTATATAAGCCGATAATCGCTGTGCTAACATCCCTGTGTAAATGAGAGAGGGGAAGTCTTTTGGAATAGAAATTTCCAAATACTGATTTTACATCAGTGTTGGACATGGTGCATGACATTTCTGAGCACTTTGTGTTTGTCCAACAGCTGCTAGACTCAGCATTTCATTTAAAACTCGAAGAAGCACTAAGAGATAAATCCAATTATCATCTCCACGTTACTATGAAGGAAGGTGGAGCTGAGAAAGTTAAGTAAATTGTCCAAATCTATACAACAAGGATGTATTAAAACTGAGATTCCGCCAGAGACCTGACTATTCAGAATACACCATCTTCACCCCTGTGCTCTGCTCCTTGAGAATAAGTCAGGAAGCCTACTAAATATTAGATCCCGGAGTTTATGAATCAGTAGTCTGGGATAAGGTTTGAAGAATACATTTTTAACAAGCTCTTAGGTGAATCTGATAGTAGCAAGATTTTGGCCACGCTAATTTAGACAATGGTTATGTAATCAAACAACACTGTTGTATAACCCTCACCTTTACAACTGTAAGTTCTTAGAACTTCAGCGGCAGGGGTTTCCTGTTATGAGATGGTGGGGAGGCAGAAAGAGAGGGGAGCTGAATGAATAGTGAATGTTCCCAGTACATACGCATCTTACTTCTTTTTCCTAGACCACCTTTTTCCCACTTTGCAAAACCATTCCTTACATGGCGTGGCTGCACCTCCATGATTCTGCTAATTTAGTCAGGTTAGTGATGATTTCAGCGGTAGGCATCTGTTCTTTCCTAGGCATGGCTTTTCCACAGATTAGGAGGGTACTGATTTAAAACATCTTGGTTCAGCCTGTTATGTCTATTACCTTTGTGAGAGAGAGAGGCTGTGTATTAAGGAAGTGTCCAGAAGATGGGATCATGTGGCAGATGGACTTCCAGAAATAGTGAGGATGGATTGCAGACCTGGGTGTGTCTGATGGGAAGGTCTCAGCTATGGGGTGGTAGGGGTTTGAGCAGTTTGATGGGAAATCCCCAAAGTGAACTAATATTATGTTCTTTCTTCCTTTCCATTGTTTTCTTATTCTTCTCCTTTTCTCCCTCCTTCCTCTCTTCCTTCCCTCCTGCCCCCTCTTCTTTCCATTTTTCTTTCTCCACCAAAGACACATTTAACTTTTTTTCTGACTGAAGGACACTTACATTCAGAGAAGTACACAAATCCAGAGTGTACATCTTGATGGATTTCCACAAAGACAGCATGCCCTTGTAACTACCACCCAGATTAGGAAAGAGAATAATATCAGCACACTAATACTCAGCACAAACACCCAGACATGTTGCTCCTCCCTCCCCTAAAATTAAAATTATCTTGATTCATATCACCAGAAATTAGTTTTGTCTGTTTTTGAACTTTAGCTAGAGGGAAAATACACTGTGGACTATTTAACACATGACCTATTTTGCCCTGCCTTACTTACGCTTGTGGAATTTACTGACGTTTGGTATGGCAATAATGTTTTCTTTTTCACTCTTGAATAATATTTCATTCTGTGCATATATCAAACTTTGTTAATTGTACTCTTTGTGGGCATTTAGCTTATTTCCAACTTGTGGCTATTACTAATATTACTAACGATTGTATAATAGTTCTAGTGGTAGCACTAATAGCTATTAACAGTAGTACTGCTATGATTATTCTTGAATTGCTTCTTGAGGAAACATCCCTACACGTAGCATTTGGGTGTGTGACCATGAAAGGAACTGTGATGTCATAGGGTAAGTATGTTCACTTCTGGAAGATACTGCTGAGCAATTTCCCAAGGTGGCTGGGTTAATTTACAGCCCACATGCAGTAACTGAGAATTGTAGGCATTCTAACTCCATTTTTTAAAAATTATTTTAATGTTTTTATTTATTTCTGAGAGAGAGAGAGACAGCGTGAGCAGGGGAGGGTCAGAGAGAGAGGGAGACACAGGATCTGAAACAGGCTCCAGGCTCTGAGCTGGCAGTCAGCACAGAGCCCGACGCGGGGCTCGAACCCACAAACCGTGAGATCATGACCTGAGCCGAAGTCAGACGCTGAACTGACTGAGCCACCCAGGCACCCCTCTAACTCCATTTTTTTATGTAGATATCCAATTAACTTACCCAGCACTATTTACGAAAAAGGCTGTCTTTTCCATAGTGAACTTCTGTTTCACATTTTCCTTAAATGAAGTGACAACATGTATTCAACCAACATCCATTGATCTGATTCTGTATTGAGTCCTGGCTACAGAGATGAAATGGAGTATAGACTCTGATCTCAGTCCTGTACTGGAAATATGACAGAAACCATCTTTTCTGTCCTAGCCTCGATTGTAGTTGGGATAACAGACAATAAATAAATGGACCATCAAATAAAGTAATTTTTCATGTGATGAGTAGGAAAAGAGAGGAGGAGACAAAGGGAAAGGATGTGGCAGAGAATGGAGGACGATAATACAGCAGATGAGGTGGAGGAAGGAGTCTCTGAGAAGGTAACAGTTAAACAGGGCTGAGGGAATGTGCCAGCATATCAGGGAAGTACTTATTCTGATTTTAGAAAAGCCAGCGGCACAGTATGTGAGGCAGCCCCTGGCGTGGCTCGCTGTGGGAACTGTCAGAAGGTTAGCAGAAGGGTGGCAGAGAGCTGTGAATGATGCAGAAAATGGCATAACAAGGGAGCGAGAGGCAACTGCAGGATCTCCCAGGGTCCACAGGCAGCCGTGAAAGATTTCTGTTTTGTTCTAAGGGTACACTGGAAAGCCACCGGGACGTTTTAATGGGCACAGTGTCACAGTCTGCTCGCCGTGGTCATATAGTGAGTACACCGAGTATAAGGAGTTGCATCAAAGCACAGGAAGGAGGAAGGAGTCTGCTGCAGTGGTCCCCAGGGCTGGGGGTAAGGACACAGTGGGGCATCAGGGAGGACTCCCGTCCTCAGTTTGCTCAGTTAAGAGTTCTGTTTTCTAGGTAGTGAAGAACCTTACTCGTTCCGTGTCTCTAAAGGATGTAAGCATTAGCGATCTTCTCCAGCCAACCTGTAGGTCATTTCAGAGGGGCCTGTCTGCTCACTTGGTTGTTTCCTACACCTGATCCCTGGCCGCTCAACCAGTGTATGGCTATGTAAGGGAAAGAAGAGCTTTTCTCTCAGTATTCTATAGAGTGGAAAGCAGGAGAGATTCGAAGGGGAGAGAGGGGATGGTAGAAGTAGTGATTTTGATTCTATCATTTGAAAGCCACAGAATCTTTGGACTGTTCCGGTGACCCCTCAGAGAAGGGATGGACTTCTGGGTTTCCTATACCCTGAATTTGTCAGAATATTTCCTAGTGTGGCTGAGAGACCTTAGGACTTGGTATTGAACAGAGCTGTTGGGGTTCATATCGTGCCCCTGTCATTTGCTGTATGCAGCCTTTGGTCACATGTCTCTGGGCCTCAGTTTTTTCATCTACAAAGTGGAGAGTGATTCTTCCCTTGGTCCTTGCTTTTCAGAATAAATCTGAGAATGGATAGAGCTACTCCACATGTAAATTATGAAGTAATTTTCCGTTGAAAGGAATTGTTAATATATTCAGGATTCTATGATCCAGTCACAGCCTCTTGCCCACCAGTCTCTGCCATTACTATCAAGGCTGTCACTTTGTGCTCATGCATGGTGGGGAGCGCAGGGTTTACCTAATTCTATGAGGCATGGCAATTAGACCTTATTAAAGGCATTCTTCTAAACAAGCAAATTCTCAGTCATCCATCCTTGGATAGGACTGTTAGGACAAGTGCCATGTCTCATTGGCCACTAGATGGCGCCAGAATTCCTTTCAGTAGCTCCCTCTCCCATCATCACCCCGCCAGCTCCCACCATCATGCGTTTGCATCTGCGCAGGCTCCACTGGGGTTGTGATGAATTTGTTTGCTGGGAAAATCATTTTTCCCTCAGGAATCTGTGGGACCAAAAATGCCTTGTGGCCTCGGCTATTGTGGAGCTTTCGCCTTCCTTGGTCTTCCTTTGATTTACCTCTCAAAACGCTACTCTTTCTCAAATTTAGAAAAAACAAACAATAAGAAGAGCAGTGGCTTATGTGAGGTTTCGTATCTCTGGGAACCCTATTCCTAGGGACAGATAACATACCATTTGTTTGTATACACAATGCATGATGCATGCCAAGCTGTTCCTGATGAAGACGTTATCTGCCTGCCTCTGCCCATCCCTAAGCACCAGGAGAGAGTTTTCCCATATTGTCACTGCTTCCTTTCCAGGTGGCCAGAGAAACCCTTCCCAGGCTTTTCTCCCCATGGGATCTGTAGTCATTAGTTAGGCCAGGTAGGCCAGGTGACTCTTCTCCAGAGAGCAAATTCACTCTCCAAGCAGCTCAACCCAGCCAGCTTTCCCTCTCATTGGCTTTGCAGGGTCTCTTGCTCTGTCATTCAAAGACCACAAGATCATAGCGCTGCACAGATGGCAGGGCTGAGGGAGTCTTCAGATCCTCTAACCCAGAGACTCTCCAACTTTAGCAGCAGAATCACCTGGAAGGTTCCTTAAACACAGATGGCTGCACCCCACCCTAGAGTTTCTGATGCAGTTGTCTGGGATGGAGCCTGAGAATGTGCATTTCTTGTAGCTCCCCTGCTGATGGTGATGCTATTGCTCCAGGGATCACAGCCCTGAGAACCGTTGTTCTAGACCTGTTGTTTCACAGGTTTGGAAACTGAAGTTCAGTGAAGTTAAATGATTGTTCAAGGTCACAAAGCAAATTGAAATTCGCTAAGACATGGAATTCCAGGAGTCTTTTAGGCAAAAGCTTTTCAAGTCCTCATTCAAACTGGAGCTGGTTAAAAATTTCCCTTTCTACTCTTTATGGAGAAAGGATTTGCTGAGCAAATTTACAAATGAAATCAGATTGTAGGAGAAATGTTTAATCTGCATTTAATCACTTAAAATAGAGTTCTATTATTTTTTTAGTTTAAATTAAAGCACAAAGTAAGAGGAGCCTGTTTCTGAGTAAAGGGGCTGACCTTTTACTGTTGCCACTGCAATGATGTTCTTTCTCATGGCTGTTGCACAGAGGCAGAATTCCAGGGAAAGTTGTTCCACTGATTGATTCGCTTCCAAATATTTGTCCCTAACACTCTCCCTTCTCTGCCTCCATACTGAACCAAGATTTCCTCCTTCAGATAACTTGAATATGTTGCATTTGTTAAAATAGCCAAGTGGAAAGGGACTAATTTAAACTTCTCTCAGAGAGGTCTCTTCTAATAAATTTTCCAAAACTGTGGTTCACCTAGCACTTGTGGTAAAAGGCTTGATTTGAGAAGCATGTGTATATGTGTATATTAATAATAGTACTTATTGTTATGAATTTATTTATAATGGTACCTTCTATTTGAGGCAATAGTTGCTGTGTTTCAAAAAGTTGTGGTAGTAACGTCAAGTTTCATTTTAAATACACTGTATGAAAGACGAGTCAATTTTTTAGAATATATCAAATTTTATGATACTATATATAGTGTGCAGGCATGGTCAAAGTCATTCAGATATTTAAATGAGGGAAAATTGGTAAATTCCATGCCAGTATCTGAAATAATTCCATTTACAACTGGAACCAGTATGCTTTCAGGCTGAGATATGTTCAAGGGGAAGCTAAGTCACCATGTGGAGATGATGGAAGTATTCCCACAGATTAGATAATTTCTTTGTCCCCACCAGTTCAATAAACCTTGATTTTCCCCACCATTCCATTAATTTGTCTAATCATATCAGCCTCCATGATTTTGGGTAAGCTCCCTATTTTCGAGGTGAGGAGTCTATGTTCTGTGGGCAGTCATCTACCCTTTACTCAAAGTTCAGTCCATGTCACATGAAACCACCCGCAAAACAAAATGTGCATTCCTTCTTGTTCTCCCTCTGGTCTCTGTGCTTTTGGTCTGTGCTCTGTAACAGTCATAGTCTAATTGATTCAGCCAACATTTGTTGAATACCTACCATGTGTGAGGTACTAGCCCTTGAAGTGACTTTCCCATTAAACGAGTTCAGATAGAGAGGAAGGCAGACAAGCAAACCAGTGGCACTGTTATGCACTGAATTATGTGCTCTCAAAACTAATATGCTGAAGTCCTAACCTCCAGTACTCAAATGGAACTGTATTTGGAGATAGGAGTTTTAAAGAGGTGCAGTGAGGTCATATGGGTAGACTAATCTATAACAACTGCTGTCCTTTTATATATATATAAAGTATATATTTATACACACACACACACACACACACACACACACACACACACACACACACACACACATATATACTTTATTGTCAGGTTGGTTTACACATAACACCCAGTGCTCATCCCAACAAGTGCCCTCCTTCATGCCCATCACCCCCTTTCCCCTCTTCCCTACCCCCCCGCAGCCCTCAGTTTGTTCTCAGCATTCAAGAGTCTCTCATGGTTTACCTCCCTGCCTCTCCCCCGACTGTTGTCCTTTTAAGAAGAGGAGATTAGGACACAGAAAACAAAGACTGAGAGTCAACCATGTTACAACACAGAGAGAAGGTGGCTATTTACAAACCAAGGAAAAGAAGCCACCAAAGAAATCAAACTTGCTGACATCCTGACTTGGACTTCCAATCTCCAGAAGTCTGAGAAAATAAATTTCTACTGTTTAAATCAACCTGTCTGTGGTATTTTGTTATGGCAGCCCTAGGAGCTAATAGTTGCATTGAGATATGAATGCCACAAGATGAATGGGTAGAAAATGTCTTCAGAGAGAAAGAGTGTCTGAGGGATTCTCTCAAGATGGAAGATGAGTTTGTTAAATACACATTAGGAAAAGCATTCTCAAAAGAAAACATATACAAGAATAACAGTTGTTCATCTATCAGCTGTTATTCCATAGCAGCACATAAGTAGGTGTAGAAGTATGTTCATTAAAGCATTGTTTATAAAGTAAATCTTGAAAAGATAATAAAGTCCAACCATGGAGCAAGATGAAGGAGAATTAATGAATCTATATAAAATTATATGGAAAAATTCAGGATTCATTTCCTGTCTATGCTTAGGTAATTGGCATCCTATACTTTATATAGTACTAGCATTTCACCAGGTTACTTTGGTTACTTAAAGTCAAACAAGAAGTAAACATACACAAATGAATTTACTAGGTATTTATAATGCAGAAACCATTCTGATGATTGGAGTGATGTTTTGGGGGGAGGAATAAAGAGATACTTACAATTACAAGGTAGTATGAAGAAGAAGAACTAATGTACTTTATCTACATGGCTGAATTCAGCTCAGTAAGGAGATGGTCCATTTAGCTCTTTATTACTTTGAATCACCTGTGCTTAGCATAGTCCTTAGAACCTGAGATTGCTAAATAAATGGTTTTTGAATGAATGAATGAGTGTTAAAAATCTGAATTATAAAATAAAGTCTATGTGTCTGTTCTGGTTTTGGAAAATTTTGTTATAAGCTTGTAAGTAGGTTAATGGATATTAGATTGTCATCTGCATGATAAAGATATTTGAGTAGAAACATAGCAGTCAACAAAGTATAATGTTTTTTTTTTTTAAAGTGTATTTATTTTGAGAGAGAGTGAGCAAGAGGGAGCACATGAGTAGGGGTGGGGAAGGAGAGAGAGAGAGAGAGAGAGAGAGAGAGAGAGAAAATAAGGCTCTGTGTTGACAGCACGGGGCTCAATCTGATATTGCGAACAATGAGATCTTGACCTGAGTCAAAATCAAGACTCGTATGCTTAGTCAACTGAACCACCCAGGCTTCCCAAGACAATTTGATGTTAAAGCAATAAATGTGTATGTGTTAAAAGCATAGGTAAAACTAGGTTCTAAATCTGGCTCCTCCAGAACATACTCAATCTCTCTGTGATCCCATTGCTTCATTTGTAAAATGAGGACAATCTGGTGTGTGTGTGTGTGTGTGTTTAAGTATATATATTTTCTGACTGTACAAAGTAAATACCCTTATTCTTAGTGGTTTAAAAAATATAGGGATATATATAAAGAAAAAAATAAAACAACCCTTTCCCTCACCCATCAAGTGATAAGCACTCATAAATTTTTTGATATATTTCCCTTCAAATATTTTTCTTATACATTTGTATATATTACAAATTTGGCATCATTTTGCATTTCAAATTGGTGCACTGTTTTGTCACCTCATATTATATAGAGACTGTTTTTTTATGCCATTAAATATTCCTTGTAAATACCTTTTAAATGGCTCTATAACATTTCAGAGTATGTATTTATCATAATTTATTTAAGCGTTCTCCTAATTTTGGACATTTGGCTTACTTCCACTTGTCAGCATCAAAGGTTATATTGTAATAAACCTCTTGGCTCACAGTCATGGAAGGGAACTTATAAGTCAGTAATATCAATCATGAAGCTCTTGATATATATTGCTAAAATATTTTTAATAAATGTTGTACTGCTTATACTCCCAGTGTATTTATTAGCATTTGCTATGTTCTGCTGCAGTAAAAACCACATCAACATTTCAGTGAGTTCGAAAACCAAGACTTATTTCTTGCTCCAAGTATGTACTGACTAGATCAGTTTGGGCTCTCATCAATGTGTCTCCTTCATTCTGGAATTCAGACTGAAGCAGCAGCTTTATATGGGACCTGCTGTGCTCAAACAGAGGGGAAAGGGTAATGCTACGATCACACGATACTTCTTAATGCTGCTGCTCTGATATAGTGCCTGCCACTTCTGCTCGCATGCCATTGGCTGGGGCAAGTCACATGTTCCAGCCCAGTATAATAAGCTGAGAAAGCTACTCTTCCCTATGAAGGGCACAGCCACGGGCCCTACAGAGATAGAACTGGTGGAGAGGGGGCACTGAATATTTAGAACAATTTATCATACACACGCTGCAATAATTCTGATTCTCCTTCAGCTTCACTGACTATGGCGATTTTTAAATATTTGCACCTCTGATAGAAAAAGATGGTAACATACCTTATTTACTTTAATGCATTTATTTTCTTATGACACTTAGAATATTTTCATGGTCTGTGCCATTTGAGTTTGGTTTATTGAAATATTTGCCCATTTTTTTCTATTATGTTCTGTATTTTGGAATGAAGTTGGTATTTTAATTTTTTTTAATGTTTTATTTATTTCAGAGAGAGAGAGAGAGGCAGCCTGAGCAGGGGAGGGTCAAAGAGAGAGGGAGATACAGAATATGAAGACAGGCTCCAGGCTCTGAGCTAGCTGTCAGCACAGAGCCTGATGCAGGGCTTAAACCCACGAACTATGAGATCATGACCTGGGCCGAAGTCATATCCTTAACCGATTGAGCCACCTAGGTGCCCCTGGACTGAAGTTTTGTTTGTTTCTTTTTCTCTTCTTTGTTAAGAATATCATGAGCTTACTGATCAAGGTTAGTGTATTTTTTTCCTGATTTCCCTTTAAATTTATTTATATTATTTTTGATAAGTGGCATATAAAAATTCACATGTAGTTAGATATATCATTTTTCTTTGTAATTTATTCCATGGCGTTTTACTTAGAAAGTGCTTTCCTTTCCTAAAACCAGACACACGTATACCTATTCTTTCTTTTATGGTGTTTTCCTTTAATCCTTTCCAGCTAAGGTTATTTTGCAGTTAGTATGTGGGCTAAGGATAAAAGTTGACCTCACAATAGTAAACCAGAATATAAGTTACACCATTCTGTACCTGTCATTTTCTTGTTCACCTTCTTAATTGGAAATGGAGGCGTAAAGCAGAAAGCATACTGAATGCAGTGGGGAATCAAACTGACTTGAATTCTAGAAGTAGTTTTGAGATTAAATTGTTACATGACTTTAAGCATAATTCAGATACTTTTGCTGGTTCTTTACCACTTTATCTGCAAAAGGAAAACGTTGTATCTCAAGGAGCTCATCCATTCCCACATTTTTTTTCTTGGCTCATCTCTAGATCTGATCACTGCTCAATACTGTGGCACATGTGGCTGATGCAAGGTGCCACTTTTTTTTCTTTATGAATTAAAGTGGCCGAAGAATTCTTCTTCTCATAGTAACTCTAGAAAGAATTGTGAATTCCTAACCCAAATATGTTCTTAGGTAATTTTGTTTATTCTAGTCATAAATTACCTTTTTATCATGCAATCTAAGTTCTGTATTGATTCTACTAATAACCAGTGTTCTAATCCAACTGCTCTTGAACCCACAGTACTTTTTATATATTTTTTAAAGATATGTCTAGATCATTGTGAGTTGATGAGATGTATAGTTACACATATTTTCAGTATTTGTAGCCAAGTTGCTAATGGATTTTACTATGACAAATAACAGGAATGTTCTTATTTACTATAATATTAGTTTGGGATAAAAATAGAGCTTAAAAATTCAGACACATACATACAGTGAACAAACTGGTGGTTGCTGGAGGAGAAGGGGGTGGGATATTGGGCAAGAAAGAGATTGGGAATACAGGCTTCCAGCTATGGAATGAATAAATTGTGGACATGAACAGTACAGCATGGGGAACATAGTCAATGATACTGTAATAGTGTTATATGGTGACAGATGGTAGCTACACTTGTGGAGAACATAGCATAATGTATAGACTTGTGGAATCCCTGTGTTGTACACCTGAAACTAATGTAACATTGGGTGTCAACTATACTTCAGTAAGTAAGTAAGTAAGCAAGTAAATAAGTACATAATATAAAAGATAAGAGTCCTAGTCTGTCAGAGTTGGAAAGAACCTTATATCATTTATCCTTACCTATTCTGTTGACAAAATAGTCTCCCGTAGCTCAGAAATATGAAACAGTTTCTTTGGCTTTTCTAATATAAAACAACAACTTAAAGGCAACCAGATTCTTGAATCCACTCCAAGGTCCAAATGCTAATGGATGGAACTTTTAAAATCTCCTACAGTGAAAGGCTTTACTGGCATTGAGAGAGAACTTTTATCTTTAGTATCTGAAGTCAGAAGTCATAGCTGGTGGAATTTTAAGCAGTATCTTAGCTTTGTACCATTCAATAGTAAGGAATATTACAATTAGCTTGTTTCTTCTATATTTACAAGCTATATTTCAGTGACAGTAGTCTTCCTTTCTTCCAGTAACAGACATGTACAATCTATTTGATTTTGGAAAAAAATATCACCTAGCCCATTGGCGCTAGATATGGCTGTTTAATTAAGTGCATATCCCTTCGTGGTTACAGGCAGACTTCATATACCCAGGAAGTACATAGGACAAATCGGATAAGGTCCTTATAGGGAAAAATATTTGAAATTTAAGTGCATATTTACAATATTTATGCTGATAATATTTCCTCTATGTTTTACTTTTCTCACTCTCTGACACAAAAAGTATATAATATTTGTGTTGGGTTGAGAAGAGATACAGGGAGTTACTATAAAGTTGGTGTTTATACATTTTTATTCTCTCTCTTTCCTTTTGAATTGATTTAGATGTAGATCTTACATTATTCCTATGACTATGGACTACAGTCTATGAGCTATGTGTTACTAAAGATCCTGTTACCACTAGACTTTGTCATATTATCAATTACTTTAGAACTCAGTATATTCCCAATTATTCCATGTGAGTGGCAGACTAGAACAAGCTATTCCAACACTTAGTTGTTTGCTTAAAAAAAAAAAAAACAGAAGAACTAGCCACAGATCTTACTAGTAACAGTAGAAAATAGCATCTAGATCTCTAGACTTTTAAACACAGTGCTTCCCTTTTTTTTTTTTTTAATATTTTTATTTATTTCAGGAGAGAGAGAGACAGTGTGAGCAGGGAGGTCAGAGAGGGAGTCACAGACTGAAACAGGCTCCAGGCTCTGAGCTGGCAGTCAGAGCCTGACGCGGGGCTCAAACCCACGAACCGCGAGATCATGACCTAAGTGAAAGTCGGACGTTTAACCGACTAAGCCACCCAGGCGCCCTTAAACACAGTGCTTCCTTATATATTAAATCCTTTCTTCTACAAAGTCAGTCATAAATTCTTCCATTCATATCATGGCCTGGAGCCATGAACATTCCCCTTTAGTTGTCCAAGAGAAGAAATGAAACGTTTATGTTTTGTTTTCAATCCTAGTAGCGAAAACATGTTGATATGGTCAAGATGGTGCATTGAAATCAAAATGATGTAATGAATAAAAGGCAGCATAAATTAGAAACATTTGCTTCCACTGTAGCTTAAAAGAGTTAGCATTATGCCATCCTCATATAACATCCTATGGGTGGGGTTATGGATGGATTGGGCAATATTTCAAAAACAGCAGTAAAGACCAAGGAGGATATAGCAAAAGACCACCACAGCATAAATGAATAGTCGCCAGCAGACTGTTCTCAGGAAGTGCTGAATCATTTTCCCTGATGTATGGTAAGGTAAGACAAGTAAAATTACAGAGTGATTAACATATAAAGGCCCATGGTTATGCTCTGTTCCAATCATTTCCTTTGTGTGGAAGATTAAGGTTGTGTTATTATCTACCCCAAACCTCACAGAGTGAGCTAGAGGAATAGCAGGTGAATGGGGCGCCTGGGTGGCTTAGTCGGTTAAGCGTCTGACTTTCGCTTAGGTCATGATCTCGCGGTTCGTAGGTTCGAGCCCCACTTCGGGCTGTGTGCTGACTGCCAGCTCAGAGCCTGGAGCCTGTTTCAGTCTGTGACTCCCTCTCTCTCTGACCCTCCCCTGCTCATGCTGTCTCTCTCTCTCCTAGAAATAAATACAAACATTTAAAAAATTTTAAAAAAAAAAGGAGTAGCAGGTGAATTAGTTGTGTATCATGGTGTAACAAATCACCCCCAAACACAATAGCTTAAAGCAATAGGTAATGCTTAATATCTATCAGTTTCTATATAAACATAAGAAGTCTTGTTTTTTTGTTTTTTTTTTTTTTTTATGTTAGCTGGGTATTTCTGTGGTGGAATTGCTCATGAGGTTGCAGTCAAAGTGGTGGCTGGAACAGCTGTCAGTGGAAACCTTTACTGAGGCTGAAGAATTTGCTTCCACGGTGGCTTCCTCATGTGCTTAGCAAATTGGTAATGGCCGCTGGCAGAATGACCTCATAGACATATGGAAAACTTCATACCACATAGCCCTCTTTCTAGGCTGCTTGAATATCCCCTCAATACAGCAGCTTGGCCTCCTCCTGACTGAATGATCCAAAGGAGATCAAGGCAAAATCCCCAATGACTTTTAAAAACCTCATCTCAGATGTCAACACCATGATTTCTGCACTATCCTACTGGTTACAAGGTCAGCCCTGTTTGATATGGGAGGGGACTACAGAAGTGCATGAATATCAGGAGGTGAGGATCACTAGAGGTTGAAGAACTTAGAAGAGTATCCAGCATCCAGTCAGAGTAATTGTTTAGTAGTACGTTAATAGGAAGAGTAATTAATATTGCTAAATTACTATCTCAGAGCATATAATAATTCTAGAGATTAATTTTAATTTTTTCTGTTATTATAGTCTGATTTTTGTGGGTTAAAAAAAGGAGACTTGAAAAGATAGTAAGAAAGTGAGAAGCTGGATTCTTTGGTGTTTATAACCAACCTAAGTTGTAAACCTCTCTTATTTTTTAGAAAAAAAAACAGTAAGATAGCTATGTTTTATTTATATTTGGACATGAACGGAGGATGGATGAGTAAAATATTCAAGTGTCTATAATATATACTATAAAATAACAAGGAAGATCACAAGAAAAATTCAGAAAGAATTCTATGGGAGTTTGGGAGTTTTGAAACTTTGTGGACTTAGGAGAGACTTTGTGTAGGAAAATCATTATAACAAATTACTTACAAATAATTAGATTTTAAAAAGAGCAGAAAAGCAGTAACAGAATGTGTTAAAATGCATTGTTGAGAAATTATAGAATATTTTTGTGACAGAGAAAAAAGTATTGCTTTATTTGGCTGGAACGTTGGATGGAAACAAGACATATGAATTTATTCTTCAGGTTATGTGGAAACATTGCAAGAGAAGAATGTCCTGATTCAGGAAAAATTCATCTGGCAAACTAAAGTCAAACTAAAGGATAAAACAAAGGACACAGGGAACTCAGTTAGGAGGCAGTTGTACAAGATACTTGACATTCAATGAGAATCTAAACAAGAATGTGTCAGAGAATCAAAGTAGCTTATTTTAAAGATAGAATTTACAGCATGGGGCACCTGAATGAGTGTGGGTGCTGAGGAAAAAGCATTAACCAAGCACTTTTTTCTCCTCGAGCTAAACGAGTTGAATTTAGTTCACATGGTCTGTTTTCTTTATTCATTCATTCAAAACCATTTTGTTAGTGACTACATTGTTCTAGTTGCTGTGTAAATTCTGTGAAAGTGAAGATGAACAAGACACAATTTATGCCCTATTTCTGTGTTCCCTGTAGGATAAAATATACTCAAAAAAGTTATTTATACTTGTTGTCTACTTGAGGTCTTTGACTCCTTTCCTCCTATCTGCTGTTAAGTTTATTCCAGTGTGGTCCTCACCTTCTTCCTTTTATTAAGCTCTTTTGTCAACTCACCAGTGACCTCAGTGTTGCTAAAGTCATTGGTCAGTGCCTATTTTAATTTTTTTTTTTTTATGTTTTATTTCTAGGAGAGAGAGAGACAGCGTGAGCAGGGGAGAGTCAGAGAGAGAGGGAGTCACAGACTGAAACAGGCTCCAGGCTCCCAGCTGGCAGTCAGCACAGAGCCCGACACGGGGCTCGAACCCATGATCCACGAGATCATGACCTAAGTGAAAGTCGGATGCTTAGCCGACTAAGCCACCCAGGGCACCCCCCTTTTTTTTTAATGTTTTATTTATTTCTAGGAGAGAGAGAGAGAGACAGCATGAGCAGGGGAGGGTCAGAGAGAGAGGGACCTATTTTTTCCTTTTATAGGTTTTTACTCAGTTTATCTCTTATTAAAACATTTTTTAAAAAATTATTTCTGAGAGAGAGAGAGAGACAGTGTGAGCAGGGGAGGGTCACAGAGAGAGGGAGATACAGAATCTGAAGCAGGCTCCAGGCTTTGAGCTAGCTGTCAGCACAGAGCCCGACGTGGGGCTCGAACCCACGAATCGTGAGATCATGACCTAAGCGAAAGTCGGACACTCAACCATCTGAGCCACCCAGACGCCCCTCAGTTTATCTCTTTTGATCCTTCTTGTCACTTGTCTTTCTGTATCTTTCTGCTGATTTTCCTCCTTTTTCACTGGCTGCTACTCCATAATTTCTTTTGCTGGTTCTTCTTCTTCCCTACTTCTTAATGTTAGAGTGTCTGACAGCTCAGTTCCTGACATTCTTGTCTTTACCAGTACCACATTCTTGGTGATCTCATGTAGTCACCTGGATTAAAATACTATGTTGGTGCTGAAGATGTTCAAATTTAAATTTATTATTTTGGACTTTTCTCCTGACCTCAGAACCATGTATCTATTCATCTGCCTACTCAATATGTCCATATAAATGTAGAATTGACATTTCAAACCAACCAATCCAAAACTGAACTAATCTTTTCCCCCAAATCTGTTATCCTCACAGGTTTTCCTCTGTAAATTGGTAGTGTCTCTTGAATTGATCATTCTTTCTTTACACTGTCACATTCAATAAATACATCACTGCTAATATGGGCTCTACCCTGATGCTGTGTCCCAGATCCATTCTACCACCCTGGTCTGCATCTCCACCATCTCTCGCCTGGGTTCCTGCCTTTGCTTGCTATACTTGCTACTCTCAGTCAATCAAATCTCACTACAATTTAAGAATAATTTTTTAAGGTGTAAATCGTAATGTGTCATTCATTCTACAAGTACTGTATTGGTTCCACACTTCACTCACTAGAAAAGCCAAACTCCATATAATCATCTGTAAGTCCCTATTTGTTCTTTCCACCATCATCACCATATTAGTGCTCAAGATAACATTTTATAACTTCCCACTATGTTTATCCTTGCTCATTTTTTTTCCCTCTAGGATGTCTGTCCTTTTAGCTGTTCAGCAACACACCAGGAAGTCATAGCTTAGGGTATCTGCACTTGTCCTCATTGCCCAAAACGCTCATTCCACTGATATTAGTAAGGGTAATTTTCTTACCTCTCAAAGATACCTAGTCTGTGTCCCTTGTTTAAAACTCCAGAGTATCATCTCCATGAAAGCATTCTTACTACCTTTACCTTTACCCCCTTATCTTTTTTATTTCCTAGGTTATATTTCCTGTCTTCCCACATTAGAATGTGCTTCTCATGAGGGAAGGGACCTCTGTCTTTTTGTTCCTGTAGGAATATCTGGCTCATAGAAGACAATAAATATGTGAATTCATAAGCTAGTGGAGGGGGGCAGATACATAAAGATAGCGTGTATAGCTATGACCAAATACTGCTGTAACAAGGAAGGAGGAGATCTACTTTCTTGGGTGAGATCTTCAGGAAAAGGCTTATCTGAGCTGTGCAAGTATCGATTTTGAGACCGTGATTGTTAAATTTTAATAAGGATGGCAGATCTCTATTCTTTATATCCTAAAATGGAATTTCTAGTAAAGAATAGAGGAAATGTTGAAGATTTCTCCTGTCACATGACAGTAAGCAATTTAAGATACAAATAATTCCATTTGAATTAAACATTAGTTAAACATCCTGTGCATACAGATATTTCCCATATACACCTGCTAACCTACTGATTCATCCAGGCTCAGATCAAATGTAATCTCCTCCAAGAAGCCCTACTTGCTATTCGTTCACTAATCAGAAGTAAGCACTCCCTCTTAAAATCATTGTCTAGCATCCAAGTCTCCCTTCTAAATTATAAACTCATTGTGAGAATAAAGTTTTAGACTTATCTTTGTGTTCCCTACAGTTCATAGAAAAGGTCCCTGCAAATAGTTGTAAGTAAGAGGTTATACTAAATTATTCCTTAGGATCCTTTTTTTTTAAATTTGTGTATTTAAATTCAAGTAGTTAACATACAGTGTAGTACTGGTTTCAGGAGTAGAATTTAGTGATTCATCATTTAGATATAACACCCAGTGCTTATCCCAACAAGTGCCCTCCTAAATGCCCATCATTCATTTAGCCTATCCCCCCCACCCACCACACCTCCAGCAACCCACAGTTTGGTCTCTGTATTTAATGGCCTCCGGTGGTTTACTTCTCTCTCAGTTTTTATCTTTTAAAACCTAACCATATATTAGAATATCTCAATCCAGTTTCATTGATACATCTAATTTTGGTGTACTGCCATAGGGCATACAGAAATTGAACCTATGAATTTGGTTTTATGGGCCCTTTCAACCAAGAAGAGGAAAGAAAAAAAAAATCATTCAACGTTTGTGTTTCAGGAAGTGTGCTGAGCTTTTTGCATGTGTTACCTCATATAATATTCAAAATAGCATCATTGAGCAGGTATAATCATCTTTTTTTTTTTTTTTGCAAATAAGAAAACTGGGTCTAATAAATGTTAAATGACATCTTGAAGGTCACACAACCTGTAAGTGACAGAGCTTGAATTCTAACCCAGTTGAATTATTCCACTAAATCACAATCCATGTGACAAAGGAACAAAAGAGAAGCAATGGCAAATTCAAAATGTTGAGAAAACATTGGGCTGCAATAAA